>OZ025260.1:36762501-37335160 GCA_964019135.1 Arenicola marina | reverse complement strand
CACCAGGGTAACTAGTCATACTACTCGGCCCCCCAGTCCCCCAGCCCCCGTCACCCCACAGCCTTCCCCCTACCCTTAATTCCTGGGGGGGAGGGGGTTACCCCTCCGGGTTTGCAGTGACAGATGCTTTGCTTGCGTGACACCCAATCACCGGGTGAGCGAGGGGGAGGGGGGTGAGCGAGGAGGAGGGGGGGGGGGCTGAGCGAGGGGGGGAGAGGGAGAGGGGCTAGGCCGCGCCATATTTTCTCCCCGGTGAGGACATTAGCCCATCAGGCTCCGACTCCATTCCACCACTAAAGCCCTCACCCCCCCTCCTCCATATCTATCCGTTGCCCCCTGCCCCACCCACACCCTTACTTCCCAGTGTCTGTAGCACCCTTCCTGGTCTCACCCACCTCCTATATCATAACACCGCGTGCCCAACTAGGCCGGGTCCACCCTGACCCCGCCCCCTCCCTACCCCCCCAGCTTTCTCGCTTCCATTTCACCGCTCTTAACGTGACAACCCCATCGACTCCACAGCCCCCCCCCCCCCTGCCACCCTTCCCGTGTCCACCCCTCAACCTATGCACTCCACCCTTTCCTTACGACCTCTCTCTTATCAACCCCTATCGACCCAATGCCGCCCTCTCCATGCTATCAACGCATAACACTACTCCACCCATCAAACACCCTCTCACCCCCCTGGCTTTAAATATTCAACGCTTCAAAAGGATGTGGTTTTCACAAAATGATTGATTGTACTTCGAGGAAGACCCAATTGACTACTGGAGGCCCCTGTGGTTGACTGGTCTTAGTTACTAAATTACTTCACATTCTTTGACGATAGGAGTAGAACGCTTCTACCTCACATGCGGTTGTCATACCAACAACCTTTGTCGATACGACCGCGAAATACAATGCAAAGCCACTACGGTGTTACATATATTTGCCTCACCTACCACCTCTAATCGCTAGGTGGCGTTTGGTTCTGACGGCCTTTATAGATCTAGAAATCTGCGAGAAAGTCTATTGCTTTTACTATCCAGATGATTATTGTTCAATGACAGAATATAATAATAAAGTAGTGTGAGTGTAGATACCGCTAACAATTCTCACACTAATGTTAACCTACAGGAGAAAACAGCGTGTTGTATGGCAGCGAATATACACTTCCTATTGTGGGCAAGGATGAAAACTGAGCGTTTTCCATCTTCTGTGCCTGTTGTTGGCCGTTGCCAGTCCTCTAACATTCTGGCACTTATCCAACAAGCAAAAAAAATTCCTTCCTGCTTTGGGCACGTGTATCGTCTACAGGATAGACGCTCCCGAAGGATCTGCTCCATGGCGAGCTCACCTACCGTCGGGAAAAGGCCAACTGGACAACCGAAGCGCAGGTTTAAGGGGTTTACAAACGCAACAGGAAGGTTTCGGCATCGATTGCTGGAAGGCTTTGGCTGTTCATCAGAGAGGGAGGGGGCGACGTCTCGGCCGGACTGGAATGGTCCACCACCACCGCCAGCTCCGGCTCAAGACATTGTACGCGAAATGCCACTGATACATTTAACAATAGGGAGTTATTACACTACGTTTTCGATTGAACGCATCCCTAAACGTAACCCGATGAGCAATTACGTCATCAAAACTCAGGGTGTTTCCTGACCTACATCTATAGATACGTTTGCGGGATCCCTTTGCGGGACAACGTATAAATCGCCTTTCTAACGCTTTGCCCGTACGTATCACAGGCTGTGATTCACAGCCCAAGGGAATTTCCTTCATATCTTATATTTTTCTGCGAATGCATGTCTCAGTTTTTGCAGTTATCGGTAGAGGATACTTCACGGATGCTTATATATTGCAGTGAATGTCTTTAGACGAGGCAAACCCAAAGAATTTGTTGAATGTAAGTGGACCATTTTCGCTCGTCTGCAGTAGCCGTGGCCAGCGCAGTGGCCAGTTCACCCAGTGCACAATGCCGCACAAACCATTACCACTCGACCACGAGGGTTGTTTGAAACATACATGTGTGTTTACATCTGCGACTAAGACTGACTGCACTATATAGAAAAAGAGACAATGGACGATGGTGGGTACCTTATAATTTCAGCAACTCAAGTTTCGTGTAAACATTTTCCCCGCAAAGAAGCATTACCAGTTGCATTTTTTTTTCAAATGATTAAACATAACAATACCATTTTTTTTATAGGACTTCCTCTTTAGATGACCCAATAGAAACTGCGTGTGCAAGACCCCGCCCCCCACCCACATGCCCCGAGCCATCCAAATCCGAAATAAATACCAGAAGCCTTTTGAAACTTTGCAAAGAGAACGCTAAATAAATAGCATTGATGTATTACTTTTATTTATTCAGGTGTAAGCGTAATTTACCGCTACATTTAGAAATATTTTTGGCCAGGCCAGATTCTAATTAGTGGTCAGAACCTACATGAAAAATGATTGTTCAATGAAGATGCAAACTGTTTAGATGGTTTCACATTATATAATTGTGGTTTCATTAAGAAGCTCAACATTAAATTTGTTTGTTGAGGTACTCGTTCCAAAAACTGCTCTGTTACAGTTTGTGCTTTTGTTTGATTAGAAGTAAGATAGCGAAAGAAGTAATATAAATAGACATAACATTAAAACATATGTTAACACTTTTAAACAAAATAGTTTAAACTATCTTTTCTGTTTGTATTCAAGTCTGCTTCCATTGTGGTTGCCTTCGTACATTTTGAAGAACGCCGGCCGTCGTTTTACGGTTGTCGACAGAATACCGACTGCAATAACTCATTTGTGCGCCGCGCGAGAGTGAAAAACCGAAACGTAAACGTATCGGCGCTAACGGATCGGGATGCGTATCAGTGGCGCGGAAACGTAGTGCAATAACTCTCTAATAGTTAGGAGCAAACGACAAGACAGATATGTAATAATTGTAGCTGTCAGTCTCAAATATGATTGTCCAGCCATTAGCGCAAATGTCGCTGAATAAATCCGAATGCTTAATTAATGTTGAGACAGAATAAGCTGCGAATTCTTCCAGTCTTTCTCAGATGGACGGGATGCCAACAACACAGTGCGTTAAGTTAGAGGAGCGAGGTTTCTTCCACCTTCCTCATAACATAAGAACGCTTTGGGTTCCAACATTATGTGTTGCAACAACAAATCCATCGTCTTGCGTAGAGGGACAAGCGCCCAGAGACTGCACTAATCTCTACGCCCAACCGATGTGAGAGGAAACCACCCTAGCTCAGTTGGTAAGCTAAGCCCCCAACGAACAGGTCGGGAGTTCGAATCCTAGCACCTGCATCTGAGTTTCGTCCAAACCCACGTCATTAGCCCGGAATGTTTCTTGGACGAATTTAGTTTTTATGTTCACCAAAGTAGCCTAAAACAACGATATTTTATTATATGTTTACTGGTCGTTCTTCCGTGTTATAGCGAATCATTTGTTTTAGCATAGCTCACGTATTACTCACGCTTACCGGTTACTACAAGAATACACGTTGGCTCTAACATGAGAGTTGGACCCTGGTTACGTACGCGCCCACACTACCAGTCGACGGTGCGGACTCCATCGACCAGCGCCACCTGGTGAGTGAGAGTGCGACGGAGGGATGCCCAGAAGCCGGATGACACACGGCTCGGCGACGCCAAAGTTGTTGACAGCAGTTTGGTTAAAGAAATGCTTCAAAGCGTCAGACGACAGTATCTGACATTGAATCGTTTGTTTCCCCAGGCGAGCAGAAGGCGGTGACTGGGGGGTGTCGGAGAAATCGACCAGTCCCCAAAGTGGCGACAGACACCGCAATCGATGGCGACAAAGACTTTGTCTTCGTCTGACTGCGACAAGTTATGGTGATGGCCAAGCCAGGAAGTGAGCCGGGGGTCTTGACCAGAAGGGCGGTGGTCATGAAATGGCTGAGTACATCTTCTCCCCCCTCCTCCTCCTCCTTCTCCTCCTCCCCTCCCCATCCTCATCCTCCTCCTCAACCCCCCCCCCTCCGCGCTTCCGGGTGCAGGCCTCGAGGACTGTTTGCTGACCACGGCCAGTATGCCGCCCCACCCTCTCCGCCACCCCGGCCGCCATCACTGTCCCAGATGCCCCCCTACCACCCCACCTGTCTAATGCTTTGCCATTACTTCAAGCATCCCTGTCAAGGGTTTACCCCCAAGAACATGGGGCATTCCGGAAGCGGTAAAGGGGGCCCTTTTGTTGAAGAATACCTCTCATTTGCGGTCGGTTCCGACCCCCCCCCCCCGCCCCCTCCACTACCACCACCTCCCCTCCACTCCACTAGTGTCCTGCCATCTTGCCCCCCCCACCCCTCCCATTCTACACTACCTATCTTTGTCAGCCTTACCCCTGCTAGCGCCCACTACCTCTCTCCCTCCCCACCCCATTGTCTCGCCCTCGGGCTGCTGGCTAGCGTGTGAGCGCGGCCCGTGTGACAAATCGCCCCACATGACAACTCGGCCCCGAGGACGGCCAGAGGAACCGAGACAGGCCGCGGCGCTCCACACCACGCTCCCGTCCCAACCGGAAGCTCTTGGTGCCTCACGACCTGGTCCACGGCGTCATGGCAGACGGAGGCCGAATGGCGGAGAGGGGGGGGGGGATTGGAGGCCCGGGGGGTATGGGAGGCCCGGGGGGGGGCGGGCATGGGAGGCCCGTGTGAGGGATATGGCAGATGGAAGCCGGGTGTGCGTGTGTGGGGGAGGGGGGGGGGGTAAAGGCTGGTGGGGGGGGGGTCAGGGGTAGGCTGGGGTGCGGCTTTTGCTCGCCGTAGACGCGTGGTAAGGAGCCATAACTAGAGACGTGATTTCCGCCCCACCCCGTGGATAAATGGTCCGCATCTCGCATTACCTTTGGATTTTTAGGATGACACCCCCGCCCCCCCCCCCCGTCCACCACTACACCCCACCCTCACCCCCGCGCCGTCCCCGATCTCAGCAACCGTTTCCCGCCGATCCAATCGACCGTCACACGTCGCTTCGTCATTTCCATCGCTTCACCCCTACCCACCCACTCCACCCCATGCTCTCAATCACCAGAATGGCCACACGGTAACAACGATTCATCAGAAGGCGCCCGCCCCCCTGCCCCCCCCCCCCGCGCTCTCCCTTCCGCACGCACCCCTGTGGCATAGGACACACTCACCTAAATCTTCGACCGGCCACCAACTCTCGTACTTACATCTTCCGCCCACCTGAACTATCTATCCCACCCAACATCCACCACAACACGACACCCCCCCGGTCCCTCCGACCCATACCATTACCCCCTCCCCCGCTCCACGACCGCCCCCCCCCCCCCACACCACCACCATCACCACCACATGACATGGCGTCCTCAAACCACGACGGGAGATCCACGAGGTCCCACTTCCGGTTCCGCTTCACACCACCGACAGGAAGTCGGTCGCAGGAATGGCCGCCGCAGGGGGTGTGGGGCAAGTCTGGACCCAACCTTGGCACCCCCACCAGGAGCAGCCACAGGAGCGGAGCAATTCCAACCCAACCCGTCACCCCTCACGCACATATGTTGTAACGAGAGAGGAGCGAGAAAAACTCCCCATGGAACTGGATCGACACAACGAAAACTCGTCGCGGGCACAACGGCAGGATTTCTATACAGGGTCATCCATCATATCTGCAATATTTATCCCCCTCTACAGAGATCCATATTTGGGAAAATATTTATAAAGATTATCAATTAAAGCCTGGCCGAGTGAGCTTTTCTAGCCTTTAGAATTATGACCTGTACTTTTTGTCTATTGGTTCTCTTTATGGCGTAACTCACGTCACTGCTCGCCTTCGATGATCGCCACGTGGTACTGCCAGTCATCTACTTGGCATCCATTCATGGTCTGAAATAAATAAAATAAATAAGTCGTTAGTAGCCGTTTAGAGGTTAGGAATGGGGGTGGGGGTGGGAGGGGGGTCAGGGGAAAGAAAGGGGTGATTAACCCTCCCTCGTCAAAGTTGATTACCAATTTAAGCCGAAAAACCAAGCAGGCACGAACGCGAATACCTGAAACTAAACGCCCCTTAGCCGATCGCCCGTCGGAGCGCTGACGGTTGGATGGATGGGGTGGCATTTTGGGCCGGTCTTGTGTACAAATAGGCTACACCGGGCGGCCGTGGCTCAGTGTATGGTGCCGTCGCGACCACGGCCCAAGCTTCATTTTACTAATAGTATTCGAATTATTCTAAAGATTCCGAAGCAAAAGCTGGGTATTTCACGTACATGTATCGTATACATGTATGTGTATCGCCCCTTGTTGTCAGACACGTTATCAGTCATATCCCACTATACGTGCTGAACTTACCGAGTTGTACAATCATATTGAATGAGGAATGTATACGATGTGTACAGGTTCTGTCATCATCGTGTCGTGATGGCCGCACCACTGTGTGTGATGACAGAGAATACACCGGGAAGCTGAGTACTTTGTGCGCCTACTTCATCATAGGAAACCAGTGACTGTTGTATGATAACCGGCCATCTCGGATGGAGCCCAAATAAAGGTGTTTGCAGTCATTTCAGTCATCTCCTGTAGTTAGTCATTTAATTTAATTTCTCATAGTCTTTGGCTCCAGCAAGGATCCCATGCTATTTAAGCTAATCGTTAACCTTTCCTTTCGACCTTGTTTTCGTCGCATCAGGTGGGAAAGGTACAGGTCTGACAGGTGACATGTCCTTTCGGAAGAATGTAGGACATGAGAGACTGAGATGGGTAAAACTTAAAATTATATGGACAATGATTAAGGTCGCTAGCTGCAGCTGCAACATGCCATCCTTTTACACGCAGATTAGCCAGAAGACGGTAGATCTATAGAGGTATATTTCTGGCTAATATGAAGAAACCGACATCGTCTGTATTTACAACGTGATTTTAAGAGCAAGACGAGCACACGTCAATGAGGGAAAAAGGAAAGATAAACCTCAACAAGATATTGCTTTTATATGGACTAAGACTGATCTTATATATCTTTATTCGTACACGGAGTACAGATGGCAGTCACAGAGAACAAAAAAAAAAAAAAAAAGGAGCAAAACATAGAAATTCAGATCAAAAGATACCCTAAAGAGAGAGTCAGAATTATATTAAAATTGCCAAAAGGGCCATGAAACGTCTTCGCGTTGACTTGTCACAACAATCGTTTGCGGTTATGTGGCCTCCATGCGCTGTGGAAGATGTAGTATCCATGGTAACGAATCAGAACGGAGTGTTTACCCTTCAGTCTTTGTTTCCCCACTTGCGCGTGCCTTGTCAGTTGCCTTGTCAACGGAAAGTCGGTTTCTATTTTGTTCTATTTGTAAATCAACATCTTGAGCGCAGCAACCTGCTACTCGCTGTGTCCCCTCCCTCCCCTTCCCCATCCCTCCCTAACTTCCCCACCCGTCCACTCCCCTGCCTACTCGTTACGTTTTATTTTTTCCTGAAACGACATATCCCATGGCAGATCGTTTATTCGCTTGGGAGCGTCTTTATCTTCGCGGGCAAACCTCTTTTTCAAGTAGCGACCAGATTGAGGACTATTCAAAATAAACCGTGAACTAGATTAAATTCTTAAAAGCATCTCCGTTGGACGTTGTTGCAACTTGATAGCGAAGGAGACGAGACTGCGGACAGGTGATTAAAGCTGAACCCTGAACTAAAAAGTGGACTGGGAAGTGGGAAAATATCGTAATTGTGTGCGCCTCCGTTGGTCCGTTTGCTGTTCCATACTGCGTGCATTCAATTTGTACCGAATTCAGTTTAATATCCATTGCATAATTATATTATTGTGCAGCAAAACTGCACGAAGAAGCAAGAAACAATCTGTTCTCTACTGTAAATATGTTGTGCTTTATCGCAGATTTGAATCTGTTTTACGTTTGTACCACGGGGCTTGCCTCCAGAAATAAATTGATTAATATTATGATTATTTAACGGCATTCATACAATAAGGATCTACATACACCATTTTTATTATTTTAATTTTAGAACATTTAGCATTAAATAAGGGACAAACTTGCTGTATGAACAACTTCATACTTGGGCGACGCACACATAAAGACGCCAGGAGCTCATGAGGCTGGTGACAAACATCCAATTAACAGTCCCACACAGTGTTCAGTTAAGCTGTCAAACACTTGCGAGGGATACAAACACAGCATCGTCTGATCGCCAAGATATGCTATCTCTGTCAGCATTTAAGCCCACAGCATTTGCTCAAAGCTTTGTTCTTATCGTCGCTGTAGTGTAGACATACCTAATCTAGTCATTGCGTTTGGATCACGAAGTGTTAGAGGAAAGTGGGTCGAGGCCAGATCAAACACTCAGACCTTCTGAAAGTCCAAGCCAAGAGAGACACATCCCAGACTGGAACCACGGATCATAGTAAAATGACAACAAAACGATATCATACCTGGTTTCATTTAGTACTGGTAGCATTGACCCTATATAACTGGTCTGTTACATTCAATCACTCTGGTTGCTATGTTAAATCATGTTTTGTACAACTTGTTGCAGTTTTAATTTCCGAGCCTTTCCGAAGCCCATATTTGCTTGCTATATCCGAGGTGGAACTGGGATTATTTTGCGGGCCATATCAAATTTACTTTCAATCGTTTATTATTTAAATGGTAGTTCTTCAATAAATGCGCCAACTAATGTTTCAGCAAAGCTCACATAATGCTCACGCCAATCAGCAAGAATCGGTTACAAGTCAGGCCAGAGCTAAGAGGCACGTTGTCTAGTATATATTACCCTCGCCACAGCGTGGTAAATGAAAAAAACGGAAACCATAGAACTCTGGGCGAATTGCTAACGGTTGCGATAATGGGGAGAGTTGTGTTCCCACGTGGCGTAGCAATTTCAATACCACGTGATGCGCCTCAAATCACGTGACGGGGGTGCGAGACCGTGAGAAACGTTTCCGCTTTCACTCGAGTATCATGTCCCTTGGACCTACACGGCTATTTATCCAGCCTCTTATGTCTACAAAGCCCGTCATTTATCTCACATGTAACGCTTTCATAATGGCGGCCAGGGCGGCAAGCAATCGTTGCCATGGGACCTGGCCATTTTTTCCCCGCTGGACAGGGCTCTTAAGATTTCCCCGGAGCCTTCGATGTCCGAAATTCGAGGGGCGGCTGTATGTATGGGGAATGGGGAGGGCAGGGAAGGTGGAGGGGGGGGGGGGGGGGTGGAGGACGGGTAAAGGGATGGATGGAGGTGGGGGATGGTCGCAAGATAAACGCCCGGCCCCCATCCTGGCTGCCGTAATGCGTCCTCGGCGTCCAACGGCACCCCAACGATAACCCTCCTCCCGCACCCCAACGATACCCCCCACTACCGCACTCGAATGACGCCCCCCGCACCCCCACACCAGCTTGGTATGAGCACCCCTGTCAGAGATTGTGACACCAATGTAAACACCGAGAGGAGCGAGGCGTTTAGGACGGCGTGATGTCCGCTGGACTCGACACCCTCCTGCCACACTCCCCCCCCCCCACCCCCCCATTCCCCAATATATATATCGTCGCCACCAGAGGAGGCCACAATAATCATCAAACCCATGTGGCTCTCTGTGCACGGCAATGGGCAAGCAATCTTTCCCGGGGTCCCGCAGTGTTCACAGTGGGTCCGGGCGGCGTCCACGGCAAGGTTGTCTAGAGGACGACGGCTCTCCAGGGGGTCGGGAGGCGAGGCACCCGTGGGGTAATTTGTCGACGGCTCCCAAACATTAAAGGATATAAAAATATCAATTCCATGTATCCGGGAAAGCGCCACGGAGGAACACCAGGAAGCAAAACCTGTCAGTGGTTGGTTTGGACAGAGTGGACCAAACAGAGACTTGCCCTGCACAACCATCAGACAAAGTTGGCCCAAGCCAGATAACTCATGGTGCACATTACAGTTTCGGGTGATTTAAAATTTGTATCGTGGTGTTTAAAACGCCACATGACTGAAGCATTGGCGTTATTCGCGGTGCTGGCTAACTCTATAACGATGGCCGATCAGGTCGATAAAGTCATTGGTGTTTAGGCCACCTGTGCACAGATGCTTTAATAGTAATCGAATTAATTAATTAATATTGAAGCAATGAAATATCATTGAGTAAGGATATAATTGGAAATAATATTCTCCTGAGCGAATTCCTAATATTCTAAACATTCGGCTGTTGCATGGACACTACAATAATTAGGGTCATAGTCTGTGTACCTGTAGACTGCATAGCGTTCATGGACCTCATAAACACCATCATTGTAAGTATGTGTTAAATAATCACATTACTAGATAATAGTAGATAGTTCTGCACTGCGTAATCAACATTATCCAGTGGCCGAACGTCACACACGAAGCAAATGGACTTGCTTAATAAAGGGGGGAGGGGGTTACGTTACGCCCCTCTGAATCAGCCAGTGGGATCAGGCTATACACAATGTGGACACCCGCCGGCTATATCACATGCAGGTCTCAACACAACAGCCAATGATGCTCACTGTTACGCAGCTTTATGGCGCTGCACACGACGGAGAAAATGGGATTAAAAAGCCCGTCTCTGAAATCCGACATTTACGGCGGTTGTCACGTTTATTGCAGCCGTGGGCCCGAACCAGATGGCGCCGAACGCTCTGGGCCGGGGTTTGATTTAATAGAAAGTCGTCATTATCATTAGTCATCTTGATATTGTTATTACTACCATTACTACCTCATCATCTGCACGACCGAAGCCAAAGCGACCTCCTCCCCCTCCTCCTCCTCCGCCTCTTCCGCCTCCTTCACATCTGTTGCTGCGCCCGTCCGATTGGTGGCGCTGAGGCTCAGGGGCTATATTTGGTTACGGTAGAATCTTTATAATATTAATAAACCATTTGTTGAATGAATATCATGGCACTTATTTCCTCATGAAACCGGAGGAAATAATAGGAGGACGAATCAAGATCCACGTTACTATTGGTGCAGGTGTCGTCTACGTGTCTTCGCTGAGCCCTGTGCCACCTCGCCTAAGCCGGCCCAACAAGCAACGCCCGCCTACTAAATGCGAAAACAATGGCTCGAAACAGTTTAACAAGGGATGAGTGACGTCACATCTACGTTAGGGTAACGGAAGCTTAGGTTTGTTTCGGCAAACGAAGTAATATTGGATATCGCCGCCAAGCCATATTGTATCGTCTTTCATGGGGAAAATAATATCACTCCCCTCCCCCCCCGCCCCCCTAGTATTTAATATGTCGTCCCTAACCATAATCGCAATTCTACCTCAAGGATAAAGGACGTCATCAGCAGTAATACTCCTGCAATTATCTGCTTACCGAAGCAAACTACATCTGTATGTACCTTTCTACTCTCTGACATGAATTATATGGCTGCCTGTTACCCTGCAACATGAGCTCGAGAGGACAAAGGCCGCTAGCTACCCATGACTTCCCTTTGTCTGCAAGGTAATATATCACCGATCACCATGGACACCAGGCTGAAAACGACACGAAAAGCACATTACTGTCGCGCGCACCTGCACACCCCGGACTCCGCGGTGAAGTACAAGGGGTCTTTACAGAGAGACACAGCGCGTGCCCAGATCAATGGATCATATATTTATAAATTGTCGTGTTTTCTCGCGCCTTTCCGGCCGCAAGAGCGGAAACCGGAGTAAGCCGATCCATCACATATATTGACCGGCGCCTGGTTGAGCTGCCAGATTTATAACGCGTCCCTTCCACCTATTGTGTCTTCTCCGTCACAAGAAAGAGAGCCACCTACCGTGGTCTACGACATCGATTGCTGTCATGAGTAATACACGAGCTATGCTGAAACAATGGCCCGCGCATACTCAGAAGGACGTCAAAAACTCGTAAAGCGAAGTGCCCCGAAAGAAGTCTTATTGTTAATTGATGACCACAGATATTTTTGATTTTGTTTTGTGAGAGATTTTTTTGGGGACGCGACATGCCTTAACCATGCTACGTCCGATCGTATTGTGGTTGCTAGGAAACCGTGGCTGCACGTGTGTGAAGGATGGCTGCAGAGTGCGCGTGCGCGTGAGTGGTTGCGGGTCGGGGTTAGTGTTTTCATTACCTGTAACGTAATGACGCATGAGCCGTCGTGCTTTTAAGTTTACCACGCACCGTAAAAAGCAAAAGTAATAACGGACGTTCGCAAAGTCGTTTTCCGCCGGTATCAGAGAATCACTTCGCCATGGTTCTACGAAATGGCCGTTAATTTACGGCACAACAAGGCTAACCCATCAGAGTGACAGAGTGCAGGGAAGGGGGGAGGGGGTGCGACGGAGGAGGGTGTCGGAGGGTGACGACGGGGGAGGGTGCAGGGGGGGGGGTGACGACAGGAGAGGGTGCAGGGGTGAGACGACGGGAAGGATGGAGGGGGTGGGGGTGACGACGGGAGAGGGTGCTGTGGGGTGACGAGGGGGGAGGGTGCAGGGGGGTGACGACTGAGGAGGGTGCAGGGGGGTGACGAGGAGGGAGGGTGCAGGGGGTGACGACGGCGGAGGGTGCTGTGGGGTGACGAGGGGGGAGGGTGCAGGGGGGTGACGACTGAGGAGGGTGCAGGAGGTGACGACGGGGGAGGGTGCTGTGGGGTGACGACGGGGGAGGGTGCAGATGGGGGGACGGCGCGGGAGGGTGTAGGAGGTTGACGACTGAGGAGGGTGCAGGGGGGTGACGACGGGGGAGGGTGCAGGGGGGTGACGAGGGGGGAGGGTGCAGGGGGTGACGACTGGGGAGGGTGCAGAAGGGTGACGACGGGGGAGGGTGCAGGGGGGTGACGACGGGGGAGGGTGTAGGGGGGTGACGACTGAGGAGGGTGCAGGGGGTGACGGCTGGGGAAGGTGCAGGGGGGTGACAAGGGGGGAGGGTGCAGGGGGTGACGGCGGGGGAGGGTGCAGGGGGGTGACGACGGGGGAGGGTGCAATGTGGTGACGAGGGGGGAGGGTGCAAGGGGTGACGACGGGGGAGGGTGTAGGAGGGTGACGGCGGGGGAGGGTGTAGGGAGGTGACGACTGGGGAAGGTGCAGGGGGGTGACGAGGGGGGAGGGTGCAATGTGGTGACGAGGGGGGAGGGTGCAGGGGGTGACGACGGGGGAGGGTGTAGGGGGGTGACGACGGGGGAGGGTGCAGGGGGGTGACGACTGAGGAGGGTGCAGGGAGGTGACGACGGGGGAGGGTGCAGGGTGGTGACGACGGGGGAGGGTGTAGGGGGTTGACGACGGGGGAGGGTGCAGGGGGGTGACGAGGGGGAGGGTGCAGGGGGGTGACGACTGAGGAGGGTGCAGGGGGTGACGGCGGGGGAGGGTGCAGGGGGGTGACGACTGAGGAGGGTGCAGGGGGTGACGACTGAGGAGGGTGCAGGGGGGTGACGAGGGGGAGGGTGCAGGGGGGTGACGACTGAGGAGGGTGCAGGGGGGTGACGACGGGGGAGGGTGCAGGCGGGTGACGATGGGGGAGGGTGCAGGGGGTGACGACTGGGGAAGATGCAGAGGGGTGACGAGGGGGGAGGGTGCAATGTGGTGACGAGGGGGGAGGGTGCAGGGGGTGACGACGGAGGAGGGTGTAGGGGGGTGACGACGGGGGAGGGTGCAGGGGGTGACGACTGGGGAAGGTGCAGGAAGGTGACGAGGGGGGAGGGTGCAATGTGGTGACGAGGGGGGAGGGTGCAGGGAGTGACGGCGGGGGAGGGTGCAGGGGGGTGACGACGGGGGAGCGTGCAGGGGGTGACGACTGGGGAAGGTGCAGGGGGGTGACGAGGGGGGAGGGTGCAATGTGGTGACGACGGGGGAGGGTGCAGGGGGTGACGACGGGGAAGTGTGCAGGGGGGTTACGAGGGGGGAGGGTGCAGGGAGTGACGGCGGGGGAGGGTGTAGGGGGGTGACGATTGGGGAGGGTTCAGAGGGGTGACGAGGGGGGAGGTGCAGGGGGGTGACCAGGGGGGAGAGTACAGGGGGCTGACGATTGGGGAGGGTGCAGGGGGGTGACGAGGGGGAGTTGCAGGGGGATGACGAGGGGTGAGGGTGCAGGGGGTGACGGCGGGGGAGGGTGTAGGGGGGTGAAGACTGAGGAGGGTGCAGTGGGTGACGACTGTGGAGGGTGCAGGGTGGCGACGACGGGGGAGGGTGCAGGGGGTGACGACGGGGGAGGGTGCAGGGGGTTACGAGGGGGGAGGGTGCAGGGAGTGACGGCGGGGGAGGGTGTAGGGGGGTGACGATTGGGGAGAGTACAGGGGGGTGACGATTGGGGAGGGTTCAAAGGGGTGACGAGGGGGGAGGTGCAGGGGGTTGACGAGGGGGGAGGGTGCAGGGGGGTGACGACGGGGGAGGGTGCAGGGGGGTGACGAGGGGGGAGAGTACAGGGGGCTGACGATTGGGGAGGGTGTAGGGGGGTGACGAGGGGGGAGGTGCAGGGGGGTGACAAGGGGGAAGGGTGCAGGGGGTGACGACGGGGGAGGGTGTAGGGGGGTGACGAGGGGGGAGGGTGCAGAGGGTGACGGCGGGGGAGGGTGTAGGGGGGTGACGACTGAGGAGGGTGCAGGGGGTGACGACTGAGGAGGGTGCAGGGGGTGACGACTGGGGAAGGTGCAGTGGGGTGACGACGGGGGAGGGTGCAGAGGGGTTACGACTGAGGAGGGTGCAGGGGGTGACGACTGTGGAGAGTGCAGGGTAGTGACGAGGGGGGAGGGTGCAGGGGGGTGACGGCGGGGGTGTTAGGTGGCTCTAACTACAGGAGATGTCGGATGCACGTGCCGCAGCTTCGGTCGAATAGCAAAAGAAGACAAATGTGTGAGTGACGAGCCTTGGCTAGCGGGGGGGGGGGGAGTAAACAATACGAGGAAGCCCCAAATAAGGAAAGCAAAGCTAAAAAAAAGGGGAGGGTGGTACTGGGATGAGTACCCGGGGGCGTGGGGGGGAGGGCGAGGGAGGACGGCGAGGGAAGCCAAGGGAGGGTTGGGGGGGGGGGGGGTGGAGGCCAAGGATGTGGGTGTGTTGCCTTCCCCGTGGCAGTGTAAACGCATAAGATAATCCCCGAGGGGAGATCGGTCGCGGTGGGGGGGGGGGGGAGCTACACGCCCATCCGTCTTCTTCGATTGCCACTCTGGAGGCCAGATCTGTGACCACTTCACAATCCACTTCGTAACTTGCCTGAGAGGGGGATGCGGAGGGTGGGGGGGGGGGCGTGTCCGTAGATAGGACAGACGGGTGCGGAGGGTACAAGCTTTTGGTGAAGGTCCATGAAAAGCGGGGAGGGGGGGTTGATGAGGGCGGGGGAGGGGCAGGAGCGAGGGGGAGGGGGCGGCTGCACGTGCTGGTTGGGGAGCTCGACGCATTTGCAGTTTTAAAAAAATGTTCAAAGGCTCTATGGCTGGGCTGGGGAACTGCGAATAAACGGCAAATGGGAGAGTAGGATAAGGAGGGGGGTGGAAGGGAGGGGGGGTGACAATGGAAGCACGATAGATGGTCAGATCAGTTACAGATGCCTTAATTAAAGGACATAATCAATTTGCTAAATGGGAAGCCAAGTGAATAATGGGATTTAATGAGGCTCGTATGGAAAGACAATTCCGAGTCATTTTTTAAAGCTGGCCAACTGTCCGCCAGTTGATTGTTTGTCTGAACGTGTTGGTCCTTGGGCAATGAGCGATTGCATTGGGTGTAAAGAAAGTCGGCTAACTTCCATGGACGTGTTGGCTGTGTTTATTGTATGGCAAGTCGAGCAGTCAATGACTGCCAGGGAACATGTCAGGAAACCAGTCAGGGAACCAACCAGGGGACCAGTCAGGGAACCAGCCAGGAGACCAGTCAGGGAACAAGTAAGGGAACCGGTCAGGGAACGAGTCAGGGAACCGGTCAGGGAACTAGTCAGGGAACCAACCAGTGGACCAACCAGGGAACGAGTCAGGGAACCGGTCAGGGAACTAGTCAGGGAACCAACCAGTGGACCAACCAGGGAACGAGTCAGGGAACCGGTCAGGGAACTAGTCAGGGAACCAACCAGTGGACCAACCAGTGGTATGCCTCAATCTCGGCTGTGACTTTGCCAATCGGGCGCAAGATTTCGATATTGGCGCAAGTGAATCTCAAACTAAATCTTACACCCATGCCCAGCTGCGCGCAAACCTTTCAACAAGATTCTTGCCCCGGCCCTGAAGAGACGGTCATTGCCAACTATTACGTACTTTCAGACTGCAGTGGGTGTATGGGGCCGTATTCATAACCCACTCATAAGTTACGCACAAAAAGAGCATTTTTGTCTTAGCCTCTGTATTTTGAGTCCGATAATCGCTCGCCAAATCTTTCACTTAGCGCTAAGTCCAGTCGCGTAGCCTAAGTGGCGATTATGAATACGGCCCCAGCAGGCCTCCACGATAGGAGGCACTTCAATGCGAGTGACAGCCCGGTGTCTTCCCTTTCCAAATAGTACTGTTAAAGCAGAGGCAAACGGGGCTCTTTCCTCGGTCTACCAGGACCTTGACTACCAAAGGAATTGCATTCTTTCTCGGTTCCAGCACACAATGCCTACCGGTTGAGCAGCTCCCGGCCGAGTTCCCCGGCTTGTGGCAGTATGTGTACAAAGAGCGACCCCGCAGTGCGTGGCTGGGGTGATGGTACAGCTAAAAACTTTTGGTCTCTGAGTCAACATGAAGTGAGCCAGAAGAGAACGTGCAGGACTTGTTCGTCGCCACATCGCACATCATTTTTTTTTTTAATGGTGATGTCAAAGTTGTCTCGAGCACCTTCGTTAAACACGATTAGTGTAATTAAAAATTGATGATTACATTTGCGACTTCATAGCCAACAGGGGGCGTCTTTGGTGAAGTGCATAGCTGGCGCACGAGGCCGCAGATCCATAGATCCTGGGTTTGATTTCGGGCCCGGGTACCTAATCTGGGGTACCAAATATGTTTCATCTATTCATCCTCCATTCATCCGGGAGGTGCCTTGGCCTAGCCTAGCCATTATCCGGAAGGTGCCTTGGCCTAGCCTAGCCATTATTTACGCGGAAGGATAAGTTGGAGTCAAGAAATCTCCCGTGACAATGAAAGATTGAAACTTGTCCGAGATGCAGATGTCAGGACGCGAACCCATGACCTGTCGATCTGCCGCTCAGCAGTCTGCTTACCAACTGCGCTAGCGAGGCTTTCCTTCAATGACCTTGGTCCATTGCGGCACACCAGCAGAGACTGAGTCTGCAGGTTGTGATGGTGGACTGATCTGAACCAAGCGCATTCACAGGGTACAATGATCCATGATGGCTGGCTCCACCACAGATGGTCCACTAGTCTGTTGTCCCCACAATGAGCATGGCAATGATTGTGTGGCTACAGGTGTCGTACAATGCCGTACCACACATTGACCCGTACGGCGTCACCGGCTAATGGCCACCGTGACTACTCTCTGGCTAGCACGTCAGCTTGGGCGTGTACCCTCCCCCCCCCTCCGCACCCAGTCGGAGGGCACACCCCATCCAGGCGAACCACTTCACATTTTCAAAATACTGGATCCGCCCCAGAATATTTGTCACATATTAATTAAAGGTTTTAACCCATGTTTACACCAATGTGGCCCAAATGTGGTAATTAACGGCCTTTCACACACTGTGCCTTAAGTTTTACCCTCCCCCACCGCCACCCAGCCCCACACACGGTCTTCCCACCTTATCACCAGTTTCGTTGCCAGATACACCTATTGCAGCCCACTCCCTTCGAACTCCTGGGTCCGGCCTTCTGTAACCATTCTAAGAAACTGGATACAAATTCCCCCTGAATATGCCAATTCGTGCTGAGCAACTGCTCCAAACGGTTGGAAGGGACATTGGTGCTCCTAGGATCCGGAAATGTGTATGAAGTCACCCGTCTCCAGTTGCCCATAATTAGCAAGAAATTAGACCTAACGAGATCATTGTAGGGAACATGGGGCAAAATGACCCACCATGGTCACATGGCCCACCACAATATCGCGCACTTGCGGTGCTGCCATCTGGATTGAAGCGTTTTATATTGGTTCCTGTTTGTTACGTGATACCTTAGCAAATCTACATGGGCGCTGACGCAGACAGCTGACCCTCGTTACCGAAGTAAAAGATTCTGGGCTGTTGCCATCTATGGTAAACACTGGAAGAAAGTAGATCTCAGTGGATACTAGCTTGGGGGGAAAGTTTTGATAAATTAACACGATCAAAGATAAGTCCAAGTCAAGCCCCAAACGTAATTCAGATTCGGAATATACTGCGCCGTATTTTTCATTCAGCGGTCAAATGTTAAGTTTACTAACAGAGGCAAAATGACTCACGCTGCTTGGGGCAAAATGACCCAGTGGGCCGTTTTACCCACATCCAATTTAATATGTATAATGTAACAGAAACGATTATCTTTAGCAAACTGGATGATATGTCCACTAAATCGGAACATCTTTGATTATCACGAATATGCTTGAAGAAGAAAACGATGTGCGTCACAGGGAGCTTGAAGAAGGGAGAGTTGTGCGCCCCTAGGAGCCGGAAGCCTTGATTGAGGCAGAGCCAGGTGGCACGCCACATCGTGTCTCCATTCGATACATGCGTACTCCCAAAACCTACTAGACTTCCAGTTAGAAAGCCAAGTAACAGTAATGCTCCGCTACGGTCCCCACCAACAGAAAGAGTGTGGCAAGGCCCGGCTGATTTCGAGAAGTCAGAAACCTAGGAGAAAATAAGGGTCATACCTTCCAGCAGCTCGTCAGGATAAGACGCAGGTGGGTGGGGGGCACTATTATACTAATCTGGTGGGGGGTTTCCGCGGGTGCCTTGATGCCTGAGAGAGCGGATATTTATGATGAAAAAAATACCCCTATAGAGCGGACATATATGATGAAAAAGAAAGGGCTTTGATGCGCTTTACCCCGGAACCCCCCAAACCCAGCAATGTGTTAAATACCCCCCCCTCCTCCCTAAGACCGGGGGAGGGGGCGGTTTCAGGGTCGGATCCAGATATGCTGGATAGGGGGGCGGGGCCGGTAAATTATATAAATTATATAAATTTCCGCCCTAAAAAGGGGGGCCGGGGCCGGGTCGGCCCGCCTTGGATCGGCCCTGCCCCGGGTCTGTTCAACAGTAGGACTTCGCATGAAAGCATGAGTTCTGCGCCTCAGATGGCCTAAATTTTGAACCGAAAAATGGCAAAAAGTGGGGAAGGGGGTGTCCCCCCCCCCCCCTCGCCCGATCCGCCTCTGCTGACGTAACCGTTATTTGTAAGTTTTGTGTGTGATCCTTCTGTGTCAAACTGTTCCAGAGCGTTATGAGTTTGCCTTCTTAGGCTGTTCAGTTCACTCATTAACATGCTGAAATAATGTGCTGATCATTTTGCCCCATTAGGGGGGCAAAATGACCCACTGTGACATAAAACATGTCTTCTGTGCTAGGAAAATATCGGTTCGTGTCACTCGCATGTATCCAAGCTATGTTATTCACAATACTACTGTTGTCAGTTTACCAAGATTCGGCTCTGTTTATAGCACTGCTTGTCCCATGAAAAAAAACAAATAAAGTTAAGGTGGTCATTTTGGCCCATGTTCCCCTAATGATAATGAAACTATCCTGACCCTTCACGCTGTCACGATATTGACCTACAGAGGCGATCTCCCGGGGACACGAAACTTTGCACTTTGTCAGTTCGTTGTTCCGTGTTGTAGCTATCACCGGACACAATTAATGGAATCAAGACGAAAGTTTCATTTCGTCGACGAAAGTTGCATTTCGTCAACGTAATTGCTATTTCGTAAAGACGGAATTGCTATTTCGTCGACGAAATGAAGTGGGTAACACTTGGCGCCCCATACTGCACTGGCCTGAATTCCGTAGCGACGTCATGTCCCGTTGTCAGTCCACGTCGCTCGACGTCGCTGGACCTCACATATAGTGACGGTGATGTGGACTAGCATTACGTCTGGCTCTCGTCCTGTGGCGATATCACTCTGTGTGATGCTTGTCCGCCCGTTACCCGTAACCACACAGTGAACCTTGGCCCATAATGAACGTCCTATACCCGTAACCACACAGTGAACCTTGGCCCATAATGAACGTCCTATACCCGTAACGACACAGTGAACCTTGGCCCATAATGAACGTCCTATACCCGTCACCACACAGTGAACCTTGGCCCGTAATGAACGTCCTATACCCGTCACCACACAGTGAACCTTGGCCCATAATGAACGTCCTATACCCGTAACCACACAGTAAACCTTGGCCCATAATGAACGTCCTATACCCGTAACCACACAGTGAACCTTGGCCCATAATGAACGTCCTATACCCGTAACCACACAGTGAACCTTGGCCCATAATGAACGTCCTATACCCGTAACCACACAGTGAACCTTGGCCCATAATGAACGTCCTATACCCGTAACCACACGGTGAACCTTGGCCCGTAATGAACGTCCTATACCCGTAACCACACGGTGAACCTTGGCCCGTAATGAACGTCCTATACCCGTAACCACACGGTGAACCTTGGCCCATAATGAACGTCCTATACCCGTAACCACACAGTGAACCTTGGCCCGTAATGAACGTCCTAGACCCGTAACCACACAGTGAACCTTGGCCCATAATGAACGTCCTATACCCGTAACCACACGTAAACCTTGGCCCGTAATGAACGTCCTATACCCGTAACCACACGGTGAACCTTGGCCCATAATGAACGGACGGTCCAGTCGCTTTTATCCACCCATATTGATCACATGACCGGATCTTCGCTTCCGGAATATCGCATTGACGTCATTGACAAAGCATAATCACGTGGTTGTACACATATTTGCCATGCCGTACAGAGAAGATCAAACCCTAGTCCTCTGTTGCAAAGAGTTGTGATGACGCCATGACTATCTTCCTTCACTCCAACGGGTAGATATCCCAGAAATACGACGCAATGGAGGTGGGAGGGGCGGGGGGGGGGGGGCACAAGCTAGCGGTATGGCTAAGAGGGCTCTAGAGGTCGTTGATGACCAGGGTACAAGTGACGTAAATCAGTGGCATGACCTGAACTGCTTCAAAGCTGACTTAATTAAGCGGAGGGGGGAGAAAATTACCAAACTAAGGTCGATGACGGGGGGGGGGGGGGGTATTGGCATTGCCTTTCACCCCTTCCCCCAACCGGTTCCCAGGTCTTTTTGACGTTGAGATTTAAATTCATACACGAATCTTTTATTGACTTCAAATTCACATGTTAAATCAATCTATATTGGAGATCAACTAGATCTGTGCATACTGGGTGGCTTCAACAGGTCGATAGTTTCAACAGACACGCTGGCCAGTGTATTCCCAACGCCAGAAGGGGCGTGATTGCGCAATCGATCCATCAACAAAATCCAGGCAATCCTGTGACACTTTGCTGTGGAAGGGACGGTGAAATCGACATTCTGGTTGGCATAGTTACGGCTCTGTTGCCTCCGTGGCCAAAGAGCGCGTGGTAAATGTCAGCTACTATAAACAGACGCGTGTGCGGGGGGGGGGGGGGCGTGGTGCAGGGGGGGGGTGTGTAGCATATAGACGGGTGATGCGATTCATTATTTAACGCAACATGCAATACACACACATTTCTTTTTACAATCCTGTTCTTTTCACAGCGGGCGTGTCAAATCTATTGCCGCATTCCGTCTACAAGCACACCGCGAACATGTGATAGAGGGGGGATAAAGGAGGTGGGGCGGGGGCCGGGGGGGGGGGCGGGTGCCGGGGGGGGGGGGGGGAGGGGCAGCCACTGCAAATGGTCTACAGGAGAGACGACAACGCCATGTGCGAATGACACATATGGAACCCCCTGCCCCCCCCCCCCCACACACAACCCCCACACCCACCCACCCCACCCCCACCCCTCGACCCCCAGACGGTATGCGTACCCACGGATCTGGCCTTTCAGCTCACCAAACAAAACGACAAAACTAAACTTTAAGAAAACAAACACACTGCGTAAACAATACATGGAGGCCAGAGGACTCTGCCGGTAATAAACTAGGAGCAGCCCTATCGCCAGGCATAGCTTATTTCCATACATCGCAATAAAACTGGGTTATAATTACGAATTTCCCCATGTGATTTGCATTATTATCTATAACTTGAAGAAAGAAAACCTGACCTGATAGCTGTGAAATATGGGCGGGGCTCTGTCATTGCTATTATTTTCAGATTTAGTGTCATGCCATGGTTCATGAATCATGGTTTGCGAAGGATAAATTAAGGATATCATGACCTTCCTTGTGGGAGTCGTCCGCTGAAATATTGAACCTGGCAGCGTCTCGCTACCAGCTGGCGGTGGTTACCACATCATAGCGTCACCATCCACGTGGGTTAACAATTCGCCGGCCGCAAGATATCAACCTTATGCAGAGCTCTCAGCACGCGCTAGACACAACGGGCGCACGAGAAATGCAATGTCGTTGTAGGCCGCCTTGGGCTACAAGAAGGCCATAAATCATGACACGAAACCTCTCAAAACAATGATATGCGGTTGGGTTGAAGGACCTTGACCTAGATGCAGGCGCCAGGGTTCGAACCCACGACCTGTTGCTCGGCAGGGGATTCTGTTCCCACGAGTGCGAGAGCCGTGATTGGCTGGTCTAAGTCGGACGCTTTAACTCTGTATAATCTGCCAGCAGAGGGAGCTCGTTCCTCACATCACCTCTGCCCCACGATGCAGAATTTGAAAATATTGACATTCCGTTGGAAAGGTTAAGCGAAAAAATATATCAAAATAACACGGGGTCAAAGTTCAAAGCGCTTCACGCCTTTGACCTCGACCGAACTCGAAAAGATAGTTCGAAAGTAATATAGTTTCTAATTAATCAGAATTGAATGAATCAGCCCGATACGGTTCCAGTAACCAGTAAATGTTAAACAGTGGTGTATTTGATGCCTAACTGCGAATATATCTTCGATCTCATTCATTTTCAATTTTCGCGTATGAAGGATAATTCTGATGGTTAAATTTGGCGATCGCCTCTGTAGGTCAATATCGTGACAGTGGGAAGGGTCAGGATATAGAGGAGTCTTGCGAAGACAAGTCGGGAGTGGATGTTTTCACAACGTTGGGACAACGTTACCTGAAAAGTCCGACATAATGAAAACTACATGTAATTGATTGTCTTTGACAGCCATGCTGCTAATTAATTCGACGGTGTCATGACGTTAACTTGTTTGCTGGGTTAAGGCTACTGATACAGCTGGTTTCCCTGTCAATCTTGAAGCTACTCACACAGCTGGTTTCCCTGTCAATCTTGAAGCTACTCACACAGCTGGTTTCCCTGTCAATCTTGAAGCTACTCACACAGCTGGTTTCCCTGTCAATCTTGAAGCTACTCACACAGCTGGTTTCCCTGTCAATCTTGAAGCTACTCACTAAGCTGGTTTCCCTGTCAATCTTGAAGCTACTCACTAAGCTGGTTTCCCTGTCAATCTTGAAGCTACTCACACAGCTGGTTTCCCTGTCAATCTTGAAGCTACTCACACAGCTGGTTTCCCTGTCAATCTTGAAGCTACTCATACAACTTGTCTCCCCGTCAATCTGAAAGCTATTCCATACAGCTTGTCTCCCCGTCAATCTGAAAGCTATTCCATACAGCTTGTCTCCCCGTCAAGAGCATGTCAATGATCTAAATGGTGTAACATCATATGGCCTTATTAAAGCAAGAACAATATATTATTTTCACTAAAATTACAGTTACGGCTTCTCATCCCTAAAACAGGTAATCGATTACACACTAATCTGTGACTAGTACACATTTCAAATGTGTTTTCATCAATTGCGAGGGAAAAATTGTCCATATTTGTCGTAACATTGAATGTACATGTTACAATTCTGTAAAATCTGAGAATCTGTTTGAGATTGTCGCAGAAAGGTTAATTAGTGGTGTGTCACTAACCTAGGGGTGGCTGTGAGGATCTGAGAAATGTCATTATCCCTGAACATGCAACGTCCGCTAAGTAACCGTTCAAACACACACCGCAGCACATGAAGGGGCCTGTGGGGAGCGGGGGGGGGGGGCACTGACAAAATCCTGAGTACCCAAGCTAAAGGTGTAAACAAGTCAAACATCATTTGTCGCTAGGGCGCAGTTGGTGGCAACAATTTCAGCTGTCTGCATACCATGGGCAAGCCGTGGTAACCACACATACATGCCGACATACTGAACACATACACGGCTCTTACCTTGGATCTCGTTAGCAGCTTGTCGTGACGGAACAAGCACAGGTGTGACGGCAAGCAACAGTCAAACAGAGACTCCTGAAGTCACGACATTACGTAAGCACTCACTGTAAATTAACTGGATGGCGTCTCGTGACGTCACGACTAAACGAAGCTACTTAGCGTCACTCCTCAGGGAGTAAAGTCAACAACTCCGTTGTCATAGTAACGTCGACCAATTGAATGGAATTCTTGGCATGTCGTTCCCGTCAGGAGTGGGAGATAAGAAATATGGATTAACCAACAAAAATCACCATATATAGGTATCGTAGGCAACAATGCAGAAATCAATGCATTATATTTATATCGCGCTTCGCGGGGGGATCCCTGGAAAATTGCGTCTCCTTTATTGCTAAACACAGATTGAACCAATGAGAATAATACAGATCATGCTGCTAGCGGCATGTGTCAACATTTATCCCTCATCCCACCGCATTCGAATTAATAATAAATGAAAACCTCCAGAAGTAGAAATGTTAGAAGCAGAACCTCTACAAAGCTATTGCGAATAGAATTTGAGCTTTGAGCAGAAAAATATCTTTACCTCGGTTAAGGTCTATCAAGATTCTAGCGAGCTACAGAATATAAATGGGACGTTGAAAACTATCCGAAATTGATTTCCGTTTATTCAGTGTTCGGTTTATGGAGATGTTACTGTATACTGCATATAGTTAACTATACTATGGTGAGGATCGTAATTCAGTCGTCAACTGTTTGGGTTTCCCCAAACACACGGCTGGGTGTCCTCAGTGGTCCACAGCCTAATGTGGGACCGCTGGTAAGCGATAGGTCAACATTTAGCCATCGATTAAACCCGACCGCCCAGCCAGTCGTTGGCATGAGGAGCCAAGCTGGAGTTTTGCCCAACGCGGGTGATCCAGGTGGTAAAAACCGATCCCGAATCTCTGCTGGATCTAGGGATCAAGGAAACGGGATCGGGGCGTCGGAGATTGATTCCGGCGATGTGATCTCAGGTGCGTGTTGGAGTGGTCAGGGTCGGGAGGTGGAGGTGGGGGGGGGGGACAGGGGGTGGATGAGGAGGATGGGTGGATGGGGTGGCATAGGCCAGGAGCAGGGAGGAGGGGGGGGGCGGAGGGAGGGGTAGAGGGGCCAAGGCTCATGTTAGCCTGAAGCCATTGGCGGCGATTAGAAGAGAAAATATCACGGTCGTGACCTCAAAGGTCTCGCATTCTCACGTTTTGTTCCCGTTGTTGTACGGTCGGCTAGGAGTCCGCAGGGACCGCCGGACGGCTGGGGGGGGGGGGGGGGTCAGGGATCGATTGATCATCATATGGGAGATGGTCTGGTGTATGGGGGGTGTTTAGAACGTGGGTTGTTGGCCCAGGTGAAAGGAGACAGCGTTGAGGAAAAAAATCCACTACAAACTGCTGCCAAGATTTGCCAAACATTGCCTGCACATCGTCAGGTGCCGACACATGTTCACTGGGAAATAAATGGTAACTTCTAGTAAAGTCTTATGGGAGAGCTAGGTTTACCACCAGACAGTGTCCCCAGACTCAGCAAAGATACATGAGAAAACCGCCTCCTGGTAATTACGCCATACTGGAACCCTTCTCGAGGTAGTGAGAAGACAAAACGCTGCGTGGTCCCTTGCCCGCTAAAACGTAGGGCCTCCCTCACTGTCAGTTAAGCCGCTCTCCCTCCCCCTCCCTCTCCCCTACCCCTCTAAAGATCGTCGTCGGTACTGTGACGCCTCCACCCACCATCCCTACCGAGTCTGGAACCCAAATATTGGATACAAGTGGGGGTTTGGTCAGCTTAGCAAAGCTCCGAAAGCCCAATTACGTAAAATATATATTTGTTCATATACACTTGTGAATTATCACCTTGTATGGACTAATATTAATAGGGAATGACTAGCAATTCATTTTTATATGTGGAAATGTCCATTGGGGCAAACTTCACAAGGTGTATACATTTCGATAAAGGTCAAACACACTAAACTATAATTTGTTTGTGTAATTGTAATAATATTTCAAGAATTTACGATGATATGTTCATAAATAGTATTTTAATGAATTGTAATACTATTGTTTGATTAACGTGATAATGTGTTCATAACTAAGACAAATAGGGCCCCAGAGGGGCTTTTTCGACACGGCAACACGGCGATTTTTAAAATCGACAACGCGACATTGGGGTTGTCTTAGAATCGACATGCGACATAAGACTTAGCGACACGCGACATGGAACTTTTCTTAAATTCGACACACGACATGGACCTTTTCTTAAAATCGACACACGACATGGACCTTTTCTTAATACCGACACGCGACATGGCTACCCCCCCCCCCCCCTCAGGGGCCCTACAAATCGTCACGTAAAATCACATGCAATAGTTTTTCAGGCGGAAATATATGATTCAAATATTTGAAAACAATTCTCACCGGAATGCGTCACCGGAACAGAGCAGAACAATTGTCATATATCCACTTCTGATTGAATGAACTCCACACGATGTGAGATACGGAAACCATTCACTTGACCGCTGTAATCCGGTGGTAATCCAGAGAGAAAAATCAGCCCAGCACCCATTCCCACCTCCCGCGGGAGTCCCGAGGGTTTGACCCGCCAGCCAGAGCCGTCAATCCACGGCTCAGTGTATCCTGACAGTGTATCCGGAACAAAGGAGTGACTCAGACACTAATGTCAAATTTAAATTCAAAGTTGAAAGCCGGAAAGGGATAGAGCCGGAAAGGGGTAGGCGCCGGTAGCGCACGACCCGAGGCTCGGCCCGAGGAATGGGCAGGATTCGTGGGACTCCCGGAGACACCGGATCCAGTATCCGCCGATCTAGCCAAGCGTCACGAGAGGTCTGTCTTTGCAAGCGCGCCCCTTAATTACCTGCCACTCGCTAGGGGTCGCCTCTGGTTGGAGGGGTGGAACGTGTGTGTGTGGGGGGTGGTGTATGGGAAAGGGGGGTGGGGGGTGGGGAGGGGGCGGGGCCCAGCTGCGGCCAGCTGTCGGTCGGGGGTGGCAGCGGTGGCGGCTGCCGGACTCGTTGTTGTTTCAGACTACCACCCGCCCCCCAGCCCCCCAGCCCCCTCACGGTCCCTCGCACCCCGTATTATCGGCAGCAGCACTGGCCCCGGGGGTAGGGCAGGTCAGACGGACGGCCGGTAGGTGGGTGGGGTGGGGGGGTGGGTGGTTCCTAGGTGCCTGGGTGGAAGGGTCGCTACTGGATAGGGTGTATGAAGGGGTGCAGGGGCTGGTCGGGGGGGTGGACGTGGGTGATGAGAGTTTCGGTCACCTAGACTGGACAGCGCTGAGCAACACACACACATAACCCCCTCCCCGCCCCCACCCATACACCCTGGAGGTTGAAAAGTGGTTAGGGTTAGCACAAGGGCGTGACGGTAAACTCCCCATTACAGAGCCGTATTATAACAGAGACCGCTATGAGAGGGCTATCCCAGTCTTACCACAACCAGCCAGGCAGGCCTACAGGGATAGCGGAGGCCCCTCCTCTCCCTGCTCCACCCTGCCATCCCCCACACCTTACTTATTGATGTAACTTACCAATAGCGTTGGTGTGTGGTGGTGGTGGGGGGGGGGGGGGTGCTTGGTACTCGCTATAGGCCAGAAGGGGGGTTTAGATTCCCCACTCTGTGTGGGGTTTTATTAAAATAGGACCCGTCGCTTGGTGGCATGTGGGGTATGTTTGGGGAAGTATGTCAAACACGATGGGCCCGCCACCTGGCGAGGTGCCGGTGGCCGTATCTTATACGTGACGAAAGTATAGCTCGCCACTCCCATTTATAATGAATAAGTAATACACCTTGTTTTTTTGTATCTCACAAGCCGCGAAGATAAAACCAACGCCTATATATATACGGGTCCTGCGAATCACATAGATTAAAGCTGTTAATTCATAATCTGCAGACTGGAATAAAGAAGAGAAGAGAGAGGAAGGTGGGGTAAGAAATAATTCAGTAATATATTATCCGGGGTCGATGATGCGCTGATGACTAATGTTCAGCCATTAGGCGGTTTAAGCACGTTATAAGCTAGGATTTGTAATGATTTATTTCGTTCTCCGCATCTGACAAGTATCATGGCCCACTCAACCTTCATAACATGTAAGTCAAAATAAACCCTATACTGGTAAAAAAAAGGCTGCAAATTGCCTAAATATTATATGAATTTAATTTACGACCAAAGCCAGACTTATAAATATAGGCCAAGCTGAGAGGACAAGCCCGCCGATTCTGGCGCTGTCATGGCAATGTCTAACGAGAACCCGGGTATGACCTTCATTAACCTTCGTTAGGTCACCTTCAATGAGACTGAAGCCAGAGCAGAGCGCGATGCGGAATTAGACGGACTGATTGGACCGTTGATTGCCCTGTTACAATGGCGGAAGTGGATGATTGTAGCGAGGTTGGGCCTCTGAGGGACGACTTGGGCGTGCGTACATGGGCCGACCCTGCTGGGGGGCGGGTCGCACCGGGCCCGCCGTCTTACCGCGCCACTGTAATTAGGTTATCGCCCCTCGGACTGGGTAATGGACCCGGAGAGCTGATACCTCCTCCTCATCAGTCACGTCCCACTAATCCAAGGCCCAGGTAATCCAGAGATTACCGCTCCGGATAGCCTTGATCCTTACTACCTGGAATGCTTTACGCCAGATAACTGGCGGCCCCGGAAAGAACCGCCCCATAGCGTCCTCGGCGACATGGCAACCAACGGAGGGGGATTTCGCCCGGAAGTCCAAAGCGGAGATGACTGATCACAGTATTTACCAGCGAAACCTCCGCATTAACTGGTAATAGTTATAGCGTGGATGGTGTATATAGTATATAGTGGTGGAAGCAGCCAGAGGCCTTTGGCAGTCTCTGGCAACTTTTAGATGTTGTAGAGAAGTTTCTTGCCATTGATATGTTATAGTGACGTAATGACGTCAGATGAAGGAATGGATAATATCTCTGTGATTATTCTACTAACCGAGTTATTTATTATTAGGTGCTGTGAACGTCTCTTGTATCGATTTAAAATAAAAACATATTGATGTAGGAAACATGTTACTACAATTGTGGATTTGAAGTTGTGATATATATGTATATAATATATATATATATATCCATATGTGCAATACAGAAACGTTTACATGGTGATATCGGGTAAGAGCCGGGCGGGAGAAGAGTCGTTGGCGGTGGATGTGAAACAAAACCTGGCTGACTGGAAGGACTATCTATATTTCGTGCAACTTGGAATGAATCATTCACGACTTGTTTACAAATACTTACAATAATAATCGATTGCTTACGAAAAAAAGTCTTCGTGGAGCCGCGAAATATTTAATAAAATATTTTTCTTTCTTTTTCTTGCAAACTTAACCAGATTGAAGGATTAACACGGAGTGGAGTCGAGGCGAGTAAACCATCGAGTAAACAGGAACCGGGCACCTTAAATCTTTCATGTCACGTCTCTGGGCGGATATTACATTATATTGATTTAGGGGTGGTCGATGAAGGGTGTGTGGGGGGGGGGGGGAGGGGGGGGGCGAATCCGTATTACGTCATAGACCGGGTGCACCGGCCTCACTCTCTACGGTGGTGTCACCCTCTTTACGAACGAAGCGCCATCTCTTGAATAAAGAGCGGCGGCCCGATAGCTCAGTGGGTTAGAGCGCGACGTGAAGGTGGTGATCACATCCTTTATAAACGGAGCGCCACCTAGTGAATGAAGCGACGTGAGGATTGATGCCACACTCTTATGTACGGAGCGCCACCTAGTGAATGGAGTGGAGCAACTTCGGGACCGAGAGGCACTTGGATAATGGACGCATTTCGTATTAATACCAACGTCTGCCACCAGACGGCGCTTGGTGCTGTCTGTGTGCCCTTAACCCCGGATAGCCCCAGAACACCGCTTGGTGCTGTCTGTGTGCCCTTAACCCCGGATAGCCCCAGAACACCGCTTGGTGCTGTCTGTGTGCCCTTAATCCCGGATAGCCCCAGAACACCGCTTGGTGCTGTCTGTGTGCCCTTAACCCCGGATAGCCCCAGAACACCGCTTGGTGCTGTCTGTGTGCGTTTAACCCCGGATAGCCCCAGAACACCGCTTGGTGCTGTCTGTGTGCCCTTAACCCCGGATAGCCCCAGAACACCGCTTGGTGCTGTCTGTGTGCCCTTAACCCCGGATAGCCCCAGAACACCGCTTGGTACTTCCACTGAAGCGATTACATGCATCAAAGAAATGAGAGCTATGCGCGTTGTAAATGTACTCATTGAAGTAGTTTTATGAACTATTTTTATCAAGTTCTGACTAATATTTCATGCGTTTAGCGATTTTTTTGACCAGGTGCCAACGTTACGGCTCACTGTACTGACATCCCACGTGGAACATGTCGACTGAACAGAAGGTGTTTGTCATTGAGTCGCGCGGTGGACGGGTTTGATCCATATGTGCACAAAAGTGGCATAACACAGCAATGCACTCATTCAGTGAATGACTGGAAAAATAGATAGACATAGTCAATATGGTATAGATTAGAGTGCGGGTCTGGTCGTCAAACAAATGGTCAAGTTATTGAACATTTGTTCAGGACTTTTCTTCCAAGCTCATTTGAATTTAGTTGCTATAATTGTAGATCTGTAACAAGTTATGTAACCAATGTCTTCATCTCTCTCCGAACTCTCTATTCATATTCCCTGGCGTCCAGATAGTATGTCATGTCAACAAAAACTGTAGGCATTCAGTACCTATTTCGACGATGTAACAGATGGTAATGTCATAGGCGTTAATTTGTGGCAGTCCTGACGGATTAACAGCCTATACGGCCATAAAGGAGAGATACCACCTGCCCAAGCCCACAAAGAAGGTGTTGTTGCAACTAGATCTACAAGCAAAATGGCGGGCGTCTTTTAAGCACATCGTTATGAAAGGAAGTTTCTAACTCGCGATAATCAATCTGGAAAAAGATTCTCGACCGTCCTCCACAATTCAGTTATTGTTTTCATGGCGGCGAGCGACCATCCCATAATAGCTGTACATCTCCGAAGTGTTTTGACAGCTTTGCTGCTCACTTCACTGCGGACACAGAATGTGTCTAGCGCAGTTACAGTCAGATTGTTTGTCAAAGGCCAGTGAAGTGTACAACGACTTTGAAATGTTACAGAATGACATGTTTGTTTTTCGCGATTACTTTGATGGAGTCAAGTTGGCTTCGTGTTAAAAACATGACTAAAGATATTTTGCTGTCGGCCGGCTGCGCGATTTTATGAAAGAGTGAAAAATGTTCCTCATCGAAACAAGAGCAAGAATCGGAACAGTCTCTAATCGAAGCATGAAAAATAAAAGACTCAAATGGGAGACCATCGGGCCAAATCAAACAAATATTACGCGCCAAACTGCTGAGCAACGCCAGAAGCCACAGCTGGGAGCAGACGACACGCGCACGGCGCGCACCAGGCGGGAAAACGTGGAACTATTTGCGCGTGCCAGCTTTCAACAGACGCCTGGCTCCCGAGTTAGACCTGGTAGCGGTCGAGACGTGATGGTGGCAGTTGGACGTCTGTCGGTCATGACCGGCAGCTCAGCCCCTTCCGTAAGTCAACAATTTTGGAAGCAATTGCTGTTACACATTAGCATTAGGACGAGTACCAAGTGAGACCATTACCTTTACCTTCCACCTCCTCCAACCTCCCCCCTCACCCCCCTCTCACCCCCCCCCCTCTCACCCCCACCCTCGCACCCACCCACACGGCTGTCGATTTGGCTTCCCGGCTACATTCCAAGTAACGGCCATACATCAGGAGATTAGTGTTACTTTTCATGCCAGCTCTTTTTTTATTTAAACACTTACTTTTTTAATGCTGGGCATTATACTGCTAAGTAAGTGCTTTGACATACATTATTGACCATTATTCACATGTCAATGTAGATGATGAGAAGGTAGAGGATGGGGTATCTTCAGAGGGGGGACGGAGGGGGGGGGGCGAGAGGCGGGACCCTCGTAGGGTAGATTTGTCTCTCCCTACGGTGCAACCACCCCCCCCCTAACCACCTCCCCCGAGACATACGTGGTGACCTTATGTATCAGGGGCGAACGGGGGTGGGGGAGGGGGGCGGGGTTAAGGGGGTCATGGCTGGGGGGTACGTATCCCGCAGTAAATGATGATGAATGCCGGGAAGCTGCATTGATTAATGACAACAATTAGGATCTGGACTCCTGAGGGAGTCCCCACCCACACCAGGTCCCCACCCACACCAGGTTCCCACCCAGACCAGGTCACCCCCACCCCAGCCTCCCCACCTCCTCCCCCTGCGTTACCTGGAGGGGACCCCTGGGACGGACGTACTGACCTAACTGGTGACCTCATAGATCCAGAAACTATCCAGAGACCAGGGAGCGTGGTGTGGCGTGGTGTGTGTGAGGGGGGTGGGGGAGTAACAGCCACCCGGCGCCACGTGGCGTGTAATTACGGAGGCGTGGTCAAATCAGGCACCGCGCGATTCGCTATAAATTACTGCCCTCCCGTTCCCCTTCCCACCCCTCCCATCACTCCTCAGCCAATCCTTGCCCACCCCACGGTATCCCTCCCTCCACACCCGTCCCGGCCCGTCCAAGCAGCATGGCAACAGTGGTGGAGGACCGGGCCCATAACGTCCTGCCCATCGCTTAGCTGTCAACCGGAAGTAAGATACCGGAAGACAGTAGTAGCGATCAGTGTAACAGAGCGGTGGTTACTGGTTCAACGCACCTTAGTCCACAGTGCCTTGCCTCAGAAGTTCTGTTAGCACGATATCGTTTAAAAATAATAAATTCTTTTTAGCAATAATATACAGGTATATACATAACATTAGTACGCTAAATTATAAATTCATTCATCTATTAAATACATTTATTTGCATATTGAGGTAAAGCTAGCTGAATCATCTATGTTTTCGTACCCAACCCGCAGCATTCATCAGTCTATCCGCGGAACCGTTACCATAATATCGCACGTCATTAACCCACAGTCAACATGATTTGTGTCACTAGCATAAATGTACAAGATAATGATGAGTTTGTGATATCATCAGGTGTGAAATGAGTGCAAATTACTTGCTGCATATTTCAGAGGCGCGTGTCTGTAGTTTCATGTCATCAATCTTCGTCTATTTGACACATCTCACTGCGCAAATGCGATCGGAAGCGAAAAGCTAAAACTGCTGCGTGTATTATTAAAACGGCACGACGAGGCCTGTGTCAGCCACGTGATCCATGTCACCATGACGACCAGAATCACATTATCTAGGACAAACATTGGCAGCATAAAAACTGCTCTCGTTAAGCTCCAAAGAAGCAGAAAAAATGGCGTCGTTGAGGTTTATACACCTGTCGAGATCGTCGGTTGAATCAGTTAATATTTTAGGATTACTGCCATCGTATTTTTTCTGTGGTTTGGGCAACAGAGGGCGCATGCCACCAGTTAAGTAACAGTGGAAAGAACTGCAGTAGCATAGGGTATAGGGTAGTAGTAGCATAGGGTATTGCTAACGACTGTATGTAGACATTCTATCCACCTCGCCCCCAATGGATACACCCCACCCTACTATACCTCCATGGGAGTGCTCTTCCATCAATACACGAACCTTTTTACACGGTAGATTTATTAACATCTGTAATCCTCACAATTATCCCGCTATAATTATATGATTATCATTATTTAATAATAATTATTAATATCTTTGCGGGTCACTGGGTGTGGTCAACACAAAGGATCTGGATACCTAGCGTAAAACAACGCCCTACCCCTGGGGGTTGGGTTGAGATGGTGGGGGGGGGGGGTGGAAACCTATAAGCTCTAACCAAACGGTACCTTGCCAACCAAGCAAGATGGCAGGTCTACCTCAGCACTCGTCTTACACACCAATACCTACTGAAGTCATGTTGACGTTTGTCACGTGCTTTCCGTGGAGGGAAACGACGAAACCAACGTACAGTGACGTCACTGATTGACATTGCCCCCTGACGTGCGAAGGACGCTGGCTACGCTTGTCAAGGTCAAGAGGATTACCAGCCAGAAGGTCAAAATTCAGATGTCACGCCTATTTCACCCAGTAACAAACTGGCGAAGGACACTTGTTTACTCAGGCAATACCTCCCTACATCTTACTTTACACTCCACAGCACCAGTGCGAGCTGACTAGGTCGAAAGGTCAAACTTGGAAGGAAGAGACACCTGACCTTTCATATTTCAGGGGCATCGTGTTTTCACAGAGTAAAGAGGCTAAGAGTAAAGAGGCTGTTTACGCTCTTCTGGAGTAATTACTTGCACTTTGTGTATATGTTTTAATTACTAGCACTTGGTGTATATGTTTTTACGTTCTTTATTCCAGTGATGATATCATTGAGAGATATCGATGGCAATCTAACTATTTACAGTTTTTGAGCTATGATAGACCCACATAAAGACCGGTAAGGTCACTACCATGCTGTCAGATCACACCTGTGTCTGCTTTAATCCTGATGGAATCTACTACAAGGGAGACCGCGACATATTGCTCAGGCCACATGTCAGAATGGTGTTAGAAATCATTAGAATGATAATGTAGGATTTATTCTACATTGACGTAGGCCGTATAAGGTACGTGGATAATTTCCGCCATAATCCAATCAGATCGACCAATGAAGACATTATCCAGTGAGATACAGAAAACGATATATTTTTCCGGCGAAACCCGGAAGAAGACCCCCTTCGTATCACATCCAGCAAAAGGTCTACCAGCAATATCCACTACAGGAGCAGAACAAATCTGCCAATGAGATCGAGAAATCCTTGCCGTGAAATCCCGAAGCAGAAATCACCCCAATGAGATCCCGAAGCAGAGGCCCTTCCCGTAAGAGGCCGTTCACACAGGTGCCAACGATGTTTATATAAACAACTGTCATCCCGCCGTAACTGATCCAGGACTGGCGAGTCCGAAATGCTACTCCAGAGCTTCCTAATTTCAGGTACTGATGCTGGCGGTTTGCGATAGGGGGGGGGGCGGGTGGATTCGAAGGGATTCGGGATCCCTCCAGGGATCTACCGTCCCTGGCCTCTGTGTATTGAATGACCGCTTCAGATTGCTTCCTGGAGCTGCCCATAGATCCAGGTGAAGCACTTACTGACTTACCGGGATCTATGGCTCCAGTATAAACACTGGAGTCGACTTGAGCAGGATTCCTTGGCGATATATTCACGACCCCTTCAGGAGCATTCGGGATCATTCGGGATCTTTGAGCAAACAAGTCGCGCGGCGTGCTGCATTCTGGATCCGTGTTTACACAAATATCGGGATCCTAATGACAACGGATCCCGGGTTGCTATGTGGACAGCGACCGACCTGGCGCACCGCCTGGACCCAGAACAGGATGGCTGGTCGCCAGCGCCGTCCGCCCCCACTGAGCCACGCACATTCCTCCGTGAGCTGGATGATATTCCGGAATAGTACGGAGTCATTGAGACATCAGCCATATGAGTTAAAGCTTGCCTTGACAAAATCAAGGATACCTTCTTCCCTCTATTATTGGCTCTACCCCCACCACCCGCGCGCCCATGAGTCGTTGCACGCCCCCCCCACCCTCAGCAACCCCCCGCTATCCCACTGGGAGTGAGTGCCAGTCATTCTGCTTCTGCTGGACCTGACATAAAATTCCACGGTTGATGACCAATCTGGGACAGGGAACTGACTACTCTGGATTTGCTATTTAGGCCTAAATCCCGGATTTGCCGATTTCAAATAGGGCATTTTCCTACGTGTTTTGCTATGCATACATTTCATGGGGCTTTCCGTGGGTGCATTTAGTTGCTCCGGGAGCGGGTAGCCCCGGCGGTACACCGATGACGTCACAAGGGAGCCGGTGGGGTGCGAGTGAAATAGACACCGGGATTGTGTAGGTTCATAGGAACCAGCCTGGTAGCAGCCGGATACCAGGCTATTCTATTCAGTTTCTGAAGCGGCCGCCATCTTGCCCCGATGTTCGCCGCCACGTTAAACATTAGTTTGGTCAGATTGATGACATTGATAAATGTCTGCCGTGACAGACGGAACCACATCAAGCCTGAAACACGCTGGTATCATGGCTAGACCGAGGCTACGGCCCACAGGCACAACACGACCTTCCACGCTCTGCCTCCCCCCCCCCCCCATCTGCTCCTGATTGCTCTCCGGATCCGGATGTTCGTGTCCAGGTAGACAGTGTTTAGTCTGCACGTCGTGTCCGGAAGAAACCTCCCCAGATCCAGGTATCGCCAAACGTAACGAACGTCTCAGTCGCTGTACCTGATATAACGGGAAGTTTCTTTCGCTTCAAAACGGTCTGGAAGTCTTCTATCCACACAGCTATCCGACCGGAAGAGGGATTCACCGTCTTCGGGATCCAAGGCGAGTGCTCAAATATAACTGAAAACAAACGGAAAAAAATTGTTTAATCTGAAGTTTTCCAACTGACGCAAGGCGCTGAAACTCGCGTAGGGGAAGTCCAATAACAAAAATGTCGATACGAGCCGTCTTGTCGGGATGTGTAAGATATCTTTACAGAGTATTTATTTATTTGAAAATCTTTGGTAATACATCCCAGTTTGCATGTCTTATTGCCATGTATAAGAAAGACATTAAATGGCTTTACAAATGTTAGCCACATGCACGTGTTGTTGTTTTCCTCTTCCGGACATTGGTTCCCAAGTTTTCCTGTCGGTGATGTTGGTAAGTCCACCCACACAGTGGTGGGAACTAATCTGGCACCCACAGCAGCGCCACTGCTAACAACCCTAGCGGTCAGAAATCCAGAGCAGTGGTGTGCTGGCGTCGGGAGAGACGAACCGCGCACATGGCACTCACGACATGGCTGGTACAGGGCTCTGTGGCGTGGTTGGGCGAACCGCGCACATGGCACTCACGACATGGCTGGTACAGGGCTCTGTGGCGGGGTGGGGCGAACCGCGCACATGGCACTCACGACATGGCTGGTACAGGGCTCTGTGGCGTGGTGGGGCGGACCGCGCACATGGCAATCACGACATGGCTGGTACAGGGCTCTGTGGCGTGGTGGGGGGGACCGCGCACATGGCACTCACGACATGGCTGGTACAGGGCTCTGTGGCGTGGTGGGGCGAACCGCGCACATGGCACTCACGACATGGCTGGTACAGGGCTCTGTGGCGTGGTGGGGGGGACCGCGCACATGGCACTCACGACATAGCTGGTACAGGGCTCTGTGGCGTGGTGGGGCGGACCGCGCACATGGCACTCACGACATGGCTGGTACAGGGCTCTGTGGCGTGGTGGGGCGAACCGCGCACATGGCACTCACGACATGGCTGGTACAGGGCTCTGTGGCGTGGTGGGGCGGACCGCGCACATGGCACTCACGACATGGCTGGTACAGCGCTCTGTGGCGTGGTGGGGCGGACCGCGCACATGGCACTGACGACATGGCTGGTACAGGGCTCTGTGGCGTGGTGGGGCGGACCGCGCACATGGCACTCACGACATGGCTGGTACAGGGCTCTGTGGCGTGGTGGGGCGGACCGCGCACATGGCGCTCACGACATGGCTGGTACAGGGCTCTGTGGCGTGGTGGGGCGGACCGCGCACATGGCACTCACGACATGGCTGGTACAGGGCTCTGTGGCGTGGTGGGGCGGACCGCGCACATGGCACTCACGACATGGCTGGTACAGGGCTCTGTGGCGTGGTGGGGCGGACCGCGCACATGGCACTCACGACATGGCTGGTACAGGGCTCTGTGGCGTGGTGGGGGGGACCGCGCACATGGCGCTCACGACATGGCTGGTACAGGGCTCTGTGGCGTGGTGGGGCGAACCGCGCACATGGCGCTCACGACATGGCTGGTACAGGGCTCTGTGGCGTGGTGGGGCGAACCGCGCACATGGCACTCACGACATGGCTGGTACAGGGCTCTGTGGCGTGGTGGGGCGAACCGCGCACATGGCGCTCACGACATGGCTGGTACAGGGCTCTGTGCCGTGGTGGGGCGGACCGCGCACATGGCACTCACGACATGGCTTGTACAGGGCTCTGTGGCGTGGTGGGGCGAACCGCGCACATGGCACTCACGACATGGCTGGTACAGGGCTCTGTGCCGTGGTGGGGCGGACCGCGCACATGGCACTCACGACATGGCTGGTACAGGGCTCTGTGGCGTGGTGGGGCGAACCGCGCACATGGCACTCACGACATGGCTGGTACAGGGCTCTGTGGCGTGGTGGGGCGGACCGCGCACATGGCACTCACGACATGGCTGGTACAGGGCTCTGTGGCGTGGTGGGGCGAACCGCGCACATGGCACTCACGACATGGCTGGTACAGGGCTCTGTGGCGTGGTGGGGCGAACCGCGCACATGGCGCTCACGACATGGCTGGTACAGGGCTCTGTGCCGTGGTGGGGCGGACCGCGCACATGGCACTCACGACATGGCTTGTACAGGGCTCTGTGGCGTGGTGGGGCGAACCGCGCACATGGCACTCACGACATGGCTGGTACAGGGCTCTGTGGCGTGGTGGGGCGGACCGCGCACATGGCACTCACGACATGGCTGGTACAGGGCTCTGTGGCGTGGTGGGGCGAACCGCGCACATGGCACTCACGACATGGCTGGTACAGGGCTCTGTGGCGTGGTGGGGCGAACCGCGCACATGGCACTCACGACATGGCTGGTACAGGGCTCTGTGGCGTGGTGGGGCGAACCGCGCACATGGCACTCACGACATGGCTGGTACAGGGCTCTGTGCCGTGGTGGGGCGGACCGCGCACATGGCACTCACGACATGGCTGGTACAGGGCTCTGTGGCGTGGTGGGGCGAACCGCGCACATGGCACTCACGACATGGCTGGTACAGGGCTCTGTGGCGTGGTGGGGCGGACCGCGCACATGGCGCTCACGACATGGCTGGTACAGGGCTCTGTGGCGTGGTGGGGCGGACCGCGCACATGGCACTCACGACATGGCTGGTACAGGGCTCTGTGGCGTGGTGGGGCGGACCGCGCACATGGCACTCACGACATGGCTGGTACAGGGCTCTGTGGCGTGGTGGGGCGGACCGCGCACATGGCGCTCACGACATGGCTGGTACAGGGCTCTGTGGCGTTGTGGGGGGGACCGCGCACATGGCGCTCACGACATGGCTGGTACAGGGCTCTGTGGCGTGGTGGGGCGGACCGCGCACATGGCACTCACGACATGGCTGGTACAGGGTTCTGTGGCGTGGTGGGGCGGACCGCGCACATGGCGCTCACGACATGGCTGGTTCAGGGCTCTGTGGCGTGGTGGGGGGGACCGCGCACATGGCGCTCACGACATGGCTGGTACAGGGCTCTGTGGCGTGGTGGGGCGAACCGCGCACATGGCACTCACGACATGGCTGGTACAGGGCTCTGTGGCGTGGTGGGGCGAACCGCGCACATGGCACTCACAACATGGCTGGTACAGGGCTCTGTGGCGTGGTGGGGGGGACCGCGCACATGGCGCTCACGACATGGCTGGTACAGGGCTCTGTGGCGTGGTGGGGCGGACCGCGCACATGGCACTCACGACATGGCTGGTACAGGGCTCTGTGGCGTGGTGGGGCGGACCGCGCACATGGCGCTCACGACATGGCTGGTACAGGGCTCTGTGGCGTGGTGGGGCGAACCGCGCACATGGCACTCACGACATGGCTGGTACAGGGCTCTGTGCCGTGGTGGGGCGAACTCCATGGGAGTCATGAGCAAAACGTCTTGTTCTCTCTATGGCGGATAAAAAGACTACTGTCTTTGTTCGCTCTTCTTTTATCTGCTGCCACCCCCCCCCCACCCCTATACCGCCCCACCCCTTCCTGTTCCGTCCAGGTTACCCAGCGGTTTGTTACCGTGACTTCTAAACAGCGTAATCGGGTTGGTTATTGGTATCACTTGGGTATTACTATACACTACAGACGTTTAACCCGGGCAGCAGAACAACACGAGGAGTATAAGCACTTCGGTAAGCAACAAGATTGAGACTTGTCATTAATGTCAACAAACGGTAAATATTTGCTTTATTCTAGGAGACAGAGGGCCATTGGAGTGTATACCTTGAGTAAATCCTCTTATCTTCCATTTGGGACAGGTTTAAGACAGCAAAGGCATAGCAACCAAGCTGTAAGACACACTGAGCAAAGTCGTAACTGGTGCTGTAGATATAAAATATGAATGAATGAAGTTTATTTTCAGTACTGTAGGCGCAACGCCCATGGTACATGAACAATTCATACAAAATATATATAAAATTTAACGAAGACAATACAAAACACATTTATAGTCATAGATTACGACACGCTGCACATATATGCGTACATATAAGCTGCATACATACATATAAGCTGCGATAAGTTTTTTTGGCGTACAGTAGATCCTAAATATATCAATGCTGCTAAGTTCTTTATTCTTTTGCTATCTGTTGAAGCCATAGTTAAACTAAAATTATCTTGGCTCGGATTTTCTAAGACAAAATGAGGTAGATTTATCTGGCGCATAGATTGCTATAGTGGGCATATCAGTAAAAAGTGGTATTCATCTTCTACTAGGTATTCACCGTGTTTTTCACAATATTTACAAACCCTTAACTCTGGTGGTACATTTATAGGCCTTCCTTATTTAATCGCTAGTTTATGTACACTACATCTAAATCTCGACAACGCGATTCTGTGCTTTACAGTACTCACACAGTCCCAGTAACATTCCATTTCAATAACAGATTTAAATTCGACAGTGCTTCGAAGCTCACTATTTGAACACATTTCCGAGTACCACTCTTGCTGGCCGATGTCCCTGAGTCTTTGCTTTGCTTCGCTTAAAATTACTTCTGTGTTTCCTACATCTTGCACAATCCAACAATAGCCGAATCCTAGCCTAAACAATAAGTCTTTGACCTCGGTCGCCCAGGTTCTTCTGCCAATCCCATCGAGTTTATACATCATATGATAACAAGCCTTCGGCAACCGGCTCTCATCCATTCCCAATAAAGTGCACCAACATTTCAAGAACTTAAAATTACATACAACATTTATCTTGTACCTGCCACATTCACCTAGAACAATTGAATTTGAAGTGTGGCTGGGCAGTTTCAGCACATATTTACAAAATTTCGTTTGAATCTTTTCACTAGCACCATGTGTGTTAAAGCCCCAAATTTCACTTCCATATGTCAAGATGGGTAGCACCATTTTATCAAATAAATTACAGAGCATTTGACATCAATGAATATGCTTTGTTGCAGTTTGCAGAATACACACAGCTGCTTTGTTCGCTTGTTCAGCTAGGGTACGTTGTGACATTGACCAACATAGACGACTAGAAATAATTAACCGAAGTTATTTATAATATGATGTAGTTTCGATTTGGGTTCCATCAAGACACCATTTCTCATTTTGCCGCAGTGGGCCCCCGTTTCTAAATACCATAACATTTGTTATAAAAAATATGTTATTCTTCGTCTGAATATGTCCGTCTACAAATATCTGATTGAATGATTTAATGCAAGTAAGTTTTTCTTTGCACCGAATGCATCATGTTATTCATTCTCTGATCTGGAGAAGGAATGGAATAAAACTGAACATTGTTACTCTAAACCTTGATAACTGATGAGTTCCCTGCATTCATGATCCTGCTATCGTGAATATCAAAGCCTATGAACACTTCATTGACGCCCGGCCACCGCTTCATCCATCGACAAGACAGGCAGGGCATAGATTTATATACCCGTCGGCCCCAGTTTGCTTGCGCCCTAACACCTTGATGTCCATATGCCACCCCGCCCCCCTGCCCCCCTGCCCCCCGCCCCATGCCGCTCCTCCCTCCACACCCTCCCCTCCCTCAGGGGCGCACCCCCCCCCCCCCCTCTGTGAACTGATCACCGCTGTCCGTTTCACTCCGTCATCACTCGCCAGGCGGCAGCACCGATTGTCGCTCTGACCTTCTCGGGGGTCATTTCCGACATCGACAGGTCACGACCCCATGGTGACCTCGGCAACTGGGTTGGATGTGTCTTCTTCACACAGAGGCAACTACTGCAGCGATGAACGGTCAGCAGCGGCTATACTATAGATAGGTGTATACCGCACCCTGTCTGTGGTTCAAGGGTAGCCCCCCCCCCATCCCCGCCCTATCCCAATCAGCGTCCACCCCCCACCACCACCACCCAGTCCATTCTTCACATCATTCATTCACCCCCTCACTTCACCCCGCAGTGACCCCCCCCCCTCGATCCCCATACAGGCACCGAGCATGCCCCCCGCCCCCCAATCCATGCCCCAAGTCTCAACCCTCGCCCCCTACCCCCCGCCCCCAAAGATGGTGGACGCACAACGTTACTTTCCTTCATCCAAAGAAAACACCTCACACCCCGACCCCCCCCCCCCCCATCACCTTCCCCCTGATAAGGGCGCACATTTGGCCACCCGTAGACCTGCTCTCTTGACCTCATAGACACCCATTGACCTCTAAGACCTGACCTCTGTGACCTGACCTTTGTCCCAGTAGATCAAGCGACCTCGGGCCGTGACATTGGCACCCAGCGGCTTGTGGTGACCTCGGTGTAGTATCACTACTAATGACCTGATTGCCACCACTGACTGGGATAACCACTGCGTCTGCATTCCTCGCCGTTACTGGCTTTGTGATCCCCGACACCCTCAGTACCAAATCCAGATTGCAGCAGTTTGTTTGGTGCCATTTCAAGCTCAGACAGAAGACAGATGACGACCCCCCCCCCCCCCTACCCCCTCTCTCTTACCACATTTGCTAATCTCGCGCAAACTCGCTGCTGGTGCGATATTGATAGACCACCCGTAGCTTACTCACGAACAGTGCATTTTCGTCGTAGCTGCACTCTTGGTTAAATACCTATGTGGTATATGAATATGGCCCTGGTGTATACGGCGGCAAACACAACACAATCCGAATAGCAACCCCCGGACGCCGGCAGGTGACGGGGACTGACTGCTCCGGAAACCCGCCGATCTGATCCCGAACGCCCTAGGACCAGGATGGATGAAAAAACCAGACACGTCCGTCAGGGGATCAGGAAGAGCTATCGGGATTCCTCCGGACAACACAGAGCGTTGTCTCGGTGAGAAGACAACTGACGGGGTTCACGCCAGCATGAAGAAATGATACTCCGAGTTATGATTATTCGTGCAATAAATCCCGCCAGTCCTTCCTCACGTTAAAACCCCATCGCACGTCTACCGGAGCCAAACACACCGCCGTCGAAAGTGTTTCAAGTTTTTGATTTTTCACGTGTTGCTACGTAATCTGAGGTCTGCTTTGAACTTCCGCTATAGATGTAGCAGGTTCCGTACGCTCCAGCCGCCGTCAGAGGAAGCTCCTGAACCCCGGACAGTTTTGTGGGAGTTGTTTTTTGTCTGTTGAGAGACATGCCAAACAACCGCCGCTTATCACCTCATACGGGGGAGATGAGGTTGTGAACTGAGCGTCCAGGCAGAGAGAGAGAGGAGCCCGGGGTCCTAATGTGACGAAATTAGTGGCGGCGTCGGTGTTTAGATTCGGGGGCTGTGCAAGTTTAAGTTTAAGTGTCCCGGGAATGGATCCCGGCGGCTGCACAGAGGGACGGAGGGTTTGGGAGGTTAGATTGGAGGCTGGGGAGCGGCGGAGATGAGGTGGGGGCGAATGTGGGAGGGAAGGACGGTGGAGGGGAGGCGGAGAGACGGCTGCCCAATGGCCTGTCCGGTCCTGTCCGGATTGGCATTTAGACAGCGGATTCTGGGACTCGCCGCCGTGTGTATTTGTGCAGATATTGAGGCCTTATCTCCGTAACACGGTTCTTCCGGATCTGGTTATCTTAGGCCCGGGGAATCCCGGACCCGGACTCGGCGGCGGCGGTCTCGAGAGATATCCGGAACAGGGATTGAATCCCCGGCCACCCGCCATCCACCACACTCCTCCGGAACAGCGTGGGGATGCGTCGGTCCTGATTAGTCCAGGGGGGATTCCGGAAAAGATAAATTTTGCTTCTCTGGATATTAATTCAAGATCTCCTGGATTAAGAAAGGAATAAATTGAGCCATTGTGTAAAGGGCAACAAACTGCGTGTGCACGGCTCGCGTAGGATTATCCAGATGTGTCCAGGGGCATAAAGGAAGAGCCAAGCATTTGATGAGGGAAGAGGAGGTGGGACGGGGGGGGGGGCGATATCCAGAACAGATACCTGGCCAACGGCGATATCTTAATGGTAGGTTCTGGAGTCTGCAGGATGTGATCCCACGAAGGCGGAATGCGGCGATGACTCCAATGCTGGGAACGTGCGGGAGCCCACGTCCTGAGGTTCATATTTCATGGCAGGATAAATTGAGGTTCTAAGCCATCTTTGTGCACACATTGTCTAGACGAGGACAACGGAACCTTGTGGGCCAATCAGATGCGCAATACATAAAACAATCGCAAGATCCAGAGGTCGAGCCTCATGGAGAATCGAACCCAGCACCGTTGATCTGCACATACATTTCTTTTTACTAAAATGACATAAATGTTGTTGTTGTTTGAGTCAGCTGTGGCTCCTCCCCTTAGGCACATACTGAAGGCGGAGGGAATGCTAGCAGGAATCGTGGGAGAAAAGTGACTGTGGTTACTAAGGGGGAGGGGGCGGGAGAGGAGAGGGGCGGGGCGGGAAGGGCGGAGGGGGGGTGGCGGGGGCGGTTACAGACGAGGATTCGCTGGACACTGTCGGGAAGGCCGCGAAACGGGTGTGGTGATAGTGGTTGGGGGGGCGGTAGGTACGAGGGCATGTCGTGGGGGGTGGGGGGGGGGAGGGGGTAAGTGAGATAGTGAGATCGCAGCCGAATCTGGCTTGTGCCTCCCGCTATTCAGTTGGAAACCCCGGGACACTGACCAGTGCTGGACCTCGACTTACGGTAAAGTAAACACGCTCAGCTCGAATGGGAAGAAAGACTCCCGAGCAGTGAAACGAGCTTTACCCTGGGTGTGGCGAGCGTGGAACGTGGGTGGTGCAGTGAATGGGGATTGGGGATGGGGTGTGGGGGTCGTGAGGAGATGGCGGGGTTATAGCAATAAGGGGGCCCATTTCCCCTTTCGGCCGGAAGTAACAAAGTAAGTCATCCACTTCTTCCCCAGTAAGCCGTCCAGGGGTGAGCGCTTGTTGGGTACACAAGCCAGACACCCAGGACCAGGGGACGACCGAGACTTATGGAACATCCCTCAAATGGCAAGTGACCTTTGATCTGAAGGGCGAGGTGGTTTTTTTCTGGTGTAACCGCAGCCACCGCGGAGGAGGAGAGAAGCGAAGGGAAGATGGTCACAGTGCTTTTACCGAAGTGCGTTTCACTTTGTAATGTCAACAGATGCGATTGGACGTGTGAAAAATATGTAATGCTTGGACGCGTAAAAAAAAGTAATGGTTCATTGTTCGTACCTAGAAAGCATACACTGGCAACCAGAATACGTATATATACAGAAATTTTTTGTCCTCCTTTTCCTCAGGATTTTTTTGTCATCTAATTGCTGATAAAGATGCGCACATCCTGTGTTGATTAGGAGTCTTGTACCAAAGCCACCGGTCCGCACTGTCGTTATGGTTACAGTTAAGGACCGCTAAAACGTTCGAGTGTTTAGCGGGAATCTATGAAGCAATGGAACATTTAGTGATATATTTTGTTCATATATTCATTTCGCATCCCCGTATTGAAGTTTATACCTGCATGTAACGTAACAGTCGTTTTGCAACTTTACGTTAAAGTTAAAGCTTTACGTTGAACTATTTCAACAAATTGGGCTTGGGAGGGTTCCGTCAGATCGGAGGGAAGCGCCTTCGCTGTTGGAATAGCCGTAAACACTATAACAATCTACAGCAAATATGGCGTCACAGTCGGTGAATAAATGACAAATGAGAAGTTGTTGCGCCCTCTGTGGGAAGAATTTATCCGTGCTGACGTCACTACACGTGTCTGTGCGTCCCCGCTCGTCAGTGTGCTGACGTCACTACACGTGTCTGTGCGTCCCCGCTCGTCAGTGTGCTGACGTCACTACACGTGTCTGTGCGTCCCCGCTCGTCAGTGTGCTGACGTCATTACACGTGTCTGTGCGTCCCCGCTCGTCAGTGTGCTGACGTCACTACACGTGTCTGTGCGTCCCCGGTCGTCAGTGTGCTGACGTAACTACACGTGTCTGTGCGTCCCCGCTCGTCAGTGTGCTGACGTCACTACACGTGTCTGTGCGTCCCCGCTCGTCAGTGTGCTGACGTCACTACGTGTCTGTGCGTCCCCGCTCGTCAGTGTGCTGACGTCACTACACGTGTTTGTGCGTCCCCGCTCGTCAGTGTGCTGACGTCACTGCACGTGTCTGTGCGTCCCCGCTCGTCAGTGTGCTGACGTCACTACACGTGTCTGTGCGTCCCCGCTCGTCAGTGTGCTGACGTCACTACACGTGTCTGTGCGTCCCCGCTCGTCAGTGTGCTGACGTCACTACACGTGTCTGTGCGTCCCCGCTCGTCGGTGTGCTGACGTCACTACACGTGTCTGCGCGTCCCCGCTCGTCAGTGTGCTGACGTCACTACGTGTCTGTGCGTCCCCGCTCGTCAGTGTGCTGACGTCACTACGTGTCTGTGCGTCCCCGCTCGTCAGTGTGCTGACGTCACTACACGGGTCTGTGCGTCCCCGCTCGTCAGTGTGCTGACGTCACTACACGTGTCTGTGCGTCCCCGCTCGTCAGTGTGCTGACGTCACTACACGTGTCTGTGCGTCCCCGCTCGTCAGTGTGCTGATGTGACTACACGTGTCTGTGCGTCCCCGCTCGTCAGTGTGCTGACGTCACTACACGTGTCTGTGCGTCCCCGCTCGTCAGTGTGCTGACGTCACTACACGTGTCTGTGCGTCCCCGCTCGTCAGTGTGCTGACGTCACTACACGTGTCTGTGCGTCCCCGCTCGTCAGTGTGCTGACGTGACTACACGTGTCTGTGCGTCCCCGCTCGTCAGTGTGCTGACGTCACTACACGTGTCTGTGCGTCCCCGCTCGTCAGTGTGCTGACGTCACTACACGTGTCTGTGCGTCCCCGCTCGTCAGTGTGCTGACGTCACTACACGGGTCTGTGCGTCCCCGCTCGTCAGTGTGCTGACGTCACTACACGGGTCTGTGCGTCCCCGCTCGTCAGTGTGCTGACGTTACCACACGTGTCTGTGCGTCCCCGCTTGTCAGTGTGCTGACGTCACTACACGGGTCTGTGCGTCCCCGCTCGTCATTGTGCTGACGTCACTACACGTGTCTGTGCGTCCCCGCTCGTCAGTGTGCTGACGTCACTACACGGGTCTGTGCGTCCCCGCTCGTCAGTGTGCTGACGTCACTACGTGTCTGTGCGTCCCCGCTCGTCAGTGTGCTGACGTGACTACACGTGTCTGTGCGTCCCCGCTCGTCAGTGTGCTGACGTCACTACACGGGTCTGTGCGTCCCCGCTCGTCAGTGTGCTGACGTCACTACGTGTCTGTGCGTCCCCGCTCGTCAGTGTGCTGACGTGACTACACGTGTCTGTGCGTCCCCGCTCGTCAGTGTGCTGACGTCACTACACGTGTCTGTGCGTCCCCGCTTGTCAGTGTGCTGACGTCACTACACGGGTCTGTGCGTCCCCGCTCGTCAGTGTGCTGACGTCACTACGTGTCTGTGCGTCCCCGCTCGTCAGTGTGCTGACGTCACTACACGTGTCTGTGCGTCCCCGCTCGTCAGTGTGCTGACGTCACTACGTGTCTGTGCGTCCCCGCTCGTCAGTGTGCTGACGTCACTACGTGTCTGTGCGTCCCCGCTCGTCAGTGTGCTGACGTCACTACACGTGTCTGTGCGTCCCCGCTCGTCAGTGTGCTGACGTCACTACGTGTCTGTGCGTCCCCGCTCGTCAGTGTGCTGACGTCACTACACGGGTCTGTGCGTCCCCGCTCGTCAGTGTGCTGACGTAACTACACGTGTCTGTGCGTCCCCGCTCGTCAGTGTGCTGACGTTACCACACGTGTCTGTGCGTCCCCGCTTGTCAGTGTGCTGACGTCACTACACGGGTCTGTGCGTCCCCGCTCGTCAGTGTGCTGACGTTACCACACGTGTCTGTGCGTCCCCGCTCGTCAGTGTGCTGACGTTACCACACGTGTCTACGCGTCCCCGCTCGTCAGTGTGCTGACGTCACTACACGTGTCTGTGCGTCCCCGCTCGTCAGTGTGCTGACGTTACCACACGTGTCTGTGCGTCCCCGCTTGTCAGTGTGCTGACGTCACTACACGGGTCTGTGCGTCCCCGCTCGTCAGTGTGCTGACGTCATTACACGTGTCTGTGCGTCCCCGCTCGTCAGTGTGCTGACGTCACTACGTGTCTGTACGTCCCCGCTCGTCAGTGTGCTGACGTCACTACACGTGTCTGTGCGTCCCCGCTCGTCAGTGTGCTGACGTTACCACACGTGTCTGTGCGTCCCCGCTTGTCAGTGTGCTGACGTCACTACACGGGTCTGTGCGTCCCCGCTCGTCAGTGTGCTGACGTAACTACACGTGTCTGTGCGTCCCCGCTCGTCAGTGTGCTGACGTTACCACACGTGTCTGTGCGTCCCCGCTTGACAGTGTGCTGACGTCACTACACGGGTCTGTGCGTCCCCGCTCGTCAGTGTGCTGACGTTACCACACGTGTCTGTGCGTCCCCGCTCGTCAGTGTGCTGACGTTACCACACGTGTCTACGCGTCCCCGCTCGTCAGTGTGCTGACGTCACTACACGTGTCTGTGCGTCCCCGCTCGTCAGTGTGCTGACGTTACCACACGTGTCTGTGCGTCCCCGCTTGTCAGTGCGCTGACGTCACCACACGGGTCTGTGCGTCCCCGCTCGTCAGTGTGCTGACGTCATTACACGTGTCTGTGCGTCCCCGCTCGTCAGTGTGCTGACGTCACTACGTGTCTGTGCGTCCCCGCTCGTCAGTGTGCTGACGTCACTACACGTGTCTGTGCGTCCCCGCTCGTCAGTGTGCTGACGTTACCACACGTGTCTGTGCGTCCCCGCTTGTCAGTGTGCTGACGTCACTACACGGGTCTGTGCGTCCCCGCCTGTCAGTGTGCTGACGTCACTACACGTGTCTGTGCGTCCCCGCTCGTCAGTGTGCTGACGTCACTACACGTGTCTGTGCGTCCCCGCTTGTCAGTGTGCTGACGTCACTACACGTGTCTGTGCGTCCCCGCTCGTCAGTGTGCTGACGTCAATACACGTGTCTGTGCGTCCCCGCTCGTCAGTGTGCTGACGTGACTACACGTGTCTGTGCGTCCCCGCTCGTCAGTGTGCTGACGTTACCACACGTGTCTGTGCGTCCCCGCTTGTCAGTGTGCTGACGTCACTACACGGGTCTGTGCGTCCCCGCTCGTCAGTGTGCTGACGTGACTACACGTGTCTGCGTATCCCCGCTCGTCAGTGTGCTGACGTCATTACACGTGTCTGTGCGTCCCCGCTCGTCAGTGTGCTGACGTCACTACACGTGTCTGTGCGTCCCCGCTCGTCAGTGTGCTGACGTTACCACACGTGTCTGTGCGTCCCCGCTTGTCAGTGTGCTGACGTCACTACACGGGTCTGTGCGTTCCCGCCTGTCAGTGTGCTGACGTCACTACACGCGTCTGTGCGTCCCCGCTCGTCAGTGTGCTGACGTTACCACACGTGCCTGTGCGTCCCCGCTCGCCAGTGTGCTGACGTCACTACACGTGTCTGTGCGTCCCCGCTCGTCAGTGTGCTGACGTTACCACACGTGTCTGTGCGTCCCCGCTTGTCAGTGTGCTGACGTCACTACACGGGTCTGTGCGTCCCCGCTCGTCAGTGTGCTGACGTGACTACACGTGTCTGTGCGTCCCCGCTTGTCAGTGTGCTGACGTCACTACACGTGTCTGTGCGTCCCCGCTTGTCAGTGTGCTGACGTCACTACACGGGTCTGTGCGTCCCCGCACGTCAGTGTGCTGACGTTACCACACGTGTCTGTGCGTCCCCGCTTGTCAGTGTGCTGACGTCACTACACGGGTCTGTGCGTCCCCGCTCGTCAGTGTGCTGACGTCACTACACGTGTCTGTGCGTCCCTGCTCGTCAGTGTGCTGACGTCACTACACGTGTCTGTGCGTCCCCGCTCGTCAGTGTGCTGACGTCACTACACGTGTCTGTGCGTCCCCGCTCGTCAGTGTGCTGACGTCACTACACGTGTCTGTGCGTCCCCGCTCGTCAGTGTGCTGACGTGACTACACGTGTCTGTGCGTCCCCGCTTGTCAGTGTGCTGACGTCACTACACGTGTCTGTGCGTCCCCGCTCGTCAGTGTGCGGACGTCACCACACGTGTCTGAGCGTCCCCGCTTGTCAGTGTGCTGACGTCACTACACGTGTCTGTGCGTCCCCGCTCGTCAGTGTGCTGACGTCACTACACGTGTCTGTGCGTCCCCGCTTGTCAGTGTGCTGACGTCACTACACGGGTCTGTGCGTCCCCGCTCGTCAGTGTGCTGACGTGACTACACGTGTCTGTGCGTCCCCGCTCGTCAGTGTGCGGACGTGACTACACGTGTCTGTGCGTCCCCGCTCGTCAGTGTGCTGACGTCACTACGTGTCTGTGCGTCCCCGCTTGTCAGTGTGCTGACGTCATTACACGTGTCTGTGCGTCCCCGCTCGTCAGTGTGCTGACGTAACTACACGTGTCTGCGTGTCCCCGCTTGTCAGTGTGCTGACGTCATTACACGTGTCTGTGCGTCCCCGCTCGTCAGTGTGCTGACGTCACTACACGTGTCTGTGCGTCCCCGCTCGTCAGTGTGCTGACGTGACTACACGTGTCTGTGCGTCCCCGCTTGTCAGTGTGCTGACGTCACTACACGTGTCTGTGCGTCCCCGCTCGTCAGTGTGCGGACGTCACCACACGTGTCTGTGCGTCCCCGCTTGTCAGTGTGCTGACGTCACTACACGTGTCTGTGCGTCCCCGCTCGTCAGTGTGCTGACGTCACTACACGTGTCTGTGCGTCCCCGCTTGTCAGTGTGCTGACGTCACTACACGGGTCTGTGCGTCCCCGCTCGTCAGTGTGCTGACGTGACTACACGTGTCTGTGCGTCCCCGCTCGTCAGTGTGCGGACGTGACTACACGTGTCTGTGCGTCCCCGCTCGTCAGTGTGCTGACGTCACTACGTGTCTGTGCGTCCCCGCTTGTCAGTGTGCTGACGTCATTACACGTGTCTGTGCGTCCCCGCTCGTCAGTGTGCTGACGTCACTACACGTGTCTGCGTGTCCCCGCTCGTCAGTGTGCTGACGTAACTACACGTGTCTGCGTGTCCCCGCTTGTCAGTGTGCTGACGTCATTACACGTGTCTGTGCGTCCCCGCTCGTCAGTGTGCTGACGTCATTACACGTGTCTGCGTGTCCCCGCTCGTCAGTGTGCTGACGTCATTACACGTGTCTGTGCGTCCCCGCTCGTCAGTGTGCTGACGTCACTACACGTGTCTGCGTGTCCCCGCTCGTCAGTGTGCTGACGTCACTACACGTGTCTGCGTGTCCCCGCTCGTCAGTGTGCTGACGTCACTACACGTGTCTGCGTGTCCCCGCTCGTCAGTGTGCTGACGTAACTACACGTGTCTGTGCGTCCCCGCTTGTCAGTGTGCTGACGTCATTACACGTGTCTGTGCGTCCCCGCTCGTCAGTGTGCTGACGTAACTACACGTGTCTGCGTGTCCCCGCTTGTCAGTGTGCTGACGTCATTACACGTGTCTGCGTGTCCCCGCTCGTCAGTGTGCTGACGTCATTACACGTGTCTGCGTGTCCCCGCTCGTCAGTGTGCTGACGTCACTACACGTGTCTGCGTGTCCCCGCTCGTCAGTGTGCTGACGTCATTACACGTGTCTGCGTGTCCCCGCTCGTCAGTGTGCTGACGTCATTACACGTGTCTGCGTGTCCCCGCTCGTCAGTGTGCTGACGTCATTACACGTGTCTGCGTGTCCCCGCTCGTCAGTGTGCTGACGTCATTACACGTGTCTGCGTGTCCCCGCTCGTCAGTGTGCTGACGTCATTACACGTGTCTGCGTGTCCCCGCTCGTCAGTGTGCTGACGTAACTACACGTGTCTGCGTGTCCCCGCTCGTCAGTGTGCTGACGTCACTACACGTGTCTGTGCGTCCCCGCTCGTCAGTGTGCTGACGTCACTACACGTGTCTGCGTGTCCCCGCTCGTCAGTGTGCTGACGTCATTACACGTGTCTGCGTGTCCCCGCTCGTCAGTGTGCTGACGTCATTACACGTGTCTGCGTGTCCCCGCTCGTCAGTGTGCTGACGTCATTACACGTGTCTGCGTGTCCCCGCTCGTCAGTGTGCTGACGTCATTACACGTGTCTGCGTGTCCCCGCTCGTCAGTGTGCTGACGTCATTACACGTGTCTGCGTGTCCCCGCTCGTCAGTGTGCTGACGTCTTTACACGTGTCTGCGTGTCCCCGCTTGTCAGTGTGCTGACGTCATTACACGTGTCTGCGTGTCCCCGCTCGTCAGTGTGCTGACGTCATTACACGTGTCTGCGTGTCCCCGCTCGTCAGTGTGCTGACGTCATTACACGTGTCTGCGTGTCCCCGCTCGTCAGTGTGCTGACGTCATTACACGTGTCTGCGTGTCCCCGCTTGTCAGTGTGCTGACGTCATTACACGTGTCTGCGTGTCCCCGCTCGTCAGTGTGCTGACGTCATTACACGTGTCTGCGTGTCCCCGCTCGTCAGTGTGCTGACGTCATTACACGTGTCTGCGTGTCCCCGCTCGTCAGTGTGCTGACGTCATTACACGTGTCTGCGTGTCCCCGCTCGTCAGTGTGCTGACGTCATTACACGTGTCTGCGTGTCCCCGCTCGTCAGTGTGCTGACGTCATTACACGTGTCTGCGTGTCCCCGCTCGTCAGTGTGCTGACGTCATTACACGTGTCTGCGTGTCCCCGCTTGTCAGTGTGCTGACGTCATTACACGTGTCTGCGTGTCCCCGCTCGTCAGTGTGCTGACGTCATTACACGTGTCTGCGTGTCCCCGCTCGTCAGTGTGCTGACGTCATTACACGTGTCTGCGTGTCCCCGCTCGTCAGTGTGCTGACGTCATTACACGTGTCTGCGTGTCCCCGCTCGTCAGTGTGCTGACGTCATTACACGTGTCTGCGTGTCCCCGCTTGTCAGTGTGCTGACGTCATTACACGTGTCTGCGTGTCCCCGCTCGTCAGTGTGCTGACGTCATTACACGTGTCTGCGTGTCCCCGCTCGTCAGTGTGCTGACGTCACTACACGGGTCTGTGCGTCCCCGCTCGTCAGTGTGCTGACGTGACTACACGTGTCTGTGCGTCCCCGCTCGTCAGTGTGCGGACGTGACTACACGTGTCTGTGCGTCCCCGCTCCTCAGTGTGCTGACGTCACTACGTGTCTGTGCGTCCCCGCTTGTCAGTGTGCTGACGTCATTACACGTGTCTGTGCGTCCCCGCTCGTCAGTGTGCTGACGTAACTACACGTGTCTGCGTGTCCCCGCTTGTCAGTGTGCTGACGTCATTACACGTGTCTGTGCGTCCCCGCTCGTCAGTGTGCTGACGTCATTACACGTGTCTGTGCGTCCTCGGTCGTCAGTGTGCTGACGTCACTACACGTGTCTGCGTGTCCCCGCTCGTCAGTGTGCTGACGTCACTACACGTGTCTGCGTGTCCCCGCTCGTCAGTGTGCTGACGTCACTACACGTGTCTGCGTGTCCCCGCTCGTCAGTGTGCTGACGTCACTACACGTGTCTGTGCGTCCCCGGTCGTCAGTGTGCTGACGTCACTACACGTGTCTGCGTGTCCCCGCTCGTCAGTGTGCTGACGTCACTACACGTGTCTGCGTGTCCCCGCTCGTCAGTGTGCTGACGTCACTACACGTGTCTGTGCGTCCCCGCTCGTCAGTGTGCTGACGTCACTACACGTGTCTGCGTGTCCCCGCTCGTCAGTGTGCTGACGTCACTACACGTGTCTGCGTGTCCCCGCTCGTCAGTGTGCTGACGTCACTACACGTGTCTGCGTGTCCCCGCTCATCCAAGGTTGACTTCTTGTTGAAATAGTAACTTTAAGCACTGGTAGGTGCTGTGTGTGTGTGTGTGGAGGGGGGGGGGGGGGGCAGGGGGTGTCCAGGGGGTAAATTGGCGAGCGTAAAGGCCTTGGTGTAAAGTGCTGAGGTGTGGACCCCTCATCGTTGAGAGCCTACCCCCCTACCCGCCCTTCGTGGACAGCCTATACACCCGCTCCCCCCACCCCCACCGTCGTCAGTTTGGCGAAGACTCGCTCTCTTGCAATGATGACGTCACGAGAAAATCCCATTAATTTCTCCCATAATATTTTAGATGATGAAATCGCACATATCCCGCGTCTTTGCAAAGGCAAGAAGTCTGCAAATAGAGGGTTGCGACTTTGAAAGACATAAATGTAGACAGTTTTTTCAATGTGATAAGGTTTAAATAATAATTTAATGAGCTTATGTAACATCAAATATATGTTTTCCTTCGCATTAATGGCAATATAGGAAGTATCAATAATATATTGTAATGGGAGACATTTTGATGTTTCGCCAAGAACACCCAGAATGCGTCGCACATGCAGTGGCGCCGCACGGCGGAATACTATGAACTACGCTTCGCCATGTCGTCCATTCCGCCATATTGAACGGGGCGACCCTCGGGTCACGGCAATTTAGCAGGACTGTGATGAAGAAAGAGTTGGGGGGGGGGCGGTGAGTGGGGGAGGGGGGGGGTCGTACGGTGCGCTCCCCTTTCTCAGCTCTTCTCGCCTGAGATGGTGGCGCCACCAAGCGGGCGGCTGTCCAAACAACAGGCGCTCTGTCCAACTTCTTTACCCAGATGTCTCAACTGCCAATTCCATATTTTTTTCCATCAAGGCTCATGACAAGACGCCAAGTGGGTCTTATCCTATCATTATCCACGGCGTGGTACGGACGGAACCAGCCTTAACCTAGTACACCATCAAAAGAGTCACTCCGGATATCCACGCTAAAGCTGCTCATACAACATGTGTCTCCCGTTGAAAGACGTTTTGAATGTTATAAAATGACAAGACGCATCCAGGTCCTCATTGCATGGATACACATAGGAAGTGTGTAGTCAGTAAGGAGGGATGCCGCGGCTGATAAAGACATAGCATGTCATAACAATCCGGACAACGCTGCCGATTATGGCCTGATACCGTGACGATAGGTGTAATCAAAGAATGTACAGTTCCATACAAGTTCTTAGGATCTAATCCAAAAGACCGTCTTTGATATTAGATCAGAGTACGCAGTCGTGGGAGTTGTGGCATAACGACTGCGGCATATCATTATAAGTCAACAAGACTATCGACAAGATTGGGTCCAGTTACCTTCACAACATGCATAACTTAAAGGAAAGCAATTACGTGTTGGGCCACAAATGGGTCAACTATATGTATGTCACGAGTTAAGAGGTTGTGTCACTGTAATGTGTGCACATTATGCAACATATGTAAGGTTTAGAGACATGATGTAGCGGTTGTTATATTTTCATGGTCATCTGTACGTAAACATCGGCTCATGTCATTTTATCATTGTCGGTCAGTAGCACTTGTGCCAATGATTATTATCGGCTTTTATATACCGACATAGAACTTTTAATCTCATCTTATCTTACATGGGTTGCCCAATGGAAATAGTTAACACTAACAGCATCAAACAATATTTACATTAATTTTCAAAGTGTGTTTATACGTGTTAAGCTGCTGCAGACGCACGTTTAACCATCATCTTCATCATGACAGTCATCTGGATGGGGATTTGTAATTCAAAAACACCAAAATGAACTTCAAGCAGAATGCGCTATTACGGGTTCTTGTTATGCATGAGCACACAAAAAGCACCCTTTTATGCCATAATGCGCCAGTTTACCCCACTATCTTTTTTCAAATACAGCTTAATCCATGGAGAGGTTAGTGGAAGCAACAGAAAATACCCCGGGGGTCTCAGACAGGCAGGGACGCGGGACACCCACGATGGAGCATGCCCTGATAATACACTACCCCCCCCCCCCCCACCCAAACCCCATTTGTTAAGTCCCAGATCTCCCGCTGACAATTGGTCTCCGTCACGCTGCAAGCTGAAAGCCTCATGTTTTATATGGTTATCAACAAAAATTTTATAACAGTTTGTGTTCGTTAGCTGTGTATTTATTCTGTGCTGAAAGAAATCGTGACGTTAATATTAACCCGTTTAGTGCTAGTCCAACACTCTGGCCCTGAATTAACCTTCTTCCATTATATACAACCCTCCGCCACGCCAACCCATCCACTCCATCCCCTACCTCACCCCACAAAATCCCCTCGCCATCCATATACCGCCCCCCCCCCCCCCCCACTCTCCCTCGCCCCGGATGAAGCCGCCGGGCCTCAAAACCAACAACACCCGTGACACAGTCTCATCCAGATGGCGCTGTGTACGGTAAGCAACCCCCCCCCTCCGCCCTCCGCTACACCCGCCCCCCCCCTCCGCCCTCCGCTACACCCCCGCCCCCTCCTTGGCCCCTTCCTCTCCCTCCACACTGTCTGTTGTGCTTGTCGAGTGGGCCTTGTTGTCTCTGAGACGCCGTCTGACACGGCGCATGACGCCGCTAGACGCCGCCAGGAGGCGCCACTTGCCCCCCCCCCCATGCCCTGCTTCCCTCCGCCCCCCCCCCACCCCCTATCACCCATTCTCGCAGCCTACCCCGTGGCCTCGAGGCAGAGAAAACATCTCATTCTGTCTCAGCCGATTTTTTGTAACAAGAGTGCGGTTGTATTGTGTGCGACGCTCCGACCTTCACACCAGACTAGGGGAGAGGCGGGGGAGAGGGGGGGGGGGGCAGAGGGGCCCTCACCCTTCTCCCTCGCACTCGCTTTCCATCTACCCCCCACTACTCAACCCGCCCACCCCACCCCAGACACCCTCACTGGTAACACCCCTAAACTCCACCCCGCTTTTAAAATCCGACTGTGACTCTATGAACAGGTGACTGAAGTGTCAGTACTAAGTGAACGTGTACCCTGTAATTCCTTTATGGCAGGGGACATGAGTTGCACATCTACCTCTTCAAAGGGGAGTGTTTCAGTCCCCCGGGCATCGGGTGGTAAAGGGTAGAGCGGTGGGAGCTATGATGAACCTTATCCACACAGCCTTTGTGGTATGAAAACTCGGCCCTTTGATGTAATTCCACTGAGTTTTACAGCCGCAGACGATTATTTTCAGTCCGCTATATCAATTATCATCCAGGGTAAACTGACATTTTATGTCATGCCATGTTGAATTGCGGTTAATAGCAATGTGAATCTTGCATGGCACTACCTATAGCTTGTTCCATACGCATATAGCCCCTCCGCAATCCTCCCCATCCCTTTGTGGATTCCATACTTGCAACTTGTATCAGACAGGTATAACAAGAACACAAAGAGAAGTGAGGATAGTGTAAGGTAGGTTTCTGACACTATTCTAATTACCATTTAAGCTCATATGCGAGGGACAGAATCTATTTTGTGCGGCAGGCGATAATAGGGCGAGGGCTATCACCTGTAGTGTGTGGGCGATAATAGGGCGAAGGCTATCATCTGTTTTGGGTGAGCAATAATAGGGATAGGGTCAGAATCTGCACAGTAATCTCCAGAAATCGAAGATGTATGTTGCGCAGATACATTTCACACACAGTAAGTGAGACCCCCTCCTCCCCTTCCCTACTCAAGACTTTCGCCACAATATTTCGTTTACCCACTGAAGACCAGCTGGGGGTGGGTCATGGTAGGGGGGAGGGCATAACAAAACTACTCTTTAGGTCGTTTCCTGCCGAGTGAGTTTGCCACTTACAAAGCCCCATCCATTAAATGCTGTTGTTTTCCGGGCGAAATGGTCCCGTCGGCACCTTTCATTTCCGACTTGTACATTTCACTTTGGCTATCGGCCGCTGTAAATGGCTTTTTGCCGTGTTTACATTGCGAAATGCGGCTCTCCGACCTTGAGTCGCTCGAGGCTTTTTGTTGCCAGTTTCATTCCCCGCAGCATCAGCGTGATCTCTTATGCCCGCTTCACACTGCAGGGTTTCAGCCCCAGTGCAACCCGGATTCGACCTTCACACTAAATAGCATGTGTTGATTCCAAGACGACATCGGATGAGCTGCATATCTTGTACATTTTGGGGTTTTACGCCACTTTAGGGCTAATGAAGGCTATGCTGGGCCAATCAAGCAGCCGGGAAAATGAAATGAGGCTGGATTAAACTTTCACCAGACACCGATTATAGGGTTTGAACCCATGACCTGTTGATCTGTAGCTCACTTTGCTTACCGATCTGAGCTAGAGAGACCCCCAGATAGCTTAATGACAATGATTCACCTCGGTCTAGTGATCCACCGGTTGCCCACGTGTGCTCACACTGATGCTGCACAATGTGTCCATCCGTCCATGTTGTAAAACCCCGAGAGACCTAATCGGTGTATTAACACGGACACCATCGTAGCGTTAACACGGACACCAGTGTAGCGTTAACACGGACACCATTGTAGCGTTAACACGGACACCATTGTAGCGTTAACACGGACACCATTGTAGCGTTAACACGGACACCATTGTAGCGTTAACACGGACACCACTGTAGCGTTAACACGGACACCATTGTAGCGTTAACACGAACACCATCGTAGCGTTAACACGGACACCATTGTAGCGTTAACACGGACACCATTGTAGCGTTAACACGGACACCATTGTAGCGTTAACACGAACACCATTGTAGCGTTAACACGGACACCATCGTAGCGTTAACACGGACACCATTGTAGCGTTAACACGGACACCACATTGCAGCGTTAACACGGACACCATTGTAGCGTTAACACGGACACCATTGTAGCGTTAACACGGACACCATTGTAGCGTTAACACGGACACCATTGTAGCGTTAACACGGACACCATTGTAGCGTTAACACGGACACCATTGTAGCGTTAACACGGACACCATTGTAGCGTTAACACGGATAACTGGAACGTGGGTTCTCCTGGTTAATTGAGTGTGGAAATTGAATCCAGATGCAACATGGGAGGCTTAATGATCCGGCTTAATGATAACCCTGTGTGTGTCAATGAAAGTTGAAGGCTTGCATGGATACGCGACGAAACCTGCATTCACGGACAGTTTACATTATTTGAACAAGTTTACAGGTAAAATGACTGTGTGGCGTGTTATCTATGTAAGGAACATGAATGATTCGTTGTTTTATGCCACATGTATGCATACATATCTATGCCACGCAAAAATCAATAGATATGTAAACATAAAATCCCCAGATTCAGATGCCGAATATGATGGAGAATCGAACCCTGCACTATTGATGACCAAATATTGATGCACTGAAGTTGAGTGGGCTGACTTGGTTGGTTGGTTCAAATTGGTTCACTGTAGGTCATATCACGACAATGAGAGGGTCAAGGTAGAGAGGAGACATGTCCGAGAGTACCACACTAGTCCATGCCTCTGTAAGTCATATCATGACAATGATAAAGGTCAAGGTAGAGAGGAGCCATGTCTCCGGGAGCAGCACCCACTCTTTGCAAAGAAAGACATGGGATATGTATATATGTATCCTGCCTAAAACCATTGGCACAGGTGGGATTCGAACCACGCACCCGCCGCGTGGATCGTCTGTCCTAAAAGAGTACTTGTAATCGACTATATAGCCGATCACGCTACCAACTAGGCCACGGGGTGCCCCCTGCTACTACAGCAACGGAACGGCAACCATGACGAGAAATGACAACTACCGTGCTTACTCCTGAATGATTCGACATTTTATTTACAGCGGCACACTCGAACACGCCACGTACTAGATAGACCACGGGGTGACCCCGAGTATGCATAGGGCCGACTGAACCATGGAGAAAGACATGATCTACTTATGTAATCGGAACCGTCAAGCCAAACCAACCTTAGCAGCAGAGCACAGGAACAATTCTCCGTGAAGCGTTGTTATCAGATACCAGCCGTCGCCTCGGGCGCCAGGAGTGCTTTACGCCGGGGTTCCAGAAGCGAAAAAAGCCACAGAGGGGAAGTCACAAGTCCTGCATGATCCAGGTCAAAGAAGGTGAAGTAATCCGTGTCGGACTTAGATTTGATCCTTAATGGACAAGGTCAGGGCGTCCGTTCTGGATGTCAGCTGCTCCAGACAGCCGGAGCGCGCTCGTTCCGGAGCGGCCGCGGACCCCGACGGCGCCACAGAGATCCGGGCTGCCTTACACCCGTATCATCTGCGGAGGCAATTTGCGCACGGACGCGCTGACTTCTCTGTGGATCAGAGAGTTTCTTCTGGATCCCGCCTCCTGTGGATCTGATGTTTTTACCAGGTCAGACGGACAGTCCGGCTAGCATCCCTGTTGTCCGGTTTCCGGATCCATAAGTCACGGGAAATTTGGCTGGTAATCCTGTTTTTATCAATGATAGGAGGGGAACGTCCTGAGGGGTGTAATTGCAATGGCTATTGGATCTGCCGACTGATCCACCAGGACATGTCAGAGGGCTGGCTGCCGCACACACAGTGATGGCGGAGGTGGGGGGGGGGGGTGGGGGGCAGACCAGCGGTCCTGCTTCAGCGCCCCTGCTCGCTCTGTCCGGCTAGTCGCAGGATCTGGCGGGAGGAAGGGGTGGTCTGTGTGTGTGCGGTGGGAAGATGGGGAGGGTTGGTCGTACATAAGCCGGGGAGAGGGGGTTGGTGGCGGGGAAGGGGACGGGAGGGGATGGGCGGTCCGGGACGCGTTTCCCGTTACAGGGAGGGGAAATGGGCCACAACTAAGTTTGCTCGAGAAATGGAGGGGGTTGAGGGGTGGAGGGGGTGTCGCCGGATGTTGTGTCTTTGGGGTGGGGGCAATTGGGAGGTGGGTACCTAGATATGGTACGGGGCGAGTGTGGAGGGAGGGGGTGAGGGATGAGGTACTAGGGGGTTAATATCGTCCTTTAACACAGTCCTTGGCACTTAGCACCTTTCGCAGTAGGGGAAGAGACTTTGCGCACCCCTCGCCCCCCGCCCCCCGCCCCAACCCTCCTCAACCTTACACTCGACCACGCGTGTTCCTATACACCCCCCCCCTCCCCCGCCGCCCCCGCCAGACAGTAAACTTCCAGTGGCCTACGGCCAGGCCGAGATAGGTAAAGATACATTTACACTTCCCCTCCAACCCCCTCCATGTATCCCAGGAGACCGCCACACCCAGCCCCCCTGCATAAGCACATTTCAACCCAAACGCACTTCCCCCAATCTACCTCTCTACGGCCCCCTACACTCCTCTTGCCACCACCATCTCCGGCACCCAGCCCCAAACGCACTGCCCTCCCCCTCAGCTCCACCGCCACCCCGCCACCCCATAACACACTCCACCTCATCCCTCACCCCTCCGACCCCCCCCCTCCCCCGCTCTCCCCGTCACTTTCGAGTCATCTCAGGACTGACACTCACCAGTGTCCGGTAATGTACTCAGTGACCCCGCCATTGGTACCCCCGGGGGCACTTACTGACCTCACGGGATTGTAACTATGTTGGTTTGATTAGTGGGGTTGGATGTCTGTGGGGGGGATGGGGGGCGGAGACTGTGGTGGTTGGGTGGGGGGGGGGGTGATGAACGGCGGCACCGCACAAGCCTTGAAGAACGGCTGCGCGTGGGCAGTGGGCGGGCAGAAAGGGTGGCGGGGGAAAGGGGGTGGGGGGTAGAGCGGAGGGAGTCACCGTATACAGTATCAAATTAGATAAAGAATAGCATACATAGAGGTGTGACACACAAAGGCTGGGGGGTCATGACCACGTATCCACGCCACAGTCACTGGGTGAGAAGGTGGAGGGACGGGCGGGGGATGATGTGTATATATCATTCTTCAGTTCTTAGGGGAATCAGACTCTAGGCACTGTGTGTGTTGGCCCCTTTCTTTCTACTTTTGGATGCGAATCCTACAACCAGGAAACAGTCCGGGGCTAGACAGCAGAACCTTTCACTCTCTGAGAGTGGTTTCTGTCTAGGGAGTGGGGAAGTAGATAATCCTGTGATGATCACTGATGATGAAAGGGATTTTGCAGATGATGATGTCGCTGAATAAGGTGATGATAAATATTCAGCCTATTGTCAATGCAGTACAGGAACTGCAGTAGCGGTTTTGCGCCAAACCGGAGCAAGCCACATCCAGGGGTGGGCGTGTGAGGGCGGTTTTCGCTTCTGTCCTATACCTTGAGCATAGCGATGCAGAATTGCGAATCTTCGACTTCTTTCGTCCTCTGACATTTAAAGTTTCGAATAACATGCCCGAAATTGTATATACCGCTTGATGTACTTGCCCCTTACCCCCCCCCCCCGCCCTCCCCTCCCAGCCTCTCTCTCCATTTCCCTCCGCTGCCTGATGCCACCAGCTCCGCTACACTTCCTTATCACACCCAGGCCAAAAGGCGTCCTGCTGTTTCCAGGAAATTCAGTCCGGAACCAAACTCCCTGTGAGACTTCCAATTGCAGACCACTGGCCGAAAATCGGTCCAGAAGTGACAATAAACTCCCCAGAGATACTCGACAACGTTTATCGTTGCCATGGTGACGCCAAGATTTGGGGAATATAAAAGGGGGCGGAGGCCCGTGGGGTTGTCGGAATCCTGAACTGATCCAGAGCACGGTAGCGGCAGTGAAAGCGCTGTAAAGATACTTCTGTCGTTGACCTGCACTCGAAATCGTTTACGGGAATAAGGTGAATTAGAAGGCATAATGTCACTTTGGGTGAGAAAGTCGGCAAAGCGACGAGATAAAATATGTTTACTCCGTTGATCTGTCTAGCTGTGAGGTGTGATAAGATCGGAGTTCAGGGGCGAAATCCATGCAGAATAACTTTCAAGTTGATCAACCATCAATTTGCCACCTGTATAATTTATCTAAATATTCTAAATTAAATAGTCTAAATTCTAATGTGTTCGAATTTAACAAGACACATTGCCAGATCTTGCTAGTGTTCTAGAGACTATGCCTTCGTGACTGGGACAGTTACCCAACACTAACCACACCCTGTTTTCGAGATTTTTCTGAGTGAATTAACATGGGGGAAAGGGTCAAAATGGCTCGCAGTTTGAACCCATTTACATGTATAAGAAATTATTAACAAGGCCTGAAATCATACCCCCCGTTTCGTAAATCCTGGCTCCTCTGCGCCGCTGTGTTCAATCACACAGACGAGCAGGTTTCTATTATTTGAAAATGGACTGGCACTTCAAAAACAAACGGAATGCAGTAGAATAAATATAAATACCTTGGTGTTACGTAATCCAGGGCAAAGTGAATTAAAACCAAAGTATTTACTTTTCATAGGATTGCATTACACAACAGATAACGCTCGACCAGTTTTCTGCTGCATATCACTGTAAGCCAACTAGTGCTACCATCGCTTTGATATGCTCAACTTTTCCCTTTCCTCAGCATGAACTTATTCCGAAAAGCTTGCACTTAAGAAGTCGAGATAGTAGTCGTACGCTGAAACAAAACCTGACACGGCTGCCTGTGAAATCTACCGGTCACCTGGAAATAAAACGTGACTTCGGGTAGAAAGCTGTCGGTGAAATCTCTCGGTGACCCTGAAATAAAACATGACTTCGGGCAACAAAACGGTCGGTGAAATCTCCCGGTGACCCGGGACGATCCCGGGTTCACGAGACGGACGCGGTCGTCACCGATACCACGTGGGTAGATAAAGGGCTATAAAACATACACACGCTACCTCTGTTATCGCCCACCTCTTAATGCTGATAGTGCGGGTCTCCCAGCTTCGAATTTGTAGCTTGCGGATATTCGACGGAGTGAGTCAGTCAATGACTTAAATAGGAATACGTTACTTTGTGATTTCGGAGAACAGATTGCAAACTTTGCTCATCTTGGGAGAAACGATCTCAGATCTCGGAATCATCGAAATTTGTGCCCACAATGTTAGCGTCTATTCTAAACTCTTAACAAAAACACCCCCCTCCCCCTTCTCCTCCCTCTCTCCCCTCCCCCGATCCGCCTCCACCCCCCACCCTTCCCTGACGGCACGTGCATGACCCACCGATCGGCTTTATCCTCGCGTTGGGCTATATTTATATACCGGTTTATTGTTTTTGAAAAAACATTATTGCCAGGTATATGACAATATAAAACAAATATAAAGGGTATAATACATCCAGATATCAAGACAGTACATTATCTCATTTGGTCCTTCTCACGAAATGACGTCAACCTGCTATACCATTAATATTGTTCCCGTCGGGGGGTCCCCACAAAGGTCACACCGTTACTGATCCTGCTGTATCTTTACTCCGTAAACACCTTGCTCTCCATGGCGTAGACACTCACTCCTTGGTTGAGGCACAACGCCCGACTTGTTCTCCAGGATGTCGATGACTATTTGTTGTATTTACGAGCCGCATTAGCGTTGATCTGGCCACGGCAAGTACTCCGAATCTCCAGTGTCAATAACTGCGACGTAATGTTGGCACTGATCAAGCCCGCCTGGGATTCCGGCAACTCTATCGAAGCGCTCAATCACATGATACTGACAGATGGGGGCTTTGCTTTGGTCAATTGAACTATTCGTGTACACTATATGCAACCAGATTGCGTCACCGTTCTGTCGCAGTGCGGTAATTGGTCCTTACATATATACATATAATATTTTATTTTACAAAAGCTTAATTTAAAATCCCTTCTGGCAAATAACCTACAACCTTATTGGTATATATACGCACACCGATATAAACAGGTTTAAGTAATCATCCAACGATCCGATATGTCACCCAATCAATAAACATATGTTTATGTAAATGCATTTGGGACGATCAGGTTCCTATTTGAAATATCATGGGACTTCAATTGTCCCAGTTTGTGTTGGCATGGCTATCAGTGCCATACTGTGAGAGAAGCTGGCGTAGGCCTACTGCCTACAATGTGCCAGCGGAACGAATAACCAGAATAAGAGACACACCAAACACAAAGCCTGGCAATAAGAAACAATTGTTTGGTTTGTTGTATATTCAGGACGCTTTAACCACTTTTGGTCATATCGCGTCAATGGGATAAGGAAGGGAAAAGCGGAACCATGCCCCCGGGGGTAACCCACCTATTCTTTGCGAAATAGGACATGGAATCTTTATCGTGCCACCACACAGACATGGCCACAGCGGGGCGCGAACCAACCATCCACGTGTCGTTAGGCTCTCAGGTGGCCAGAGCACTGAAGGCGAACGCTCTAACCCACTGAGTTATCGGGGGGGGGGGCCATAGAAACAACTAGAGACGAGGGAACGCGACGCTGAGAGACCGACACCTCTGATGCGTCATTGAGCCCTGAGTGTCAAGTCAACACGTCCTTCCAGAAGAACGGAAGTATGAAAATCTGCAGAATCTTAAAATAACAACTTCCGGCTTGGAATTGAAGGCTTCTTCCTGAACTCTTTACCAATGATATTATCGACTGCAATAATCCACCGTTTTCCTGAAGCTCCTTCCCTTGTGTTTTATTTTGCCTTGATCTACTACTGTGTACATTCGCAAGTCCTTCCGTTCTCCGCTCCCCCCCCCTCTCCCCCAATACTGCCTCCTCCCCCGCCTCCTCCTGCCTGAAATCCGCCCCCCCCCCCCGGCCCCACGCCATCTTGTAACGAGACCCCACTACCGGCACTGTCCCGTGACTGGGTGTGATAGCGCCTGCAGGCACTGCCGGCTTAACGGGGACGTGTTTTACCACGCCGCAAACTCCGCGGGGAGGAAAAGCCTTCTCAATCGGAGGAGATGAGGTCACGTGACGTCATGAAACCCTGCTGCTGGTATATCTCCCAGCGATTTTAGTGCGTCGCAAGCGTTACCGCTTCAATTGCTTACAATCAAGTTGATCCCGGGTTTTCATAGCAACCTACTTCGCCGACAGTTTCACGTCCTATTCTGCTTATTTGTCTGCATCACAAGGGCTTTAATCACCGTTATTTACGAGTAATAAGGTCTGGCGTTTATGACCGTCCAATATACAGCGTCTTACAGTGGAAGGGCTATTCGATATGGTGAAAAGTGAACGATGAAACAGTTTTAATGTTTATTGCAACATCTGGAGAGGAGTTTTAATATAACAATATAAGCCGAGGTAAATCGAGGTTTATCGCCGGGTTTTATCCACTGAGCCTGTAATATTTAAGAGATCTCGCGGCCTGGAATGTTTTGTGGAGACACTCCCTAATATTCCTACACTGCAGTATGCTTCATTTGTATGCTGGTTGTTCTCTCCTCCAGGTTATGGCTAAGGAAACTCATTATTTCTTGACGATAACAGCTTAACTTATCAGCTAATATTGTTGAAAATCCTTGGGATTTAGCATAATGCCAATATCCTCAATATGTCTTATATTGGTTTAAAGGGCAAATTTTGATTTCGCCAACCATTATAATGGAAACTGTTGCCATCTGTATTGCATAGGGTCAATAATGTGAAGGAATACAGCGACTGAATGTCCAGATGGTCAGACACAACTGACGTCATGGGAAACCCACGCAAAACCCACGATTGGCTGATAGAACACACACCATGACCCATAAATCACACGCTACGATTGACCCATACAATACACGCTATGATTGACCCATACCTAACACACCCTGTGATTGACCCATACATAACACACACCATGATTGACCCATCCATAACACGCTATGATTGACCCATACCTAACACACCCTACGATTGACCCATGCATAACACACACCATGATTGACCCATAGAATACACACTATGATTGACCCATACATAACACACACCATGATTGACCCATACATAACACGCTATGATTGACCATGCATAACACACACCATGATTGACCCATACATAACCCGCTACGATTGACCCATGCATAACACACACCATGATTGACCCATACCTAACACACCCTATGATTGACCCATACATAACACACACTATGATTGACCCATACATAACACACACCATGATTGACCCATACATAACACACACCATGATTGACCCATACCTAACACACCCTATGATTGACCCATACATAACACACACTATGATTGACCCATACATAACACACACCATGATTGACCCATACATAACACACACCATGATTGACCCATACATAACCCGCTATGATTGACCAATACATAACGCACTATGATTGACCCATACATAACACACACCATTATTGACCCATACATAACACGCTATGATTGACCCATTGACTACCATTGGGAAGATGGGTTATATATAAATGCATCACCTCTACGATTACTCCGCGGATGGAAGCACCCAATGCTCAGCCGGGTTAAGTGGGAGGGAGCCACGAGCTACCCTGACTGTGGTGGGGTGAGGGGTGGGGGGACGGGGGCTTGATCCGCGATGGGCCCAAGGCGCGCTGATGGAGCGCTCATCCCCGTGAAGGCGACATGGGGTATCACCCACCAGGTAAGAGCCGGCGGCCACATCCCAGGTGGGCTGGTGGGCTGGCGGGATGAGTAGCTGGTGTCCATTACAGACAACACCATCGAGCGTAGATTGGGGGCGACAGGTAGTTTAGCGGCCAGGTAAGCCTCGTGTAGAGGTGCCGAGCGGTTCAGGTATCGGGGCGATGGGTCCCTACTTTAAACCACTTTCCTCCCGCCACACCTTGGCGGCCACTTCCCATGACGCCCCCACCCCTCCACCTACCCCCATCCCCCTCCCCACTCTTAAATAGTGGGAACTTAATCGGGTGAGTTCTTCTATTCCCGCCGACACCTGTCTTTCAGATGTTGTATTGCGAATCGAATCGTTACTTCATTCTGCTATTTTCACCTTACGCAGCTTCCGCCTCACATCCTCTTCCAATTCCGCATTCGTCTCCTTTTTCTATTTCCGCTCACTTTCGTTTCTGATTCTCTCTGTTTCTCTCTGGTACTCCAGTGGCAGACCTCGATTTTGAGTGCGGACCCTTTTTTTAATGCAACAAAGATGCAATCTTAGGTGCGAAACCTCCCATGTCTATCCAAAGTGGACCCCCGCTCCGCATTTTAAAATCCGAGATCGGCGACTGCACCCCGGGATCATTTTAGTTTCTCCTTTGATTTTCTTCGCAATCTAGCACTTATCTTACAGACTGTATTTGGTATTCTTCTCTTGCTTTTGCTTCCATCCCTTGTTATTCCAGGTCTCTGACTTCCCTTCCTGTTCTTCAAGTTATTGTCTTCGTTCTCTTCTCCGGTGCTTCTTGCTCTCTCCCCCGCGGACTCTGCGGCACGATGTGACCTCCCTGGGGGTATTGTTACCCCTTGTCACAGACTGGCATTTGTATTTATTGTTAGACAAATATATATTGAAAGGTGAAGGTACAAAAAGAAACGGTTTACGCAAGATCTAAACAGCTTTATCGACAAACGGGAGCTCTAACCTTTCGTTCTACGTAAATATTTCTAACGCCGTACTTTTTGTTTTGCCGTTCCTAAGCAAAGCCTGAGGGAGAGGCTTACTATCCATAGTATTTCTGTTCGCAATCGCTGCCCGGCATCTACTCGGTACGTTCGGCTCTGGTTTAGAAACAACTTGTACAAGGCGGTCAGTATCAGTAGTAGACCTAGATCGCGCGAGAGTTTCGATAGCGCGTGAACTGACATGGCTGCGCTTTACTTGGGGAGCGCACAGTTCAACCGCCTGGTAAACATCAGTCGGTTTCTTTTACTAAAGTGGCTTATTGGCTATTTCCTGGATGGCATTCCGAAGTTTCTGTGCGGTGGGGTGTTGTGGCGGGCGCCTTTTGTAAAGGCTGGCTGAATTGGTGTTCTATGCCACCTTTGTGCACGCCACCGGGGCGAGAACCTCTGAGATAAGCAGGCCTCAGACACGGGTGGGGTTTGAACCCGCGACCATCTGCAGCCGAGTACGTCACATCGCTGTCACGGTAACAATGGACGTCTGGGAATTCCGCATATTTTACACATATTTCACAAATATACATGAAGATTTGTGGTTTCAAAAAGTGGTCTGACTCCCTGCCAACCCCGTGACATCCGTGACATACGTCAACATGTTATATATATGTGAAATGTTCATACGTCAATCGTCACTAAGTGTCTTCATGGGACGCATGGAAGGCCCCAAAAATGTCCATCGTCACGAACTGCCCAGCGCACATCCGTTGTCCACCAGGGAGCCATTCTATGTATAACCAGTAAAACAGCGGAGCCATAGCGGCCTGGACAGATTGCGGCCTGGGCAGATGGCGGCCTGGACAGATTGCGGCCTGGACAGATTGCGGCCTGAACAGATTGCAGCCTGGACAGATTGCGGCCTGGACAGATTGCGGCCTGGACAGATTGCGGCCTGGACAGATTGCGGCCTGGACAGATTGCAGCCTGGGCAGATTGCGGCCTGGACAGATTGCGGCCTGGACAGATTGCGGCCTGGACAGATTGCGGCCTGGGCAGATTGCGGCCCGGACAGATTGCGGCCTGGACAGATTGCGGCCTGGACAGATTGCGGCGGACAGATTGCGGCCTGGACAGATTGCGGCCTGGACAGATTGCGGCCTGGACAGATTGCAGCCCGGACAGATTGCGGCCTGGACAGATTGCAGCCCGGACAGATTGCGGCCTGGACAGATTGCGGCCTGGACAGATGGCGGCCTGGACAGATTGCGGCCTGGACAGATGGCGGCCTGGACAGATTGCGGCCTGGACAGATGGCGGCCCGGACAGATTGCGGCCTGGACAGATTGCGGCCTGGACAGATTGCGGCCTGGACAGATTGCGGCCTGGACAGATGGCGGCCTGGACAGATTGCGGCCTGGACAGATTGCGGCCTGGACAGATTGCGGCCTGGACAGATTGCGGCCTGGACAGATGGCGGCCTGGACAGATTGCGGCCTGGACAGATTGCGGCCTGGACAGACTGCGGCCTCACAGCGGTGCTAGATTTAGTTCTAACCTGTTTCATGTATGTACTCACTGGCATTTCTCTGCAACACGGCGGCTGCTTGATTCGACTCTGAAGATAGCCACCGGTCGCTTTCATCTCAACACACTTTACCAAACAGTCCCTGGGCACTGCTTCCACCACTCCCCACCCTTCCCTACCCCGATAACGCAACGTTTAAAGCTACTAATACACAGTTATCTTCGCCCGAGTCCATGGAATATCGAGTCAAGCATTGCAGTCGCTGTCACAATGTTACCCATTTCCCTTTCAGTTCATTGTTACATATAAATGTTACTTATATACTCGAATAAAATGATAACATTTTATCTTGTCGCCTGCAGAATGTTGGCGTGGTTAGAGTGCAGTTAGAGTAAGATATCCATGAGCGGAGATTTACATTTTTGTGTGCAATATAATGCTGAGAACGAGAAAAGCTCTATTTCACACTGTGATGTTAAAATGTAATCGATATGTTGACTTTATTTTTGCTCGAAAGCTCGATGAGGCATTAAACGTTAAACGAATAGAGACGCTGAATAGTCTCCAAGCAATGGTACCAAGTATCAAAAGGCGACAACCGTGGGGAGGGGAGGGTGGGGGAGGGAGCGACCCAAACAGTCTCTTTAGAAAAAGGCTAAGGTGATGGGGGAGGAGTGGGGAGGGGGTCGGGGGGGGGGGGATTCGACCACTCCACCCGCCGGTGCCAAGCATTTCAATTATGAGTGAGTCGCCCATGAAACCAGTGCGTGTACTGCGTATATACGACCAGCGCTAGCGACCCACAGCGGGTAACAATAATCTATAATGGTAGATCAATATTTCAAAGTTTCCTACTCACTTTGGAATAAGTGAATATAACTCGTTTTATATAATAGCTGTTTATGGTTTTTAAACGATGCTTCGGAGCGCATTCATCACACATTATGCAATCAACCCATGCATCTAGCGGCTTCAGTTACCTCACGGTGGCCCGATGGTTATGTCATGCAAAACAAACTATGCAATCTGGTGTCTGGAAACCCTTGCCGCGAGTTTATACTGGATGTGGTCATACGTGGCAGTCCCGTAGTCCGGATCGGCGTCTGGATGCGCCTGGATCCCTGGACACCAAGCCACCCGTCTGGATCTGTTAGCTAATCCCCGTGGCCTGGTCTCGACACCCTCCCCTCCCCCCTTGTTGATCTATCCTCCACTCACCTCCACCACCCACTAGGATTAAATAGGTTGAGTGTGGGGAGTAGGGATGTAGGTGGGGGGGGGGGGGGTGGCGCCAGGCGTGACGTGTCGCTATGTCTGCCGCGGGCTCCGATAGCCACCGCTGCTAACAAATGAAACGTGGCGAAATGCAACCATTGCCACCACCATTGCAACGCTCTCCGCCGCCATTTTTGCTTACCATTTGTTTTTTACCCATAATCCCCGGCACCAGACAATGGCCGACTGACTGGCAGATAGCGGTGGTCGTCATCTGTGTGGAAAGGGCGATTTAGGAGGCGAGAAATTAGGGTATTTCCTACACGGCAGGGGGGTCCCGGGAGCGGGGGAGGGGGGCGTGTGGGAGGGGGTGGGAACAGTGAGGATGAGTTTATGGAAGACACATACCGGAGGGGAGATGTTTATTAAGCAGAACTGCCAATCGCTGTTGGCGGAAACACACTTTAGTGGGTATACGACAGATGATGCATGGCTTTGAGTGGAATAGCTACCGGCGCTCAGGGAGAGTGATCGTATTCCCATGGCAATGGCAGTGAGGGCTTACGCCACCCATCAGGGCATCTGTCATCACGAAACGCCCCCTCCCCTCCCCTTCCCTCCCATCCCCTCCATTCCTTTTATTTCCCAGGCTATATACACCCCGCCCGCTCACATATCAACCACTCCACACCACCAATATGTTTTGAAACTTTTTTTCTAAAATCCTACCCCTCAGGTACCGCAATAGAACTATGTGCCAGAAAACAATCCAACCCTGCCACCATTATCTGCCTAACTTCCTCCTGCCTTATGAGTTATCACCATCGCCAGGCCTTTCGGCTTTTAGTCGAGGGTATTCTCGTGTTCAAACGACGCTCTCTACCCCCCAAAACCAATGCATGGGCCAACTCGATTTATTACACCTTGGGGCTGCCGGTTGCTGGAACCGGAACCAAGCTATCATTCCAAGAGTAAAACATGCATTGGTAGCGTTAAAACGGTGGAGTGAATGTCAAATAACTCTCCGTTGTCTGTTTCTTTTTCCATCTTGATCAAACTAGAGAGAGAGAGAGAAAAAGAGAAAGAGATTTGGTTCTTGTCTTGGTTTGGTTATTAGAGCTTTGCAAAGCCACTAACCATGTTGTGGAAGTCGTTATCCTAATCATCGTGTTTACAGCGCCGTGCAGGTGAATGCGTCGGCCCCACTTTGCGAGCCTGACAGAGGGTCGTTATAATGGTGGACGGATATTTCGGCTTCCTAAGAACGAGACTCCGGGACGTGTCGCCTCCAGATAGGTCGACCCCCGGATGTTTCGCCTCCAGATAGGTCGACCCCCGGATGTTTCGCCTCCAGATAGGTCGACCCCCGGATGTTTCGCCTCCAGATAGGTCGACCCCCGGATGTTTCGCCTCCAGATAGGTCGACCCCCGGATGTTTCGCCTCCAGATAGGTCGACCTCCGGATGTTTCGCCTCCAGATAGGTCGACCCCCGGATGTTTCGCCTCCAGATAGGTCGACCCCGGATGTTTCGCCTCCAGATAGGTCGACCCCCGGATGTTTCGCCTCCAGATAGGTCGACCCCCGGATGTTTCGCCTCCAGATAGGTCGACCCCCGGATGTTTCGCCTCCAGATAGGTCGACCCCCGGATGTTTCGCCTCCAGATAGGTCGACCCCCGGATGTTTCGCCTCCAGATAGGTCGACCCCCGGATGTTTCGCCTCCAGATAGGTCGACCCCCGGATGTTTCGCCTCCAGATAGGTCGACCCCCGGATGTTTCGCCTCCAGATAGGTCGACCCCCGGATGTTTCGCCTCCAGATAGGTCGACCCCCGGATGTTTCGCCTCCAGATAGGTCGACCCCCGGATGTTTCGCCTCCAGATAGGTCGACCCCCGGATGTTTCGCCTCCAGATAGGTCGACCCCCGGATGTTTCACCTCCAGATAGGTCGACCCCCGGATGTTTCGCCTCCAGATAGGTCGACCCCCGGATGTTTCGCCTCCAGATAGGTCGACCCCCGGATGTTTCGCAACTTAACTTTTGACGTATCCGAAGAAGTAGCGGCATTGGGGGAATCCAATTTAGCTGCAACATCGGCAGACATATTCCAGCCAAAAAGAGACCCTATGATGCACACACATGGCCAACAAAATGTTTCCCCTGGTGCGTTTTCCCTTATGTTGTTCCAGCTAGTATATTATATGCTCAGAACGGTAGTCCTCGCACTGGTTTGTTTTGCTGAATATCGTGACACGTGTAATATCAATGGCTTCACCGCAGTCTATACCAAACCGAATATAATACCATGGATGAGAAACTATCCATATTTTTAGTGTATAGTTCCATATTAAACAGACTTTTGGCATGAAACCTGTAACACCTCCGTGGTCAAATATGAGGGCCTGAGCCTTTTCTCCGGCTATCTGCCCACGGCTTGCCTGCAAACCACAGGTATGTCTATACCATGCCATGGGTCCCCAGACATGTGGCGGTGATTTGTCGATAATGAAAAACCTTTCTTGCGGGAGAATGACCCGGGATGGGGTGAGGGACTTAATTCGAGGTGATCCCACCTTGTCTGCCAGTGTGATTGCCTGGGAATTGGCAAGGGGCATTAGGAGGCACATCACAACCATATCTGAGCCAAAAAATTGCTCACGTATTCCTCACATATTTGGCTTACTACAGGCGGAGGACTACTTTGTTGGCGGATGCGTCGAGGTCTTGTCTCTATACGTGATCCGGCTTCAGCGCTTCGGTAACACAGTCACGTGACCACTTTTGAGTTTGAATAAACAAGGAATCAGACATGTTCAAGGATACAGAGTGGTGTGTCCCCAAAGCGAGATTGCCGGGGAATTGGAGGGACTTTCATTCATCAATGTTACATTCTGAACGATGGCCCCTGATTGAACGATGGTCGCTGATTGAACGAAGGTCACTGATTGAACGAACGTCACTGATTGAACGATAATCACTGATTGAACGATAATCACTGATTGAATGAAGATCACTGATTGATCGATGATCACTGATTGAACGATACTCACTGGTTGAATGAAGGTCACTGATTAAACGAAGGTCACTGATTGAACGATGCTCGCTGATTGAACGAAGGTCGCTGATTCAACGAAGGTCACTGATTGATCGATGATCACTGATTGAACGATGATCGCTGATTGAACGATGGTCGCTGATTGAACGAAAGTCGCTGATTGAACTATGATCACTGAGCAATATTCACTGATTGAACGATGATCACTAATTGAACGATGATCGCTGATTCAACGATGGTCGCTGATTGAACGAAGGTCACTGATTGAACGATGATCGCGAATTCAACGATGGTCGCCGATTGAACGAAGGTCACTGATTGAACGATGGTCACTGATTAAACGATGGTCACTGATTGAACGATGATCACTGATTGATTGAATGTCACTTATTGATCGATTATCACTGATTAAATGATGATCACTGATTGAACAAAGGTCGCTGATTGAACGAAGGTCACTTATTGATCGATGATCACGGATTAAATGATGATCACTGATTAAACGAGTCACTGATTGAACAATAGTCACTGATTGAGCGAAGGTCACTGATTGAACGATAGTCACTGATTGAACGATGATCCTGCATAAAACGATGGTCACTGATTGATGGATTGTCACTGATTGAACGAAGGGAGAAGGAAGGGAGAGTGGAGCCATGTCCCCGGGGGTAACCCTCTACTCTTTGCGAAGAAAGACATGGGATCTTTATGCTGCGACCACACAGACATGGCCACAGCGGGGCTCGAACCATCGATTCATGTGTCCTTAGGCTCTCAGGTGGCCAAAACACTCATTGCGAGCGCTCTAACCCACTGAGCTATCGTGCCGGCCCCTAATAAACGATGGTCACCGATTGAACGATGATCGCTGATTAAACGATGGTCACTGACTGAACGAAAATCGCTGATTAAACGATGGTCACTGACTGAACGAAAATCGCTGATTGAACGATGGTCACTGACTGAACGATGATTGCTGATTGAACGATGGTCACTGACTGAACGGTGATTGCTGATCGAACGATGGTCGCTGATTGAACGATGATTGCTGACTGAACGATGATCGCTGATTGAACGATGGTCACTGACTGAACGATGATTGCTGGTTGAACGATGGTCACTGATTGAACGACCAATAGGGTGTGGCACGTGCGAGTTTCAACCACTCCTCTTTTGGTTATTGTCACTGGAGGTTTCTTGGCCCAGTTTGGCCGCCATGTGCACCATGTGCACCCACATTTTATTTCATTTCCATCGAGTTCGGCTTGATAATATTAGTATGTAACGTGATTCCGACAGATTATTTAAACAGGTTTAAAAACGAAATCTTACGCCCTTCCCCCCTACCTCACCCTCCTCCTGAGGTCGTCATTGCCGCCTCATTGGCGATAACATTAAAGTTGCCTTCCTCCATTCCGCCAGTGTTATCTCTGCACTGACGGGTTTGTTCTAAGACCACCCGAGTGACTAAGCCTTCGTTTGCTAGTCGCCCAAACTGATCGTTTCGTGCTATCAATGCAATAATATTGCCGTTAGGCAATGACCCTTGTAGCATTAAAACTCAAACGACTTATTCAACATTTGTTTGCCCTGGTAATCAATTAAAGGGATGATTTAGATAAGGCCGCAGCTTGTCAGATCGAGCCACATGGGCCCTGGGGGCTACACAGGCGGAGGGCGCTGGGGGCTACACAGGCGGAGGGCGCTGCTCCTGGGTGCAGGAGGGGGTCGTCAGGGCGGGGGGGGGGGGGGTGGGGGCGGGAGGCGCGAGACCATCTGTGGCTTGTGGGGGGTGGGAATGGGGGTAGGAATGGGGGTGGGGCGGGTGTGACGCGTTCGAGGGGTGGGGTGTTGATCTGGGCCCTGTGGGTGTCCTCGAGGAGGGTCCGGGTAGCGTGGTAGGGCGGGGTGGCGTGGGGGGGAGGGGGGTAATCGGAGGGCGGGCGGTCCAGGTACTGGTGGGACCCCCAGTGGCGACGCCCTGGAGCCCATCTGAAAGATATCTAGCATTCTGGATCAGATGGGCTCCCAGGGAGGTCCCTTCTGGATCGCCGAGTCCCGTCCGGCGATCTGTAGCTGCCAGCTAAGCGGACGGACGACTAACTGCAGTTTAATATGATCCAGATCACCACAAGGCCACAAGAATCCCGAAAGCCTGTTGCTGTCCGCGGATCGCCTCTCATCTTGATCCCGGGAATGATGGTTTCCATTATGTAGGACGCCGGACGCCCGGACTCGAGGAGTTATGATCGCCTGGCGCATTCCGGATAGCGACCAGTCCGACCTCGTGCCCGGGATCACAGGGAATCTCCGGAACACGGGCTTTAAGTCCCCGTGTCTGGATCCAAAGGGATGTCTGGAGCGGCGAGACAACCACCGCAGACAGAGTCCTTGGAGAGGGGGACAGGTGTGCGCGCAGGACATGAGGGTGATGACAGGAGTCACGGAGGCCGGGGTGGGGAGCTGGAGGGGAAGGGGAGGGGGGGGGAGGGGGCGGTGCAGGGGGAGGGAAGGGGATGGAAATAGGTGGAGGATTTGGGAGGGGAGGGGAAGGAAGAGGTGGTAGGTTGTGGGTGATGGAGAGAGGGTGGTAGGAAGGGGAGGGAAGGGAAACGGGGTTAAAGGGGTGGGTGGTTGGGGCGTGAGTCAGTTGGTGTATTCACACATTATGAATGCGGGGTTTTGATGGAGTGGGAGGGGTGCGGTTTGGTACGGGGTGAGGTTTGGGTGGGAGGGGGGGCGTGGCGCTGACGGCAGGGTGGTAGTTGACGTATATACGGGTACAGTATGGAGAGAGGAGGGAGAGGGTTTTTCCATGAACGGGGGCAATGCTCTTGGGCTAGGGTAGGGTAAACTAATCTGACGGTAGGATAGTGCAGGGGTCTTAAGTCAGGGGAGCATACAACTCACGAGACAGAGGGTCGAGGCACAGGGAGTGAGTCTGCTTTGAGTCAGGGCTATGTGGTGGGGACGGCAGAGAACCCCGACGGAGTGAGTATGTGTGTGTAAGGGTGAGGAGATGCTGCGGGGACAGAGGGGACGAGGGGTGGTACCTACACACCCTGGGTGCTGTAAAGGGGCTGCGACCGGGCGGGACCCCGGGGTCCTGAGGTGAACACTCGTATAATTCCCGGTCATAAAAATCTGGCGATAACTGGTCGCCGACAGAGCTTATCACGCTGGGCCGTAAAGATGGTTTAGAGCTCTATCAAACCGGAATAAAGCAACTGGAAAAACACCGCAGCAGACATGCATCCGCGGCTTTACGTGGCTGGGCATTGGGAGTCAGACGGCAGAACCCAGCAATGTATGATGGCGATAAAGGGCAGAGATTTTACCCAGAGATTTATAAAACGTTGTGCTGCGTGTAAAACATGATATAATGCAGTAATAGTATTAGTATGTTAGCTTCCAGTTGAGCCTCATGGGGATAACATTCACGGGTGATATGAAACCCCTTTTAGACAAAAATATCGCTAAAATTAATATTAATGAGGGATATTTTCATGCCACTTTTTTTCCCAACAATTTCTTAACGATATATTTATGGTGAAGATAGATCTACTAATGATCTACTAATTATATTTTTTGCAAATCTAGGCCCCAGACCAGCGCTATTACCGACCCCACTGTGTGAGCTTGCTACCTCGAGGTTTATGATGACTTTTCTCAGGCAAGCATGACTGCCATCGGGTTATTAACTCCAGATGGACGTGGAGGTATACTTTACACCGTCGGTTCCATTGCAAGGTATGCGGGCAATAGCACACCCCCCCCCCCCGCCCCCGCCCCCCACTTCTCACTCTAAAGTGTCCACAAGGACACACAATCTCCCCAGTCTTCCAACGCCTGAATGGTTTTGGAAATTTCAAGCTCTGTGCCATCTTATCTAATGATGAACCCGAGTATTTTTTGTCTGACACTTCACAGAGAAGGCGGCACATACCACGCCAAACCTCTTGCTGCGTCAGTAATGCGATTCCTTATTTCATGGCCAGATTAACTGCCGCTGAGTTTCTGTATCAGATTTAACGTAAAGGGGGCTCAAGAGAAAGAAGATCGGTGCAAAAATTTTACGAAAATAAATGGCTAGTTCTTGACAACGCCGCGTTTGTTTGGTGGCGCGCCAGTCGAAGCGGAGAGTGTACTTAACCTGTTACCAAGGTAATTCTCAAGGTTTTGACTTTTCTGAGTGCGCTGAGGACGTATTCAAGCAGACAGGGTAGCTTATCAATCGACGCTTGCCCCCTCTCGCTGGTAACCTGGTTCATGCGGCTGACATCGACAAGTGGACCACGTGACACTCTAGAGAGACACCAACCCCATTGGCTAGAATTTAAAACGGTGATTGAAGGCAGGACGACTAAGCACGAATTGTCAAGTGGATGAGAAAATGTTCCCTTTCTACACTTGCTCTGACATGTTTTTGTCTACGATGTGTCTCAAGCTGAAAATATGGCTTATGAATATATAGCTTGTTTTTGTTATGTCTACACGTTGTTATGGTAACGTACTGTGGCTTGAGCTGTTGCCATGGAAACAAGGTCACGCGTTGCATGGCAGTTTTTTTTGCTGCCTGCGAATGAAGTCCGTCTTTGCACTAATTGAAAGGCCAATATGATGATAACATTGCTATATTGGGAGGTTACATGCCGGGGATATTACGCCTAGCTGGGTGGATCGATGTCAAGTCTTTATTGCAAACCCGGTGTCTTGAAACCGAAGGCATCTGAGCGTATGTAAATGAAAGTGAAAGTGCACGCGGGAGAGAGACTTGGCTGGGTTGACGCTTTAACATCTGAAGGTAGTATGGGAAGGGGCCAAGGAAAAGAGCAGCCATGTCTCCGGGAGTAACCCACACTCTTTGCGAAGGAAGACGTAGGATATTTATGCTGCACACACAAAGAAGTTTGCACAGGTGGGGCTCGACCCCAACCACCGGCCACTGGGGCTCGAACCCACGCACCGGTCACTGGGGCTCGACCCCACGCACCGGCCACTGGGGCTCGACCCCACGCACCGGTCACTGGGGCTCGACCCCACGCACCGGCCACTGGGGCTCGACCCCACGCACCGGTCACTGGGGCTCGACCCCACGCACCGGCCACTGGGGCTCGACCCCACGCACCGGTCACTGGGGCTCGAACCCACGCACCGGCCACTGGGGCTCGAACCCACGCACCGGTCACTGGGGCTCGACCCCACGCACCGGTCACTGGGGCTCGACCCCACGCACCGGTCACTGAGGCTCGACCCCACGCACCGGTCACTGGGGCTCGATCCCACACACCGGTCACTGGGGCTCGAACCCACGCACCGGTCACTGGGGCTCGACCCCACGCACCGGCCACTGGAGCTTGCCCCCTACGCACCGGTCACTGGGGCTCGACCCCACGCACCGGTCACTGGGGCTCGACCCCACGCACCGGTCACTGGGGCTCGACCCCACGCACCGGCCACTGGAGCTTGCCCCCTACGCACCGGTCACTGGGGCTCGACCCCACGCACCGGTCACTGGGGCTCGACCCCACGCACCGGTCACTGGGGCTCGACCCCACGCCCCGGCCACTGGGGCTCGACCCCACGCCCCGGCCACTGGGGCTCGACCCCACGCACCGGCCACTGGGGCTCGACCCCACGCACCGGCCACTGGAGCTCGACCCCACGCACCGGTCACTGGGGCTCGATCCCACGCACCGGCCATTGGGGCTCGACCCCACGCACCGGTCACTGGGGCTCGACCCCACGCACCGGTCACTGGGGCTCGACCCCACGCACCGGTTACTGGGGCTGACCAGACAGGTGGGGCTCGACCCCACGCACCGGTCACTGGGTCTCGACCCCACGCACCGGTAACTGGGGCTCGACCCCACGAACCGGCCACTGGGGCTCGACCCCACGCACCGGTCACCAGGGCTCGACCCCACGCACCGGTCACCGGGGCTCGAACCCACACACCGGTTACTAGGGCTCGACCCCACGCACCGGCCATTGGGGCTCGACCCCACGCACCGGCCACTGAGGCTCGACCCCACGCACCGGCCATTGGGGCTCGACCCCACGCACCGGCCACTGGGGCTCGACCCCACGCACCGGTCACTGGGGCTCGACCCCACGCACCGGCCACTGGGGCTCGACCCCACGCACCGGTCACTGGGGCTCGAACCCACGCACCGGCCACTGGGGCTCGAACCCACGCACCGGTCACTGGGGCTCGATCCCACGCACCGGCCACTGGGGCTCGACCCCACGCACCGGTCACTGGGGATCGACCCCACGCACCGGCCACTGGGGCTCGACCCCACGCACCGGTCACTGGGGCTCGACCCCACGCACCGGTCACTGGGGCTCGAACCCACGCACCGGTCACTGGGGCTCGACCCCACGCACCGGCCACTGGAGCTTGCCCCTACGCACCGGTCACTGGGGCTCGACCCCACGCACCGGTCACTGGGGCTCGACCCCACGCACCGGTCACTGGGGCTCGACCCCACGCACCGGTCACTGGGGCTCGACCCCACGCCCCGGCCACTGGGGCTCGACCCCACGCACCGGTCACTGGGGCTCGACCCCACCCACCGGCCACTGGGGCTCGACCCCACGCACCGGCTACTGGGGCTCGACCCCACGCACCGGTCACTGGGGCTCGACCCCACGCGCCGGCCACTGGGGCTCGACCCCACGCACCGGTCACTGGGGCTCGACCCCACGCACCGGCCATTGGGGCTCGACCCCACGCACCGGTCACTGGGGCTCGACCCCACGCGCCGGCCACTGGGGCTCGACCCCACGCACCGGTCACTGAGGCTCGACCCCACGCACCGGCCATTGGGGCTCGACCCCACGCACCGGCCACTGGGGCTCGACCCCACGCACCGGTCACTGGGGCTCGACCCCACCCACCGGCCACTGGGGCTCGACCCCACGCACCGACCACTGGGGCTCGACCCCACGCACCGGTCACTGGGGCTCGACCCCACGCACCGGCCACTGGGGCTCGACCCCACGCACCGGTCACTGGGGCTCGACCCCACGCACTGGCCACTGGAGCTCGACCCCACGCACCGGTCACTGGGGCTCGACCCCACGCACCGGCCACTGGGGCTCGACCCCACGCACCGGTCATTGGGGCTCGACCCTACGCACCGGCCACTGGGGCTCGACCCCACGCACCGGCCACTGGAGCTCGACCCCACGCACCGGCCACTGGGGCTCGACCCCACGCACCGGTCACTGGGGCTCGATCCCACGCACCGGCCATTGGGGCTCGACCCTACGCACCGGCCACTGGGGCTCGACCCCACGCACCGGTCACTGGAGCTCGACCCCACGCACCGGCCACTGGGGCTCGACCCCACGCACCGGTCACTGGGGCTCGATCCCACGCACCGGCCATTGGGGCTCGACCCTACGCACCGGTCACTGGGGCTCGAACCCACGCACCGGTCACTGGGGCTCGACCCCACGCACTGGCCACTGGAGCTCGACCCCACGCGCCGGTCACCAGGGCTCGACCCCACGCACCGGTCACTGGGGCTCGATCCCACGCACCGGCCACTGGGGCTCGATCCCACGCACCGGCCACTGGGGCTCGACCCCACGCACCGGTCACTGGGGCTCGATCCCACGCACCGGCCACTGGGGCTCGATCCCACGCACCGGCCACTGGGGCTCGATCCCACGCACCGGCCACTGGGGCTCGACCCCACGCACCGGTCACTGGAGCTCGACCCCACGCACCGGCCACTGGGGCTCGACCCCACGCACCGGTCACTGGGGCTCGACCCCACGCACCGGCCACTGGAGCTCGACCCCACGCACCGGTCACTGGGGCTCGATCCCACGCACCGGCCATTGGGGCTCGACCCTACGCACCGGCCACTGGGGCTCGACCCCACGCACCGGTCACTGGGGCTCGACCCCACGCACCGGTCACTGGGGCTCGACCCCACGCACTGGCCACTGGAGCTCGACCCCACGCGCCGGCCACTGGGGCTCGACCCTACGCACCGGCCACTGGGGCTCGACCCCACGCACTGGCCACTGGAGCTCGACCCCACGCGCCGGTCACCAGGGCTCGACCCCACGCACCGGTCACTGGGGCTCGACCCCACGCACCGGTCACTGGGGCTCGACCCCACGCACCGGCCACTGGGGCTCGACCCAACGCACCGGCCACTGGGGCTCGACCCTACGCACCGGCCACTGGGGCTCGACCCCACGCACTGGCCACTGGAGCTCGACCCCACGCACCGGTCACTGGGGCTCGACCCCACGCACCGGCCACTGGGGCTCGACCCAACGCACCGGCCACTGGGGCTCGACCCTACGCACCGGCCACTGGGGCTCGACCCCACGCACTGGCCACTGGAGCTCGACCCCACGCACCGGTCACTGGGGCTCGATCCCACGCACCGGCCATTGGGGCTCGACCCCACGCACCGGTCACTGGGGCTCGACCCCACGCACCAGTCCCTTGGGCTCGACCCCACGCACCGGTTACTGGGGCTGACCAGACAGGTGGGGCTCGACCCCACGCACCGGTCACTGGGGCTGACCAGACAGGTGGGGCTCGACCCCACGCACCGGTCACTGGGGCTCGACCCCACGCACTGGCCACTGGAGCTCGACCCCACGCACCGGTCACTGAGGCTCGACCCCACGCACCGGCCACTGGGGCTCGATCCCACGCACCGGCCACTGGGGCTCGACCCCACGCACCGGTCACTGGGGCTCGACCCCACGAACCGGCCACTGGGGCTCGAACCCACACACCGGTCACTGGGGCTCGACCCCACGCACCGGTCACTGGGGCTCGACCCCACGCACCGGCCACTGGGGCTCGACCCCACGCACCGGTCACTGGGGCTCGACCCCACGCACCGGCCACTGGGGCTCGACCCCACGCACCGGCCACTGGGGCTCGACCCCACGCACCGGCCACTGGGGCTCGACCCCACGCACCGGCCACTGGGGCTCGACCCCACGCACCGGTCACTGAGGCTCGACCCCACGCACCGGTAACTGGGGCTCGACCCCACGAACCGGCCACTGGGGCTCGAACCCACACACCGGTCACTGGGGCTCGACCCCACGCACCGGTCACTGGGGCTCGACCCCACGCACCGGCCACTGGGGCTCGACCCCACGCACCGGTAACTGGGGCTCGACCCCACGAACCGGCCACTGGGGCTCGAACCCACACACCGGTCACTGGGGCTCGACCCCACGCACCGGTCACTGGGGCTCGACCCCACGCACCGGTCACTGGGGCTCGACCCCACGCACCGGTCACTGGGGCTCGACCCCACGCACCGGCCACTGGGGCTCGACCCCACGCACCAGTCACTGGGGCTCGACCCCACGCACCGGTCACTGGGGCTGACCAGACAGGTGGGGCTCGACCCCACGCACCGGTCACTGGGGCTCGACCCCACGAACCGGCCACTGGGGCTCGATCCCACGCACCGGCCACTGGGGCTCGATCCCACACACCGGTCAGTGGGGCTCGACCCCACGCACCGGCCACTGGGGCTCGACCCCACGCACCGGTTACTGGGGCTGACCAGACAGGTATGGCTCGACCCCACGCACCGGTCACTGGGGCTGACCAGACAGGTGGGGCTCGACCCCACGCACCGGTCACTGGGGCTCGACCCCACGCACCGGTCACTGGGGCTCGACCCCACGCACCGGTCACTGGGGCTCGACCCCACGAACCGGCCACTGGGGCTCGAACCCACACACCGGTCACTGGGGCTCGACCCCACGCACCGGTCACTGGGGCTCGACCCCACGCACCGGCCACTGGGGCTCGACCCCACGCACCGGTCACTGGGGCTCGACCCCACGCACCGGCCACTGGGGCTCGACCCCACGCACTGGCCACTGGGGCTCGACCCACGCACCGGCCATTGGGGCTCGACCCCACGCACCGGCCACTGGGGCTCGACCCCACGCACCGGTCACTGAGGCTCGACCCCACGCACCGGTAACTGGGGCTCGACCCCACGAACCGGCCACTGGGGCTCGAACCCACACACCGGTCACTGGGGCTCGACCCCACGCACCGGTCACTGGGGCTCGACCCCACGCACCGGCCACTGGGGCTCGACCCCACGCACCGGTAACTGGGGCTCGACCCCACGAACCGGCCACTGGGGCTCGAACCCACACACCGGTCACTGGGGCTCGACCCCACGCACCGGTCACTGGGGCTCGACCCCACGCACCGGCCACTGGGGCTCGACCCCACGCACCGGCCACTGGGGCTCGACACCACGCACTGGCCACTGGGGCTCGACCCCACGCACCGGCCATTGGGGCTCGACCCCACGCACCGGTCACTGGGGCTCGACCCCACGCACCGGTCACTGAGGCTCGACCCCACGCACCGGTCACTGGGGCTCGACCTTACGCACCAGTCACTGGGGCTCGACCCCACGCACCGGTCACTGGGGCTGACCAGACAGGTGGGGCTCGACCCCACGCACCGGTCACTGGGGCTCGACCCCACGAACCGGCCACTGGGGCTCGACCCCACGCACCGGCCACTGGGGCTCGACCCCACGCACCGGTCACCAGGGCTCGACCCCACGCACCGGCCACTGGGGCTCGACCCCACGCACCGGCCACTGGGGCTCGACCCCACGCACCGGTCACCAGGGCTCGACCCCACGCACCGGCCACTGGGGCTCGACCCCACGCACCGGTCACCAGGGCTCGACCCCACGCACCGGTCACCGGGGCTCGATCCCACACACCGGCCATTGGGGCTCGACCCCACGCACCGGTCACTGGGGCTGACCAGACAGGTGGGGCTCGACCCCACGCACCGGCCACTGGGGCTCGATCCCACGCACCGGCCACTGGGGCTCGACCCCACGCACCGGCCACTGGGGCTCGACCCCACGCACCGGTCACTGGGGCTCGACACCACGCACTGGCCACTGGGGCTCGACCCCACGCACCGGCCATTGGGGCTCGACCCCACGCACCGGCCACTGGGGCTCGACCCCACGCACCGGCCACTGGAGCTCGACCCCACGCACCGGCCACTGGAGCTCGACCCCACGCACCGGCCACTGGGGCTCGACCCCACGCACCGGCCACTGGGGCTCGATCCCACACACCGGTCAGTGGGGCTCGACCCCACGCACCGGCCACTGGGGCTCGACCCCACGCACCGGTCACTGGGGCTCGACCCCACGAACCGGCCACTGGGGCTCGATCCCACGCACCGATCACTGGGGCTCGACCCCACGCACCGGCCACTGGGGCTCGACCCCACGCACCGGCCACTGGGGCTCGATCCCACACACCGGTCAGTGGGGCTCGACCCCACGCACCGGCCACTGGGGCTCGACCCCACGCACCGGTTACTGGGGCTGACCAGACAGGTATGGCTCGACCCCACGCACCGGTCACTGGGGCTGACCAGACAGGTGGGGCTCGACCCCACGCACCGGTCACTGGGGCTCGACCCCACGCACCGGTCACTGGGGCTCGACCCCACGCACCGGTCACTGGGGCTCGACCCCACGAACCGGCCACTGGGGCTCGAACCCACACACCGGTCACTGGGGCTCGACCCCACGCACCGGTCACTGGGGCTCGACCCCACGCACCGGCCACTGGGGCTCGACCCCACGCACCGGTCACTGGGGCTCGACCCCACGCACCGGCCACTGGGGCTCGACCCCACGCACTGGCCACTGGGGCTCGACCCACGCACCGGCCATTGGGGCTCGACCCCACGCACCGGCCACTGGGGCTCGACCCCACGCACCGGTCACTGAGGCTCGACCCCACGCACCGGTAACTGGGGCTCGACCCCACGAACCGGCCACTGGGGCTCGAACCCACACACCGGTCACTGGGGCTCGACCCCACGCACCGGTCACTGGGGCTCGACCCCACGCACCGGCCACTGGGGCTCGACCCCACGCACCGGTAACTGGGGCTCGACCCCACGAACCGGCCACTGGGGCTCGAACCCACACACCGGTCACTGGGGCTCGACCCCACGCACCGGTCACTGGGGCTCGACCCCACGCACCGGCCACTGGGGCTCGACCCCACGCACCGGCCACTGGGGCTCGACACCACGCACTGGCCACTGGGGCTCGACCTTACGCACCGGCCATTGGGGCTCGACCCCACGCACCGGTCACTGGGGCTCGACCCCACGCACCGGTCACTGAGGCTCGACCCCACGCACCGGTCACTGGGGCTCGACCTTACGCACCAGTCACTGGGGCTCGACCCCACGCACCGGTCACTGGGGCTGACCAGACAGGTGGGGCTCGACCCCACGCACCGGTCACTGGGGCTCGACCCCACGAACCGGCCACTGGGGCTCGACCCCACGCACCGGCCACTGGGGCTCGACCCCACGCACCGGTCACCAGGGCTCGACCCCACGCACCGGCCACTGGGGCTCGACCCCACGCACCGGCCACTGGGGCTCGACCCCACGCACCGGTCACCAGGGCTCGACCCCACGCACCGGCCACTGGGGCTCGACCCCACGCACCGGTCACCAGGGCTCGACCCCACGCACCGGCCACTGGGGCTCGATCCCACACACCGGCCATTGGGGCTCGACCCCACGCACCGGTCACTGGGGCTGACCAGACAGGTGGGGCTCGACCCCACGCACCGGCCACTGGGGCTCGATCCCACGCACCGGCCACTGGGGCTCGACCCCACGCACCGGCCACTGGGGCTCGACCCCACGCACCGGTCACTGGGGCTGACCAGACAGGTGGGGCTCGACCCCACGCACTGGCCACTGGGGCTCGACCCCACGCACCGGCCATTGGGGCTCGACCCCACGCACCGGCCACTGGGGCTCGACCCCACGCACCGGCCACTGGAGCTCGACCCCACGCACCGGCCACTGGAGCTCGACCCCACGCACCGGCCACTGGAGCTTGACCCCACGCACCGATCACTGGGGCTCGACCCCACGCACCGGCCACTGGGGCTCGACCCCACGCACCGGCCACTGGGGCTAGACCCCACGCACCGGCCACTGGAGCTCGACCCCACGCACCGGCCACTGGGGCTAGACCCCACGCACCGGCCACTGGAGCTCGACCCCACGCACCGGCCACTGGGGCTCGACCCCACGCACCGGCCACTGGGGCTCGACCCCACGCACCGGCCACTGGGGCTCGACCCCACGCACCGATCACTGGGGCTCGACCCCACGCACCGATCACTGGGGTCGACCCCACGCACCGGCCACTGGGGCTCGACCCCACGCACCGGCCACTGGGGCTCGACCCCACGCACCGGCCACTGGGGCTCGACCCCACGCACCGATCACTAGGGCTCGACCCCACGCACCGATCACTGGGGCTCGACCCCACGCACCGGCCACTGGGGCTCGACCCCACGCACCGGCCACTGGGGCTCGACCCCACGCACCGGCCACTGGGGCTCGACCCCACGCACCGGCCACTGGGGCTCGACCCCACGCACCGGCCACTGGGGCTCGACCCCACGCACCGGCCACTGGAGCTCGACCCCACGCACCGGCCACTGGAGCTTGACCCCACGCACCGGCCACTGGGGCTCGACCCCACGCACCGGTCACTGGGGCTCGACCCCACGCACCGGCCACTGGAGCTCGACCCCACGCACCGGCCACTGGAGCTCGACCCCACGCACCGGCCACTGGGGCTCGACCCCACGCACCGGCCACTGGGGCTCGACCCCACGCACCGATCACTGGGGCTCGACCCCACGCACCGGCCACTGGGGCTCGACCCCACGCACCGGCCACTGGGGCTCGACCCCACGCACCGGTCACTGGGGCTCGACCCCACGCACCGGCCACTGGGGCTCGACCCCACGCACCGGCCACTGGAGCTCGACCCCACGCACCGGCCACTGGAGCTCGACCCCACGCACCGGCCACTGGGGCTCGACCCCACGCACCGTTCACTGGGGCTCGACCCCACGCACCGGCCACTGGAGCTCGACCCCACGCACCGGCCACTGGAGCTCGACCCCACGCACCGGTCACTGGGGCTCGACCCCACGCACCGGCCACTGGGGCTCGACCCCACGCACCGATCACTGGGGCTCGACCCCACGCACCGGCCACTGGGGCTCGACCCCACGCAACGGCCACTGGGGCTCGACCCCACGCACCGGCCACTGGGGCTCGACCCCACGCACCGGTCACTGGAGCTCGACCCCACGCACCGGCCACTGGGGCTGACCAGACAGGTGGGGCTCGACCCCACGCACCGGCCACTGGGGCTGACCAGACAGGTGGGGCTCGACCCCACGCACCGGTCACTGGGGCTAGACCCCACGCACCGGCCACTGGAGCTCGACCCCACGCACCGGCCACTGGGGCTCGACCCCACGCACCGGCCACTGGGGCTCGACCCCACGCACCGGCCACTGGGGCTCGACCCCACGCACCGATCACTGGGGCTCGACCCCACGCACCGATCACTGGGGCTCGACCCCACGCACCGGCCACTGGGGCTCGACCCCACGCACCGGCCACTGGGGCTCGACCCCACGCACCGGCCACTGGGGCTCGACCCCACGCACCGATCACTAGGGCTCGACCCCACGCACCGATCACTGGGGCTCGACCCCACGCACCGGCCACTGGGGCTCGACCCCACGCACCGGCCACTGGGGCTCGACCCCACGCACCGGCCACTGGGGCTCGACCCCACGCACCGGTCACTGGGGCTTGACCCCACGCACCGGCCACTGGGGCTCGACCCCACGCACCGGCCACTGGGGCTGACCAGACAGGTGGGGCTCGACCCCACGCACCGGCCACTGGGGCTGACCAGACAGGTGGGGCTCGACCCCACGCACCGGTCACTGGGGCTAGACCCCACGCACCGGCCACTGGAGCTCGACCCCACGCACCGGCCACTGGGGCTCGACCCCACGCACCGGCCACTGGGGCTCGACCCCACGCACCGGCCACTGGGGCTCGACCCCACGCACCGATCACTGGGGCTCGACCCCACGCACCGATCACTGGGGTCGACCCCACGCACCGGCCACTGGGGCTCGACCCCACGCACCGGCCACTGGGGCTCGACCCCACGCACCGGCCACTGGGGCTCGACCCCACGCACCGATCACTAGGGCTCGACCCCACGCACCGATCACTGGGGCTCGACCCCACGCACCGGCCACTGGGGCTCGACCCCACGCACCGGCCACTGGGGCTCGACCCCACGCACCGGCCACTGGGGCTCGACCCCACGCACCGGTCACTGGGGCTTGACCCCACGCACCGGCCACTGGGGCTCGACCCCACGCACCGGCCACTGGGGCTGACCAGGCAGCCCACTGGACAATAGTCCGGCGATGGCGTTAACTAGTAGGCTACGGGGATGAGCCCCAGGGACAGGTAAAAACTTGTAAATAGAGAAACACAGTTGGTTTCGCAAAGAGAGGGCCCGGTGGAATAGGACCGAGAGGGGGGCGGGGGTGCGAGCGAGCGAGGGGGATAGAGAGGGAGAGAGAGCGAGGAAAAGAGGGAGACGGACAGATAAAAACGGAGACAGAGAGGAGACAGCGATATGGTAAGTGCATGGAGAGGCGCCAGCATAAGGATAAGACACCACCAACTATGTCAGCAACATTTCTTGGGGGACAAAACACAATATTTGTAGGTGATTCCTCGGTGAGGTGAGTAGCTCGCCGATGGAGATATAGGTGGAATGGCGGCCTCTCTTTACACATCAGAGGGGAAGAGATAAACACATTTCTGGGTGTGTGTCATTTGGCTGCAATCACAAGGCAAGCGCAGTTCCCACGACTTATATCCGCTCCGACCTTTTGCAATCGGAACTTTCTCAGACAAGCCACTTTGCCTACGAACCATTCAACGTTTCGCAGCACTCTTCAGTAGACGAAACGGCATAAAATTAGAAATAAATAGTCCGAAACGCGACAGAAGAATTCAACATCGCTGTGGGAACATTCTGGACCTCTGCGCCAAGTGCAAATTGGTCCTAACCATTTTAACCTCCGACTGTTGTTTCGGATGCGAACAGTTATGTTGTCGGGCGCAACTTCGCGTGTATTAATTCAATGTATCATATTGCTGTACACGGCTTGGAGTGGAGTCGGATTGAGAGCAAGGCGCATGGTCACCGGATATCAGCACTGCAACTACGCCACCTACCGTCCAAACCTAACATTTGGCATCTTCATGCATGGAGCGACAGATAGTGACGTCATTCCCGCCCCCCCCCCCCCCACACACACGCCCCCCCCCCCTCCCCATGCCCCAACAGAGGGCATTCCAGAGACACACAACACCATGGAGGCCACAACAGTCTACAGAGAGGAGATCCAGAGACAGGTCCGGGGCAGCCAGCCCATGCACTGTCAAAGACTGCATCCAGAAGCCGTGATGCAGCAATAATAACACCAGAGGCAGTGGGGGTGGGCTAGGGGGTGGAGGTGTGTGTGTGTGTGTGGGGGGGGGGGGGGTACCCCGGATTCAGGTCCCCGTGGCCCCCTCATTGTGCCAGGCTGGGTGCTAGGATTACAGATGAAATCGAATTGATAGAATCCACGATTTATACAGAGAAAAAAGAGAGAGATTGAGAGGGAGAGAGAGACAGAGGTCACTGGCGATATGTAGAAAGAGAAACAGGGAGACAGAAAGAGAGAGAGAGGGAAAGAAAGACTGAGCAAAAGAGAGAGGTAGGGACAGAGACAAATATCGTATTTCAGGTTCCGGCAACCACTCTCAACCACCCTCCCCCCCTCTATCTCCGGCCCCCGTTCCCACCATCAAACCGGGGCCTAGGGCGGTAGGGGTCCCGGGACCACACAGCGCCCTCACCACTACCTTGCAGCGACCTTGCGTGGGGCCAAAACAACAGAATATGATAGCCAGGGAAGGGAAGAGTTACGGGTCTGGCGTCCAAACCCCTCTTTACTACTTCCTCACATCATCCTGTGATGACGGAACCAGATTAACGCGGCATGTTTTCTTCACAATTGCCTTTCTGTTATCTCTCCCGTCGTCATGGTGATGGTTATAGCGTTAGTACTAACCTGGGGGTGGGGGGGGGGGGTGTAATCACAGATGGGACGATTTAATTACAAGTAATGTCGTTACAGTAGATGACGGATCCAATAATCCAGGCGGGGTACAGGGGATCCGGACTCCCCCTCCCCTCCATCAGGCCTCCACACGGCATACGTTATGAGCACGGCGGCCCAATTTGTGGTGCAATTTGTACACCCCACCCTCTGTTTGAGGTGCTCCCCCCATTACTTTTGATTGTTGCTGATCCCCCATTTCTAGGGTGCAACATCCTAGTCATACCAGGGTCGGCCGCCGTAGCTCAGTGGGTTAGAGCGCTCGCACCCCGCTGTGGCCATGTCTGTGTGGGGGCAGGATAAAGATACGATGTCCTTCCCAAATAGTATGGGGTTACCCCCGGAGACATGCCTCCACTCTCCCTTCCTTCTCCCATTGACGCGGTAAAATGCCGCAAACGATTAATGAAAGATATTTAACTTTACCATAAATGCAAACGGAAAGACGTTATAAACACATTAAACCTATAAATAACATACAAACAACACATTTTACCATTCACTTTCATCAGTTGTTGTCATAGCAACCTTGTATTACGACTTGCCACTGATGAAAATCGAGACGTAAGTACGCTTCTTACCTATGTCATTGATCCATCCTCAGATCCGGTTGAAATTAACAATTTCGTGAGTTGAAATATAACAAAGATATGACCTTACCTGCCCTTATCTTTGGTTAATCCTTGGCTTCGACTGAAATTCACCACCTCGTGAGTTGAAATCGATAAGACTGAAATTCACAACTCCGTGAGTTGAAATGTACCAGTTATTTAAACACAATATTCTCTCGGCGACGCGGTGAACATCAAGTGTTCCTAACTGTCCCGTTGCGAAACAGAATCCATCGACATGCGGGGTCGGAGTGTCACGTGCTCACCCCACACCTTGGCCAAGCGCGCGGCGGCGGAGACGGGTGGCCAAAGGGTCTGAGGGGGAAAGAAGTCTCAACCCCCTCTACCCCTAAAGTTTGGCGCGCATCTCATGGGGGCTGAAGGCTAAAAGACGCTGGCTCGACGGGGGAGGGAAGAGGGTGGGGGCGTCCAGGTACCAACCACCGGTTCAAGACAGAAGCGGGGGGGGGGGGGGCTCACCTCTTTGGGGTCTGCGAGGGCTGCAGCAGCAGGCAGACCACAACCCCCGGGCCTGAGCCACAGGTGCGGAGGTGTCTCAGGCAGAGGTGGGGTTAAGGCGAGCACTGGCGGACATGGGTGATGAGTTTCACAGCTGTGACAAGCGGCTCTTTGATGCCACGTTAAGTCATCCCGTCGATGTACGTACCTTATTTGCATTCCTCGACTTAAGATTCACATATTGTTTACTTGAGTATGTCTAGAGACTTCAAAATAAAAAGTCACATTCATGCAGCACACTCGAAGCGGAAGGTTCTACTATTCAACACACTCGACGCGGAAGGTTCTGCCATTCAGCACACTCGAAGCGGAAGGTTCTGCCATTCAGCACACTCGAAGCGGAAGGTTCTGCCATTCAGCACACTCGAAGCGGAAGGTTCTGCCATTCACCACACTCGAAGCGGAAGGTTCTGCCATTGAGCAGACTGGAATCAGAGTATTCCATCATTCATCCAGCTGTCCTGACCGTTGAGCCAACGTAGAACTGGACATTCTATCGTTATACAGCGTCCATGTCAGATGCATTTACGTGACACGATGACGTCACTAACCCCCAAAGTCCCCACCGTCAACCTCAGGACTTGTTTTCGCTGTTTTCGGTGTTTAGTGGGACGGCCGATCAGAGCAGTTGCTGAGTGCAGACAAAGGTCATCTAGGCAATCGTTGATGCAGATCCACGAGGAATGCTTCTGTCCGTGGTATCATGTCATCGCGCCTTGTGTCAGAGCCTGGTGGGCTGTTGTCGAGAAGGACTGAGTGACCTGCCATGTGATACTGTGTGAGGGGAGAGAGACGGGTTGATAGGTCCCACGTGTGTCCGTGGTCGCCTCATCTTAACACTCACGATACGAAATCTGGTATCAATAAAAAAAGCGCCTTGCGGCAGTGAGATTCGAACCCACAACTCTTTCGTCTTAGCGGCCATAGGGTTAGGCCCCCTGGGTTAGTAACTCTGGCCAAACGTTGATTCAGAAGATGAAACCTTTTGTTCTTGTGTGTTTCCTATATTGTTAGAGCCAACTATAGGGTCAACTCGCGTTGGTTGTCACGACAACGACCATCACGGGGGACCATTTCTATTTCACACCCAAACGACGAGATCAAGGTTATCTTCGTTCAAGGTCAAGCCAATGTTTAGTAACAGAGACCTGATGTCATTCACGGAAGATATTTTTCATCATGTTATGCACCAAGCGGCCTGCTATGTTTTGTGTACAATAAAACAGGGTGTTTTGAAATCCATGGACATCGTAGACAGTGTATCCAGTGTAGAACAGGTTAGCTCATGTAACGCATCTATTGATGAAGTAATCAGACGCACACAATGTCACAATACCCATAAAACATCACAAACATATGCAGGATTTACGATACTGAACTTCTCCAGGCACTTGGCGGCCCGAGCTCTCTGGCTCAGCTCCAGACACTTGGCGGCCCGAGCTCTCTGGCTCAGCTCCAGACACTTGGCGGCCCGAGCTCTCTGGCTCAGCTCCAGACACTTGGCGGCCCGAGCTCTCTGGCTCAGCTCCAGACACTTGGCGGCCCGAGCTCTCTGGCTCAGCTCCAGACACTTGGCGGCCCGAGCTCTCTGGCTCAGCTCCAGACACTTGGCGGCCCGAGCTCTCTGGCTCAGCTCCAGACTCTTGGCGGCCCGAGCTCTCTGGCTCAGCGGATGAGAGGGTTAGTAACAGAAAACGGGTCGTGGGATCCAACCCCGGCAACTGACATCTGGGGCTCGTTTCACCCATCCCATCACGCAAGTCCCGGAAAACTGGCCGAAAATGACAATTCAGTAAAAGAGATACGATATTCACGTCATTGATTAGACTGATCATAAGGAAATAGTGGAATATGGATTTCGCAACTAGCAGGATTATTTTGTTGTGTTTAGACTGAAGCTACAGTAGACCTACTCTGTGGATGGAAGGCAACCGATAGATAGAACTAGAATTTGTCAAGCATAGCTTGAGAGGAAAGACGAAAATCGGGGGATAGGTGCAACTGACCATGAGCCGATAACTATGAAAGGTCACAGATAAAGGGGCCGCATTCATAATCCCGCTTATAACATAGCTGGAAGATAGCGAGAATATATAAATCTTCAAAAAGTCTCTAAAGAATACTCTGAAACAAACCGCGGATATATACCCAATATTACCCAATGTGGACCTGTTTCGTTGTGGTGCGAGATATAAAGATCGAGACGGGCGGATGTTGTGCTTCGGTCGAGCCTATGGAAGACCGAGGGCAGGATTTCGTATGAAATATGACTGATCGAGCGGGTTTGGGGACTTCTGAAACAGTAGCATATACGTACAACGCGGCACTTTGGCGTAGTGGATAAGGCGTTCGACATTGGGCATGAAGGTTGGGTGTTCAAACCCAACTGGGTACCTATTATTAATATTTTTTCGTTTTTATGCTGGAAACACATTTCGGTTGATGAAACAGTCGGCCTGCTGGCGTCCCTTTTTGACAATAAAATTGCAAAGGGCTAGCGACAACATTGGGGGATAGGCCGAAACGTCATTGCGTACTCACGCGTCATATCTTTATAATGGGATTGGCCATGTTAATGTTTTGATTATTTCTTTGCGTCCAAACTGCTGGTTCGATTTCGTTGGAATTTAGCACACATGATATTAGTAATATTGGTACATATTGCACCACATATAGGTAATTTTTATTAGGTTACAATTTGATGATCCAATAATTCCAAAACTATAAATGTGAGGTGAAATCTGAGGGCACATTACTTTTGCGCCTGTCTCTGAAGAATATTCTGAAACAAACCGTGGATCTGTAGACCCAATATTAACGGAGTTACGCTCGAAAACATGTTTCGTGACCTTGAACTTGACCTTGCCGTGACCTTGACATTGCCGTGACCTTGACCTTGGAAGCGTAACCTTGATCAATATAGTACTTTCCGCCCAAATACTACTGTCATGTTTCACGCAAGGTGTCGTTTGTCTGAGATGTCCCCTTCATGGAGAAATTGGGGAGGTCATTTTCCCGCCAAAATGCTCCCGTATGGTCCCATGTTAAACTTTGGGAATTTTTAGCGGGAAAACTATGCGTGATAGGCAAAATGTGAAGGCGGTTTCCATATCCAAGTCGACGTTTGCCCGTCGTTTGCCCGTCGTTTGCAACTAATCCCGACTCTCTAGCGTCGCTATTAAGCGAACGGCGGCCATCGCAACCCCGAAAGAGTGCCGGTCCATATCGCCGTTGACTCATAATGGGAGCGTCGGCATGGAGGGGGGTGCACCTCTTGTGAGCGCTCTAGTGGCCAAACTAAGCGTCCTAGAGCATTTCTGAGGTGGGTTTCATAAGTCTAGCTCACATTTCTCTCTCCATTCATGCCAAATCTGGGCTCCCTATCTCAAATATTAACCGAGTTATGGTCTTGCAAAGTTCAAAACGCCACTTGACACGTACGCTGAATATAGATTGGCCGATTACTCGAAAATCGTTCAGTATCCGGAAACATTTGAGCCAGTCATGCGTGTCCGCCTCTCTCCGCAGAATACTCTCCAACAAACAACGAATCTCTAGACGCGATATTAACGAAGTTACGCGGGAACACATGTTTCGTGTCCTTGACCTTGCTGCGACCTTGACCTTGGAAGCGTGACCTTGACCAATATAGTCATTCGTGCCCAATTACTAATGTCATGTATCACGCCAGGTGACGTTTGTCTCACTTGTGCCCTTCACGGAGAAATTGAGACCACTTTCCCGCCAAAATGCTGCCGTAGGATCCCATGTTAAACTTTGGGAATTTTTAGCGGGAAAACTATTCGGGCGATTTTTACAATTTTGAGGCGATATATAACGTACCTATGGGCCCAATAACAGAAATAATGGTGAGCGTCATTAGATGAAAACTAAGACAGTAGTAGTGATTTTTCCGATTTTTGGTCCTATCTTTCAATGGTTAAGCGAAATGTGAAAAATTCCTGTGACCTTGACCTTTGACCTAGATTGCCCATCTACAAACTTGGTCTGACGGTAGGCCGTGGCATTATCTATGCAGAAGGAGAAGTCGATATCTCAAACTTTGTAAAAAAAAAAAAAAAATCCAAAGTTGTCAATTTTCAAGAGCCCGTGGCGCGAAAACTTTTCATCCTACATCAAATCTGATGTCAGTAACGAGAAAGACTTTGAGGAGCTGAGTATTTTGACACTAATTGCGGCTCTCTAACTGCAATATTAAGAGAGCTAGAGCGGAAAATGTGTTTTGGACGTATGACGTCATCGTGACCTTGACCTTTGAGTTATATTGCCCATTCACGAACTTGACCTGTCGATTGGCTGTCGGAATGTTTTGGTAAAAGAAGAGAACGATATCTTTAGGCATTCGACAGATAATGCTCCGACAGACAGACAGACAGACAGACAGACAGACAGACAAACCGAACACACCGACATAAGACGAAAATCGTAGATTTTCGTCTTAAAGAGACGCTCGACTATAGCTGTCGGTACTCACCCCTGACATAGAAGATAGTAGATGGTAGGATAGCAGTGACTGAGCCCGTTTACACACACCATAAGTATATTTTAGCAGGAGCGGGTCCGGGTATGGCTTACGTAGCATAGTGAGGGGAGTGAGGCTGTTGTCATAGAAGGGAGGTGGGCAGGAGGGGGGGGGGTGTGAAAGAAGAATCACGACCGGAAAGTAGTTGGGGGGGGGGGGGGTTGGATCGACGTTAGGGGGCCGGGGTTGGGGGGAGGGCGGCGCAGGTTTCAGCGCTGTGGGAGCATTGAGGGCAAGTCATAGATTAGGGGTAAGGAAAAGGGCGTGGTGGGAGGGGATGGAGATGGGGGGGGGGGGGCGTGATGGTGGCGCTTACAAAAAAAAAGACTGGGCTAAGGAGGGGAAAAGGACACAAGATGGGCGAGGAGATAACAGCGTGCTTATTCTCGCTCCAGGATGTCGACGGAAGTGCCAGGGGGGAGAGGGTGGGGGTGGGGGTTGTGTGCGCCGGTGGCGGGTGTGAGGTGTATGGGGGAGAGTGGGAGAGGGAGGGGGTGTGTGAAGTTGGGATAACGTTGTGCAAATAATAGCAGTTGGAGAAGGTACAGAAACCCTCGTGACGGGGAGAAGTGTGGAAGATGACATTAACAGGCCGTAAGTCGACCGGACCGGTGTTTTTACCCTCTTTCACGTCACGCTGTTTGCTCTGGACCCTGTGGTCTCTGGTCTGTGGATGCTGAGGGGGGATGTCTACTGATGGGAATGGCGATAGAACCTGTCGACGACCGCCAACAACAATAGTCAGCTTCTCATCCTGCACCTCCACCCCCTCCCCTGTCCTCTCCCGCGCCTCCCCTCCACGCTCACCCCTCCCTAACCCCACAATGCCAGCATCCACCCCCAACCCTCCTCACCCACCGGCTGAACTGAGGGTCGGGGGTGCCCCCTCTTTGTCTCTACGGTGGGTATCACGCTGGGTGAGCGGCTCGCGAGGCTTTCGAGGCTTTCGTGCTCTCATCTTCCTGCTGGCAGCGGGGGCGGGGGGGGGGGCACTATCATAGTGGTGCTTCCACATTGGCACTATCACGTTGGCACTGTCACATTGGCAATATCTCATTTGCAATATCACCTTGTCACTATCACATTTGCACTCTCACATTGGCACTATCACATTGGCACTTTCACTAGTGCTTCCACATTGGCACTTTCACTGGTGCTTTCACATTGGCACTTTCACTGGTGCTCCCACATTGTCACTTTCACTGGTGCTTTCACATTGGTACTTTCACTGGTGCTCCCACATTGGCACTTTCACATTGGCACTTTCATTGGTGCTTTCACATTGGCACTTTCACTGGTGCTTGCACATTGGTACTTTTACTGGTGCTTCCACAGTGACACTTTCACATTAGCATTTTCACTGGTGCTTCTACACTGGCACTTTGCACTGGTGCTTTCACATTGGCACTTTCAATGGTGCTTTTACATTGGCACTTTCACATTGGTGCTTCCATATTGGCACTTTCACATTGGCACTTTCAATGGTACTTTCACATTGGCACTTTCACATTGGTGCTTCCACATTGGCACTTTCACTGGGGCTTTCACATTGGCACTTTCACATTGGTGCTTTCACATTGGCACTTTCACATTGGCACTTTCACTGGGGCTTTCACATTGGCACATTGACAATGGTGTCACACATGGCACGTTCACATTGGCTGTTATTCATTGGTTCCTCCTCTTTAGCAATGCCACAATGCTACACCTACGTGATTGCTGTCACAGTGGCACTTCCCCCTTGGCTCTACCACAGTGGCACTTCCCACGTGGCGCTTCCACATTGGCACTTCTCCTTGGCCCTTCCACATTGGCACTTCCCCCTTGGCTCTACCACAGTGGCACTTCCCCCTTGGCTCTTCCACATTGGCACTTCTCCTTGGCCCTTCCACAGTGGCACTTCCCCCTTGGCTCTTCTACATTGGCACTTCTCCTTAGCCCTTCCACATTGGCACTTCCCCCTTGGCTCTACCACAGTGGCACTTCCCACGTGGCGCTTCCACATTGGCACTTCTCCTTGGCACTTCCACATTGGCACTTCCCCCTTGGCTCTACCACAGTGGCACTTCCCCCTTGGCTCTTCCACATTGGCACTTCTCCTTGGCCCTTCCACATTGGCACTTCCCCCTTGGCTCTACCACAGTGGCACTTCCCCCTTGGCTCTTCCACATTGGCACTTCTCCTTGGCCCTTCCACATTGGCACTTCCCCCTTGGCTCTACCACAGTGGCACTTCCCACGTGGCGCTTCCACATTGGCACTTCTCCTTGGCACTTCCACATTGGCACTTCCCCCTTGGCTCTACCACAGTGGCACTTCCCCCTTGGCTCTTCCACATTGGCACTTCTCCTTGGCCCTTCCACATTGGCACTTCCCCCTTGGCTCTACCACAGTGGCACTTCCCTCTTGGCTCTTCCACATTGGCACTTCTCCTTGGCCCTTCCACATTGGCACTTCCCCCTTGGCTCTACCACAGTGGCACTTCCCACGTGGCGCTTCCACATTGGCACTTCTCCTTGGCCCTTCCACATTGGCACTTCCCCCTTGGCTCTACCACAGTGGCACTTCCCCCTTGGCTCTTCCACATTGGCACTTCTCCTTGGCCCTTCCACATTGGCACTTCCCCCTTGGCTCTACCACAGTGGCACTTCCCCCTTGGCTCTTCCACATTGGCACTTCTCCTTGGCCCTTCCACATTGGCACTTCCCCCTTGGCTCTTCCACATTGGCACTTCCCCCTTGGCTCTTCCACATTGGCACTTCTCCTTGGCCCTTCCACATTGGCACTTCCCCCTTGGCTCTACCACAGTGGCACTTCCCACGTGGCGCTTCCACATTGGCACTTCTCCTTGGCACTTCCACATTGGCACTTCCCCCTTGGCGCTTCCACATTGGCGCTTCCACATTGGCTCTACCACAGTGGCACTTCCCCCTTGGCTCTACCACAGTGGCACTTTCCACTTGGCGCTTCCACATTGGCACTTCCCCCTTGGCTCTTCCACAGTAGCACTTCCCCCTTGGCTCTACCACAGTGGCACTTCCCACTTGGCGCTTCCACATTGGCACTTCCCCCTTGGCGCTTCTACATTGGCATTTCTCCTTGGCACTTCCACATTGGCACTTCCCTCTTGGCTCTACCACAGTGGCACTTCCCACGTGGCGCTTCCACATTGGCACTTCTCCTTGGCACTTCCACATTGGCACTTCCCCCTTGGCGCTTCCACATTGGCGCTTCCCCCTTGGCTCTACCACAGTGGCACTTCCCCCTTGGCTCTACCACAGTGGCACTTTCCACTTGGCGCTTCCACATTGGCACTTCCCCCTTGGCTCTTCCACAGTAGCACTTCCCCCTTGGCTCTACCACAGTGGCACTTCTCCTTGGCACTTCCACATTGGCACTTCCCTCTTGGCGCTTCTACATTGGCATTTCTCCTTGGCACTTCCACATTGGCACTTCCCTCTTGGCGCTTCCACATTGGCACTTCTCCTTGGCACTTCCACATTGGCACTTCTCCCTTGGCGCTTCCACATTGGCGCTTCCCCCTTGGCTCTTCCACATTGGCACTTCCGCCTTGGCTCTACCACAGTGGCACTTCCCCCTTGGCTCTACCACAGTGTCACTTCCCACTTGGCGCTTCCACATTGGCACTTCTCCTTGGCACTTCCACATTGGCACTTCGCCCTTGGCGCTTCCACATTGGCGCTACCACATTGGCACTTCCCTCTCGGCGCCTCCACATTGGCGCTTCCACTTTCGCACCCCCCTTGGCGCTGCCACATTGGCGCTTCCACATTGGCACTTCCCTCTTGGCGCTTTCACATTGGCACTTCCCCCTTGGCACTTCCACATTGGCACTTCCACATTTGCACTTCCCCCTTGGCACTTCCACATTGGCGCTTCCACATTGGCGCTTCCGCATTGGCAATTCCCCCTTGGCGCTTCCACATTGGCCCTTCCCCCTTGGCGCTTCCACATTGGCGCTTCCACATTGGCGCTTCCACATTGGCACTTCCCCCTTGGGGCTTCCACATTGGCACTTCCCTCTTGGCGCTTCCACATTGGCACTTACCCCTTGGCGCTTCCACATTGGCACTTCCCCCTTGGCACTTCCACATTGGCGCTTCCACATTGGCGCTTCCACATTGGCGCTTCCCCCTTGGCGCTTCCACATTGGCACTTCCCCCTTGGGGCTTCCACATTGGCACTTCCCTCTTGGCGCTTCCACATTGGCACTTCCCCCTTGTCGCTTCCACTTTGGCAATTCCCCCTTGGCTCTTTCACATTGGCAATTCCCCCTTTGGCGCTTTCATATTGGCACTTCCCCCTTGGCGCTACCACATTGGCACTTCCCCCTTGGGGTTTCCACATTGGCACTTCCCTCTTGGCGCTTCCACATTGGCACTTCCCCCTTGGCGAATCCAAATTCAGACGCAAGTCAATGTGACGATCATAATTAATGTGACGTGTTGACGTGACTGAGCCCCCCCCCCCCCACCCCTTCACCCACCCTTCACCCTACTATCTACCTCAGGACACGTTATTCCGGTATTTAATCGATAGCCGCCATGCTACATATTTCATTATTAGTACACGGCCGTTACATGTACATTCACGAAGCGACCTACCGATGTCCTGTTACTATGTACTGCTGTACTTTACTCTCTTGTGTTCAACTCGATTTAGTCTTCTGCTCTTTATTTTTCCTTGGACTATGTGCGAGATGCCCGATGTAATGTGTCCGACCCAATGTGAGAAGCTGCTGGGACACGTGTCCTCTGTAAAAACGCGACTATGTTCGGGCGACATTGCCATGAATCCTGGTCCCACCCCAGGTCGGGATCCCAGAGTCCAGTCTGGCAGAGCTGTTTCTGTGTGTCATGCGAACGTGAACGGCTTGCAAGACGATGAAATGAACTATGTTACTGCGAACTTTGTTGGTAGCCACGATATTATTTGCATCACTGAAACGCACTTAAATCCGGCTTCTATTGTCGATCTTAGTCTTTCAGGTTACCAACAGCCATTTCGCCGAGATCGAATAGCAGGGACCTGGGGCGGAGTTTTGGTATGGGTCTCTGATGGTATACTGGCCACACGTAGAACTGATCTTGAGGCAGGGGATATCGAGAGCATTTGGTTAGAATGTCTCATAGGCAATAACAAGTTCTTATTTTGTGGGATTTATAGCTCTCCAAGTTCTCCTGTGGGGTTCTGGGACACACTTCAAATCAACGTTGACAACGCCAAGAGCTATCTCGACTGTAACAATCTATTGACAGGTGAACTTAATGCAGACGAAGTAACAAACCCAAGTCATAATTTGCATATGCTCACTTTGGCAAACAATAATCACATGATGATCCATGTAGACAAGCCTACGCGCGTTACCGCTCGTTCAAAGTCCATTTTAGACCAGTTTGAAGCACCCCGACTGACCTCGTAAAGAATGTTGACATTCTCACACCAGTCACCACTAGTGACCACTCTGTGATTGTTTGTGAACTCAGTTTTTAATCGCATACGACCAAATGCTACAAACGCAAGGTTTGGCATTATGACAAAGCCGACTTTGATCAGTTCCTTGAAGCTCTGTCACATACGGACTGGAGCGAATGCTTTCTGTCCGGGGACCCAGATACTATGTGTGAGGCGTGGACGTCGCAGTTTCTCAGCTTGTGTACAGATTTCATTCCAAACAAGGTAGTTACTATTCGTCCGAAGGATAAACCATTTTTAATAAGGAACTTAGATGTAAAAAGAGGGCTCTTGACAGGCTTCATGGTAAAGCACGGAAGTCCAGTAGAGACACGGACTGGGCAGAGTACAGAAGACGGCGTAACGAATATATCACAAACTTAAGGGAGGCAAAAGCTACATACTTGTATGATTTAGAATGTGTATTGAACGAATCAAGCTCTGTGACGCCAAAGAAATGGTGGCGCATCTCCAAACAAATGCTTGGCATAAATGATAGTTGCGGGTACCCAGTCTTACAGGCTGATGGTCGAGCTGAGTCCAATCCTCACACTAAAGCATCTATGTTTAATAACTACTTTTTATCCCATTCAACTCTCGATGTAAGTGAGCGTGTCAGCCTAGACACAGATGGTGGTTGTATGCTCACGGGTTTAAATAACATCTCTGTTACACAGGACGAAATAGTCGATCTGCTAAAATGCATAGATATAAAGAAAGCCTGTGGTCCTGATGGGATTAGCCCTCGAATGTTACGCGAAGCCGGCTCTTGTATAAGCGAGCCGCTCATGATATTGTTTAATGAATGCCTGAAGGATTGCAAGATGCCTCGTCTGTGGAAGCAAGCAAGCGTTATCCCCATATTCAAAAAAGGTAATAGAAGCCTAGTCGACAACTATAGGCTAGTCTCGCTATTAAGCTGTACCGGGAAGCTGTTCGAAAGGATTATATTTAAACATACGTTTAACTATCTGCGTGACAATGAAATACTCTCTAGACTTCAGTCTGGGTTTATACCAGGCGACAGCACGGTTAACCAGCTTGTCCATCTATATCATATATTTAGTGAGGCTTTAGACAAACGCAAGATTGTCCGTGTTGTGTTCTGCGATATATCAAAGGCATTTGATCGTGTGTGGCACGTTGGTCTTATCCACAAACTTGAGCGTATTGGAATTACTGGCAGACTTCTGAACTGGTTTAAAAACTACCTCGATGACAGGTATCAGAGTGTGGTGATTGATGGCGCAGCGTCTCCTCTGGGTCATATCCAAGCGGGGGTTCCACAGGGATCAGTCCTGGGTCCTCTTTTATTCTTAGTTTATATCAACGATATCGTCGACGGGATACAGTCAAAAATTAGACTTTTCGCTGACGACACAACTGTATATGTCATTGTAGACGATGATGATCAATTGGATGATGGAACTGATATGTTAAACTGTGATTTGCAAAAAATGGAGTCCTGGGCCTCGCAGTGGTTTGTAACGTTTAGCGCACCTAAGACAAAATCTATGACCATATCCAATAAACCCATAACTGATTTACCGCCATTGCAAATGGGAGGCGAAGTTTTACAAAATACTAACCAGCATAAACATCTTGGCGTAACCTTGAACTCTAAACTCACATGGTCATCTCATATCAGTGACATGTGTCTTAAGGCGAGTAGAAGGGTCGATGTGTTGTCCAGACTGCGTTACAAGTTAAACCGAGCTACGCTGGATTTAATGTACAAAACCTTCGTGCATCCCACTATGGAATATGCATGTATTCTTTGGGATGGTTGCACACAGGCGGACGCTGACAGGCTAGAAGCCGTTCAGCTCAGAGCAGGCCGTCTTGTATCCGGGGCGATTAAACACATTGGTCACTCGCTTATCTATCAAGAACTCGGTTGGGAAACATTTAGTGCTCGACGTAAAAGATTTCAATTGTTACTGTTTCACAAGATGTTTTATGGGAACGCCCCAAGTTATTTATGCGATATTTCCCTCAAAATGTAACACAAAGAACACACTACGCGCTTCGTAATGCTCTGCCATTAAACGTCACGACCTTTAAGACGCGACTTTCTTCTTATTACAACTCGTTTCTACCAAGTGTGATAGGGCTCTGGAACGAACTACCTATCAATATAAGATCCATGTGCGACCATAAAACTTTCAAACAGGCCTTAGTTAATAAGGATATTTGTCATAAGAGGGAGACTACCAAGTTATTTAACTTTGGCCGGCGCTGCACGAACGTTGTACACTCGCGACTGAGAATGAATTGTAGTAAGTTAAGGGCTCATCTTTTTGATATGTGTATAATTAATGATCAACAATGTAAATGTGGCGCACCTCGTGAAGATACCACACACTATTTTTTAGAATGTCCGATGTATACTATCATACGCGACAGATTATTGCAAAATGTAATGAAAATTACAAGTTTTACACTCGGAACCATTTTGTTCGGGAATGCCAACTTAACTTTGCAAGAAATGTTAGAAATATTTAAAGCTGTACATGTGTATATTGAAAAGACAAGGCGTTTTAACACCTAGTTTCGCTAGTTGGAACGCGTATATTTACGAACTCTCTTGCCATTTGCCATACTACGATGCACAGAGAGAGCCAACAAATTCCATCGCAGTGTGTCATTTAGTGAACTAATTCTATAAGTTTATTAAGTTGATTGCCTGTAATATATGTTTCTTATTTTTCAAGCAAGAGAAATTTGTATAGGCTTTGCCTGCTTTCCAATTGCCAAATAAAAATGTGTTTAAACCAATTAAAGAGTGTTACTATATAACACTCTCCCGTAAGGATGCGTTACAGTGGGCATGTACTGCAAATGAGAAGATGTGACTCCCTCTGTCGGAAGATTTTATTGCAATGTGGTTGATGCCATAAAACAAACGGTGGTGTATTTTAAATATATTGCAATTTAATATAATAATTAGTAGCTATTGTTAGATCGTTTGAATTAATCTACTTTCATGTAGTAATGGTGAGTACACGGTAGTAACAGGAATAGTAAAGATGCAGAGGGCTTTATAGTTGTTGCCACGCTATCCGGTAAGGACTGCCCCCCTAGAAGGATGGCGACATCATGCATGTAGATGAGGCAGCCACCCAGCAGGTGGCTCCCCCGTGCGGCCGTGACGTGAGATGATGAAGCCACGAGGTCCCACTGTCCTGTTAACTGTGGTTCCGGATCAAGGCGAAGCAATCTCCTCAATGAAAAACGGTAAATTATTTATTAAATACAACACGTCTTGCGTGACGACGGCGTCGCTGCACATTGGCAAAAATATCACATTATATGAAGATGAAAGATTTAGTATCTGAGTTGATGTTGTCCGTTCTTAATGGCATTTCCGCTCGGACCGATAGAGCCATTAATACCAGGCAGTAATAATGCTGTCCCTCTGTAAGTCCCACCCCCAAGCCTTTATACTGGCCAGGACTGAACACCCCGCCCCCGCGCCCATACCCCCCGGTCCCTCTGGATAACCCCCCCCCCCCCCCGCCACTGTCCCGCCCCCCCCCATGCCGCCACCGCCCTACCCCCGCCACAGCCCCACCCCTCCCCTGTCTCCCGACGATAACTGCCGTTGCTCGGTACACTCCGTGACCCTCGGTATTTAGGAAGGTCTCCCGGAGAGCGCTTTGATTATTACGATCCCGGATCCTGTTTTCTTCCCTCCGGGGAAACGCCCGGAGACTAGTTAATCTACAAATCCGAAGCAGCTGGCTAAATCTGGATCTTATTGTGTCCCTGGGCCTGGGTACAGGACTCGCAGAGCGTGGCCCAGCGGACTGTGTAATCTCTGGATCCCATTGTGTCCCTGTACTGGGCCTGGGTGCAGGACTCGTGGAGCGGCGTGGCCCCGCGGACTGTGTAATCTCTGGATCCCATTGTGTCCATGCACTGAGCCTGGGTGCAGGACTCGCGGAGCGTGGCTCCGCGGACTGTGTAATCTCTGGATCCCATTGTGTCCCTGTACTGGGCCTGGATGCAGGACTCGTGGAGCGGCGTGGCCCCGCGGACTGTGTAATCTCTGGATCCCATTGTGTCCCTGTACTGGGCCTGGATGCAGGACTCGTGGAGCGGCGTGGCCCCGCGGACTGTGTAATCTCTGGATCCCATTGTGTCCCTGTACTGGGCCTGGGTGCAGGACTCGCGGAGCGTGGCCCAGCGGACTGTGTAATTTCTGGATCCCATTGTGTCCTTGTACTGGGCCTGGGTGCAGGACTCGAGGAGCGTGGCCCAGCGGACTGTGTAACCTCGGGATCCCATTGTGTCCATGTACTGGGCCTGGGTGCAGGACTCGTGGAGCGTGGCCCCGCGGACTGTGTAATCTTTGGATCCCATTGTGTCCATGTACTGGGCCTGGGTGCAGGACTCGTGGAGCGTGGCCCAGCGGACTGTGTAATCTCTGGATCCCATTGTGTCCCTGTACTGGGCTCTAAGTTTTTTTATTGAATGAATATAAGTGCATAATATGTATTCTTTGAAAGGGCGCGTCGTTAAAGAAACATGTATCCCAGATCGTTAACACTCGCATTAATGAAACTGCAGCTTTCTTGTGTATAGCAGCATCATCAAGTTTCGATCATTGATTTCACATTTAACATTAAGTTATTACAATACCTACCTATAATAGGTAGGTTAAAACTTTATTACTACTAAAGTTCGTTAAAAGTAACCCTACTGGTCCGTTAACAGTAACCCTACTGGTCCGTTAACAGTAACCCTACTGGTCCGTTAAGAGTAACTCTACTGGTCGGTTAACAGTAACCCTACTGGTCGGTTAACAGTAACCCTACTGGCCCGTTCACAGTAACCCTACTGGTCCGTTAACAGTAACCCTACTGGTCCGTTAACAGTAATCCTTCTGGCCCCTTAACAGTAACCCTGTTGGTACACTAACCGTAACCCTACTAATCCGTTCACAGTAAGCCTACTGGTCCGTTAACAGTAACTCTACTGGTCCGTTAACCATACTAGTCCGTTAACAGTAACCCTACTAGTCCGGTAACAGTAACCCTACTGGTTCAATAAAAGTAACCATACTAGTCCGTTGACAGTAACCCTACTGGTCTGTTAACAGTAACACTACTAGTCCGTTAACAGTAACCCTACTAGTCCGTTAACAGTAACCCTACTAATCCGTTAACAGTAACCCTACTAGTCCGTTAACAGTAACCCTACTGGTCCGGTAACAGTAATCCTACTAGTCCGTTAACAGTAACCTTACTAGTCCGTTAACAGTGACCATACTAGTCCGTTAACAGTAACCCTACTAGACCGTTAACAGTAGCCCTACTAGACCGTTAACAGTAACCCTACTAGTCCGTTGACAGTAATCCTACTAGTCCGTTAACAGTAACCCTACTAGTCCGTTAACAGTGACCATACTAATCCGTTAACAGTAACCCTACCAGTCCGTTAACAGTAACCTTACTAGTCCGTTAACCATAACCATACTAGTCCGTTAACAGTGACCATACTAGTCCGTTAACAGTAACTCTACTAGAGCGTTAACAGTAGCCCTACTTGACCGTTAACAGTAGCTCTACTAGTCCGTTAACAGTGACCATACTAGTCCGTTAACAGTAACCCTACTAGAGCGTTAACAGTAACCCTACTTGACCGTTAACAGTAGCTCTACTAGTCCGTTAACAGTAACCCTACTAGTCCGTTAACAGTAGCCCTACTGGTACATTAACAGTAACCCTACTAGTCCGTTAACAGTAGCTCTACTAGTCCGTTAACAGTAACCCTACTAGTCCGTTAACAGTAGCCCTACTGGTCCATTAACAGTAACCCTACTAGTCCGTTAACAGTAGCCCTACTGGTCCGTTAACAATAACCCTACTAGTCCGTTAACAGTAACCATACTGGTCCGTTAACAGTAACTCTACTAATCCGTTAACAGTAACCCTACTGGTCCGCTAACAGTAACCTTACTGGTCTGTGAGCAGTAGCTTTACTAATCCGTTAACAGTAACCCTACTGGTCAGTTAACAAAAAACCTACTAGTCCGTTAACAGTAGCCCTACTGGTCCGTTAACAATAACCCTACTAGTCCGTTAACAGTAACCATACTGGTCCGTTAACAGTAACTCTACTAATCAGTTAACAGTAACCCTACTGGTCCGTTAACAAAAACCCTACTAGTCCGTTAACAGTAGCCCTACTGGTCCGTTAACAGTAACTCTACTAATCCGTTAACAGTAACCCTACTGGTCAGTTAACAAAAAACCTACTAGTCCGTTAACAGTAGCCCTACTGGTCCGTTAACAGTAACCATACTGGTCCGTTAACAGTAACTCTACTAATCCGTTAACAGTAGCCCTACTGGTCCGTTAACAATAACCCTACTAGTCCGTTAACAATAACCCTACTAGTCCGTTAACAGTAACCATACTGGTCCGTTAACAGTAACTCTACTAATCCGTTAACAGTAGCCCTACTGGTCCGTTAACAATAACCCTACTAGTCCGTTAACAGTAACCATACTGGTCCGTTAACAGTAACTCTACTAATCCGCTAACAGTAACCTTACTGGTCCGCTAACAGTAACCTTACTGATCTGTGAGCAGTAGCTTTACTAATCCGTTAACAGTAACCCTACTGGTCCGTTAACAAAAACCCAGCTAGTCCGTTAACAGTAACCCTACTGGTCCGTTAACAGTAACTCTACTGGTCAGTTAAAAGTAACCCTATTGGTCCGTTAACAGTAACCCTACTGGTCCGTTAACAGTAACCCTACTAATCCGTTAACAGTAACTCTACTAATCCGTTAACAGTAACCCTACTGGTCCGTTAACAGTAACCCTACTGGTCAGTTAAAAGTAACCCTATTGGTCCGTTAACAGTAACCCTACTGGTCCGTTAACAGTAACCCTACTAATCCGTTAACAGTAACTACTAATCCGTTAACAGTGACCCTCCTAATCCATTAACAGTAACCCTACTGGTCCGTTAACAGTAACCCTACTAATCCGTTAACAGTAACTACTAATCCGTTAACAGTGACCCTCCTAATCCGTTAACAGTAACCCTACTGGTCCGTTAACAGTAACCATACTAGTCCGTTAACAGTAACCCTACTGGTCCGTTAACAGTAACCCTACTGGTCAGTTAAAAGTAACCCTATTGGTCCGTTAACAGTAACCCTACTGGTCCGTTAACAGTAACCCTACTGGTCCGTTAACAGTAACCCTACTGGTCAGTTAAAAGTAACCCTATTGGTCCGTTAACAGTAACCCTACTGGTCCGTTAACAGTAACCCTACTAATCCGTTAACAGTAACCCTACTGGTCCGATTAACTAAACCCCTACTAGTCCGTTAGCAGTAACCCTTCTGTTCCGTTAACTGTAACCCTACTGGTCCGTTAACAATAACCTACTGATCTGTTAACTGTAACCTTACTGTTCCGTTAAAAGTAACCCTACTGGTCCGTGAACAGTAACCTTACTGGTCCGTTAACAATAACCTACTGATCTGTTAACTGTAACCTTACTGTTTCGTTAAAAGTAACCCTACTGGTCCGTGAACAGTAACCCTACTGGTCCGTTAACTGTAACCATACTGGTCCGTTAACAGTAACCCTACTGGTCCGTGAACAGTAACCCTACTGGTCCGTTAACTGTAACCATACTGGTCCGACTGGTGCCGTATTTCCGAAAAATCCAAATGGCTCTCAAAGCGAAGTATCTCGCACTGTTCAAGAGTACTTATTCGTCACTGAAATACTGCGACATCATAAAACGCTAAGTAACCGTATTCAACTTTATGATCGTATCTCATGTTTTCTTGGTCCCTCCGAGGTTTCCGGTACAAACCTACCCCCCTCCCCCCCTCCCGTAACCCTCCCCTTCTTCATTGTGGCGGAAGCTAACGGAAGTGGTAAGAACGGCTTAAAAAAAAACTGTTATTTCCCGGTGCCAAAACGCAGGCTGCTCTTCTGCGACTGGAAAAGTAGTTCCGGTAAACACTTCACTTCCTCCCGCTAAGCACTGTTCGCCAGACCGGGTGAGGACCTGCGAGATATGCTCTACCCGAGCGTCCTGTAAGTGTATTTCTTTCACGAACATCAACATTGCAACAAGTTACGAGGGATTGTAATTCTACACTTTGCTGGTATAGACAAAATGTCCTTACGGATTCGGCTCCAAGTGTCTTTCCTCCCCGGTGACCTGTTGACCTTGACGGCGACTGTCGTCTGCTTTTTCTGAGAGGTTGAGGACAGCTATTTGCGTTGCAAAGTAACTTCCGTCCACCTCTCTGACGGATTCGGTTGTAAACATGTCGCAAACTAATACCAAACGGTGGAACCGTTGAGGTAGCAGTGGGGAGGGGAGGGGGTGTGGGAAGCAGAGGGGTCAGGACACTACTACATAATTCGGTGGAATAACATTTGTGCCATTATGTGGAACGCGCATAGGTGCGTGTGTGGGGGGGGGGGGGGATGAGTAAACCCCATATTATCTTTAAAGATATACACGCATCACATTCACCAAGCGGGAGCAGCTATATTATCATAATATAATAGAAACATAATATTTTCTATTATCGAGTAGACCTATTTACTCACTACACGCATCGCCTTCATGAAGTGACCTGTATTTTAACAACTTTTTCAACCTGGCCACTTAACATTTGATTCCTTGTTCAATTCATGCAAAGGACGTTTCTGCTGCCCTCCGTGGCACTTTATTTTTGTTTTAAATCGTTACTTTTTCTACATATATATCATGCATTTAGGCAGCCCTACGTTTCTTCCAATGCGTATTTTCTTGACTAATAGTGTTATTCCTTGAAGAAGTATTAATGGCCATGTCGGCAGCAATGTCCAGGAAGCAGCCCCCCACCCCCTGCTTTATATTATTACCCGTACAGATCAAGTGAAGAGCGCCATCCATTATCGCGGGGAGGCTTTTGAGCATGACTCAAGAAGACAATCGATGCACTAATTACTGGCGCTGAGGGGCGAGGTGGGGGGGGGGCGACAACCCATACCCATGGCGCCCCAGCCCCCGCCCCAGCCCCAGCCCCCGCCCCCGCCACCGCCCCCGCCCCCGCCCCCGTCTCCGTCCCCGCTTTGTGCCACACGCATCCCCTTTTTTCAGCACACGTTGCAGTTTCGCCCGACTCTGCAAACTGCACCGGTTCCTGATTGGCGCAGGTGCAGCGTGCATGGGTGCATTATGACGACCTCGAACCCGAAATCGTCAAGGTTTGAATTATTTTCCTGTTAAATATGGGTCCAGGTTGTCACACGACTGCAGGATCGGCTGGCATCTTGCAGATTAGGCCAACACTGTATGATTTTTCCATTTTTCGATTCCCAATTGTTTATCCAGGTTTCGGTTTGTCGAGCTGCCACTGTATCAATAACAATATTTCTGCGCCAGCCGCTAAAGCTACAAACAAGGGAGTTCAATTTACCGTACGATCTGTAGGTCTTTTTCCGTTTCTACGCTTGAAATTCCTTTTGGTAAATCAATGCAGAGTGAGTGAGCTGTCACTTTGTTGAGATAAGGGGTGTCCTCTTTAAAGCCTGATAGGCATCAGCATCAGAGGCAAAGAAAGTAGAGCTATATGCGCGTTCACCATCATCAGACTGCAAGACATTTAACGCGGCAGAAAAAAGGAATCCGCATGTAACGTTTTGCATCATACGGTTTTCATTTTTCGACAGCTTAGCCCGCGTGGCTAAACATTATTTATATAAAAAGTCCCCCTTTTTCAGCGCTAGCGTGGTGTTAACACCCACGTGATGTTTTTAAAGACGGTGATGACAGTGAGGCGCTGACAGCTGCAGCTGTTCCACGCGAGCTCTGTTTGTGTGCGTTATGATGGTGGGTCTGCACGGACCAGCGCCCCTGCCGGAGGTTGTTGACATCTGGCATCCATCGCTCTCCCTGCTCGCCGTCTTAGCTTTTTTCATATCCGTCCCGTTTGAAGAAAAATTACCTCTATCAGATATCTTACAGTTCTATGCTCCAACAATTCCCTCAGTAGGTGTGGGGTGGGGGGGGGGGGGCGTAGAGTCAACGTATTGCCTCATGTATAAAGGCTATCAGTTGATGAATTGAGGAAGGTTCCCTATAATTTTATTAGTATAACGTTAAAGTGAACATCAAACGCGGAGCTCTTCCTTAGTACAATGAAATCCCGCTTGAGGGGGTCCCGACGTGATCGAGCGGTTGGCCGCTTACAACATGAACGTGTCGGCGCTGCTCCTCGGCCCTGAAGCCCGCTGGCTGTCTGACGGCCGACTGACAGTCTCGGAGGCCAGTGGAGCGTGTGTGGAACATCTTTGTCATCACCATGGGCCAGGGGGTGGGGGGGAGGGGGTGGCACAGGGGGCACGTGGCCCCCCTTTCAGGTCCTAAAGTATATCTGTGGCCAGGGGTGTGGGGGGGGGGCACAGGGGGCACGTGGCCCTCCTTTCAGGTCCTAAAGTATATCTGTGGCCAGGGGTGGGGGGGGGGGGGACACAGGGGGCACGTGGCCCCCCTTTCAGGTCCTAAAGTATATCTGTGGCCAGGGGTGGGGGGGGGGGCACAGGGGGCACGTGGCCCCCCTTTCAGGCCCTAAAGTATATCTGTGGCCAGGGGTGGGGGGGAGGGGTGGCACAGGGGGCACGTGGCCCCCCTTTCAGGTCCTAAAGTATATCTGTGGCCAGGGGTGTGGGGGGGGGGGGGGGCACAGGGGGCACGTGGCCCTCCTTTCAGGTCCTAAAGTATATCTGTGGCCAGGGGTGGGGGGGGGGACACAGGGGGCACGTGGCCCCCCTTTCAGGTCCTAAAGTATATCTGTGGCCAGGGGTGGGGGGGGGGCACAGGGGGCACGTGGCCCCCCTTTCAGGCCCTAAAGTATATCTGTGGCCAGGGGTGGGGGGGGGGGGACACAGGGGGCACGTGGCCCCCCTTTCAGGTCCTAAAGTATATCTGTGGCCAGGGGTGGGGGGGGGTGGACACAGGGGGCACGTGGCCCCCCTTTCAGGTCCTAAAGTATATCTGTGGCCAGGGGTGGTGGGGGACACAGGGGGCACGTAGCCCCCCTTACAGGTCCTAAAGTATATCTGTGGCCAGGGGTGGGGGGGGGGACACAGGGGGCACGTTGCCCCCCTTTCAGGTCCTAAAGTATATCTGTGGCCAGGGGTGGGCGGGGGGCCACAGGGGGCACGTGGGCCCCCTTTCAGGTCCTAAAGTATATCTGTGGCCAGGGGTGGGGGGGGGACACAGGGGGCACGTGGCCCCCCTTTCAGGTCCTAAAGTATATCTGTGGCCAGGGGTGGGGGGGGGACACAGGGGGCACGTGGCCCCCCTTTCAGGTCCTAAAGTATATCTGTGGCCAGGGGTGGGGGGGGGCCACAGGGGGCACGTGGGCCCCCTTTCAGGTCCTAAAGTATATCTGTGGCCAGGGGTGGGGGGGGGGGGACACAGGGGGCACGTGGCCCTCCTTTCAGGTCCTAAAGTATATCTGTGGCCAGGGGTGGGGGGGGGGGGACACAGGGGGCACGTGGCCCCCCTTTCAGGTCCTAAAGTATATCTGTGGCCGGGGGTGGGGGGTGGGACACAGGGGGCACGAGCCCTCTTCAGGTCCTAACTTATACCTGTGTACATTCTGTGGCCCCTGCCCTCCAGTCCTTATTATCACAATGCATCAACCTTTGTAGTTGATGTCTTCTTTCTTGCTATTATAGTTTGTGTTCTTTCTTACGATTACAACGTGTGCAAATAGCACGCAACGTGCATTACGGTCACCTACGTCTGAGGCTTTACACGCACATGTTTTTATCTTGCGCCCACTTCCTGACTGAATTCCTGACTGTGAATCTTACGGGGGCAATTAATGCCGCCTGTAATAATTATCTATTTTTTTTTTTTTTATTTAATTTAAAATTAATATCATATTTAATCTCGGACCCATTTGCACCTCCAAAACTACGTTGTTTCAGAATATGAATACACATAATATTATTTATTATTAGAATGAACATATAGAAAAAACATTCATGGCTATCAACAACAGTTTATTCCAAAATGAATAATCATGTGCACATTGGGAACCTTGATTGCTTGAAATCACTTGCATATAGGAGAGATTGAAACAGAAGTCACGTGACTAGATTGTGACGTCATAGCGGAGGTCACCGAAAGGAGCTCAAAGACCGAGTCATAAACCGCGAGACAACGAAGGTTATAACAATGGCTACAGAAAAACAAATGTTGTCAATTTCAATAGAAACAATCATTGGGTTACGAGCGTTACCCCATATATATAGATATACCATTGCGATTCAAGTGTCTGGTTCATCTCCCATAGAAGAGTTAATAGCACGACTATATACAGACAGTCTTATCTTTAATTGCCTCCACTAATAAAATAGTCTGATGATATTCGTTGTAATATAATAACTGGATTAACCAGTTGTTGACTTAAAACAGTCTATTGCCCTATGACGAGGCCATCAATTGCCATTTGTTCTTGGCGTACCAGTCGGGGCCAAAGGACACTTTTGGAGGGGGGGGGGGCGTCTATGCGGATTTAACTCCAGCGGTACAACAGGTAGGAGCCTCATTTGCACCCGCTGCGTCTTGTTTTTAAGTTTTCGATCGTTCACCGCCTCCCCCCCCCCCCAAAAAAAAACAAACAACAAAAACAATTGAAAAACTCCTCCCACTTACGGCTTACGGTCCGGAAGCACAATTTGCCTTGATTCATATATGTAATATGATACGCCTAACTATGTGTCTAGTTAACCATTGAACATATCCGCACATCAGGAATATCGGCAAGTTCAGCAAGTTTGCGCAAATGTAGGCCTACAACTATGCTAATATCACCAAAACGCTTGACACGGACTTAATAGAGCAATCATTTCTTTGGTGCACCACACATTCAAGATACACACAGTGATCATGGGACATTACAGATCAGCGCACATTTCAGCAACGACCACGTGTACGTGGAACTATTGAATCCTGGTCAATTGGTTCAAAATCCCGAAGTCCACTTCACACCAACTTGGCTGGCAAGGCTGCTATTTCCTTGAAGTTTCCCTCGATATAAACCCTGCGAAAGACGGGTAAAGTTACAACATAATTATTCATAACTAAATGTGGTGCAGATGCATACCTATTGGGCAGAAAGTTCTTACCTGAGATCCAACCAGGGATTGACTGGACAGTCTCGGGTTAGATCTCAGTGTTCCTACCTGAGATGGACCCGCCAGTGTTCCTACCCGAGATGGACCCGCCAGTGTTCCTAACTGAGATGGACCCGCCAGTGTTCCTACCCGAGATGGACCCGCCAGTGTTCCTACCTGAGATGGACCCGCCAGTGTTCCTACCTGAGATGGACCCGCCAGTGTTCCTACCTGAGATGGACCCGCCAGTGTTCCTACCTGAGATGGACCCGCCAGTGTTCCTACCTGAGATGGACCCGCCAGTGTTCCTACCTGAGATGGACCCGCCAGTGTTCCTACCTGAGATGGACCCGCCAGTGTTCCTACCCGAGATGGACCCGCCAGTGTTCCTACCTGAGATGGACCCGCCAGTGTTCCTACCTGAGATGGACCCGCCAGTGTTCCTACCTCAGATGGACCCGCCAGTGTTCCTACCTGAGATGGACCCGCCAGTGTTCCTACCTGAGATGGACCCGCCAGTGTTCCTACCTGAGATGGACCCGCCAGTGTTCCTACCTGAGATGGACCCGCCAGTGTTCCTACCTGAGATGGACCCGCCAGTGTTCCTACCTGAGATGGACCCGCCAGTGTTCCTACCTGAGATGGACCCGCCAATGTTCCTACATGAGATGGACCCGCCAGTGTTCCTACCTGAGATGGACCCGCCAGTGTTCCTACCTGAGATGAACCCGCCAGTGTTCCTACATGAGATGGACCCGCCAGTGTTCCTACCTGAGATGGACCCGCCAGTGTTCTTACCTGAGATGGACCCGCCAGTGTTCCTACCTGAGATGAACCCGCCAGTGTTCCTACCTGAGATGAACCCGCCAATGTTCCTACATGAGATGGACCCGCCAGTGTTCCTACCTGAGATGAACCCGCCAGTGTTCCTACCTGAGATGGACCCGCCAGTGTTCCTACCTGAGATGAACCCGCCAGTGTTCCTACATGAGATGGACCCGCCAGTGTTCCTACCTGAGATGGACCCGCCAGTGTTCTTACCTGAGATGGACCCGCCAGTGTTCCTACCTGAGATGAACCCGCCAGTGCTCCTACCTGAGATGGACCCGCCAGTGTTCCTACCTGAGATGAACCCGCCAGTGTTCCTACATGAGATGGACCCGCCAGTGTTCCTACCTGAGATGGACCCGCCAGTGTTCCTACATGAGATGGACCCGCCAGTGCTCCTACCTGAGATGGACCCGCCAGTGTTCCTACCTGAGATGGACCCGCCAGTGTTCCTACCTGAGATGGACCCGCCAGTGTTCCTACCTGAGATGGACCCGCCAGTGTTCCTACCTGAGATGGACCCGCCAGTGTTCCTGCCTGAGATGGACCCGCCAGTGTTCCTACCTGAGATGCACCCGCCAGTACTCCCGATGTACGTTTTTCTCCCGGTCGTTGTAGCAGTACGTTGCCTCCGGACCCACCGTCTCCTGACCGCCCGTCGTCAGCCGTGTCGGGATCGTCTCCATGCCCAGGATCCGGGCTCCTGAAGGGACAGAAGGCGTTGAATAGTTTGCAAGCGGCGCATATTACGCTTATTATATTGTCATATTATATTATTATTAAAAGCAATATGTATAGGTCATGGCGTAAAATCCACAATTAAGTCTATATATATCGCAAATTGGTCTGAGCGACCTTGATATTAAATTTGCTGAGAAAGCGTAAGATAAAAAACTATTTCTTAATATCATAAAAGCCAAAGGTGTATTTGCTGATGCCAACATTACATTTTCTCAGCCGGCATACAGTTTATACACCCCCAGTTATATCGGGAGGTTGCAGAGGCAGTTGCTAACCAACATGGGTTCGAGCCATAACTCAATAGTACCATATAATGGCGGGCCAAATGCCTTTCATAGCTTTCATTAGGCATAGATTGACCGTTTACTAGAGAATACGATATCATACAAACGGCTTGCCATAGACCTCTCCCGCCTTACCGGGGTAGACGATATGATACAAACGGCTTGCTATAGACCTCTCCCGCCTTACCGGAGTAGACGATATGATACAAACGGCATGACATAGACCTCTCCCGCCTTACCGGAGTAGACGATATGATACAAACGGCTTGCCATAGACCTCTCCCGCCTTACCGGAGTAGACGATATGATACAAACGGCTTGCCATAGACCTCTCCCGCCTTACCGGAGTAGACGATATGATACAAACGGCTTGCCATAGACCTCTCCCGCCTTACCGGAGTAGACGAGCCAGCTGTTGATCTTGGCCTCGACGTGCTGCAGGTCTTCGTAGAGGTACTCCAGCGGCTCCATGTCGTCCCCCGAGGCGCTCTCGGCGCCGCGCCGCAGCTTGAAGGGACCGAAGTGCTTGTAGAAGAGGCGGCGCTGGGCCAGCGGGGCGTCCGGCTTGGCGGGGGGCTGGGCCTGGGTGAACACACAACGCAGCAGCTGGATGTACTCAGTGCGGTTGTGGCCCATCGACCCGTAGGAAGAGTTGTGCTCGCGGAAGTAACAGCGGTCAAAGAACGTGATTTGGTCCGAGTCTGAAGTGAAATGAAATGAAATGAAAGGAAATGAAGTAAAGTGAAATGAAATGAAATAAAATGAATGGTGTTTTATAAAGGGCACGTTTGTGTTAACATTTAGGCTAAATTGCGCCAAAGAACCTCTCTGGACTATGACGTGTGGTTGGTTGGAAGAATGAAATTCGCTCCAGATGCCGACGCCAGGGTTAAAATATTTCAGTATTACGTTATGACATATAGAAGCAAAAACCGAAACCAGATTGTGGGGTGCGTTATGATACTTGTATGATAGAAATCAGTCTATATATTATATCTATCTATCTATCTATCTATAAACTGCCAGACCTAAACTGCCAGACGCCCTGGCGTGCTCATGCGGCGGTTTAACGGATATGTAGATATGGACTAAGATGGTTAATGCCGCCTCACCGCCTTTCTTGATCTTGACGAAGACCGACTGGAAGCTGATGATGTGTAGACGTGGGTTCATGAACTGCCAGCGGGCCGCCTTCCGCCAGAGGTCGCTGAAGGTCTCGTATCCCTGACTGTGCGGTGTGCGCTGGTCGTAGGCCGGGAAGAAGTCCCGGACACCTGCCAAAGGGGGAGACGAGGCTTGAGTATGATCAAGGTGTATGGCCAGCCGACAACAATCCTTACGCCGGGACCATAAATGTAGCAGCCTGTATTAGTGTATCATAGTAACCAATTCGTACCAATCATGCAATGTCACTGGCTATCGTTTGGATCATAAATGGAGCCGCCTGTATTCCTGCATCTCAGTAACCAATTCGTACCCAGCCACATACATGTATTCTTGCATGCCTGTAACCAATTCGGGGCCGACGCGGTAGCTCAGTGGGTTAGAGTGCTCGCATGTAGTGCTCTGGTCGCCTGAGAGCCTAACGGCACGTGGATCGGCGGTTCGAGCCCTGCTGTGGCCATGTCTGTGTGGTCGCAGGTTGAAAACCCCATGTTTTTCTCCGTAAAGAGTAGGGGATTACCCCCGGGACATGGCTCCACTCTCCCTTCCATCTCCCATTGACGCGATATGACCAAAAGTGGTTAAAGCGTCCTGAATAATCAACCACCTGTAACCAATTCGTACCCAGCTCGCTTGTTTTCGGCGTGTCCTCCGCCCTCAGCATGGAGAAGACGCGGATGAAGCTGAAGTAGTCCCGGCTGTTATCCGGCTGCTCCCGCCAGGAGTTGGTGTCTGGGTCCGCGCAGTCACTAAGCTGGTGCAGCGTCTCCACGCGTAGGATCTTCCGACCTACAGTTCAACCAAACACATGTTTAGATGACAAAATATTCTATCTGTATAATTATTTTTGTGGCATCATTTAGTCAAGGGACTGAGTTGCTGAGTGCTTATAAGCGGTAATCATATATACAGTTTCCTTGAGAATTGATTCAATAGAAATAATGTAGTTATTGGGGTATACGACCGCATATATTATATGCAATAAATAAAAGGGTCTGTTGCTAAGCCGCTTTGTGGCAAAACGGGGGCGTCGCGGGTGACTTTCTTGTGTACTACGTCATCAAAATTCGGACATCACTGCCGCCTTTTGCAAGTTAACAATCACACAGTCAGACAGTGTATCCAGGACGCTTCGCCTGATTTTATGTTGTTATTTAATGTCTCATCTCAAAAGGAAAATTAAAGACAATATAGAGCTAATGGGAATGGCCGAGGGCAGCACCAAGTGACGTCATTGTGTGGTACCCTCTTGTCTTTAATAAGGATGACATCGGGGTTTAATCATATACGCCATGCAACAATGGGGAGCAAACCCCCGACTCGTGACGGCTGACCCGGTAAATATCCCCGCAAATAACTCACTGGCGTGCGTTGGATATATCTTGAAGATTCAATAACGTTGGTATCCTAACAACCTGCGAGACTCACCCGGTATTGCCTTCTTGAGGAGATCTTCGTTCAGTCGCTTTAACATGTTGTGGAAGTTGTCAGTCTTGGCCTCTGGAATGTAGTTGGTGTAGGTCAGTTTGACGGGGCCGGGACACTTGCTCCGGTCACTGGCATCGAAGAACGTATCGTCGAGAAGCATGTACCACAACCTGAGTGAAACAAGGTCAGCCATGGAGCATGTACCACAGTCTGAGGGAAACAAGGGCGGTCATGGAGCATGTACCACAGTCTGAGTGAAACAAGGGCGGTCATGGAGCATGTACCACAGTCTGAGTGAAACAAGGGCGGTCATGGAGCATGTACCACAGTCTGAGTGAAACAAGGGCGGTCATGGAGCATGTACCACAGCCTGAGTGAAACAAGGGCGGTCATGGAGCATGTACCACAGCCTGAGTGAAACAAGGGCGGTCATGGAGCATGTACCACAGTCTGAGTGAAACAAGGGCGGTCATGGGGCGTGTACCACAGCCTGAGTGAAACAAGGGCAGTCATGGAGCATGTACCACAGTCTGAGTGAAACAAGGGCGGCCATGAAGCATGTACCACAGTCTGAGTGAAACAAGGGCGGTCATGGAGCATGTACCACGGCCTGAGTGAAACAAGGGCGGTCATGGAGCATGTACCACAGCCTGAGTGAAACAAGGGCGGTCATGGAGCATGTACCACAACCTGAGTGAAACAAGGGCTTTCATGGAGCATGTACCACAGTCTGAGTGAAACAAGGGCGGTCATGGAGCATGTACCACAGTCTGAGTGAAACAAGGGCGGTCATGGAGCATGTACCACAACCTGAGTGAAACAAGGGCTTTCATGGAGCGTGTACCACAGTCTGAGTGAAACAAGGGCGGTCATGGAGCATGTACCACAGCCTGAGTGAAACAAGGGCGGTCATGGAGCATGTACCACAACCTGAGTGAAACAAGGGCTTTCATGGAGCATGTACCACAGTCTGAGTGAAACAAGGGCGGTCATGGAGCATGTACCACAGTCTGAGTGAAACAAGGGCGGTCATGGAGCATGTACCACAACCTGAGTGAAACAAGGGTTTTCATGGAACATGTACCACAGCCTGAGTGAAACAAGGGCGGTCATGGAGCATGTACCACAGCCTGAGTGAAACAAGGGCGGTCATGGAGCATGTACCACAGTCTGAGTGAAACAAGGGCGGTCATGGAGCATGTACCACAGTCTGAGTGAAACAAGGGCGGTCATGGAGCATGTACCACAGTCCGAGTGAAATAAGGGCGGTCATGGAGCATGTACCACAGCCTGAGTGAAACAAGGGCGGTCATGGAGCATGTACCACAGCCTGAGTGAAACATGGGCGGTCATGGAGCATGTACCACAGTCTGAGTGAAACAAGGGCGGTCATGGAGCATGTACCACAGTCTGAGTGAAACAAGGGCGGTCATGGAGCATGTACCACAGTCTGAGTGAAACAAGGGCAGTGATGGAGCATGTACCACAGCCTGAGTGAAACAAGGGCGGTCATGGAGCATGTACCACAGTCTGAGTGAAACAAGGGCGGTCATGGAGCATGTACCACAACCTGAGTGAAACAAGGGCGGTCATGGAGAATGTATCACAGTCTGAGTGAAACAAGGGCGGTCATGGGGCATGTACCACAGTCTGAGTGAAACAAGGGCGGTCTTGGAGCATGTACCACAGTCTGAGTGAAACAAGGGCGGTCATGGAGCATGTACCACAGTCTGAGTGAAACAAGGGCGGTCATAGAGCATGTACCACAGTCTGAGTGAAACAAGGGCGGTCATGGAGCATGTACCACAGCCTGAGTGAAACAAGGGCAGTCATGGAGCATGTACCACAGTCTGAGTGAAACAAGGGCGGTCATGGAGCATGTACCACAGTCTGAGTGAAACAAGGGCGGTCATGGAGCATGTACCACAGCCTGAGTGAAACAAGGGCGGTCATGGAGCATGTACCACAGCCTGAGTGAAACAAGGGCGGTCATGGAGCATGTACCACAGTCTGAGTGAAACAAGGGCGGTCATGGGGCATGTACCACAGCCTGAGTGAAACAAGGGCAGTCATGGAGCTTGTACCACAGTCTGAGTGAAACAAGGGCGGTCATGGAGCATGTACCACAGTCTGAGTGAAACAAGGGCGGTCATGGAGCATGTACCACAGTCTGAGTGAAACAAGGGCGGTCATGGAGCATGTACCACAGTCTGAGTGAAACAAGGGCGGTCATGGAGCATGTACCACAGCCTGAGTGAAACAAGGGCGGTCATGGAGCATGTACCACAGCCTGAGTGAAACAAGGGCGGTCATGGAGCATGTACCACAGTCTGAGTGAAACAAGGGCGGTCATGGGGCGTGTACCACAGCCTGAGTGAAACAAGGGCAGTCATGGAGCATGTACCACAGTCTGAGTGAAACAAGGGCGGTCATGGAGCATGTACCACAGTCTGAGTAAAACAAGGGCGGTCATGGGGCATGTACCACAGTCTGAGTGAAACAAGGGCGGTCATGGATCATGTACCACAGTCTGAGTGAAACAAAGGCAGTCATGGAGCATGTACCACAGTCTGAGTGAAACAAGGGCGGTCATGGAGCATGTACCACAGTCTGAGTGAAACAAGGGCGGTCATGGAGCATGTACCACAGTCTGAGTGAAACAAGGGCAGTCATGGAGCATGTACCACAACCTGAGTGAAACAAGGGCTTTCATGGAGCATGTACCACAGTCTGAGTGAAACAAGGGCGGTCATGGAGCATGGACCACAGTCTGAGTGAAACAAGGGCGGTCATGGAGCATGTACCACAACCTGAGTGAAACAAGGGTTTTCATGGAACATGTACCACAGCCTGAGTGAAACAAGGGCGGTCATGGAGCATGTACCACAGTCTGAGTGAAACAAGGGCGGTCATGGAGCATGTACCACAGTCTGAGTAAAACAAGGGCGGTCATGGGGCATGTACCACAGTCTGAGTGAAACAAGGGCGGTCATGGAGCATGTACCACAACCTGAGTGAAACAAGGGCGGTCATGGAGCATGTACCACAACCTGAGTGAAACAAGGGCAGTCATGGAGAATGTATCACAGTCTGAGTGAAACAAGGGCGGTCATGGAGCATGTACTACAGTCTGAGTGAAACAAGGGCAGTGATGGAGCATGTACCACAACCTGAGTGAAACAAGGGCGGTCATGGAGCATGTACCACAGTCTGAGTGAAACAAGGGCAGTGATGGAGCATGTACCACAACCTGAGTGAAACAAGGGCGGTCATGGAGCATGTACCACAGTCTGAGTGAAACAAGGGCGGTCATGGAGCATGTACCACAGTCTGAGTGAAACAAGGGCGGTCATGGAGCATGTACCACAGTCTGAGTGAAACAAGGGCGGTCATGGAGCATGTACCACATCCTGAGTGAAACAAGGGCAGTCATGGAGAATGTATCACAGTCTGAGTGAAACAAGGGCGGTCATGGAGCATGTACCACAGTCCGAGTGAAACAAGGGCAGCGATGGAGCATGTACCACAGCCTGAGTGAAACAAGGACGGTCATGGATGTAGTCGTCATGCAGATGTGGTCGCACAGATGTGGTCGTCGCACAGATGTGCTCGGCGCACAGATGTTGTCCTCATACAGATGTTTGTGTCGCACAGATGTGGGACGACCACGACTTGATGGAGGACAAGTATTGGTGTTTTGGGCCACATGTTTGCACATGAAGACTAAGTGACTTAACGGTGTCGACATGGTTACCTGAGTCCTCGCATCACCCGTGTCTTCTTGTCGGAGTGCATGCTCTTGTGGATGACCCCGCTGTCCGTGTAGATCGGGCGGTCTGCCGACATCCACTGCACAGTCTCACAGGTGAAGATGAGGGCCTGGGGGTTAGCCACGGACCACTCGTTAGCCTTGTCCATCAACGACCTGGAGAACAAATCCACGGGTCAGTGTATTGGGAGACCGGGTGTGAATGGGGCGCCCGTGTAGTAGCGGTGTTTGAATCTACTGATGACTTGCTTTGTATTCTTTCTCGCCCAAAACGCTCTTTCGTTGAAAATATATGTGTTCAAGTCGTTTTCAGGTCAGATGTTCTGTACATTTTTTCTGTATAGTTTCTAGCATACAGTATGCAGTAGGCTAACTCCTAGCAGTAGATGTAGAGAGTATATCTATGAGCAGTTCAGAGTTGAAGGGCTGCAACAGTTGTGGTAATGGCAAGACATGCGAGGACTTTAGAAATGGGAGAAACGGCGAAAATGGGTGGAGCTATGGAAATGAATGGAAATGAATGAAAATACGGGCTGTGGAAATGACGGTGGCTACGATAGTGGAAACACTAGCCACGGTATATAGTGTGACTGCCACAGTGCGGTATCCTGCAACAGGGGACGTTGCTACAGTAGGAGGGACTTCTATAGTGACGGGGTGTGCTACAGTAGGAGGGACTTCTATAGTGGCGGGGTGTGCTACAGTAGGAGGGACTTCTATGGTGGCGGGGTGTGCTACAGTAGGAGGGACTTCTATAGTGGCGGGGTGTGCTACAGTAGGAGGGACTTCTATAGTGGCGAGGTGTGCTACAGTAGGAGGGACTTCTATAGTGGCGGGGTGTGCTACAGTAGGAGGGACTTCTATAGTGGCGGAAGACCTTAGCCGGTACCCCGCCAGCCGAATCTGAATGTAAACTCGCCAGAGGGAGCAACGACGACGGCTGAGTTCACAGCGCCCGTGGTCTTACATGGTCTAAAACGGTAACGACACCCCTCCATCCCTGCGGACCTACCTCTATGAACACTGGATTAATGGACAAAAACAATGTGAAACCTAGGATGAATTTGATATTTCATGACAAAAGATAAATCAATGGGTGAAAATCTAAAATGTGATATCGTGACTTGTACTAGTCTTAATGTAAGAGGTTTACGGAAAAGAGTAAAACGTGAAAAGGTCTTCATGTTCCTTAAAAATAAGGGTGTTGATATCGCGTTTCTGCAGGAAACATTCGTCACGGATAGTTTCGTTGGTAAATTTAATAGAGAGTGGGAAGGAAAGGCATTTCATTCAGTAAGGGATTCTTCTCACAGTAGAGGCACAGCCATTCTAGTCAGCACTAAGCTAGATTTTGAGTTGATTAGTGCACATATTGGTAATGAAGGTAGATCACTGTTAGTAAACTGTGTGATAAAGGGAACAGAATATTGTTTGGTAAATGTGTATGCACCAAATGACGGCAAAGCTAGAGTTGACTTCTTCAAGCATGTACGTAATTGGATTCTCCAGAACTCATGCAATGCCTCTCAAACAGTGGTTGGGGGGGATTTTAACACCGTGGATGCCAGTATTGACAGAAAATCTGGTCATCTTGACCATAGCTCATCTGAATTTACTGTCTTTAAGAAAGTGCTAAATCTGGGGGATACTTACCGTTGTTTGAATCCTTTTAAAAGGGAATACACGTATATAGACCCTTCTTCTAGAGGTAATTCCAGTCGAATTGATTATATACTTGTATCCGCAGATCTAATGAAAAAAGCTAGGGCGGCAGATATTGTTCACGCGCCCACACCAGACCATAAGTCGATGCTTTTCAAGATCCGCATCTCGTCTAGCACCCGTTGGAGAGGATACTGGAAACTCAACAATTCTCTATTAACAAATGAATCTTATACAACTGGGATTATTGATATTTTAAATGAAACGATAGAAGAGTATCAGGATTATTGCTGTAAAAGAGATCTATGGGACTTGTGCAAAATTAAATTTAAGGAGTTTTCCATACATTATGGTATAATCCAAAGTAGAGTACGTAAAAATGCTGTGGAAAAGGTCGAGGAAGAGTTGAAGGTTATCGAGAGAGACCTAGTCCTTCATAGCTCTACTGACTTGATAGTCAAAAGAACCACACTAAAAGCAGAATACGATATGTTGATGTGTGATACCGCAAAAAGAGCTCAGATACGTGCTAGGGCAGAATGGATAGAGCAAGGGGAAAAAATACGTCTTATTTTCTTAATTTAGAAAAGTCTCGTCAATCTTATAATAGTATAGACATGTTAGAATCACCGGACGGAACCCGTATCACAAACAAAGATTGTATCCTGAAAGAATTACATCAATACTATGATAGCCTCTACAAAAGCAGGTCTCCTGACATTAACCATGTAAACAGTTATATTGACGCCGTAAAGGTTACAAATGTATTGTCAAAGGAAGATCGCGATCTCTGTGAAGGATATGTGTCAGTGCAGGAATGTTCAAATGCACTTATGGCAATGAAACTAAACAAGTCTCCGGGAAACGACGGGCTCACCGTGGAGTTTTATCAAGCATTATGGCCATACATAAAAGATTTGTTAGTTGAATCATACAAGGAATGCTATGAAGAGGAAGTGTTGTCGGTTTCACAACGCACGTCGCTTTTAACGCTCATTCATAAAGGCAACTCTCGTGGATTACTTAAAAACTACAGACCAATCACGCTATCTAATGTTGATTATAAGATCCTGGCACAAGCGCTGGCCCGGCGTCTTAAATCAGTCATATCTAGTATCATAAGCCCAGATCAAACTGGTTATATACCAAAACGGTTTATAGGTTGCAATGTCCGTATGATTCAAGACGTTATAGATTATGCAAATCGTAAACATGTCAGTGGTATTCTTCTATTTTTGGACTTCGAGAAAGCTTTTGACAGTTTAGAATGGGATTTTCTACACCAGTCGCTAAACAAATTTGAGTTTGGAAAATCATTCATTCAATGGGTCCGACTGTTATATAAAGATTCATCTGCACGGGTAAAAAACAACGGTCACTTTTCAAATCCTGTTAACTTGTCTCGCGGTATAAAGCAGGGCTGTCCACTCTCGGCGATGCTGTTCGTCATAGCTATTGAATTGCTGGCCATTAATGTAAAAAACAATAAGGGTATAAAGGGTTTCAAGGTTCGAATCAGACAGCAAGAGCACGAGCTAAAGGTATCCCAATATGCTGACGACTTGACACTACTCCTACAAAACGCCGAACAAATTACAGGGGTGCTCGATGAATTAAATGAATTTGAAAAAGTGGCAGGACTAAAACTAAACCTAGCAAAAACCATGTGTATGAATGTCGGTCCCAGCGGGAATAAAAAAGAGGTAACCCCCCACGGTATAGCAATATTGGAAGAGCCTGTGAAGTGTCTCGGCGTGTATATCGGAAATGATAGTGAAGAGTGTAATAATCTAAACTGGACTAACAAACTACTATCCATAGAGAAAGTCTTAAGTACCTGGAAAAAAAGGAAGTTAACACTCTTTGGCAAGCTAACTGTAATAAAAGCCTTAATTATCCCAAAGATATCGTTTATTGCAACCTGCGTTATAGTACCACCCGACATAGTTAAGAAACTTAACAAGCTACTGTATAATTTTATCTGGAATAGAACGGAACGTATTAAACGTAATGTATTGATGTCACCAAAAGCGTATGGCGGAGTGGCAATGATAGACTTAGACTCGTATATTGACTCCCTGAAAGCCAAGTGGCTGATACGACTACTTGCAGATGAAAATAATGCAAATTGGGCTGTCCTAGGTAAAGAATATTGCGAGCAGTTTCAAACACCAATCGTTGACATGTGCTTCAGTGAAAAAAGTGCATTGCCTGAGTTATCCAAGTTGCCCACCTTCTATTCAAATATCATAAGTGCGTACGCGAAAGCAAATGTTCGACCGAAGCCACAAGATATCGAGAGTTTACTTACTGAGTCTTTATGGGGAAACCAAAACGTAAGCGTAATGTTAGGTAACAGGAGTGTAAAAACATGCCTACTCTTTAATTCGTTTATTAAGGTTGGTATCACTAAAGTACACCATTTGAAATTCACAAATGGAAGTGTCGATGAAACCTACCTGTACCATATGATAAATGACCAGAGAGATGTACTGCGTCAAATCAAGTTACTAAAGAAAGCTCTATATCCATATAGAGATACAATGTTAATACTACGCGATGTCATGACTATTTTACCTTGTGTAACTACAGGCTCTATTACATGTTCAAACAATAATATCAAATCTAAAGACATATATAAAGCGTTAGTAAGCTGTAAGTACGAGGTTAAAAAACCTCTGAAGGCGTTAGGCAATTGGTGTCTGCTACCTGCTGAGGAAGATACATTGGCAGCTTTTAGTCGAAAAGTGATTGACATCACAGACTCTAAATTGTCAGAATTTAACTATAAGATTTTGCACAATATTTTAACTTGTAACTACAATCTGAAGAAAATGAAACTAAGAGAAAATGACTATTGTCCTTACTGTCGCGATTCTCATACCATACCTCACATGTTATTCTGGTGTGATTATATCAATAACATTTGGAAAGCTGTTTCATTCGTAATGTGTAGAACTGTTACACCAGCCGACATCGTAACTGGTTGCAACAGCTATATAGATAACTTTGGAATAACTGTATGCAGCTATATAATATACAAAATCTAACTGATACTTAACCAAAGAGAAACTAGATGTGTTCACTCCGATATTAATAAATTATTTCTGGCTGAATTAACACAAAAAATTAACATATACAGGGTAACCAGGGTAACAAAAATTAAAAATATATGTAACTGGCTTGAGAAACTAAATATTGCATTGACGTAAACAATGTCTTTTCTTTCTTCATCATATTTTATTGTTGTTGTGAATAAGTCAATTGGACTTGATGTACCTATGTACCGCACTTTTATTTTAAAATAAAAAAAAAAAAAAAAAAAAAAAAAAATAGTGGCGGGGTGTGCTACAGTAGGAGGGACTTCTATAGTGGCGGGGTGTGCTACAGTAGGAGGGACTTCTATAGTGGCGGGGTGTGCTACAGTAGGAGGGACTTCTATAGTGGCGGGGTGTGCTACAGAAGGAGGGACTTATATAGTGGCGGGGTGTGCTACAGTAGGAGGGACTTCTATAGTGGCGGGGTGTGCTACAGTTGGAGGGACTTCTATAGTGGCGGGGTGTGCTACAGTAGGAGGGACTTCTATAGTGGCGGGGTGTGCTACAGTAGGAAGGGCCTTCTATAGTGGCGGGGTGTGCTACAGTTGGAGGGACTTCTATAGAGGCGGGGTGTGCTACAGTAGGAGGGACTTCTATAGTGGCGGGGTGTGCTACAGTAAGAGGGACTTCTATAGTGGCGGGGTGTGCTACAGTTGGAGGAACTTCTATAGAGGCGGGGTGTGCTACAGTAGGAGGGACTTCTATAGTGGCGGGGTGTGCTACAGTAGGAGGAACTTCCAGAGTGGCGGGGTGTGCTACAGTTGGAGGGACTTCTATAGTAGCGGGGTGTGCTACAGTAGGAGGGACTTCTATAGTGGCGGGGTGTGCTACAGTTGGAGGGACTTCTATAGTGGCGGGGTGTGCTACAGTTGGAGGGACTTCTATAGTGGCGGGGTGTGCTACAGTAGGAGGGACTTCTAAAGTGGCGGGGTGTGCTACAGTAGGAGGGACTTCTATAGTGGCGGGGTGTGCTACAGTAGGAGGGACTTCTATAGTGGCGGGGTGTGCTACAGTAGGAGGGACTTCTATAGTGGCGGGGTGTGCTACAGTAGGAGGGACTTCTATAGTGGCGGGGTGTGCTACAGTAGGAGTGACTTCTATAGTGGCGGGGTGTGCTACAGTAGGAGGGACTTCTAAAGTGGCGGGGTGTGCTACAGTAGGAGGGACTTCTATAGTGGCGGGGTGTGCTACAGTAGGAGGGACTTCTATAGTGGCGGGGTGTGCTACAGTAGGAGGGACTTCTATAGTGGCGGGGTGTGCTACAGTTGGAGGGACTTCTATAGTGGCGGGGTGTGCTACAGTAGGAGGGACTTCTATAGTGGCGGGGTGTGCTACAGTAGGAGGGACTTCTATAGTGGCGGGGTGTGCTACAGTAGGAGGGACTTCTATAGTGGCGGGGTGTGCTACAGTAGGAGGGACTTCTATAGTGGCGGGGTGTGCTACAGAAGGAGGGACTTCTATAGTGGCGGGCTGTGCTACAGTTGGAGGGACTTCTATAGTGGCGGGGTGTGCTACAGTAGGAGGGACTTCTAAAGTGGCGGGGTGTGCTACAGTAGGAGTGACTTCTATAGTGGCGGGGTGTGCTACAGTTGGAGTGACTTCTGTAGTGGCGGGGTGTGCTACAGTAGGAGGAACTTCTAAAGTGGCGGGGTGTGCTACAGTAGGAGGGACTTCTATAGTGGCGGGGTGTGCTACAGTAGGAGGGACTTCTATAGTGGCGGGGTGTGCTACAGTAGGAGGGACTTCTATAGTGGCGGGGTGTGCTACAGTAGGAATGACTTCTATAGTGGCGGGGTGTGCTACAGTTGGAATGACTTCTATAGTGGCGGGTGTGCTACAGTTGGAAGGACTTCTATAGTGGCGGGGTGTGCTACAGTTGGAGGGACTTCTATAGTAGCGGGGTGTGCTACAGTAGGAGTGACTTCTATAGTGGCGGGGTGTGCTACAGTAGGAGGGACTTCTATAGTGGCGGGGTGTGCTACAGTAGGAGGGACTTCTATAGTGGCGGGGTGTGCTACAGTTGGAGGGACTTCTATAATGGCGGGGTGTGCTACAGTAGGAGGGACTTCTATAGTGGTGGGGTGTGCTACAGTAGGAGGGACTTCTATAGTGGCGGGGTGTGCTACAGTATGAGGGACTTCTAAAGTGGCGGGGTGTGCTACAGTAGGAGTGACTTCTATAGTGGCGGGGTGTGCTACAGTAGGAGGGACTTCTATAGTGGCGGGGTGTGCTACAGTTGGAGGGACTTCTATAGAGGCGGGGTGTGCTACAGTAGGAGGGACTTCTATAGTGGCGGGGTGTGCTACAGTTGGAGGGACTTCTATAGTGGCGGGGTGTGCTACAGTAGGAGGGACTTCTATAGTGGCGGGGTGTGCTACAGTAGGAGGGACTTCTATAGTGGCGGGGTGTGCTACAGTAGGAGGGACTTCTAAAGTGGCGGGGTGTGCTACAGTAGGAGTGACTTTTATAGTGGCGGGGTGTGCTACAGTTGGAGTGACTTCTGTAGTGGCGGGGTGTGCTACAGTAGGAGGAACTTCTAAAGTGGCGGGGTGTGCTACAGTAGGAGGGACTTCTATAGTGGCGGGGTGTGCTACAGTAGGAGGGACTTCTATAGTGGCGGGGTGTGCTACAGTAGGAGGGACTTCTATAGTGGCGGGGTGTGCTACAGTAGGAGTGACTTCTATAGTGGCGGGGTGTGCTACAGTTGGAATGACTTCTATAGTGGCGGGTGTGCTACAGTTGGAAGGACTTCTATAGTGGCGGGGTGTGCTACAGTTGGAGGGACTTCTATAGTAGCGGGGTGTGCTACAGTAGGAGTGACTTCTATAGTGGCGGGGTGTGCTACAGTAGGAGGGACTTCTATAGTGGCGGGGTGTGCTACAGTAGGAGGGACTTCTATAGTGGCGGGGTGTGCTACAGTTGGAGGGACTTCTATAATGGCGGGGTGTGCTACAGTAGGAGGGACTTCTATAGTGGTGGGGTGTGCTACAGTAGGAGGGACTTCTATAGTGGCGGGGTGTGCTACAGTATGAGGGACTTCTAAAGTGGCGGGGTGTGCTACAGTAGGAGTGACTTCTATAGTGGCGGGGTGTGCTACAGTAGGAGGGACTTCTATAGTGGCGGGGTGTGCTACAGTTGGAGGGACTTCTATAGAGGCGGGGTGTGCTACAGTAGGAGGGACTTCTATAGTGGCGGGGTGTGCTACAGTTGGAGGGACTTCTATAGTGGCGGGGTGTGCTACAGTAGGAGGGACTTCTATAGTGGCGGGGTGTGCTACAGTAGGAGGGTCTTCTATAGTGGCGGGGTGTGCTACAGTTGGAGGGACTTCTATAGTGGCGGGGTGTGCTACAGTAGGAGGGACTTCTATAGTGGCGGGGTGTGCTACAGTTGGAGGGACTTCTATAGTGGCGGGGTGTGCTACAGTTGGAGGGACTTCTATAGTGGCGGGGTGTGCTACAGTAGGAGGGACTTCTATAGTGGCGGGGTGTGCTACAGTTGGAGGGACTTCTATAGTGGCGGGGTGTGCTACAGTAGGAGGGACTTCTATAGTGGCGGGGTGTGCTACAGTAGGAGGGACTTCTATAGTGGCGGGGTGTGCTACAGTAGGAGGGACTTCTATAGTGGCGGGGTGTGCAACAGTTGGAGGGACTTCTATAGTGGCGGGGTGTGCTACAGTAGGAGGGACTTCTATAGTGGCGCGGTGTGCTACAGTTGGAGGGACTTCTATAGTGGCGGGGTGTGCTACAGTAGGAGGAACTTCTATAGTGGCGGGGTGTGCTACAGTAGGAGGGACTTCTATAGTGGCGGGGTGTGCTACAGTAGGAGGGACTTCTATAGTGGCGGGGTGTGCTACAGTAGGAGGGACTTATATAGTGGCGGGGTGTGCTACAGTAGGAGGGACTTCTATAGTGGCGGGGTGTGCTACAGTAGAAGGGACTTCTATAGTGGCGGGGTGTGCTACAGTAGGAGGGACTTCTATAGTGGCGGGGTGTGCTACAGTAGGAGTGACTTCTATAGGGGCGGGGTTTGCTACAGTAGGAGGGACTTCTATAGTGGCGGGGTGTGCTACAGTAGGAGGGACTTCTATAATGGCGGGGTGTGCTACAGTAGGAGGGACTTCTATAGTAGCGGGGTGTGCTACAGTTGGATACTAATGGAATGTGCTAAGTAGATAGAGCTGGTACAGTAGAAATGACTAATGGGATGTGCTAACACTATGCAAATGTGTGGGAGACACTGCCACATTAGAAGGAACTGCTACAGTAAGAAGGAATGCTAGTGTTACAGTAGTAGACACAACTACAACAAGAGATACTTATAGCAGTACCTATAGCGACCTATAGCAGTAGGGCATTTTGTGGGAGGGCCAGCCGGTAGGGTAAACAAATGTAACTATTTGCTTTTTATCTTAGTCACTCTGAAAGATCCGATTGATAACGACCAGAACGAGCACCACCTTGTGGTCTGTGAGGGGATAAGTGACACATATGTCTCCGCATGGTTCCTGTGATAAGCAAACCTACTCATGATGATAAGCTACAAACATTTACTTAATAAGTCATCAGGCGGACCCCAGGATATCACTAGTTGTGACGGTGCGAAAATGACGTTTTCACGTCCTTACGACCACTTTCAGAAAAACTATTTTTAGGTCATAACGCGCTCCTTGAATGACGTCATAAGGTGACGTCATTTTGCTTTGCTCGCAACGAGTGGCGAGATTTTGTTAGTCATATCATCGCCTCACTCTCTATGCTGACATGGCCACAAGTCATGAGTCACCAAAGGCGACATGGCTAACCAGGAAGGACACACAACCTTCGACGCGGTATAAGAGGCGTCTCCTTGGGTGTTATCACCGTCTCACCGATTAGGGAGAATTGAACATTCCCGCCAAGATAATAAAAATACAAAGAACAGAAAAATAGAAAACTTATTACCGAAGAGAGGAGGGGCATGTGCCGACAGTCTTGATCAAGCGGTTTTTTTTGTACATTATATATTTGCCTTTTACCCTCCGTGTTTTATCCTCCGTGTGAGGCGGAAGGGGGGCGGGGGGGGGGGGCAAGGAGGGGTTAAATTAGATTGCGTTGGAGAGACGTGGGGAGCCTGTATTTTGAATATATTAAAGGCTATGAAGCAAAAAGGAGCTGTGAAAAAGCAGAGGCCGAGAGATGGCTGTATGGGTCTTTGTTCCCGTAATTCTTGTACAACATTGGTACAAATTGACCTGCGTTACTCACGAGGGAACAGTGGTGTGACCAGGGGTGGCAGGGGAGGGCAAATGAAGTGGGATCTTGGGTGTTTTAAACCACTTTTGTGCAAATGAAGCTAACCAAGAAACCTGCTGGGACAAATTGCATGGTGCCAGGGTTCGAACCCATGACCTAGGAGGAGGCGTCAAGATAGGGAGGGGGAGGGGAGGGGAGGGGGGGGCACGAAATACTAATCCATATAACCACACAGGCATCATTACTATACTGTTCTCATGGAACAAATAAACGCACAACGTTTATTTTTGCATATATATGATTATTCAAGCACTATAAGATTTGAACATCTAGTGTAAACAACTTTCAATTTTGAAATTCTGTCATTTGAAATTATTATTTCCTTTGACTGAGTCTGTACGTATGTTATTATATGTTTATGTCAGCGTCCCTCTGTTATTAAGATATAACATCAATAACAAGTGGTGCGTTTCTTCTTTCTATTAGTATTTATATCCACATTTTCCTTTGTACTCACGAGAACAGTTCGTAGTCTTCTTCCTTCTTGCTCTTGACCAGACCAGGAACGAAATCCATGTGTTTCAGTTTCCACGTCGGGGGGTTCGGGCCGCCGCCGCCAGAGGGACTGGGGGCGGCCGGGATCATCATCGTGCCGAAGGGACTGACCAGGCTGTCCTCGGCCGGCAGACTGGACACCGAGTCCGCGTCAGAGTCCCGGATCGTCGTCTCCATCTGGAGCGGTAACCCAGGCAACACCGGGACGCCGATGATGAGCTTCCGTTCGCCCACCGACTCCCGTTTCCTGTCCGCCATCTTGAATGGTCTGCTGGGGCTGGCCAATGAGAGCGGCCGGCGCTGCACGGAGGGAGAGGAAGAGACCATTAATTGGTGGTCACATTGCATGGGGCACGGGGAAGATATGCAGTGTTTGTGTTTTGTATGTTCTGGAAGGCGAGTGTTTGTGGGGTTCTACCGCCATGGGATGCATGCAGTGAAAACCTGATCTTGAGGATTGTATGGAGATGAACAATGTCACCGGAGTGACAGATCCCTCCACACACACATCGATAAACGTCATACATTTGTAATATGGATAGGTGCTACCTAATAAATGCGAGCGTATATTTATTAATTCAGATATTCCGAGGGGATACATCTAGATTAGTATTCAAAATTAATCTCACATCGGTTTGCCATAAAGAATATCTTTGGCGGGATGACGTATACCATGCACGTGCTTCTCATTCCGTTGCTTAGGAACTCCCATTGTGACGTCATGTTTATAACATTTTGACGTCACAACTACTCACTATGACAGAAGCCGATGGGCTGTCACCAAGAGCGCTCTGCTTGGCAATAGACATTTAGCGCGTCGCTTATAAATTAACTTGAAATATACATCCATTGTTAACATTGAATAATTTATTGGTTAACTTTTTGGGGCAGCTGATTTAATTATGAAATACATGACATAATAGGCTTCGGCCTCTCTTTGCTTGAATATATTTACGTACAGCTGATATTTACTCCGAATCCGAAAACGTCTCATGGGGGCTGTTACGCGAAATGAAAGTCGTAAGTTCATGCTTGAAACGGACTTTGAATATGCATGCATGTTACCTTAAGAGCTCGCTTGCGCTCGCTATTAGTCCCCCTACCCGTTGTTCAGTTGTTCAGTCCACGCCCCGCCCCACACATACATACAAACTGTCCAAGGTAGAACCCTTACCTTGTTGGCTCAGCCCGGATCTCCCGTCAACCTCTCAAGCCCCCACCCCCCCACCACCACAAAAATAATTCTGAAGTCGTAATCCAGGTGAGGAATAAACGTGAGGCAGGACAGAAATACAAATGTTCATGGAAGACCCATTTATTGCTAGAACTTAGATCAAGCGACATGTTCTTTTGCTACCAGCGCAAATCAATTTCTTGCGACATTGCACTCTAGTAATGAGTAACGTCAGGTGCAGTATCCATCAGCCATACTTAGTCCTAAGCAAGTACTTTGTGGTAAGCACTAGGCAAGTATTTAATGATAACAGACAAGAAATGTTTTTGCGACGCCAAACTGTTTTTGCAGAATGAGGAATGTGCCAACGTTTCGGTAATTATTGTTATGATCAACAGCACTACGAACTAGTTACGAAAAAGTTATGACGTCAAGGGACTTTCGGGATGTAAAATGTTACATGATGTTATGTGTGGAGAATATCAAGGGTTCCCTGTTGTCTGATTTATACGTGCATTGAGAATATTGTTGAGTCCAGAGACTCCCAGTCCAGAGACTCCCAGTCCAAAAACTCGCAGTCCAGAGACTCCCAGTCCAGAGACTCTCAGTCCCGAGACTCCCAGTCCAGAGACTCTCAGTCCAGAGACTCCCAGTCCAGAGACTCCCAGTCCAGAGACGCTCAGTCCAGAGACTCCCATTCCAGAGACTCCCAGTCCAGAGACTCTCAGTCCAGAGACTCCCATTCCAGAGACTCCCAGTCCAGAGACTCTCAGTCCAGAGACTCCCAGTCCAGAGACTCCCAGTCCAGAGACTCCCAGTCCAGAGACTCTCAGTCCAGAGACTCCCATTCCAGAGACTCCCAGTCCAGAGACTCTCAGTCCAGAGACTCCCATTCCAGAGACTCCCAGTCCAGAGACTCCTAGTCCAGAGACTACCAGTCCAGACTCCCAGTCCAGAGACTCCCAGTCCAGAGACTCCCGGTCCAGAGACTCCCAGTCTAGAGACTCTCAGTCCAGAGACTCCCAGTCCAGAGACTCCCAGTCCAGAGACTCCCAGTCCAGAGACTCCCAGTCCAGAGACTCCCAGTCCAGACTCCTAGTCCAGAAACTCCCAGTCCAGAGACTTCCAGTCCACAGACTCCCAGTCCAGAGACTCCCAGTCCAGAGATTCCCAGTCCAAAAACTTGCAGTCCAGAGACTCCCAGTCCAGAGACTCTCAGTCCCGAGACTCCCAGTCCAGAGACTCTCAGTCCAGAGACTCCCAGTCCAGAGACTCCCAGTCCAGAGACGCTCAGTCCAGAGACTCCCATTCCAGAGACTCCCAGTCCAGAGACTCTCAGTCCAGAGACTCCCATTCCAGAGACTCCCAGTCCAGAGACTCTCAGTCCGGAGACTCCCATTCCAGAGACTCCCAGTCCAGAGACTCCTAGTCCAGAGACTACCAGTCCAGACTCCCAGTCCAGAGACTCCCAGTCCACAGACTCCCGGTCCAGAGACTCCCAGTCTAGAGACTCCCAGTCCAGAGACTCCCAGTCCAGAGACTCCCAGTCCAGAGACTCCCAGTCCAGAGACTCCTAGTCCAGAGACTCCGAGTCCAGAGACTCCGAGTCCAGAGACTTCAAGTCCACAGACTCCCAGTCCAGAGACTCCCAGTCCAGAGATTCGCAGTCCAGCGACTCCCAGTCCAGACTCCCAGTCCAGAGACTCCCAGTCCAGAGACCACACGTCCAGAGGCTTCAGTTGCAGGTACTCGCAGTCCAGACACCTTAAGCCCAAAATCTTCAGTCCAGAGGTACCCAGACCAGAGACTCCCAGTCCAGACTCCCGAACCAGAGTCCCAGTCCAGATGCACCCATTCAGGAGGCTCCTGATCTAGACGCCATAGGGCCGCTGTTCAATCCCGTAGGCCTTCACCCGCAACATCCTATTCTGGATCATTTAAAGCCTTGAGCGACGTCCGGTCGCAGACAGCCCGCCCGCCACCAGGCCGAGTCCTGGGCCTGTAGGGTAGGGGGTGGGGCGAGTGAAGGGACGTATAGGGTGTGTGCGTGGGGGGGGGGAGGGAGGGGGGGGGGCAGTGTTAATGGCTGCCGGTTTCAGCGGCAGAGATAGACATTTATGACTTAATTGCTACTCAGACGGCAATCCCCACATATGTTTGTAGTCAAAGCGGAATGAAAAAAAGAAGAAAAAAGAAAAGCAAGGGAAACCAATCCGGATTTTGCCAATATGGCGGATACGCCCATGCAGAGCGAGATGCTCAACTAATTACCGAACAGAGGAGGGGAATATGTCGACAGAGCCCTGTGGTGTGGCCGCCCAAGCTGGAGCATAACGGGCTCTGTACAGAGGCCATGCGGTTATATTTGAGTTGTCTGGACTTCTGTATGGCCACCACCCCGCCCCCGCCCCCTCCAGGCCAGACTATACCACACATTCCGCCTTACGTGGGTACCCAGGCATCCACCAAGCTTAGCTTAAAATGCATCCACGCTATGCAAACATTGCATAGAGAGAGTCCACAACCATTTTGTGTGCAACCCTAAGCTTATGAGAACCGATTTAACCTCGAGAACGGATTTGGGTTCTCTCGTAGAGTTCATAGCTGTGGTGGAACGAATACCGTTCAATCTAAGTGTAGCTTTAATAGGCCTAATATTGTTACACTCACTGCTATATTTTCCCATAGAAACAAAATCCAATATGTTTTGAATGGAAATAATGTCCGTATGTTCTTATGGTTTATATAGTGTAGTGGTTACGATCTCCAGGCGCCAAGCCAGCGGTGCTGGGGTCGATTCCTGGTGGCGACACATAGCTCAATTGGTTCAGTGCCGGACCTCTCAGTTAGGACGTCCCTGTGTTTTAATGGCCGCGTTAATTCGACCCCTGTCTGGCCAAGACCAACACCGAGATAACAACGGACGGGAACCAGCCTGCAATGGCGGCCGCTTATCACACCAGCTATACATACATATAACATATATAGCCACATTGTGTGTATGGACTACTTGTCGAGGTCAGTCAGTGAGATGTGGTCGCGGGACCAGCAGGCCTCCCGTATGCCGGTCTCACTCTGTGTGACACATGCACAGTGGCCCTGTGCGGGTGTACATATGTATACAGGTCTATAGGTCTATACAGTATTATTACATAGTTATACGGGGCGCCCTTCGAGTGTCTGCGGTAATTTTTACAATGCGCGTCTTAAAAGCTGCTCGCGCAGTATTTTTGCCTCTGAGAAACGCATGAAGTCGGTTCAATGGATGGGATATATTTGTGTTATTATTCTTATTTAAAAAGTACACAGGTATAGCGCACCTGCGATAATCGAAAGAACACGTTGTTAGGCCAGAACGGTGCCTCTCTTGTGGCCTTTTTACCAATAAATCATACGCGTCTGCCACAATCACTGTGAAGCGAAAGGAGAGCGAGGCAGGCGGGGTGTGTCAGGGCTGCATCGACCATTATCTGACACCTGCACACCCTAACCGCCACCCCCACCCCCTCCCCACACTCCGCCCACCGCCCCGTATATCCCAATCTGGCGTTATATCCTGTTAGGACATCACGAGGGCAGGCGGTGTGTGGAGGTGGTGGGGGGGGGGGGGTGGATTGTTCCGAACGACACAGACAGCTATGACTAAGTATCGTAGCTAAGCCTATAGTTCTATAATGTAGCTAGGCCTATAGTTCTATAATGTAGCTAGGCTTATAGTTCTATAATGTAGCTAGGCTTATAGTTCTATAATGTAGCTAGGCCTATAGTTCTATAATGTAGCTAGGCCTATAGTTCTATAATGTAGCTAGGCCTATAGTTCTATAATGTAGCTAGGCTTATAGTTCTATAATGTAGCTAGGCCTATAGTTCTATAATGTAGCTAGGCCTATAGTTCTATAATGTAGCTAGGCCTATAGTTCTATAATGTAGCTAGGCTTATAGTTCTATAATGTAGCTAGGCTTATGGCGAGCGCAAGCGAGCTCTTAAGGTAACATGCATGCGTATTCAAAGTCCATTTCAAGCAAAGGCTTAGAACTTTCATTTCGCGTAACGGCCCCCATGAGACGTTTTCGGATTCGGAGTAAATATCAGCTGTACATAAATGTATTCAAGCAAAGTGAGGTCGAAGCCTATTATGTCATGTCTTTAATAATTAAATCAGCTGCCCCACAAAATTGACGAATAAATTATTCAATGTTAACACTGGATGTATACTTCAAATTAAAGTTAATTTATAAGCGACGGGCTAAATGACAATGTCTTTTGCCAAGCAGAGCGCTCTTGGTGACCGCCCATCGGCTGCTGTCATAGTGAGTAGTTGTGACGTCAAAATGTTATAAACATGACGTCACAATGGGAGTTCTTAAGCAACCGAATGATATGACAAGCATGTGCATGGCATTCGTCATCCCACCAAAGATATTCTTTATGGCAAGCCGAAGCGAGATTAATTTTGAATATTAATCCACATGTATCCCCTCGAAATATCTGAATTAATAAATATATGCTGGCATTTTTTACGTAGCACCTATCCATATTAGTTCTATAATGTAGCTAGGCCTATAGTTTGGTAATGTAGCTAGGCCTATAGTTCGATAATGTAGCTAGGCTTATAGTTCTATAATGTAGCTAGGACAAAAATTTGATAATGTAGCTAAGCCCAAACGTGAGGAATCAGTGGGTACGTCACAGTCTGTTTACTACCGCTCCTCAGCCAGGAATGTGAAACACACAGCCTGTGTAGGCCTATGTGGGCGCTCCAAATGTGTCGTAATGCCACATCTGTCCGTATAGGTAAGAACACAATGTTCAGCTCCCCATTATGTAGCTCAAGGTGCCAGTACTTTTCGGTGAAGAGAAAGTTATGTAATGCAGTTGCGCCAATTGTATCGCTTAACCTGCACTAAGGGTGGTGAAATTGCGAAATATTTGCTTTTTACATCTGCCTTGCATAATACACTTCGTATTTAGTTATATCCACTCTTCATAAAATTATGTCAAGTATTGTTACACTAAAACAAATTTACCTGACCGTAGGCAAAACAGACTGTAAATGTTGCTCTAGATATACAGAACTAGCCATTCGGACAGATCTAGCAATACGACTGTTTTGGAGCAATGTGCCATTGTTAACATCACGGAACGCTATGATGTTTGCTTTGACAAGTGCTCTGAATATTGGCTCAAATGCAATCGGAATTGTTTTTCATCAATGTGTACACACATTAAGCAACACAGGTTCCGACGTGTGTTTACATGGCGATTATTTCCGATGAGACACCCGTCGATGATTTCGCAGTATGCTTACCTATCTCCCCGGCGTATCAACAGCGCACAACGCCAGTTGCCATGGCAACACACCCTACACCGTATATCCGTGAATTACTGCGATGGAATAAACTGATTCGGCGATCACTACAGCCGCCTACAGTAGTATAGTAAGATTGGTCTCGATGAAGTATCCTAGATGAGTATAATTCGCTTGTCGAACGTGTCCAGTGTGCCTGCAGCCTGTATGTGTTATGGCTCACAACGTGTCCAGTGTGCCTGCAGCCTGTGTGTGTTATGGCTCACAACAGTAAGAGGGCTGGCGCATGCGTGGTCGGTTGGAACGTGAGTCGAATCCGTGGCAATACTGAGAAGTGGCTGCTGAGCTTCCGGATGGTGTGTTTGAGTGATCCGTGCTCCGAGCCTCACGACCCATGAACTGCACCGGTGGGATCCCTCTCTTCACTTCGAACCCACCCCCTCTCCTCCACCCCTCTCCTACAGTACCGTAGGCATCTACCACTACGCCGCTTGCACGCCACGTACAGCACGTGCAGTACATACGGCTGATATGTTTATATATATATACATTTATGGGTAGTATGTATGTATACATAGTTCTGGGTAGTATATATATATATATATCGCTAGTATGTGTTTGTATGCAAGACACTTCTGTTACCGTGGTCGGGGCCGTGGAGCGTGGAGGGGCGGGTGGGTGGGGGGGGGGGGGGGCAAGGAGCGGACAGGTTGGGGTGTGTCGTGGGGATCGGCGATCGTGGTTGAGGGAGAGGGGTGAGGTGTGTGGGATGAGCTGGGGATGGGTGGGGGGGGGGCGGTGAGGTGGAGGCATGGGGCGGGGTGAGGTGTGGGGGATGGGCTGGGGCGGGGGGGTGAGGTGGTGGGGGCAGGGAGCGTGGTGAGGAGTGTGGGATGGGATAGGGCGGGTAAAGGGTTCAGGACAGGGGCGGGTTAGGGGTGGGGGGGGGGTGGGGCCAGGGTGCGGGAGTATGAACGGATGGAGGAAGTAGAGAGGGGAGGGGGTGGGTGGTATGCGTGGTAGTGTAACAGGCAGACATGGTAAGCCTATCTGCTCTTCTACCGCAACATTCTTGCCCAACGTTGCTGCAACATTCGTAACACCCCCCACCCCCTCACCACCGCCCGAGCCAGGTGTCTTTCAGTCCTCTCTATAGATCCACCCCGCACCCCACTGATACAACATTCGTTACCCCCCCCCTCCCCTCGCCACCGCCCGGACCAGGTGTCTTTCAGTCCTCTCTATAGCTCCACCCCGCACCCCACTGATACAACATTCATTACCACCCCCCCACCTCCCCTCGCCACCGCCCGGGCCAGGTGTCTTTCAGTCCTCTCTATAGCTCCACCCCGCACCCCACTGATACAACATTCGTAACACCACCCTCGCCACCGCGAAGGCGTTCAGACCCGGGGACACAGGTTAGGGCATTCAGACACGGGGACACAGGTTAAGGCGTTCAGACCCGAGGACAAGGGGTTAGGGCATTCAGACACGGGGACACAGGTTAAGGCGTTCAGACCCGAGGACACAGGTTAGGGCATTCAGACCTAGGGCATTCAGCCGCCTGGGGACACAGGTTAAGGCGTTCAGACCCGGGGTTAAGGCATTCAGACCTAGGGCATTCAGCTGCCTAGGGACATAGGTTAAGGCGTTCAGACCCGGGGTCACAGGTTAAGGCGTTCAGACCCGGGGACACAGGTTAGGGCATTCAGACCCGGGGTCACAGGTTAAGGCGTTCAGACCCGGGGACACAGGTTAAGACCCGGGTTCAGACCGCTTTTCGAGCTCGGGACCTTTGATCTGCGGTCGAGTGTTGTACCATTTGGCTGTTACGTAACCTGAAGCTTCATAGGAAGATCGTGCGAGTTACGTTAATATACTTAGCTATACATGTTAGTTTCGCACAGAGTAGAGGTTCAAAAATGGCGGATCAAGCGGGGGGGGGGGGGTCCGGACCCCCTCTGTTTTTAGTAAGAATGACGTTTTTCAATGCACAATTTCGGTCATCCAAGGCGTGGACCCCCCCCCCCCCCTTTGCATGAAGAACGATATCTGAGGCGGCGTGCCCCACGCCCCCCCACCCCCGGTCGCAAGTTTTCAGGGGCCCCCTTCCGGTCGTCAAAATTGGTGGATCCCCCGGTCGCAATTTTGGACCCACCACCGGGGGGGTGGTGGGTCCCCCCCTTTCAAATTCCTGGATCGCCCCTGGGTTACCCCCGGGGACATGGCTCCACTCTCTCTTCTATCTCCCATTGACGCCAGAACCACCAACCAACTATACACATTAGCTGCGTGTCACTCCCCCCTCCCCCCCCCAACATCTCCCCTGACACACGTACACTTGCCCTACACCACTTGCGGAAGGCTAAATATGGATTAATGACCACTAAAATAACGATCAGTTTCCGAGTTAATGGCAACCAAATTACGTACATCGCCATCGCTCTGTGAACAGATACAGCCATAGAGAACTGACTACACGATGAGTCATGTGTCAACAAACGATGATAACAAGTTAAAGTTACTATTTCAACAAAAGGCAAACCTTGGACGAGCAGTGACGCGCATACTTGGCTAGTGACGTCAGCACGCTGACGTAACCCGCTTGAAGAAATCTTGCGACAGAGGGCGCAACAACTTCTCACTTGCCGATTGTTCACCGACTGTAAAGCCGGCTTGCGGCAGAGTGCAGTCATAGTGTTTACGGCTGTTTCAACAACGACGGTGCCTCCCTGCGATCTGACGTAACCCTCCCCCATCAAATTTGATGAAATAGTGACTTTACTCGTCAGGGTTTTTTCTCTGAATAGGGAATTTCAGATTGTTTCTTCGACATGGACCTGGCTGCATTATTTTTAGTTTTGTTGCAATGTTAGTTTTTGACAATATTAGACCAATTATACATTCGCATGCCATAGTTCAATGACGTAGTACACACAACGCATGCCATAGTTCAATGACGTAGTGCACACAACGCATGCCATAGTTCAATGACGTAGTACACACAACGCATGCCATAGTTCAATGACGTAGTACACACAACGCATGCCATAGTTCAATGACGTAGTACACACAACGCATGCTATAGTTCAATGACGTAGTACACACAACGCATGCCATAGTTCAATGACGTAGTACACACAACGCATGCCATAGTTCAATGACGTAGTACACACAACGCATGCCATAGTTCAATGACGTAGTACACACAACGCATGCCATAGTTCAATGACGTATTATGATGAATTATTTAATGTTCTCAGGCAACCGTTATGGAACTCGTACTTTATGAAGAATGATAATTTACTTTGTAGAAAGACAGAATTCTTGAGGAAAGGTATTAGGTGGGTGAACGACCTGGTAAATAGCAATGGTGAACCACTTCGGTTTGACGAGTTTATAAAAACATTTGGCAATATTCTCAATTTTGCGGACTACTATACTTTAGTATTTTCCATCCCCCAAAAATGGGTGAAAATGCGTCGTCAGGAAGGACGAAAATTAGACTCTGTTATGTGTTTACATTTAGAAGAATTATTATCGATCAAAAAAGTATGCAACTATGTATATAGAAAGTTGGTTATTAGTCCGCAATTTAGTTGTAATAACGAGCGTAAGTGGAGCGAAATACTAGGCCCGACTATACTCAGAGATAAATGGTGCGTGATATATAAATTACCATATCTGGTAACCATCAATGAAAAGCTTCGGAGTTTTCAGTTTGCCATTATACACAGAATAGTTGTGACTAATGTATTTCTAAAGCGCTGTAACATTATAGAGAACAATTTATGCAACTTTTGTGAAAAACATCCGGAAACTTTAGACCATTTATTCGTGGAATGTGACGAGAGAATACTGTGGACGAACTTGTATAACTGGTTACGCAATCAAGCTAATATTAGAGACATAACTATGTTCTCCGCAAAAGACATAATGTTAGGGGTTTTTAACGTAACCAATGAAGATCTTCTAAATATAATTATATTAATAGTCAAGAGATACATATATGTGGCCAGATGTACTGGCAAAAGACTTATATTGACCAGTTGCATAAGGGTTATCAAGAGTTACTTTCGTTTAGAATACCATAATTCCAAAGACAATGAAAAACAGAAAAGCATGATTAAAAAATGGGGTAAATCCTTAATAGAATATTTTTTGTCAAGTTGAATAGGTATCTATATATATTTTGGTGTTTAAGTGTTGATCTATATATATTCTGGTGTTTAAGTGTTCAACGGATGTAGTTGAAAATCGTTATATGTATGCATGTACCATATATGATTTAAATAAATAAAAAAAAAAAAATAAAAAAAATGACGTATTACACACAACGCATGCCATAGTTCAATGACGTAGTACACACAACGCATGCCATAGTTCAATGACGTAGTACCCACAACGCATGCCATAGTTCAATGACGTAGTACACACAACGCATGCCATAGTTCAATGACGTAGTACACACAACGCATGCCATAGTTCAATGACGTAGTACACACAACGCATGCCATTGTTCAATGACGTAGTACACACAACGCATGCCATAGTTCAATGACGTAGTACACACAACGCATGCCATAGTTCAATGACGTAGTACACACAACGCATGCCATAGTTCAATGACGTAGTACACACAACGCATGCCATAGTTCAATGACGTAGTACACACAACGCATGCCATAGTTCAATGACGTAGTACCCACAACGCATGCCATAGTTCAATGACGTAGTACACACAACGCATGCCATAGTTCAATGACGTAGTACACACAACGCATGCCATAGTTCAATGACGTAGTACACACAACGCATGCCATTGTTCAATGACGTAGTACCCACAACGCATGCCATAGTTCAATGACGTAGTACACACAACGCATGCCATAGTTCAATGACGTAGTACACACAACGCATGCCATAGTTCAATGACGTAGTACACACAACGCATGCCATAGTTCAATGACGTAGTACACACAACGCATGCCATAGTTCAATGACGTAGTACACACAACGCATGCCATAGTTCAATGACGTAGTACACACAACGCATGCCATAGTTCAATGACGTAGTACACACAACGCATGCCATAGTTCAATGACGTAGTACACACAACCCCATTTTTGGCGTCTTTATCTGAACATTTTTTTTTTTTTTAATTCTTCTATATATATCATTGTCTGTCACAGGTCCCAGTCCTCATTCACCTAATGTTTCATCCTGATCAAATAAACCAGTGAATTACTGAAATCTGTAACATAGTTTACATAGGTTCCAACTTACGATCAGCTGTAAATATTTTGGTCATATGTGTCACTCCATTTGAAGGAAATGTCGTAGTTCTGTGAAATGTCAGTTTCACTTTAGCATCTCATGCGACATCTTTGAAACCGGCGGGGAATATCTGTATATATATCTGTAATACTTTAGCGGGCCTTTAAACGGTTAATTTTAGGATATATTCGATGTCATTGTAAGGCCTATAACGACTAAATTTGTGACATGGCTGTGCCGTAAAAAGTTACTACAAAGGTTAATTATGTGATCAATGTTGTGATACCTTGCCATTTAGTAGGCCTGAAATGTAAATTTATTTATATATTCGATGCCATTTGTCAGCCTTATCAATGTTATGATCACTTTGGTATAGACATTACAAGGTGGTTCTACGATGCCATTTGTTACACACCCAGAGGTTGATTGGGGAGATAGTCCACGTTGACTGGTGGAAGATCTCTCATGACTCATACGTCATCGCCGTATGACGTCCAGTCATTGCATGACTAGTCAGCTGACGCACCCCACCGCATCCGTGTCCCCAGCTGGTCCCATGGCAACAACACAGCCCCAGGGTGAAGCGGTTCAGAGTGTGGATGTATTGTGGGCACCCTGAACGGTTTCTGGTATAATACCCGGTGTACTGTCCCCACCAGCCTGTGTCTTCTCGTAACTCCAGCGCCGCTGGTTATAGTGCCCAGAAAAACCTTTTATAGCTTTATCCCGGAAATTAACGGTTTTATTTTAGTTTTTGTCAAAGTCCGTAAGTCTAGATGCTAGAAGTCGCGCACGTACGATAGTTTAAACTTCGCAGACGGCATTCTTCTCTTCATTGGGTAAAACAAGATGATTTTGTTGCGCTTATTTCAGACATGATAATATTTAGTGTGCCAAGATTTTTTTTTGTCTTTTGCGAAACGTATATGTGATAACAGTTGTTGAAGATCACATGAGTAGATGGGATAACAGTTGTTGAAGATTACATGAGTAGATGGGATAACAGTTGTTGAAGATTACATGAGTAGATGGGATAACAGTTGTTGAAGAGTAGATGTAATAATAGTTGTTGAATAGTAGATGTGATAACAATTGTTGAAGATTAGATGTGATAACAGTTGTTGAAGATTAGATGCGATAATAGTTGTTGAAAACGTTGAACTAATTTACGATCAGACAAAATATGTGAAAAAATTATCCATTCAAAAGTGGTTCAGTAGGTCAAAAATTGTGGTATGAGCAGCTTGAACAACTTGCTTGCTACGGAAAGCCATCTGTCACACAGTAAATGTACATCTCTTATCAAACCTGCCATAGTACATGTGGACATTGGGAGTACTCAGACTGGGTTAGCTACCCATGATAGACTGATACCACCGACCTTTGACCCTTCAAGCACTACGGAAAAATCTATATCCGTCAATTGTAAAGTATGACAACCTGTGGAGGGTCGGACGTCAGACTGACGTCAGACTGATCCCGGATATACATAGTGATATATATTTGGTTTTATGTATGAAACGGCAGTCCATAATCTTACCTAGCACTTCGGACATGATACACACGGTAAACTAAACATTGGGTCTGTGAAGGGGCCAGAGTCAGGAACACATGTCATGAACATGCTTTGGCCAATCAGCCCCGCCCCCTTCTCTCGTCGACGCGGACAAGTAAAGTTCTTCTAACCTCCAAAATCGTTTTTTGTTAAAAAAAAAGTCGGTCGATCCGTCTTACCGTTGTACAGGTGTGTGTTGGTGGGGGGGGGCATCGGTTTGAGGGGATGGAATCATTATATTTTGTCGGCCGTTAGGTTTGCCGAGCTTAGGTTAAAGAGCGGGCAACCCTTCTATGAGCCGTTTAAGGGAGCGGACAACCCTTCTATGAGCCGTTTAAGGGAGCGGACAACCCTTCTATGAGCCGTTTAAAGAAGCGGACAACCCTTCTATGAGCCGTTTAAGGGGCGGACAACCCTACTATGAGCCGTTTAAGGGGCGGACAACCCTTCTATGAGCCGTTTAAGGGGGCGGACAACCCTTCTATGAGCCGTTAAAGGGAGCGGGCAACCCTTCTCTGGGCCGTTTAAAGGAGCGGACAACTTAACTATGAGCCGTTTAAGGGAGCGGACAGCCCTTCTATAAGCCGTTTAAGGGAGCGGCAATCCTACTATAAGCCGTTTAAGAGAGCGGACAACCCTTCTATGGGCCGTTTAAAGGGGCGGACAACCCTACTATGAGCCGTTTAAGGAGGCGGACAACCCTTTCTATGGGCCGTTTAAGGGGGCGGACAACCCTACCATGAGCCGCTTAAGGGGGCCGACAGCCCTTCTACGAGCCGTTTATGGGGGCGGAGAACCCTTCTATGAGCCGTTTAAGGGGGCGGACAACCCTTCTATGAGCCGTTTAAGGGGGCAGACAACCTTTTATGGGCCGTTTAGGGGAGCGGACAACCCTTCTTTGAGCCGTTTAAAGGAGCCGACAACCCTTCTATGAACCGTTTATGAGGGCGGACAACACTTCTATGAACCGTTAAAGGGGCGGACAACCCATCTATGAGCCGTTTAAGGGAGCGGACAACCCTTCTATGAGCTATTTATGGGGGCAGACAACCCTTCTACGAGCTGTTTAAGGAAACGGAGAACCCATGTATGAGCCGTTTAAGGGGGCGGACAACCCTTCTATGAGCCATTTAAGGGGGCGGACAGCCCTTCTATGGGCCGTATTAGGGAGCGGACAACCCTGCTATGAGCCGTTTAAAGGGAGCGGACAACCTTCTATGAGCCGTTTAAGGGGGCGGACAGCCCTTCTATGAGCCGTTTAAGGGGGCGGACAGCCCTTCTATGAGCCGTTTAAGGGGGCGGACAGCCCTTCTATGAGCCGTTTAAGGGGGCGGACAGCCCTTCTATGAGCCGTTTAAGGGGGCGGACAACCCTTCTATGAGCCGTTTAAGGGGGCGGACAGCCCTTCTATGGGCCGTATTAGGGAGCGGACAACCCTGCTATGAGCCGTTTAAAGGGAGCGGACAACCTTCTATGAGCCGTTTAAGGGGGCGGACAGCCCTTCTATGAGCCGTTTAAGGGGGCGGACAGCCCTTCTATGAGCCGTTTAAGGGGGCGGACAGCCCTTCTATGAGCCGTTTAAGGGGGCGGACAGCCCTTCTATGGGCCGTATTAGGGAGCGGACAACCCTTCTATGAGCCGTTTAAAGGGAGCGGACAACCCTTCTATGAGCCGTTTAAGGGAGCGGACAACCCTTCTATGAGCCGTTTAAGCGAGCGGACAACCCTTCTATGAGCCGTTTAAGGGAGCGGACAACCCTTCTCTGAGCCGTTAATGGGAGCGGACAACCCTTCTATGAGCCGTTTAAAGGGAGCGGACAACCCTTCTATGAGCCGTTTAAGGGAGCGGACAACCCTTCTATGAGCCGTTTAAGGGAACGGGCAACCCTTCTACGAGCCGTTTAAGGGGGCGGACAACCCTTCTATGAGCCGTTTAAGGGGGTGGTCAACCCTTCTATGAGCCGTTTAAGGGGCGGACAACCCTTCTTTGAGCCGTTTAAAGGAGCCGACAACCCTTCTATGAGCCGTTTATGAGGGCGGACAACACTTCTATGAGCCGTTAAAGGGGCGGACAACCCATCTATGAGCCGTTTAAGGGAGCGGACAACCCTTCTATGAGCCGTTTAAGGGGGCGGACAGCCCTTCTATGGGCCGTTTAAGGGGGCGGACAGCCCTTCTATGGGCCGTATTAGGGAGCGGACAACCCTGCTATGAGCCGTTTAAAGGGAGCGGACAACCCTTCTATGAGCCGTTTAAGGGAGCGGACAACCCTTCTATGAGCCGTTTAAGGGCGGACAACCCTTCTATGAGCCGTTTAAGGGAGCAGACAACCCTTCTATGAGCCGTTTAAGGGGGGGGGGGGGGACAACCCTTCTATGAGCCGCTTAAGGGGGCGGACAGCCCTTCTACGAGCCGTTTATGGGGGCGGGCAACCCTTCTATGAGCCGTTTAAGGGGGCGGACAACCCTTCTATGGGCCGTTTAAGGGGGCGGACAACCCTTCTATGAGCCGTTTATGGGGGCGGACAACCCTTCTATGAGCCGTTTAAGGGGGCGGACAACCCTTCTATGGGCCGTTTAAGGGGGCGGACAACCCTTCTATGGGCCGTTTATGGGGGCGGACAACCCTTCTATGAGCCGTTTATGGGGGCGGACAACCCTTCTATGAGCCGTTTAAGGGGGCGGACAACCCTTCTATGAGCCGTTTAAGGGAGCGGATAACCCTACTATGAGCCGTTTAAGGGGGCGCACAACCCTTCTATGAGCCGTTTAAGGGGGCGGACAACCCTTCTATGAGCCGTTTAAGGGGGCGGACAGCCCTTCTACGAGCCGTTTATGGGGGCGGACAACCCTTCTATGAGCCGTTTAAGGGAGCGGATAACCCTACTATGAGCCGTTTAAGGGGGCGGACAACCCTACTATGAGCCGTTTATGGGGGCGGACAACCCTTCTATGAGCCGTTTAAGGGGGCGGACAACCCTTCTATGAGCCGTTTAAGGGGGCGGACAACCCTTCTGTGAGCCATTTAAGGGGGCGGACAACCCTTCTATGAGCCGTTTAAGGGGGCGGACAACCCTACTATGAGCCGTTTAAGGGTCGGACAACACTTCTATGAGCCGTTTAAGGAGGGCCGAGGGTCACAGTTATTTTTGGTTGTTGTGGTAAAATAGTAATTGTCTTACGCCATAATGTATTGTGTTAAACTTACATTGTGTGATTTATTTGGGTTAGTCATATTGTGTTACAATCATATTGCGTTACAGTGATATTGTGTTACAGTCATATTGCGTTACAGTGATATTGTGTTACAGTCATACTGTGTTACAGTGATATTGTGTTACAGTCATATTGCGTTACAGTGATATTGTGTTACAGTCATACTGTGTTACAGTGATATTGTCTTCCAGTTCTTTCTTATTCTAAGTCGTATTACTTTAGTGCCCAATAGGTTTACTGCTACAAATAACAATATATGTACAATGTCAATAATTCGGGCTACTGCAATATCATGAATCATTTTACAATCATAGGGGAAAGTGGGGCAAAATGGGGACGCTAAGCTTTTAATGTAACTGGGATCCGTAAAACAGTAGCAAGAGTTACCACACTTTGTTGAAACATTAAACATTGTGATTTGACGTTATAAGCCGACTGTCATGTCTTACCAATGACAAATTACAGAATTATAATAAAAACCAAATTAAGCCTTCATTGCCCCGTTTACCCCCATAGATGGGGCAATTTGGGGTCAGATTTGGGCAACTAGGGGCCATTGTTCAACATGAAGAAATTCAAATAGGACTCAATGACAATTCGGTCGTCGCCAGGTTAACTTAGTGAATAAAAATTGTTTCCGATGTCCTTAGAACTTCAAGATCAAGTGCCAAGCATTTTTCCTCATATAGAATCGAGACGAGCTGAGAAAGTAGATCAAGACTGAGAAAAATAACAAATCTTGGTTTATACTCGCATGTTATGTGCTTCGTGTTGCGCGCACCAAATGACGTAAGCTGCTGGTATAAAAGTATTGCGTCAGGCCAGGCCACGTAACTATGGAGATGTCACCCCACCCCGTAATGCCCCGCGTCCCCATTTTGCCCCACGTTTTTTCCTACCTGTTTCCTGTTTGGTTACGTGTAGTTCGATAGGCGAGGGGGGAGGGGGGGGGGGCTTCCATGCTGGGACACCTTACCTCAGATCAACACATTAAACTGATATTCGCCAGAACCAAATCACAGGACATCCGTGACCTTTGACCCTCGCTGTGCCGGACGTATGGTCGATTTCTCGGTTTACCGCTACATTGAAATTAACATGTAAAAAGTGAGCCGCGCAAGATGATTTAATTTGTTATACTTACATTGTATCGTCCCCGTCCTAGGTACTAAGGAGAGAGGTGCTCCCGGCCAATATTGTCAGCTACCTCTTGAACTGCGATGAGCAGCAAACAGTCAGAGTATCTAAGTGGGCGATAATCCAGTTCTGGTCGCTATATACGACGTCCCGGGCTTAATGTCCCGGATTTATGGCTTGGGCCGCGCGGTGTGGCCGGAGATATACCCCGTCTCACGTGTCATACATTGACACCCGCCCCTTGGGGTGTCTTTGAGTCACCGACACAGTGTGTATAGCGGGGTATGAGAGCGAAATATTAGTGAGATTGCGCCACCTTGTGGACTAGCAGGTTGAAAGTCCATCGCCGACACGCGTTCCTTCGCCGACGTTCCTTTATTTGCTCGTTCATTGGTCATTTTTGTTATCAGGGACGTGGTCTGTGTTTGGCAGGCCGATAAGGAGCTGGTCAGAGGCCGGGCCGCGCTCACCTACCACTCTAGGAAGTGACAGAGGTCGCCGGCTGATAACATCATAAGAGGTAGATGTGTGATCTGTGAAGGACCTCGATCGGGATGAGTCCTGCGTCGGGTGGGTCAGAAGGCTAGAGCGCCATGAGCTCTAGCCTTCCACCCCTCATGGCGCTCTAGCCTTCCACCCCTCATGGCGCTCTAGCCTTCCACCCCTCACGGCGCTCTAGCCTTCCACCCCTCACGGCGCTCTAGCCTTCCACCCCTCACGGCGCTCTAGCCTTCCACCCCTCACGGCGCTCTAGCCTTCCACCCCTCACGGCGCTCTAGCCTTCCACCCGTCACAGCGTTCTAGCCTTCCACCCCTCACGGCGCTCTAGCCTTCCACCCCTCACGGCGCTCTAGCCTTCCACCCCTCATGGCGCTCTAGCCTTCCACCCCTCACGGCGTTCTAGCCTTCCACCCCTCATGGTACTCTAGCCTTTCACCCGTCACGGCGCTCTAGCCTTCCACCCCTCACGGCGCTCTAGCCTTCCACCCCTCATGGCGCTCTAGCCTTCTACCCCTCATGGGGCTCTAGCCTTCCACCCCTCTTGGCGCTCCAGCTTTCCACCCCTCACGGCGCTCTACCCTTCCATCCCTCATGACGTTCTAGCCTTCCACCCCTCTTAGCGCTCTAGCCTTCCACCCTTCATGGCGCTCTAGCCTTCCACCCCTCATGGCGCTCTAGCCTTCCACCCCTCTTGGCGCTCTAGCCTTCCACCCCTCACGGCGCTCTAGCCTTCCCTTCCCCCCCTCACGGCGCTCTAGCCTTCCACCCCTCATGGCGCTCTAGCCTTCCACCCCACATGGCGCTCTAGCCTTCCACCAGTCACGGCGCTCTAGCCTTCCCCCCCTCACGGCGCTCTAGCCTTCCACCCCTCATGGCGCTTTAGCCTTCCACCCCTCACGGCGCTCTAGCCTTCCACCCCTCATGGCGCTCTAGCCTTTCACCCGTCACGGCGCTCTAGCCTTCCACCTCTCATGGTACTCTAGCCTTCCACCCCTCATGGCGCTCTAGCCTTCCACCCCTCACGGCGCTCTAGCCTTCCACCCCTCACGGCGCTCTAGCCTTCCACCCCTCACGGCGCTCTAGCCTTCCACCCCTCACGGCGCTCTAGCCTTTCACCCCTCATGGCGCTCTAGCCTTCCATCCCTCATGGCGCTCTAGCCTTCCACCCCTCATGGCGCTCTAGCCTTCCACCCCTCTTGGCGCTCTAGCCTTCCACCCCTCATGGCGCTCTAGCGTTTCACCCCTCATGGCGCTCTACCCTTCCATCCCTCATGATGCTCTAGCCTTCCACCCCTCTTGGCGCTCTAGCCTTCCACCCTTCATGGCGCTCTAGCCTTCCACCCCTCATGGCGCTTTAGCCTTCCACCCCTCTTGGCGCTCTAGCCTTCCACCCCTCACGGCGCTCTAGCCTTCCACCCCTCATGGCGCTCTAGCCTTCCACCCCACATGGCGCTCTAGCCTTCCACCAGTCACGGCGCTCTAGCCTTCCCCCCTCACGGCGCTCTAGCCTTCCACCCCTCATGGCGCTTTAGCCTTCCACCACTCACGGCGCTCTAGCCTTCCACCCCTCATGGCGCTCTAGCCTTCCACCCCTCATGGCGCTCTAGCCTTCCACCCGTCACGGCGCTCTAGCCTTCCACCCCTCATGGCGCTCTAGCTTCCACCCCTCACGGCGCTCTAGCCTTCCACCGCTCATGGCGCTCTAGCCTTTCACCCCTCACGGCGCTCTAGCCTTCCACCCCTCACGGCGCTCTAGCCTTCCACCCCTCACGGCGCTCTAGCCTTCCACCCCTCACGGCGCTCTAGCCTTCCACCCCTCATGGCGCTCTAGCCTTCCACCCCACATGGCGCTCTAGCCTTCCACCAGTCACGGCGCTCTAGCCTTCCCCCCCTCACGGCGCTCTAGCCTTCCACCCCTCATGGCGCTCTAGCCTTTCACCCGTCACGGCGCTCTAGCCTTCCACCCCTCATGGTACTCTAGCCTTTCACCCGTCACGGCGCCCTAGCCGTCCGCCCCTCACGGCGCTCTAGCCTTCCACCCCTCATGGGGCTCTAGCCTTCCACCCCTCACGGCGCTCTAGCCTTCCACCCCTCATGGCGCTCTAGCCTTCCACCCCTCACGGCGCTCTAGCCTTCCACCCCTCATGGCGCTCTAGCTTTTCACCCCTCATGGCGCTCTAGCCTTCCATCCCTCATGGCGCTCTAGCCTTCCACCCCTCATGGCGCTCTAGCCTTCCACCACTCTTGGCGCTCGAGCCTTCCACCCCTCATGGCGCTCTAGCCTTTCACCCCTCATGGCGCTCTAGCCTTCCACCCCTCATGGTACTCTAGCCTTCCACCCCTCATGGCGCTCTAGCCTTCCATCCCTCATGGCGCTATAGCCTTCCACCCATCACGGCGCTCTAGCCTTCCACCCGTCATGGCGCTCTAGCCTTCCGCCCCTCATGGCGCTCTAGCATTCCATCCATCATGGCGCTCTAGCCTTCCACCCCTCTTTGCGCTCTAGCCTTCCACCCCTCTTGGTGCTCTAGCCTTCAACCCCTCACGGCGCTCTAGCCTTCCACCTCTCTTGGGGCTCTAGCCTTCCACCCCTATTGGCGCTCTAGCCTTCCACCCCTCATGGCGCTCTAGCCTTCCACCCCTCTTGGCGCTCTAGCCTTACACCCCTCACGGCGCTCTAGCCTTCTACCCCTCATGGCGCTCTAGCCTTCCACCCCTCATGGCGCTCTAGCCTTTCACCCCTCATGGCGCTCTAGCCTTCCACCCCTCATGGTACTCTAGCCTTCCACCCCTCATGGCGCTCTAGCCTTCCATCCCTCATGGCGCTCTAGCCTTCCACCCGTCATGGCGCTCTAGCCTTCCGCCCCTCATGGCGCTCTAGCCTTCCACCCCTCATGGCGCTCTAGCCTTCCACCCCTCTTGGCGCTCTAGCCTTCCACGCCTCACGGCGCTCTAGCCTTCCACCCCTCACGGCGCTCTAGCCTTCCACCCCTCTTGGGGCTCTAGCCTTCCACCCTTCATGGCGCTCTAGCCTTCCACCCCTCATGGCGCTCTAGCCTTCCACCCCTCTTGGCGCTCTAGCCTTCCACCCCTCACGGCGCTCTAGCGTTCCCTTCCACCACTCACGGCGCTCTAGCCTTCCACCCCTCATGGCGCTCTAGCCTTCCACCCCTCATGGCGCTCTAGCCTTCCACCCCTCACGGCGCTCTAGCCTTCCACCCCTCACGGCGCTCTAGCCTTCCACCCCTCACGGCGCTCTAGCCTTCCACCCCTCATGGCGCTCTAGCCTTCCACCCCACATGGCGTTCTAGCCTTCCACCAGTCACGGCGCTCTAGCCTTCCCCCCTTCACGGCGCTCTAGCCTTCCACCCCTCATGGCGCTTAAGCCTTCCACCCCTCACGGCGCTCTAGCCTTCCACCCCTCATGGCGCTCTAGCCTTTCACCCGTCACGGCGCTCTAGCCTTCCACCCCTCATGGTACTCTAGCCTTTCACCCGTCACGGCGCCCTAGCCGTCCGCCCCTCACGGCGCTCTAGCCTTCCACCCCTCATGGGGCTCTAGCCTTCCACCCCTCACGGCGCTCTAGCCTTCCACCCCTCATGGCGCTCTAGCCTGCCACCCCTCACGGCGCTCTAGCCTTCCACCCCTCATGGCGCTCTAGCTTTTCACCCCTCATGGCGCTCTAGCCTTCCACCCCTCATGGCGCTCTAGCCTTCCACCACTCTTGGCGCTCGAGCCTTCCACCCCTCATGGCGCTCTAGCCTTCCACCCCTCATGGTACTCTAGCCTTCCACCCCTCATGGCGCTCTAGCCTTCCATCCCTCATGGCGCTCTAGCCTTCCACCCATCACGGCGCTCTAGCCTTCCAACCGTCATGGCGCTCTAGCCTTCCGCCCCTCATGGCGCTCTAGCATTCCACCCCTCATGGCGCTCTAGCCTTCCACCCCTCTTGGCGCTCTAGCCTTCCACCCCTCTTGGTGCTCTAGCCTTCAACCCCTCACGGCGCTCTAGCCTTCCAAACCTCTTAGGGCTCTAGCCTTCCACCCCTATTGGCGCTCTAGCCTTCCACCCCTCAGGGCGCTCTAGCCTTCCACCCCTCTTGGCGCTCTAGCCTTCCACCCCTCACGGCGCTCTAGCCTTCCACCCCTCATGGCGCTCTAGCCTTCCACCCCTCATGGCGCTCTAGCCTTCCACCCGTCACGGCGCTCTAGCCTTCCACCCCTCATGGCGCTCTAGCCTTTCACCCCTCACGGCGCTCTAGCCTTCCACCCCTCACGGCGCTCTAGCCTTCCAACCCTCACGGCGCTCTAGCCTTCCACCCCTCACGGCGCTCTAGCCTTCCACCCCTCATGGCGCTCTAGCCTTCCACCCCTCAGGGCGCTCTAGCCTTCCACCCCTCACGGCGCTCTAGCCTTCCACCCCTCACGGCGCTCTAGCCATCCACCCCTCATGGGGCTCTAGCCTTCCACCCGTCATGGCGCTCTAGCCTTCCGCCCCTCATGGCGCTCTAGCATTCCACCCCTCATGGCGCTCTAGCCTTCCACCCCTCTTGGCACTCTAGCCTTCCACCCCTCACGGCGCTCTAGCCTTCAACCCCTCACGGCGCTCTAGCCTTCCACCCCTCTTGGGGCTCTAGCCTTCCACCCCTCTTGGCGCTCTAGCTTTCCACCCCTCATGGCGCTCTAGCCTTCCACCCCTCTTGGCGCTCTAGCCTTCCATCCCTCACGGCGCTCTAGCCTTCCCTTCCACCCCTCACGGCGCTCTAGCCTTCCACCCCTCATGGCGCTCTAGCCTTCCACCCGTCACGGCGCTCTAGCCTTCCACCCCTCATGGCGCTCTAGCCTTTCACCCCTCACGGCGCTCTAGCCTTCCACCCCTCACGGCGCTCTAGCCTTCCACCCCTCACGGCGCTCTAGCCTTCCATCCCCTCACGGCGCTCTAGCCTTCCACCCCTCAGAGCGCTCTAGCCTTCCACCCCTCATGGCGCTCTAGCCTTCCACCCCTCACGGCGCTCTAGCCTTCCACCCCTCACGGCGCTCTAGTCTTCCACCCCTCATGGCGCTCTAGCCTTCCACCCCTCCTGGCGCTCTAGCCTTCCACCCCTCGCGGCGCTCTAGCCTTCCACCCCTCACGGAGCTCTAGCCTTCCACCCCTCACGGCGCTCTAGCCTTCCACCCCTCACGGCGCTCTAGCCTTCCACCCCTCACGGCGCTCTAGCCTTCCACGCCTCATGGCGCTCTAGCCTTCCACCCCTCACGGCGCTCTAGCCTTCCACCCCTCACGGCGCTCTAGCCTTCCACCCCTCACGGCGCTCTAGCCTTCCACCTCTCACGGCGCTCTAGCTTTCCACCCCTCACGGCGCTCTAGCCTTCCACCCCTCACGGCGCACTAGCCTTCCACCCGTCACGGCGCTCTAGCCTTCCACCCCTCACGGCGCTCTAGCCTTCCACCCCTCATGGCGCTCTAGCCTTCCACCCCACATGGCGCTCTAGCCTTCCACCAGTCACGGCGCTCTAGCCTTCCCCCCCTCACGGCGCTCTAGCCTTCCACTCCTCATGGCGCTTTAGCCTTCCACCCCTCACGGCGCTCTAGCCTTCCACCCCTCATGGCGCTCTAGCCTTTCACCCGTCACGGCGCTCTAGCCTTCCACCCCTCATGGTACTCTAGCCTTTAACCCGTCACGGCGCCCTAGCCGTCCGCCCCTTACGGCGCTCTAGCCTTCTACCCCTCATGGCGGTCTAGCCTTCTACCCCTCATGGCGGTCTAGCCTTCTACCCCTCATGGCGCTCTAGCCTTCTACCCCTCATGGCGGTCTAGCCTTCCACCCCTCAAGGCGCTCTAGCCTTCCACCCCTCATGGCGCTCTAGCCTTCCACCCCTCACGGCGCTCTAGCCTTCCACCCCTCACGGCGCTCTAGCCTTTCACCCCTCATGGCGCTCTAGCCTTCCATCCCTCATGGCGCTCTAGCCTTCCACCCCTCATGGCGCTCTAGCCTTCCACCCCTCTTGGCGCTCTAGCCTTCCACCCCTCATGGCGCTCTAACCTTCCACCCCTCATGGCGCTCTAGCCCTCCACCCCTCATGGTACTCTAGCCTTCCACCCCTCACGGCGCTCTAGCCTTTCATCCCTGATGGCGCTCTAGCCTTCCACCCATCACGGCGCTCTAGCCTTCCACCCGTCATGGCGCTCAAGCCTTCCGCCCCTCATGGCGCTCTAGCCTTCCACCGCTCATGGCGCTCTAGCCTTCCACCCCTCTTGGCGCTCTAGCCTTCCACCACGCACGGCGCTCTAGCCTTCCACCCCTCACGGCGCTCTAGCCTTCCACCCCTCTTGGCGTTCTAGCCTTGCACCCTTCATGGCGCTCTAGCCTTCGACCCCTCATGGCGCTCTAGCCTTCCACCCCTCTTGGCGCTCTAGCCTTCCACCCCTCACGGCGCTCTAGCCTTCCCTTCCACCCCTCACGGCGCTCTAGCCTTCCACCCCTCATGGCGCTCTAGCCTTCCACCCCTCATGGCGCTCTAGCCTTCCACCCGTCACGGCGCTCTAGCCTTCCACCCCTCATGGCGCTCTAGCCTTCCACCCCTCACGGCGCTCTACCCTTCCATCCCTCATGACGCTCTAGCCTTCCACCCCTCTTGGCGCTCTAGCCTTCCACCCTTCATGGCGCTTTAGCCTTCCACCCCTCATGGCGCTCTAGCCTTCCACCCCTCTTGGCGCTCTAGCCTTCCACCCCTCACGGCGCTCTAGCCTTCCCTTCCCCCCCTCATGGCGCTCTAGCCTTCCGCCCGTCATGGCGCTCTAGCATTCCACCCCTCTTGGCGCTCTAGCCTTCTACCCCTCACGGCGCTCTAGCCTTCCACCCCTCATGTCGCTCAAGCCTTCCCTTCCACCACTCACGGCGCTCTAGCCTTCCACCCCTCATGGCGCTCTAGCCTTCCACCCCTCATGGCGCTCTAGCCTTCCACCCGTCACGGCGCTCTAGCCTTCCACCCCTCATGGCGCTCTAGCTTCCACCCCTCACGGCGCTCTAGCCTTCCACCGCTCATGGCGCTCTAGCCTTTCACCCCTCACGGCGCTCTAGCCTTCCACCCCTCACGGCGCTCTAGCCTTCCACCCCTCACGGCGCTCTAGCCTTCCACCCCTCATGGCGCTCTAGCCCTCCACCCCACATGGCGTTCTAGCCTTCCACCAGTCACGGCGCTCTAGCCTTCCCCCCCTCACGGCGCTCTAGCCTTCCACCCCTCATGGCGCTTAAGCCTTCCACCCCTCACGGCGCTCTAGCCTTCCACCCCTCATGGCGCTCTAGCCTTTCACCCGTCACGGCGCTCTAGCCTTCCACCCCTCATGGTACTCTAGCCTTTCACCCGTCACGGCGCCCTAGCCGTCCGACCCTCACGGCGCTCTAGCCTTCCACCCCTCATGGGGCTCTAGCCTTCCACCCCTCACGGCGCTCTAGCCTTCCACCCCTCATGGCGCTCTAGCCTTCCACCCCTCACGGCGCTCTAGCCTTCCACCCCTCATGGCGCTCTAGCTTTTCACCCCTCATGGCGCTCTAGCCTTCCATCCCTCATGGCGCTCTAGCCTTCCACCCCTCATGGCGCTCTAGCCTTCCACCATTCTTGGCGCTCGAGCCTTCCACCCCTCATGGCGCTCTAGCCTTTCACCCCTCATGGCGCTCTAGCCTTCCACCCCTCATGGTACTCTAGCCTTCCACCCCTCATGGCGCTCTAGCCTTCCATCCCTCATGGCGCTCTAGCCTTCCACCCATCACGGCGCTCTAGCCTTCCACCCGTCATGGCGCTCTAGCCTTCCGCCCCTCATGGCGCTCTAGCATTCCACCCCTCATGGCGCTCCAGCCTTCCACCCCTCTTGGCGCTCTAGCCTTCCACCCCTCTTGGTGCTCTAGCCTTCCACCCCTCTTGGCGCTCTAGCCTTCCACCCCTCTTAGGGCTCTAGCCTTCCACCCCTATTGGCGCTCTAGCCTTCCACCCCGCATGGCGCTCTAGCCTTCCACCCCTCTTGGCGCTCTAGCCTTCCACCCCTCACGGCGCTCTAGCCTTCCACCCCTCATGGCGCTCTAGCCTTCCACCCCTCATGGCGCTCTAGCCTTCTACCCGTCACGGCGCTCTAGCCTTCCACCCCTCATGGCGCTCTAGCCTTTCACCCCTCACGGCGCTCTAGCCTTCCACCCCTCACGGCGCTCTAGCCTTCCAACCCTCACGGCGCTCTAGCCTTCCACCCCTCACGGCGCTCTAGCCTTCCACCCCTCATGGCGCTCTAGCCTTCCACCCCTCTTGGCACTCTAGCCTTCCACCCCTATTGGCGCTCTAGCCTTCCACCCCTCATGGCGCTCTAGCCTTCCACCCCTCTTGGGGCTCTAGCCTTCCACCCCTCTTGGCGCTCTAGCTTTCCACCCCTCATGGCGCTCTAGCCTTCCACCCCTCTTGGCGCTCTAGCCTTCCATCCCTCACGGCGCTCTAGCCTTCCCTTCCACCCCTCACGGCGCTCTAGCCTTCCACCCCTCATGGCGCTCTAGCCTTCCACCCGTCACGGCGCTCTAGCCTTCCACCCCTCATGGCGCTCTAGCCTTTCACCCCTCACGGTGCTCTAGCTTTCCACCCCTCACGGCGCTCTAGCCTTCCACCCCTCACGGCGCTCTAGCCTTCCACCCCTCACGGCGCTCTAGCCTTCCACCCCTCAGAGCGCTCTAGCCTTCCACCCCTCATGGCGCTCTAGCCTTCCACCCCTCACGGCGCTCTAGCCTTCCACCCCTCACGGCGCTCTAGCCTTCCACCCCTCACGGCGCTCTAGCCTTCCACGCCTCATGGCGCTCTAGCCTTCCACCCCTCACGGCGCTCTAGCCTTCCACCCCTCACGGCGCTCTAGCCTTCCACCCCTCACGGCGCTCTAGCCTTCCACCTCTCACGGCGCTCTAGCCTTCCACCCCTCACGGCGCTCTAGCCTTCCACCCCTCACGGCGCTCTAGCCTTCCACCCGTCACGGCGCTCTAGCCTTCCACCCCTCACGGCGCTCTAGCCTTCCACCCCTCATGGCGCTCTAGACTTCCACCCCACATGGCGCTCAAGCCTTCCACCAGTCACGGCTCTCTAGCCTTCCCCCCCTCACGGCGCTCTAGCCTTCCACTCCTCATGGCGCTTTAGCCTTCCACCCCTCACGGCGCTCTAGCCTTCCACCCCTCATGGGGCTCTAGCCTTTCACCCGTCACGGCGCTCTAGCCTTCCACCCCTCCTGGTACTCTAGCCTTTAACCCGTCACGGCGCCCTAGCCGTCCGCCCCTCACGGCGCTCTAGCCTTCTACCCCTCATGGCGGTCTAGCCTTCCACCCCTCACGGCGCTCTAGCCTTCCACCCCTCATGGCGCTCTAGCCTTCCACCCCTCACGGCGCTCTAGCCTTCCACACCTCACGGCGCTCTAGCCTTTCACCCTTCATGGCGCTCTAGCCTTCCATCCCTCATGGCGCTCTAGCCTTCCACCCCTCATGGCGCTCTAGCCTTCCACCCCTCTTGGCGCTCTAGCCTTCCACCCCTCATGGCGCTCTAACCTTCCACCCCTCATGGCGCTCTAGCCTTCCACCCCTCATGGTACTCTAGCCTTCCACCCCTCATGGCGCTCTAGCCTTCCATCCCTGATGGCGCTCTAGCCTTCCACCCATCACGGCGCTCTAGCCTTCCTCCCGTCATGGCGCTCAAGCCTTCCGCCCCTCATGGCGCTCTAGCCTTCCACCGCTCATGGCGCTCTAGCCTTCCACCCCTCTTGGCGCTCTAGCCTTCCACCCCGCACGGCGCTCTAGCCTTCCACCCCTCACGGCGCTCTAGCCTTCCACCCCTCTTGGCGCTCTAGCCTTCCACCCTTCATGGCGCTCTAGCCTTCGACCCCTCATGGCGCTCTAGCCTTCCACCCCTCTTGGCGCTCTAGCCTTCCACCCCTCACGGCGCTCTAGCCTTCCCTTCCACCCCTCACGGCGCTCTAGCCTTCCACCCCTCATGGCGCTCTAGCCTTCCACCCCTCATGGCGCTCTAGCCTTCCACCCGTCACGGCGCTCTAGCCTTCCACCCCTCATGGCGCTCTAGCCTTCCATCCCTCATGGCGCTCTACCCCTCCATCCCTCATGACGCTCTAGCCTTCCACCCCTCTTGGCGCTCTAGCCTTCCACCCTTCATGGCGCTTTAGCCTTCCACCCCTCATGGCGCTCTAGCCTTCCACCCCTCTTGGCGCTCTAGCCTTCCACCCCTCACGGCGCTCTAGCCTTCCCTTCCACCCCTCATGGCGCTCTAGCCTTCCGCCCGTCATGGCGCTCTAGCATTCCACCCCTCTTGGCGCTCTAGCCTTCTACCCCTCACGGCGCTCTAGCCTTCCACCCCTCATGGCGCTCTAGCCTTCCACCCCTCTTGGCGCTTTAGCCTTCCACCCCTCTTGGCGCTCTAGCCTTCCACCCTTCATGGCGCTCTAGCCTTCCACCCCTCATGGCGCTCTAGCCTTCCACCTCTCATGGCGCTCTAGCTTTCCACCCCTCACGGCGCTGTAGCCTTCCACCCCTCATGGCGCTCTAGCCTTCCACCCCTCATGACGCTCTAGCCTTCCACCCGTCACGGCGCTCTAGCCTTCCCCCCCTCACGGCGCTCTAGCCTTCCACCCCTCATGGCGCTCTAGCATTCCACCCCTCACGGCGCTCTAGCCTTCCACCCCTCACGGAGCTCTAGCCTTTCACCCCTCATGGCGCCCTAGCCTTTCACCCCTCATGGCGCCCTAGCCTTCCACCCCTCATGGCGCTCTAGCCTTCCACCCCTCATGGCGCTCCAGCCTTCCACCCGTCATGGCGCTCAAGTCTTCTACCCGTTACGGCGCTCTAGCCTCATGGCGCTCTAGCCTTCCACCCCTCATGGCGCTCTAGTCTTCCACCCCTCTTGGCGCTCTAGCCTTCCACCCCTCACGGCGTTCTAGCCTTCCACCCGTCACTGCGCTCTAGCCTTCCACCCCTCTTAGGGCTCTAGCCTTCCACCCCTATTGGCGCTCTAGCCTTCCACCCCTCATGGCGCTCTAGCCTTCCACCCCTCTTGGCGCTCTAGCCTTCCACCCCTCACGGCGCTCTAGCCTTCCACCCCTCATGGCGCTCTAGCCTTCCACCCCTCATGGCGCTCTAGCCTTCTACCCGTCACGGCGCTCTAGCCTTCCACCCCTCATGGCGCTCTAGCCTTTCACCCCTCACGGCGCTCTAGCCTTCCACCCCTCACGGCGCTCTAGCCTTCCACCCCTCATGGCGCTCTAGCCTTCCACCCCTCTTGGCGCTCTAGCCTTCCACCCCTCACGGCGCTCTAGCCTTCCACCCCTCATGGCGCTCTAGCCTTCCACCCCTCATGGCGCTCTAGCCTTCTACCCGTCACGGCGCTCTAGCCTTCCACCCCTCATGGCGCTCTAGCCTTTCACCCCTCACGGCGCTCTAGCCTTCCACCCCTCACGGCGCTCTAGCCTTCCAACCCTCACGGCGCTCTAGCCTTCCACCCCTCACGGCGCTCTAGCCTTCCACCCCTCATGGGGCTCTAGCCTTCCACCCCTCTTGGCACTCTAGCCTTCCACCCCTATTGGCGCTCTAGCCTTCCACCCCTCATGCCGCTCTAGCCTTCCACCCCTCTTGGGGCTCTAGCCTTCCACCCCTCTTGGCGCTCTAGCTTTCCACCCCTCATGGCGCTCTAGCCTTCCACCCCTCTTGGCGCTCTAGCCTTCCATCCCTCACGGCGCTCTAGCCTTCCCTTCCACCCCTCACGGCGCTCTAGCCTTCCACCCCTCATGGCGCTCTAGCCTTCCACCCGTCACGGCGCTCTAGCCTTCCACCCCTCATGGCGCTCTAGCCTTTCACCCCTCACGGTGCTCTAGCCTTCCACCCCTCACGGCGCTCTAGCCTTCCACCCCTCACGGCGCTCTAGCCTTCCACCCCTCACGGCGCTCTAGCCTTCCACCCCTCAGAGCGCTCTAGCCTTCCACCCCTCATGGCGCTCTAGCCTTCCACCCCTCACGGCGCTCTAGCCTTCCACCCCTCACGGCGCTCTAGTCTTCCACCCCTCATGGCGCTCTAGCCTTCCACCCCTCACGGCGCTCTAGCCTTCCACCCCTCGCGGCGCTCTAGCCTTCCACCCCTCACGGAGCTCTAGCCTTCCACCCCTCACGGCGCTCTAGCCTTCCACCCCTCACGGCGCTCTAGCCTTCCACCCCTCACGGCGCTCTAGCCTTCCACGCCTCATGGCGCTCTAGCCTTCCACCCCTCACGGCGCTCTAGCCTTCCACCCCTCACGGCGCTCTAGCCTTCCACCCCTCACGGCGCTCTAGCCTTCCACCCCTCACGGCGCTCTAGCCTTCCACGCCTCATGGCGCTCTAGCCTTCCACCCCTCACGGCGCTCTAGCCTTCCACCCCTCACGGCGCTCTAGCCTTCCACCCCTCACGGCGCTCTAGCCTTCCACCCCTCACGGCGCTCTAGCTTTCCACCCCTCATGGCGCTCTAGCCTTCCACCCCTCTTGGCGCTCTAGCCTTCCATCCCTCACGGCGCTCTAGCCTTCCCTTCCACCCCTCACGGCGCTCTAGCCTTCCACCCCTCATGGCGCTCTAGCCTTCCACCCGTCACGGCGCTCTAGCCTTCCACCCCTCATGGCGCTCTAGCCTTTCACCCCTCACGGTGCTCTAGCCTTCCACCCCTCACGGCGCTCTAGCCTTCCACCCCTCACGGCGCTCTAGCCTTCCACCCCTCACGGCGCTCTAGCCTTCCACCCCTCAGAGCGCTCTAGCCTTCCACCCCTCATGGCGCTCTAGCCTTCCACCCCTCACGGCGCTCTAGCCTTCCACCCCTCACGGCGCTCTAGTCTTCCACCCCTCATGGCGCTCTAGCCTTCCACCCCTCACGGCGCTCTAGCCTTCCACCCCTCGCGGCGCTCTAGCCTTCCACCCCTCACGGAGCTCTAGCCTTCCACCCCTCACGGCGCTCTAGCCTTCCACCCCTCACGGCGCTCTAGCCTTCCACCCCTCACGGCGCTCTAGCCTTCCACGCCTCATGGCGCTCTAGCCTTCCACCCCTCACGGCGCTCTAGCCTTCCACCCCTCACGGCGCTCTAGCCTTCCACCCCTCACGGCGCTCTAGCCTTCCACCTCTCACGGCGCTCTAGCCTTCCACCCCTCACGGCGCTCTAGCCTTCCACCCCTCACGGCGCTCTAGCCTTCCACCCGTCACGGCGCTCTAGCCTTCCACCCGTCACGGCGCTCTAGCCTTCCACCCCTCACGGCGCTCTAGCCTTCCACCCCTCATGGCGCTCTAGACTTCCACCCCACATGGCGCTCAAGCCTTCCACCAGTCACGGCGCTCTAGCCTTCCCCCCCTCACGGCGCTCTAGCCTTCCACTCCTCATGGCGCTTTAGCCTTCCACCCCTCACGGCGCTCTAGCCTTCCACCCCTCATGGCGCTCTAGCCTTTCACCCGTCACGGCGCTCTAGCCTTCCACCCCTCCTGGTACTCTAGCCTTTAACCCGTCACGGCGCTCTAGCCTTCCACCCCTCACGGCGCTCTAGCCTTCCACCCCTCATGGCGCTCTAGACTTCCACCCCACATGGCGCTCAAGCCTTCCACCAGTCACGGCGCTCTAGCCTTCCCCCCCTCACGGCGCTCTAGCCTTCCACTCCTCATGGCGCTTTAGCCTTCCACCCCTCACGGCGCTCTAGCCTTCCACCCCTCATGGCGCTCTAGCCTTTCACCCGTCACGGCGCTCTAGCCTTCCACCCCTCCTGGTACTCTAGCCTTTAACCCGTCACGGCGCCCTAGCCGTCCGCCCCTCACGGCGCTCTAGCCTTCTACCCCTCATGGCGGTCTAGCCTTCCACCCCTCACGGCGCTCTAGCCTTCCATCCCTCATGGCGCTCTAGCCTTCCACCCCTCATGGCGCTCTAGCCTTCCACCCCTCTTGGCGCTCTAGCCTTCCACCCCTCATGGCGCTCTAACCTTCCACCCCTCATGGCGCTCTAGCCTTCCACCCCTCATGGTACTCTAGCCTTCCACCCCTCATGGCGCTCTAGCCTTCCATCCCTGATGGCGCTCTAGCCTTCCACCCATCACGGCGCTCTAGCCTTCCTCCCGTCATGGCGCTCAAGCCTTCCGCCCCTCATGGCGCTCTAGCCTTCCACCGCTCATGGCGCTCTAGCCTTCCACCCCTCTTGGCGCTCTAGCCTTCCACCCCGCACGGCGCTCTAGCCTTCCACCCCTCACGGCGCTCTAGCCTTCCACCCCTCTTGGCGCTCTAGCCTTCCACCCTTCATGGCGCTCTAGCCTTCGACCCCTCATGGCGCTCTAGCCTTCCACCCCTCTTGGCGCTCTAGCCTTCCACCCCTCACGGCGCTCTAGCCTTCCCTTCCGCCCCTCACGGCGCTCTAGCCTTCCACCCCTCATGGCGCTCTAGCCTTCCACCCCTCATGGCGCTCTAGCCTTCCACCCGTCACGGCGCTCTAGCCTTCCACCCCTCACGGCGCTCTAGCCTTCCACCCCTCACGGCGCTCTAGCTTTCCACCCCTCATGGCGCTCTAGCCTTCCACCCCTCTTGGCGCTCTAGCCTTCCATCCCTCACGGCGCTCTAGCCTTCCCTTCCACCCCTCACGGCGCTCTAGCCTTCCACCCCTCATGGCGCTCTAGCCTTCCACCCGTCACGGCGCTCTAGCCTTCCACCCCTCATGGCGCTCTAGCCTTTCACCCCTCACGGTGCTCTAGCCTTCCACCCCTCACGGCGCTCTAGCCTTCCACCCCTCACGGCGCTCTAGCCTTCCACCCCTCACGGCGCTCTAGCCTTCCACCCCTCAGAGCGCTCTAGCCTTCCACCCCTCATGGCGCTCTAGCCTTCCACCCCTCACGGCGCTCTAGCCTTCCACCCCTCACGGCGCTCTAGTCTTCCACCCCTCATGGCGCTCTAGCCTTCCACCCCTCACGGCGCTCTAGCCTTCCACCCCTCGCGGCGCTCTAGCCTTCCACCCCTCACGGAGCTCTAGCCTTCCACCCCTCACGGCGCTCTAGCCTTCCACCCCTCACGGCGCTCTAGCCTTCCACCCCTCACGGCGCTCTAGCCTTCCACGCCTCATGGCGCTCTAGCCTTCCACCCCTCACGGCGCTCTAGCCTTCCACCCCTCACGGCGCTCTAGCCTTCCACCCCTCACGGCGCTCTAGCCTTCCACCTCTCACGGCGCTCTAGCCTTCCACCCCTCACGGCGCTCTAGCCTTCCACCCCTCACGGCGCTCTAGCCTTCCACCCGTCACGGCGCTCTAGCCTTCCACCCGTCACGGCGCTCTAGCCTTCCACCCCTCACGGCGCTCTAGCCTTCCACCCCTCATGGCGCTCTAGACTTCCACCCCACATGGCGCTCAAGCCTTCCACCAGTCACGGCGCTCTAGCCTTCCCCCCCTCACGGCGCTCTAGCCTTCCACTCCTCATGGCGCTTTAGCCTTCCACCCCTCACGGCGCTCTAGCCTTCCACCCCTCATGGCGCTCTAGCCTTTCACCCGTCACGGCGCTCTAGCCTTCCACCCCTCCTGGTACTCTAGCCTTTAACCCGTCACGGCGCTCCAGCCTTCCACCCCTCACGGCGCTCTAGCCTTCCACCCCTCATGGCGCTCTAGACTTCCACCCCACATGGCGCTCAAGCCTTCCACCAGTCACGGCGCTCTAGCCTTCCCCCCCTCACGGCGCTCTAGCCTTCCACTCCTCATGGCGCTTTAGCCTTCCACCCCTCACGGCGCTCTAGCCTTCCACCCCTCATGGCGCTCTAGCCTTTCACCCGTCACGGCGCTCTAGCCTTCCACCCCTCCTGGTACTCTAGCCTTTAACCCGTCACGGCGCCCTAGCCGTCCGCCCCTCACGGCGCTCTAGCCTTCTACCCCTCATGGCGGTCTAGCCTTCCACCCCTCACGGCGCTCTAGCCTTCCACCCCTCATGGCGCTCTAGCCTTCCACCCCTCACGGCGCTCTAGCCTTCCACACCTCACGGCGCTCTAGCCTTTCACCCTTCATGGCGCTCTAGCCTTCCATCCCTCATGGCGCTCTAGCCTTCCACCCCTCATGGCGCTCTAGCCTTCCACCCCTCTTGGCGCTCTAGCCTTCCACCCCTCATGGCGCTCTAACCTTCCACCCCTCATGGCGCTCTAGCCTTCCACCCCTCATGGTACTCTAGCCTTCCACCCCTCATGGCGCTCTAGCCTTCCATCCCTGATGGCGCTCTAGCCTTCCACCCATCACGGCGCTCTAGCCTTCCTCCCGTCATGGCGCTCAAGCCTTCCGCCCCTCATGGCGCTCTAGCCTTCCACCGCTCATGGCGCTCTAGCCTTCCACCCCTCTTGGCGCTCTAGCCTTCCACCCCGCACGGCGCTCTAGCCTTCCACCCCTCACGGCGCTCTAGCCTTCCACCCCTCTTGGCGCTCTAGCCTTCCACCCTTCATGGCGCTCTAGCCTTCGACCCCTCATGGCGCTCTAGCCTTCCACCCCTCTTGGCGCTCTAGCCTTCCACCCCTCACGGCGCTCTAGCCTTCCCTTCCGCCCCTCACGGCGCTCTAGCCTTCTACCCCTCATGGCGCTCTAGCCTTCCACCCCTCATGGCGCTCTAGCCTTCCACCCGTCACGGCGCTCTAGCCTTCCACCCCTCATGGCGCTCTAGCCTTCCATCCCTCACGGCGCTCTACCCCTCCATCCCTCATGACGCTCTAGCCTTCCACCCCTCTTGGCGCTCTAGCCTTCCACCCTTCATGGCGCTTTAGCCTTCCACCCCTCATGGCGCTCTAGCCTTCCACCCCTCTTGGCGCTCTAGCCTTCCACCCCTCACGGCGCTCTAGCCTTCCCTTCCACCCCTCATGGCGCTCTAGCCTTCCGCCCGTCATGGCGCTCTAGCATTCCACCCCTCTTGGCGCTCTAGCCTTCTACCCCTCACGGCGCTCTAGCCTTCCACCCCTCATGGCGCTCTAGCCTTCCACCCCTCTTGGCGCTCTAGCCTTCCACCCCTCTTGGCGCTCTAGCCTTCCACCCTTCATGGCGCTCTAGCCTTCCACCCCTCATGGCGCTCTAGCCTTCCACCTCTCATGGCGCTCTAGCTTTCCACCCCTCACGGCGCTGTAGCCTTCCACCCCTCATGGCGCTCTAGCCTTCCACCCCTCATGACGCTCTAGCCTTCCACCCGTCACGGCGCTCTAGCCTTCCCTCCCTCACGGCGCTCTAGCCTTCCACCCCTCATGGCGCTCTAGCATTCCACCCCTCACGGCGCTCTAGCCTTCCACCCCTCACGGAGCTCTAGCCTTTCACCCCTCATGGCGCCCTAGCCTTTCACCCCTCATGGCGCCCTAGCCTTCCACCCCTCATGGCGCTCTAGCCTTCCACCCCTCATGGCGCTCCAGCCTTCCACCCGTCATGGCGCTCAAGTCTTCTACCCGTTACGGCGCTCTAGCCTCATGGCGCTCTAGCCTTCCACCCCTCATGGCGCTCTAGTCTTCCACCCCTCTTGGCGCTCTAGCCTTCCACCCCTCACGGCGTTCTAGCCTTCCACCCGTCACTGCGCTCTAGCCTTCCAATCCTCACGGCGCTCTAGCCTTCCACCCCTCACGGCGCTCTAGCCTTCCACCCCTCACGGCGCTCTAGCCTTCCACCCCTCATGGCGCTCTAGCCTTCCACCCCTCTCGGCGCTCTAGCCTTCCACCCCTCTTGGCGCTCTAGCCTTCCACCCCTCACGGCGCTCTAGCCTTCCACCACACATGGCGCTCTAGCCTTCCACCCGTCACGGCGCTCTAGCCTTCCACCCCTCACGGCGCTCTAGCCTTCCACCCCTCATGGCGCTCTAGCCTTCTACCCCTCATGGCGCTCTAGCCTTCCACCCCTCTTGGCGCTCTAGCCTTCCACCTCGCACGGCGCTCTACCCTTCCATCCCTCATGACGCTCTAGCCTTCCACCCCTCATGGCGCTCTAGCCTTCTACCACTCATGGCGCTCTAGTCTTCCACCCCTCTTGGCGCTCTAGCCTTCCACCCCGCACGGCGCTCTACCCTTTCATCCCTCATGACGCTCTAGCCTTCCACCCCTCTTGGCGCTCTAGCCTTCCACCCTTCATGGCGCTTTAGCCTTCCACCCCTCATGGGGCTCTAGCCTTCCACCCCTCTTGGCGCTCTAGCCTTCCACCCCTCACGGCGCTCTAGCCTTCCCTTCCACCCCTCACGGCACTCTAGCCTTCCACCCCTCATGGCGCTCTAGCCTTCCACCTCACATGGCGCTCTAGCCTTCCACCAGTCACGGCGCTCTAGCCTTCCCCCCCCTCACGGCGCTCTAGCCTTCCACCCCTCATGGCGCTTTAGCCTTCCGCCCGTCACGGCGCTCTAGCCTTCCAACCCTCATGGCGCTCTAGCCTTTCACCCGTCACGGCGCTCTAGCTTTCCACCCCTCATGGTACTCTAGCCTTTCACCCGTCACGGCGCCCTAGCCGTCCGCCCCTCACGGCGCTCTAGCTCTCCACCCCTCACGGCGCTCTAGCCTTCCACCCCTCACGCGCTCTAGGCTTCCACCCCTCATGGCGCTCTAGCCTTCCACCCCTCACGGCGCTCTAGCCTTCCACCCCTCACGGCGCTCTAGCCTTTCACCCCTCATGGCGCTCTAGCCTTCCATCCCTCATGGCGCTCTAGCCTTCCACCCCTCATGGCGCTCTAGCCTTCCACCCCTCTTGGCGCTCTAGCCTTCCACCCCTCATGGCGCTCTAGCCTTTCACCCCTCATGGCGCTCTAGCCTTCCACCCCTCATGGTACACTAGCCTTCCACCCCTCATGGCGCTCTAGCCTTCCATCCCTCATGGCGCTATAGCCTTCCACCCATCACGGCGCTCTAGCCTTCCACCCGTCATGGCGCTCTAGCCTTCCGCCCCTCATGGCGCTCTAGCCTTCCACCCCTCATGGCGCTCTAGCCTTCCACCCCTCTTGGCGCTCTAACCTTCCACCCCTCACGGCGCTCTAGCCTTCCACCCCTCACGGCGCTCTAGCTTTCCACCCCTCTTGGCGCTCTAGCCTTCCACCCCTCACGGCGCTCTAGCCTTCCCTTCCACCCCTCACGGCGCTCTAGCCTTCCACCGCTCATGGCGCTCTAGCCTTCCACCCCTCATGGCGCTCTAGCCTTCCACCCGTCACGGCGCTCTAGCCTTCCACCCCTCATGGCGCTCTAGCCTTCCACCCCTCACGGCGCTCTAGCCTTCCACCCCTCTTGGCGCTCTAGCCTTCCACCCCTCGTGGCGCTCTAGCCTTCCACCCCTCTTGGCGCTCTAGCCTTCCACCCCTCACGGCGCTCTAGCCTTCCCTTCCACCCCTCACGGCGTTCTAGCCTTCCACCGCTCATGGCGCTCTAGCCTTCCACCCCTCATGGCGCTCTAGCCTTCCACCCGTCACGGCGCTCTAGCCTTCCACCCCTCATGGCGCTCTAGCCTTCCACCCCTCACGGCGCTCTAGCCTTCCACCCCTCTTGGCGCTCTAGCCTTCCACCCCTCACGGCGCTCTAGCCTTCCACCCCTCTCGGCGCTCTAGCGTTCCACCCCTCTTGGCGCTCTAGCCTTCCACCCCTCATGGCGCTCTAGCCTTCCACTCCTCATGGCGCTCTAGCTTTCCACCCCTCTTGGCGCTCTAGCCTTCCACCTCTCACGGCGCTCTAGCCTTCCCTTCCACCGCTCACGGCGCTCTAGCCTTCCACGCCTCATGGCGCTCTAGCCTTCCACTCCTCATGGCGCTCTAGCCTTCCACCCGTCACGGCGCTCTAGCCTTCCACCCCTCATGGCGCTCTAGCCTTCCACCCCTCACGGCGCTCTAGCCTTCCACCGCTCATGGCGCTCTAGCCTTTCACCCGTCACGGCGCTCTAGCCTTCCACCCCTCATGGTACTCTAGCCTTTCACCCGTCACGGCGGTCTAGCCTTCCACCCGTCATGGCGCTCTAGCCTTCCACCCCTTATGGCGCTCTAACCTTCCACCCCTCATGGCGCCCTAGCCGTCCGCCCCTCACGGCGCTCTAGCTTTCCACCCCTCTTGGCGCTCTAGCCTTCCACCCCTCATGGCGCTCTAGCCTTTCACCCCTCATGGCGCTCTACCCTTCCACCCCTCATGGTACACTAGCCTTCGACCCCTCATGGCGCTCTAGCCTTCCATCCCTCATGGCGCTCTAGCCTTCCACCCATCACGGCGCTCTAGCCTTCCACCCGTCATGGCGCTCTAGCCTTCCGCCCCTCATGGCGCTCTAGCCTTCCACCCCTCATGGCGCTCTAGCCTTCCACCCCTCTTGGCGCTCTAGCCTTCCACCCCTCACGGCGCTCTAGCCTTCCACCCCTCACGGCGCTCTAGCCTTCCACCCCTCTTTGCGCTCTAGCCTTCCACCCTTCACGGCGCTCTAGCCTTCCCTTCCACCCCTCACGGCGCTCTAGCCTTCCACCGCTCATGGCGCTCTAGCCTTCCACCCCTCATGGCGCTCTAGCCTTCCACCCGTCACGGCGCTCTAGCCTTCCACCCCTCATGGCGCTCTAGCCTTCCACCCCTCTTGGCGCTCTAGCCTTCCACCCCTCACGGCGCTCTAGCCTTCCCTTCCACCCCTCACGGCGCTCTAGCCTTCCACAGCTCACGGCGCTCTAGCCTTCCACCCCTCATGGCGCTCTAGCCTTCCACCCGTCACGGCGCTCTAGCCTTCCACCCCTCATGGCGCTCTAGCTTTCCACCCCTCACGGCGCTCTAGCCTCCCACCCCTCTTGGCGCTCTAGCCTTCCACCCCTCACGGCGCTCTAGCCTTCCACCCCTCACGGCGCTCTAGCCTTCCACCCCTCTTGGCGCTCTAGCCTTCCACCCTTCATGGCGCTCTAGTCTTCCACCCCTCATGGCGCTCTAGCCTTCCACCCCTCTTGGCGCTCTAGCCTTCCACCCCTCACGGCGCTCTAGCCTTCCCTTCCACCCCTCACGGCGCTCTAGCCTTCCATCCCTCATGGTACTCTAGCCTTTCACCCGTCACGGCGCTCTAGCCTTCCACCCGTCATGGCGCTCTAGCCTTCCGCCCCTTATGGCGCTCTAGCCTTCCGCCCCTTATGGCGCTCTAGCCTTCCACCCCTCATGGCGCTCTAGCCTTCCGCCTCACATGGCGCTCTAGCCTTCCACCAGTCACGGCGCTCAAGCCTTCCCCCCCCTCACGGCGCTCTAGCCTTCCACCCCTCATGGCGCTTTAGCCTTCCGCCCGTCACGGCGCTCTAGCCTTCCAACCCTCATGGCGCTCTAGCCTTTCACCCGTCACGGCGCTCTAGCTTTCCACCCCTCATGGTACTCTAGCCTTTCACCCGTCACGGCGCCCTAGCCGTCCGCCCCTCACGGCGCTCTAGCTCTCCACCCCTCACGGCGCTCTAGCCTTCCACCCCTCACGCGCTCTAGGTTTCCACCCCTCATGGCGCTCTAGCCTTCCACCCCTCACGGCGCTCTAGCCTTCCACCCCTCACGGCGCTCTAGCCTTTCACCCCTCATGGCGCTCTAGCCTTCCATCCCTCATGGCGCTCTAGCCTTCCACCCCTCATGGCGCTCTAGCCTTCCACCCCTCTTGGCGCTCTAGCCTTCCACCCCTCATGGCGCCCTAGCCTTTCACCCCTCATGGCGCTCTAGCCTTCCACCCCTCATGGTACACTAGCCTTCCACCCCTCATGGCGCTCTAGCCTTCCATCCCTCATGGCGCTATAGCCTTCCACCCATCACGGCGCTCTAGCCTTCCACCCGTCATGGCGCTCTAGCCTTCCGCCCCTCATGGCGCTCTAGCCTTCCACCCCTCATGGCGCTCTAGCCTTCCACCCCTCTTGGCGCTCTAACCTTCCACCCCTCACGGCGCTCTAGCCTTCCACCCCTCACGGCGCTCTAGCTTTCCACCCCTCTTGGCGCTCTAGCCTTCCACCCCTCACGGCGCTCTAGCCTTCCCTTCCACCCCTCACGGCGCTCTAGCCTTCCACCGCTCATGGCGCTCTAGCCTTCCACCCCTCATGGCGCTCTAGCCTTCCACCCGTCACGGCGCTCTAGCCTTCCACCCCTCATGGCGCTCTAGCCTTCCACCCCTCACGGCGCTCTAGCCTTCCACCCCTCTTGGCGCTCTAGCCTTCCACCCCTCGTGGCGCTCTAGCCTTCCACCCCTCTTGGCGCTCTAGCCTTCCACCCCTCACGGCGCTCTAGCCTTCCCTTCCACCCCTCACGGCGTTCTAGCCTTCCACCGCTCATGGCGCTCTAGCCTTCCACCCCTCATGGCGCTCTAGCCTTCCACCCGTCACGGCGCTCTAGCCTTCCACCCCTCATGGCGCTCTAGCCTTCCACCCCTCACGGCGCTCTAGCCTTCCACCCCTCTTGGCGCTCTAGCCTTCCACCCCTCACGGCGCTCTAGCCTTCCACCCCTCTCGGCGCTCTAGCGTTCCACCCCTCTTGGCGCTCTAGCCTTCCACCCCTCATGGCGCTCTAGCCTTCCACCCCTCATGGCGCTCTAGCTTTCCACCCCTCTTGGCGCTCTAGCCTTCCACCTCTCACGGCGCTCTAGCCTTCCCTTCCACCGCTCACGGCGCTCTAGCCTTCCACGCCTCATGGCGCTCTAGCCTTCCACTCCTCATGGCGCTCTAGCCTTCCACCCGTCACGGCGCTCTAGCCTTCCACCCCTCATGGCGCTCTAGCCTTCCACCCCTCACGGCGCTCTAGCCTTCCACCGCTCATGGCGCTCTAGCCTTTCACCCGTCACGGCGCTCTAGCCTTCCACCCCTCATGGTACTCTAGCCTTTCACCCGTCACGGCGGTCTAGCCTTCCACCCGTCATGGCGCTCTAGCCTTCCACCCCTTATGGCGCTCTAACCTTCCACCCCTCATGGCGCCCTAGCCGTCCGCCCCTCACGGCGCTCTAGCTTTCCACCCCTCTTGGCGCTCTAGCCTTCCACCCCTCATGGCGCTCTAGCCTTTCACCCCTCATGGCGCTCTACCCTTCCACCCCTCATGGTACACTAGCCTTCGACCCCTCATGGCGCTCTAGCCTTCCATCCCTCATGGCGCTCTAGCCTTCCACCCATCACGGCGCTCTAGCCTTCCACCCGTCATGGCGCTCTAGCCTTCCGCCCCTCATGGCGCTCTAGCCTTCCACCCCTCATGGCGCTCTAGCCTTCCACCCCTCTTGGCGCTCTAGCCTTCCACCCCTCACGGCGCTCTAGCCTTCCACCCCTCACGGCGCTCTAGCCTTCCACCCCTCTTTGCGCTCTAGCCTTCCACCCTTCACGGCGCTCTAGCCTTCCCTTCCACCCCTCACGGCGCTCTAGCCTTCCACCGCTCATGGCGCTCTAGCCTTCCACCCCTCATGGCGCTCTAGCCTTCCACCCGTCACGGCGCTCTAGCCTTCCACCCCTCATGGCGCTCTAGCCTTCCACCCCTCTTGGCGCTCTAGCCTTCCACCCCTCACGGCGCTCTAGCCTTCCCTTCCACCCCTCACGGCGCTCTAGCCTTCCACAGCTCACGGCGCTCTAGCCTTCCACCCCTCATGGCGCTCTAGCCTTCCACCCGTCACGGCGCTCTAGCCTTCCACCCCTCATGGCGCTCTAGCTTTCCACCCCTCACGGCGCTCTAGCCTCCCACCCCTCTTGGCGCTCTAGCCTTCCACCCCTCACGGCGCTCTAGCCTTCCACCCCTCACGGCGCTCTAGCCTTCCACCCCTCTTGGCGCTCTAGCCTTCCACCCTTCATGGCGCTCTAGTCTTCCACCCCTCATGGCGCTCTAGCCTTCCACCCCTCTTGGCGCTCTAGCCTTCCACCCCTCACGGCGCTCTAGCCTTCCCTTCCACCCCTCACGGCGCTCTAGCCTTCCATCCCTCATGGTACTCTAGCCTTTCACCCGTCACGGCGCTCTAGCCTTCCACCCGTCATGGCGCTCTAGCCTTCCGCCCCTTATGGCGCTCTAGCCTTCCACCCCTCATGGCGCTCTAGCCTTCCGCCCCTCATGGCGCTCTAGCATTCCACCCCTCTTGGCGCTCTAGCCTTCCACCCCTCACGGCGCTCTAGCCTTCCACGCTTCATGGCGCTCTAGCCTTCCACCCCTCTTGGCGCTCTAGCCTTCCACCCCTCATGGCGCTCTAGCCTTCCACCTCTCATGGCGCTTTAGCCTTCCACCCGTCTTGGCGCTCTAGCCTGCCACCCCTCACGGCGCTCTAGCCTTCCTTTCCAGCTCCCACGGCGCTCTAGCCTTCCACCCCTTATGGCGCTCTAGCCTTCCACCCCTCACGGCGCTCTAGCCTTCCACCCCTCATGGCGCACTAGCCTTCCACCCCTCATGGCGCTGTAGCATTCCACCCCTCACGGCGCTCTAGCCTTTCACCCTTCATGGCGCTCTAGCCTTCCATCCCTCATGGCGCTCTAGCCTTCCACCCCTCTTGGCGCTCTAGCCTTCCACCCCTCATGGCGCTCTAGCCTTTCACCCCTCATGGCGCTATAGCCTTCCACCCCTCATGGTACACTAGCCTTCCACCCCTCATGGCGCTCTAGCCTTCCATCCCTCATGGCGCTCTAGCCTTCCACCCATCACGGCGCTCTAGCCTTCCACCCGTCATGGCGCTCTAGCCTTCCGCCCCTCATGGCGCTCTAGCCTTCCACCCCTCATGGCGCTCTAGCCTTCCACCCCTCTTGGCGCTCTAGCCTTCCACCCCTCACGGCGCTCTAGCCTTCCACCCCTCACGGCGCTCTAGCCTTCCACCCCTCTTGGCCCTCTAGCCTTCCCTTCCACCGCTCACGGCGCTCTAGCCTTCCACGCCTCATGGCGCTCTAGCCTTCCACTCCTCATGGCGCTCTAGCCTTCCACCCGTCACGGCGCTCTAGCCTTCCACCCCTCATGGCGCTCTAGCCTTCCACCCCTCACGGCGCTCTAGCCTTCCACCGCTCATGGCGCTCTAGCCTTTCACCCGTCACGGCGCTCTAGCTTTCCACCCCTCATGGTACTCTAGCCTTTCACCCGTCACGGCGGTCTAGCCTTCCACCCGTCATGGCGCTCTAGCCTTCCACCCCTTATGGCGCTCTAACCTTCCACCCCTCATGGCGCCCTAGCCGTCCGCCCCTCACGGCGCTCTAGCTTTCCACCCCTCTTGGCGCTCTAGCCTTCCACCCCTCATGGCGCTCTAGCCTTTCACCCCTCATGGCGCTCTACCCTTCCACCCCTCATGGTACACTAGCCTTCGACCCCTCATGGCGCTCTAGCCTTCCATCCCTCATGGCGCTCTAGCCTTCCACCCATCACGGCGCTCTAGCCTTCCACCCGTCATGGCGCTCTAGCCTTCCGCCCCTCATGGCGCTCTAGCCTTCCACCCCTCATGGCGCTCTAGCCTTCCACCCCTCTTGGCGCTCTAGCCTTCCACCCCTCACGGCGCTCTAGCCTTCCACCCCTCACGGCGCTCTAGCCTTCCACCCCTCTTTGCGCTCTAGCCTTCCACCCTTCACGGCGCTCTAGCCTTCCCTTCCACCCCTCACGGCGCTCTAGCCTTCCACCGCTCATGGCGCTCTAGCCTTCCACCCCTCATGGCGCTCTAGCCTTCCACCCGTCACGGCGCTCTAGCCTTCCACCCCTCATGGCGCTCTAGCCTTCCACCCCTCTTGGCGCTCTAGCCTTCCACCCCTCACGGCGCTCTAGCCTTCCCTTCCACCCCTCACGGCGCTCTAGCCTTCCACAGCTCACGGCGCTCTAGCCTTCCACCCCTCATGGCGCTCTAGCCTTCCACCCGTCACGGCGCTCTAGCCTTCCACCCCTCATGGCGCTCTAGCTTTCCACCCCTCACGGCGCTCTAGCCTCCCACCCCTCTTGGCGCTCTAGCCTTCCACCCCTCACGGCGCTCTAGCCTTCCACCCCTCACGGCGCTCTAGCCTTCCACCCCTCTTGGCGCTCTAGCCTTCCACCCTTCATGGCGCTCTAGTCTTCCACCCCTCATGGCGCTCTAGCCTTCCACCCCTCTTGGCGCTCTAGCCTTCCACCCCTCACGGCGCTCTAGCCTTCCCTTCCACCCCTCTTGGCGCTCTAGCCTTCCACCCTTCATGGCGCTCTAGTCTTCCACCCCTCATGGCGCTCTAGCCTTCCACCCCTCTTGGCGCTCTAGCCTTCCACCCCTCACGGCGCTCTAGCCTTCCCTTCCACCACTCACGGCGCTCTAGCCTTCCATCCCTCATGGTACTCTAGCCTTTCACCCGTCACGGCGCTCTAGCCTTCCACCCGTCATGGCGCTCTAGCCTTCCGCCCCTTATGGCGCTCTAGCCTTCCACCCCTCATGGCGCTCTAGCCTTCCGCCCCTCATGGCGCTCTAGCATTCCACCCCTCTTGGCGCTCTAGCCTTCCACCCCTCACGGCGCTCTAGCCTTCCACGCTTCATGGCGCTCTAGCCTTCCACCCCTCTTGGCGCTCTAGCCTTCCACCCCTCATGGCGCTCTAGCCTTCCACCTCTCATGGCGCTTTAGCCTTCCACCCGTCTTGGCGCTCTAGCCTGCCACCCCTCACGGCGCTCTAGCCTTCCTTTCCAGCTCCCACGGCGCTCTAGCCTTCCACCCCTCATGGCGCTCTAGCCTTCCACCCCTCACGGCGCTCTAGCCTTCCACCCCTCATGGCGCACTAGCCTTCCACCCCTCATGGCGCTGTAGCATTCCACCCCTCACGGCGCTCTAGCCTTTCACCCTTCATGGCGCTCTAGCCTTCCATCCCTCATGGCGCTCTAGCCTTCCACCCCTCTTGGCGCTCTAGCCTTCCACCCCTCATGGCGCTCTAGCCTTTCACCCCTCATGGCGCTATAGCCTTCCACCCCTCATGGTACACTAGCCTTCCACCCCTCATGGCGCTCTAGCCTTCCATCCCTCATGGCGCTCTAGCCTTCCACCCATCACGGCGCTCTAGCCTTCCACCCGTCATGGCGCTCTAGCCTTCCGCCCCTCATGGCGCTCTAGCCTTCCACCCCTCATGGCGCTCTAGCCTTCCACCCCTCTTGGCGCTCTAGCCTTCCACCCCTCACGGCGCTCTAGCCTTCCACCCCTCACGGCGCTCTAGCCTTCCACCCCTCTTGGCGCTCTAGCCTTCCATCCTTCATGGCGCTCTAGCCTTCCACCACTCATGGCGCTCTAGCCTTCCACCCCTCTTGGCGCTCTAGCCTTCCACCCCTCACGGCGCTCTAGCCTTCCCTTCCACCCCTCACGGCGCTCTACCCTTCCATCCCTCATGACGCTCTAGCCTTCCACCCCTCTTGGCGCTCTAGCCTTCCACCCTTCATGGCGCTTTAGCCTTCCACCCCTCATGGGGCTCTAGCCTTCCACCCCTCTTGGCGCTCTAGCCTTCCACCCCTCACGGCGCTCTAGCCTTCCACCTCACATGGCGCTCTAGCCTTCCACCAGTCACGGCGCTCTAGCCTTCCCCCCCCTCACGGCGCTCTAGCCTTCCACCCCTCATGGCGCTTTAGCCTTCCGCCCGTCACGGCGCTCTAGCTTTCCAACCCTCATGGCGCTCTAGCCTTTCACCCGTCACGGCGCTCTAGCTTTCCACCCCTCATGGTACTCTAGCCTTTCACCCGTCACGGCGCCCTAGCCGTCCGCCCCTCACGGCGCTCTAGCTCTCCACCCCTCACGGCGCTCTAGCCTTCCACCCCTCACGGCGCTCTAGCCTTCCACCCCTCATGGCGCTCTAGCCTTCCACCCCTCACGGCGCTCTAGCCTTCCACCCCTCACGGCGCTCTAGCTTTCCACCCCTCTTGGCGCTCTAGCCTTCCACCGCTCATGGCGCTCTAGCCTTCCACCCCTCTTGGCGCTCTAGCCTTCCACCCCACACGGCGCTCTAGCCTTCCCTTCCACCCCTCACGGCGTTCTAGCCTTCCACCGCTCATGGCGCTCTAGCCTTCCACCCCTCATGGCGCTCTAGCCTTCCACCCGTCACGGCGCGCTAGCCTTCCACCCCTCTTGGCGCTCTAGCCTTCCACCCCGCACGGCGCTCTACCCTTCCATCCCTCATGACGCTCTAGCCTTCCACCCCTCTTGGCGCTCTAGCCTTCCACCCTTCATGGCGCTTTAGCCTTCCACCCCTCATGGGGCTCTAGCCTTCCACCCCTCTTGGCGCTCTAGCCTTCCACCCCTCACGGCGCTCTAGCCTTCCACCTCACATGGCGCTCTAGCCTTCCACCAGTCACGGCGCTCTAGCCTTCCCCCCCCTCACGGCGCTCTAGCCTTCCACCCCTCATGGCGCTTTAGCCTTCCGCCCGTCACGGCGCTCTAGCCTTCCAACCCTCATGGCGCTCTAGCCTTTCACCCGTCACGGCGCTCTAGCTTTCCACCCCTCATGGTACTCTAGCCTTTCACCCGTCACGGCGCCCTAACCGTCCGCCCCTCACGGCGCTCTAGCTCTCCACCCCTCACGGCGCTCTAGCCTTCCACCCCTCACGGCGCTCTAGCCTTCCACCCCTCATGGCGCTCTAGCCTTCCACCCCTCACGGCGCTCTAGCCTTCCACCCCTCACGGCGCTCTAGCTTTCCACCCCTCTTGGCGCTCTAGCCTTCCACCCCTCACGGCGCTCTAGCCTTCCCTTCCACCCCTCATGGCGCTCTAGCCTTCCACCGCTCATGGCGCTCTAGCCTTCCACCCCTCTTGGCGCTCTAGCCTTCCACCCCTCACGGCGCTCTAGCCTTCCCTTCCACCCCTCACGGCGTTCTAGCCTTCCACCGCTCATGGCGCTCTAGCCTTCCACCCCTCATGGCGCTCTAGCCTTTCACCCGTCACGGCGCTCTAGCCTTCCACCCCTCATGGCGCTATAGCCTTCCACCCCTCAGGGCGCTCTAGCCTTCTACCCCTCTTGGCGCTCTAGCCTTCCACCCCTCACGGCGCTCTAGCCTTCCACCCCTCACGGCACTCTAGCGTTCCACCCCTCTTGGCGCTCTAGCCTTCCATCCCTCATGGCGCTCTAGCCTTCCACCCCTCATGGCGCTCTAGCTTTCCACCCCTCTTGGCGCTCTAGCCTTCCACCTCTCACGGCACTCTAGCCTTCCCTTCCACCCCTCACGGCGCTCTAGCCTTCCACCCCTCATGGCGCTCTAGCCTTCCACTCCTCATGGCGCTCTAGCCTTCCACCCGTCACGGCGCTCTAGCCTTCCACCCCTCATGGCGCTCTAGCCTTCCACCCCTCACGGCGCTCTAGCCTTCCACCGCTCATGGCGCTCTAGCCTTTCACCCGTCACGGCGCTCTAGCCTTCCACCCCTCATGGTACTCTAGCCTTTCACCCGTCACGGCGCTCTAGCCTTCCACCCGTCATGGCGCTCTAGCCTTCCACCCCTTATGGCGCTCTAGCCTTCCACCCCTCATGGCGCCCTAGCCGTCCGCCCCTCACGGCGCTCTAGCTTTCCACCCCTCATGGCGCTCTAGCCTTCCACCCCTCACGGCGCTCTTGCCTTCTACCCCTCATGGCGCTCTAGCCTTCCACCCCTCACGGCGCTGTAGCCTTCCACCCCTCACGGCGCTCTAGCCTTTCACCCCTCATGGCGCTCTAGCCATCCATCCCTCACGGCGCCGTAGCCTTCCACCCCTCATGGCGCTCTAGCCTTCCACCCCTCATGGCGCTCTAGCCTTCCCCCCCTCACGGTGCTCTAGCTTTCCACCCCTCATGGCGCTTTAGCCTTCCACCCCTCACGGCGCTCTAGCCTTCCACCCCTCATGGCGCTCTAGTCTTTCACCCGTCACGGCGCTCTAGCCTTCCACCCCTCACGGCGCTCTAGCCTTCCACCCCTCATGGCGCTCTGGCCTTTCACCCGTCACGGCGCTCTAGCCTTCCATCCCTCATGGTACTCTAGCCTTTCACCCGTCACGGCGCCCTAGCCGTCCGCCCCTCACGGCGCTCTAGCATTCCACCCCTCTTGGCGCTCTAGCCTTCCACCCCTCACGGCGCTCTAGCCTTCCACCTCTCATGGCGCTCTAGCCTTCCACCCCTCATGGCGCTCTAGCCTTCCACCTCTCATGGCGCTTTAGCCTTCCACCCCTCTTGGCGCTCTAGCCTTCCACCCCTCACGGCGCTCTAGCCTTCCTTTCCAGCTCCCACGGCGCTCTAGCCTTCCACCCCTCATGGCGCTCTAGCCTTCCACCCCTCACGGCGCTCTAGCCTTCCACCCCTCATGGCGCACTAGTCTTCCACCCCTCATGGCGCTGTAGCATTCCACCCCTCACGGCGCTCTAGCCTTTCACCCTTCATGGCGCTCTAGCCTTCCATCCCTCATGGCGCTCTAGCCTTCCACCCCTCTTGGCGCTCTAGCCTTCCACCCCTCATGGCGCTCTAGCCTTTCACCCCTCATGGCGCTATAACCTTCCACCCCTCATGTTACACTAGCCTTCCACCCCTCATGGCGCTCTAGCCTTCCATCCCTCATGGCGCTCTAGCCTTCCACCCATCACGGCGCTCTAGCCTTCCACCCGTCATGGCGCTCTAGCCTTCCGCCCCTCTTGGCGCTCTAGCCTTCCATCCTTCATGGCGCTCTAGCCTTCCACCACTCATGGCGCTCTAGCCTTCCACCCCTCTTGGCGCTCTAGCCTTCCACCCCTCACGGCGCTCTAGCCTTCCCTTCCACCCCTCACGGCGCTCTACCCTTCCATCCCTCATGACGCTCTAGCCTTCCACCCCTCTTGGCGCTCTAGCCTTCCACCCTTCATGGCGCTTTAGCCTTCCACCCCTCATGGGGCTCTAGCCTTCCACCCCTCTTGGCGCTCTAGCCTTCCACCCCTCACGGCGCTCTAGCCTTCCACCTCACATGGCGCTCTAGCCTTCCACCAGTCACGGCGCTCTAGCCTTCCCCCCCCTCACGGCGCTCTAGCCTTCCACCCCTCATGGCGCTTTAGCCTTCCGCCCGTCACGGCGCTCTAGCCTTCCAACCCTCATGGCGCTCTAGCCTTTCACCCGTCACGGCGCTCTAGCTTTCCACCCCTCATGGTACTCTAGCCTTTCACCCGTCACGGCGCCCTAGCCGTCCGCCCCTCACGGCGCTCTAGCTCTCCACCCCTCACGGCGCTCTAGCCTTCCACCCCTCACGGCGCTCTAGCCTTCCACCCCTCATGGCGCTCTAGCCTTCCACCCCTCACGGCGCTCTAGCCTTCCACCCCTCACGGCGCTCTAGCTTTCCACCCCTCTTGGCGCTCTAGCCTTCCACCGCTCATGGCGCTCTAGCCTTCCACCCCTCTTGGCGCTCTAGCCTTCCACCCCACACGGCGCTCTAGCCTTCCCTTCCACCCCTCACGGAGTTCTAGCCTACCACCGCTCATGGCGCTCTAGCCTTCCACCCCTCATGGCGCTCTAGCCTTCCACCCGTCACGGCGCTCTAGCCTTCCACCCCTCTTGGCGCTCTAGCCTTCCACCCCGCACGGCGCTCTACCCTTCCATCCCTCATGACGCTCTAGCCTTCCACCCCTCTTGGAGCTCTAGCCTTCCACCCTTCATGGCGCTTTAGCCTTCCACCCCTCATGGGGCTCTAGCCTTCCACCCCTCTTGGCGCTCTAGCCTTCCACCCCTCACGGCGCTCTAGCCTTCCACCTCACATGGCGCTCTAGCCTTCCACCAGTCACGGCGCTCTAGCCTTCCCCCCCCTCACGGCGCTCTAGCCTTCCCTTCCACCCCTCATGGCGCTCTAGCCTTCCACCGCTCATGGCGCTCTAGCCTTCCACCCCTCTTGGCGCTCTAGCCTTCCAGCACTCACGGCGCTCTAGCCTTCCCTTCCACCCCTCACGGCGTTCTAGCCTTCCACCGCTCATGGCGCTCTAGCCTTCCACCCCTCATGGCGCTCTAGCCTTCCACCCGTCACGGCGCTCTAGCCTTCCACCCCTCATGGCGCTCTAGCCTTCCACCCCTCACGGCGCTCTAGCCTTCCACCCCTCTTGGCGCTCTAGCCTTCCACCCCTCACGGCGCTCTAGCCTTCCACCCCTCACGGCACTCTAGCGTTCCACCCCTCTTGGCGCTCTAGCCTTCCATCCCTCATGGCGCTCTAGTCTTCCACCCCTCATGGCGCTCTAGCTTTCCACCCCTCTTGGCGCTCTAGCCTTCCACCTCTCACGGCACTCTAGCCTTCCCTTCCACCCCTCACGGCGCTCTAGCCTTCCACCCCTCATGGCGCTCTAGCCTTCCACTCCTCATGGCGCTCTAGCCTTCCACCCGTCACGGCGCTCTAGCCTTCCACCCCTCATGGCGCTCTAGCCTTCCACCCCTCACGGCGCTCTAGCCTTCCACCGCTCATGGCGCTCTAGCCTTTCACCCGTCACGGCGCTCTAGCCTTCCACCCCTCATGGTACTCTAGCCTTTCACCCGTCACGGCGCTCTAGCCTTCCACCCGTCATGGCGCTCTAGCCTTCCACCCCTTATGGCGCTCTAGCCTTCCACCCCTCATGGCGCCTTAGCCGTCCGCCCCTCACGGCGCTCTAGCTTTCCACCCCTCATGGCGCTCTAGCCTTCCACCCCTCAGGGCGCTCTTGCCTTCTACCCCTCATGGCGCTCTAGCCTTCCACCCCTCACGGCGCTGTAGCCTTCCACCCCTCACGGCGCTCTAGCCTTTCACCCCTCATGGCGCTCTAGCCATCCATCCCTCACGGCGCCGTAGCCTTCCACCCCTCATGGCGCTCTAGCCTTCCACCCCTCACGGCGCTCTAGCTTTCCACCCCTCTTGGCGCTCTAGCCTTCCACCGCTCATGGCGCTCTAGCCTTCCACCCCTCTTGGCGCTCTAGCCTTCCACCCCACACGGCGCTCTAGCCTTCCCTTCCACCCCTCACGGCGTTCTAGCCTACCACCGCTCATGGCGCTCTAGCCTTCCACCCCTCATGGCGCTCTAGCCTTCCACCCGTCACGGCGCTCTAGCCTTCCACCCCTCTTGGCGCTCTAGCCTTCCACCCCGCACGGCGCTCTACCCTTCCATCCCTCATGACGCTCTAGCCTTCCACCCCTCTTGGAGCTCTAGCCTTCCACCCTTCATGGCGCTTTAGCCTTCCACCCCTCATGGGGCTCTAGCCTTCCACCCCTCTTGGCGCTCTAGCCTTCCACCCCTCACGGCGCTCTAGCCTTCCACCTCACATGGCGCTCTAGCCTTCCACCAGTCACGGCGCTCTAGCCTTCCCCCCCCTCACGGCGCTCTAGCCTTCCCTTCCACCCCTCATGGCGCTCTAGCCTTCCACCGCTCATGGCGCTCTAGCCTTCCACCCCTCTTGGCGCTCTAGCCTTCCAGCCCTCACGGCGCTCTAGCCTTCCCTTCCACCCCTCACGGCGTTCTAGCCTTCCACCGCTCATGGCGCTCTAGCCTTCCACCCCTCATGGCGCTCTAGCCTTCCACCCGTCACGGCGCTCTAGCCTTCCACCCCTCATGGCGCTCTAGCCTTCCACCCCTCACGGCGCTCTAGCCTTCCACCCCTCTTGGCGCTCTAGCCTTCCACCCCTCACGGCGCTCTAGCCTTCCACCCCTCACGGCACTCTAGCGTTCCACCCCTCTTGGCGCTCTAGCCTTCCATCCCTCATGGCGCTCTAGCCTTCCACCCCTCATGGCGCTCTAGCTTTCCACCCCTCTTGGCGCTCTAGCCTTCCACCTCTCACGGCACTCTAGCCTTCCCTTCCACCCCTCACGGCGCTCTAGCCTTCCACCCCTCATGGCGCTCTAGCCTTCCACTCCTCATGGCGCTCTAGCCTTCCACCCGTCACGGCGCTCTAGCCTTCCACCCCTCATGGCGCTCTAGCCTTCCACCCCTCACGGCGCTCTAGCCTTCCACCGCTCATGGCGCTCTAGCCTTTCACCCGTCACGGCGCTCTAGCCTTCCACCCGTCATGGCGCTCTAGCCTTCCACCCCTCTTGGCGCTCTAGCCTTCCACCCCACACGGCGCTCTAGCCTTCCCTTCCACCCCTCACGGCGTTCTAGCCTACCACCGCTCATGGCGCTCTAGCCTTCCACCCCTCATGGCGCTCTAGCCTTCCACCCGTCACGGCGCTCTAGCCTTCCACCCGTCATGGCGCTCTAGCCTTCCGCCCCTCTTGGCGCTCTAGCCTTCCATCCTTCATGGCGCTCTAGCCTTCCACCACTCATGGCGCTCTAGCCTTCCACCCCTCTTGGCGCTCTAGCCTTCCACCCCTCACGGCGCTCTAGCCTTCCCTTCCACCCCTCACGGCGCTCTACCCTTCCATCCCTCATGACGCTCTAGCCTTCCACCCCTCTTGGCGCTCTAGCCTTCCACCCTTCATGGCGCTTTAGCCTTCCACCCCTCATGGGGCTCTAGCCTTCCACCCCTCTTGGCGCTCTAGCCTTCCACCCCTCACGGCGCTCTAGCCTTCCACCTCACATGGCGCTCTAGCCTTCCACCAGTCACGGCGCTCTAGCCTTCCCCCCCCTCACGGCGCTCTAGCCTTCCACCCCTCATGGCGCTTTAGCCTTCCGCCCGTCACGGCGCTCTAGCCTTCCAACCCTCATGGCGCTCTAGCCTTTCACCCGTCACGGCGCTCTAGCTTTCCACCCCTCATGGTACTCTAGCCTTTCACCCGTCACGGCGCCCTAGCCGTCCGCCCCTCACGGCGCTCTAGCTCTCCACCCCTCACGGCGCTCTAGCCTTCCACCCCTCACGGCGCTCTAGCCTTCCACCCCTCATGGCGCTCTAGCCTTCCACCCCTCACGGCGCTCTAGCCTTCCACCCCTCACGGCGCTCTAGCTTTCCACCCCTCTTGGCGCTCTAGCCTTCCACCGCTCATGGCGCTCTAGCCTTCCACCCCTCTTGGCGCTCTAGCCTTCCACCCCACACGGCGCTCTAGCCTTCCCTTCCACCCCTCACGGCGTTCTAGCCTACCACCGCTCATGGCGCTCTAGCCTTCCACCCCTCATGGCGCTCTAGCCTTCCACCCGTCACGGCGCTCTAGCCTTCCACCCCTCTTGGCGCTCTAGCCTTCCACCCCGCACGGCGCTCTACCCTTCCATCCCTCATGACGCTCTAGCCTTCCACCCCTCTTGGAGCTCTAGCCTTCCACCCTTCATGGCGCTTTAGCCTTCCACCCCTCATGGGGCTCTAGCCTTCCACCCCTCTTGGCGCTCTAGCCTTCCACCCCTCACGGCGCTCTAGCCTTCCACCTCACATGGCGCTCTAGCCTTCCACCAGTCACGGCGCTCTAGCCTTCCCCCCCCTCACGGCGCTCTAGCCTTCCCTTCCACCCCTCATGGCGCTCTAGCCTTCCACCGCTCATGGCGCTCTAGCCTTCCACCCCTCTTGGCGCTCTAGCCTTCCAGCCCTCACGGCGCTCTAGCCTTCCCTTCCACCCCTCACGGCGTTCTAGCCTTCCACCGCTCATGGCGCTCTAGCCTTCCACCCCTCATGGCGCTCTAGCCTTCCACCCGTCACGGCGCTCTAGCCTTCCACCCCTCATGGCGCTCTAGCCTTCCACCCCTCACGGCGCTCTAGCCTTCCACCCCTCTTGGCGCTCTAGCCTTCCACCCCTCACGGCGCTCTAGCCTTCCACCCCTCACGGCACTCTAGCGTTCCACCCCTCTTGGCGCTCTAGCCTTCCATCCCTCATGGCGCTCTAGTCTTCCACCCCTCATGGCGCTCTAGCTTTCCACCCCTCTTGGCGCTCTAGCCTTCCACCTCTCACGGCACTCTAGCCTTCCCTTCCACCCCTCACGGCGCTCTAGCCTTCCACCCCTCATGGCGCTCTAGCCTTCCACTCCTCATGGCGCTCTAGCCTTCCACCCGTCACGGCGCTCTAGCCTTCCACCCCTCATGGCGCTCTAGCCTTCCACCCCTCACGGCGCTCTAGCCTTCCACCGCTCATGGCGCTCTAGCCTTTCACCCGTCACGGCGCTCTAGCCTTCCACCCCTCATGGTACTCTAGCCTTTCACCCGTCACGGCGCTCTAGCCTTCCACCCGTCATGGCGCTCTAGCCTTCCACCCCTTATGGCGCTCTAGCCTTCCACCCCTCATGGCGCCTTAGCCGTCCGCCCCTCACGGCGCTCTAGCTTTCCACCCCTCATGGCGCTCTAGCCTTCCACCCCTCACGGCGCTCTTGCCTTCTACCCCTCATGGCGCTCTAGCCTTCCACCCCTCACGGCGCTGTAGCCTTCCACCCCTCACGGCGCTCTAGCCTTTCACCCCTCATGGCGCTCTAGCCATCCATCCCTCACGGCGCCGTAGCCTTCCACCCCTCATGGCGCTCTAGCCTTCCACCCCTCACGGCGCTCTAGCTTTCCACCCCTCTTGGCGCTCTAGCCTTCCACCGCTCATGGCGCTCTAGCCTTCCACCCCTCTTGGCGCTCTAGCCTTCCACCCCACACGGCGCTCTAGCCTTCCCTTCCACCCCTCACGGCGTTCTAGCCTACCACCGCTCATGGCGCTCTAGCCTTCCACCCCTCATGGCGCTCTAGCCTTCCACCCGTCACGGCGCTCTAGCCTTCCACCCCTCTTGGCGCTCTAGCCTTCCACCCCGCACGGCGCTCTACCCTTCCATCCCTCATGACGCTCTAGCCTTCCACCCCTCTTGGAGCTCTAGCCTTCCACCCTTCATGGCGCTTTAGCCTTCCACCCCTCATGGGGCTCTAGCCTTCCACCCCTCTTGGCGCTCTAGCCTTCCACCCCTCACGGCGCTCTAGCCTTCCACCTCACATGGCGCTCTAGCCTTCCACCAGTCACGGCGCTCTAGCCTTCCCCCCCCTCACGGCGCTCTAGCCTTCCCTTCCACCCCTCATGGCGCTCTAGCCTTCCACCGCTCATGGCGCTCTAGCCTTCCACCCCTCTTGGCGCTCTAGCCTTCCAGCCCTCACGGCGCTCTAGCCTTCCCTTCCACCCCTCACGGCGTTCTAGCCTTCCACCGCTCATGGCGCTCTAGCCTTCCACCCCTCATGGCGCTCTAGCCTTCCACCCGTCACGGCGCTCTAGCCTTCCACCCCTCATGGCGCTCTAGCCTTCCACCCCTCACGGCGCTCTAGCCTTCCACCCCTCTTGGCGCTCTAGCCTTCCACCCCTCACGGCGCTCTAGCCTTCCACCCCTCACGGCACTCTAGCGTTCCACCCCTCTTGGCGCTCTAGCCTTCCATCCCTCATGGCGCTCTAGCCTTCCACCCCTCATGGCGCTCTAGCTTTCCACCCCTCTTGGCGCTCTAGCCTTCCACCTCTCACGGCACTCTAGCCTTCCCTTCCACCCCTCACGGCGCTCTAGCCTTCCACCCCTCATGGCGCTCTAGCCTTCCACTCCTCATGGCGCTCTAGCCTTCCACCCGTCACGGCGCTCTAGCCTTCCACCCCTCATGGCGCTCTAGCCTTCCACCCCTCACGGCGCTCTAGCCTTCCACCGCTCATGGCGCTCTAGCCTTTCACCCGTCACGGCGCTCTAGCCTTCCACCCCTCATGGTACTCTAGCCTTTCACCCGTCACGGCGCTCTAGCCTTCCACCCGTCATGGCGCTCTAGCCTTCCACCCCTTATGGCGCTCTAGCCTTCCACCCCTCATGGCGCCTTAGCCGTCCGCCCCTCACGGCGCTCTAGCTTTCCACCCCTCATGGCGCTCTAGCCTTCCACCCCTCACGGCGCTCTTGCCTTCTACCCCTCATGGCGCTCTAGCCTTCCACCCCTCACGGCGCTGTAGCCTTCCACCCCTCACGGCGCTCTAGCCTTTCACCCCTCATGGCGCTCTAGCCATCCATCCCTCACGGCGCCGTAGCCTTCCACCCCTCATGGCGCTCTAGCCTTCCACCCCTCATGGCGCTCTAGCCTTCCCCCCCTCACGGTGCTCTAGCTTTCCACCCCTCATGGCGCTTTAGCCTTCCACCCCTCACGGCGCTCTAGCCTTCCACCCCTCATGGCGCTCTAGTCTTTCACCCGTCACGGCGCTCTAGCCTTCCACCCCTCACGGCGCTCTAGCCTTCCACCCCTCATGGCGCTCTAGCCTTTCACCCGTCACGGCGCTCTAGCCTTCCATCCCTCATGGTACTCTAGCCTTTCACCCCTCATGGCGCCTTAGCCGTCCGCCCCTCACGGCGCTCTAGCTTTCCACCCCTCATGGCGCTCTAGCCTTCCACCCCTCACGGCGCTCTTGCCTTCTACCCCTCATGGCGCTCTAGCCTTCCACCCCTCACGGCGCTGTAGCCTTCCACCCCTCACGGCGCTCTAGCCTTTCACCCCTCATGGCGCTCTAGCCATCCATCCCTCACGGCGCCGTAGCCTTCCACCCCTCATGGCGCTCTAGCCTTCCACCCCTCATGGCACTCTAGCCTTCCCCCCCTCACGGTGCTCTAGCTTTCCACCCCTCATGGCGCTTTAGCCTTCCACCCCTCACGGCGCTCTAGCCTTCCACCCCTCATGGCGCTCTAGTCTTTCACCCGTCACGGCGCTCTAGCCTTCCACCCCTCACGGCGCTCTAGCCTTCCACCCCTCATGGCGCTCTAGCCTTTCACCCGTCACGGCGCTCTAGCCTTCCATCCCTCATGGTACTCTAGCCTTTCACCCGTCACGGCGCCCTAGCCGTCCGCCCCTCACGGCGCTCTAGCCTTCCACCCCTCCTGGCGCTCTAGCCTTCCACCCCTCACGGCGCTCTAGCCTTCCACCCCTCATGGCGCTCTAGCCTACCACCCCTCATGGCGCTCTAGCCTTCCACCCCTCACGGCGCTCTAGCCTTTCACCCCTCATGGCGCTCTAGCCTTCCATCCCTCTTGGCGCTCTAGCCTTCCACCCCTCATGGCGCTCTAGCCTTTCACCCCTCATGGCGCTCTAGCCTTCCACCCCTCATGGTATTCAAGCCTTTCACCCGTCACGGCGCTCTAGCCTTCCACCCGTCATGGCGCTCTAACCTTCCACCCCTTATGGCGCTCTAGCCTTCCACCCCTCATGGCGCTCTAGCCTTCCGCCCCTCATGGCGATCTAGCATTCCACCCCTCTTGGCGCTCTAGCCTTCGACCCCTCACGGCGCTCTAGCCTTCCTTTCCAGCTCTCACGGCGCTCTAGCCTTCCACCCCTCATGGCGCTCTAGCCGTCCACCCCTCACGGCGCTCTAGCCTTCCACCCCTCATGGCGCTCTAGCCTTCCACCCCTCACGGCGCTGTAGCGTTCCACCCCTCACGGCGCTCTAGCCTTTCGCCCCTCATGGCGCTCTAGCCTTCCATCCCTCATGGCGCTCTAGCCTACCACCCCTCATGGCGCTCCAGCCTTCCTTTCCAGCTCTCACGGCGCTCTAGCCTTCCCCCCCTCATGGCGCTCTAGCCTTCCACCCCTCATGGCGCTCTAGCCTTCCACCCCTCACGGCGCTGTAGCGTTCCACCCCTCACGGCGCTCTAGCCTTTCGCCCCTCATGGCGCTCTAGCCTTCCATCCCTCATGGCGCTCTAGCCTACCACCCCTCATGGCGCTCCAGCCTTCCTTTCCAGCTCTCACGGCGCTCTAGCCTTCCCCCCCTCATGGCGCTCTAGCCTTCCGCCCCTCATGGCGCTCTAGCCTTCCACCCTTCATGGCGCTCTAGCCTTCCACATTTTACGGCGCTCTAGCCTTTCCTTCCACCCCTCTTGGCGCTCTAGCCTTCCACCCCTCATGGCGCTCTAGCCTTCCACCCCTCTCGGCGCTCTAGCCTTCCACCCCTCTTGGCGCTCTAGCCTTCCACCCCTCACGGCGCTCTAGCCTTCCACCCCTCATGGCGCTCTAGCCTTCAACAAGTCACGGCGCTCTAGCCTTCCACCCCTCATGGCGCTCTAGCCTTCCACCCCTCATTGCGCTCTAGCCTTCCTTTTCCTTCTCGGCGCTCTAGCCTTCCACCCCTCTTGGCGCTCTAGCCATCCATCCCTCACGGCGCCGTAGCCTTCCACCCCTCATGGCGCTCTAGCCTTCCACCCCTCATGGCGCTCTAGCCTTCTACCCGTCACGGCGCTCTAGCCTCATGGCGCTCTAGCCTTCCACCCCTCATGGCGCTCTAGGCTTCCACCCCTTTTGGCGCTCTAGCCTTCCACCCCTCACGGCGCTCTAGCCTTCCCTTCCACCCCTCATGGCGCTCTAGCCTTCCGCCCGTCATGGCGCTCTAGCATTCCACCCCTCTTGGCGCTCTAGCCTTCTACCCCTCACGGCGCTCTAGCCTTCCACCCCTCATGGCGCTCTAGCCTTCCACCCCTCTTGGCGCTCTAGCCTTCCACCCCTCTTGGCGCTCTAGCCTTCCACCCTTCATGGCGCTCTAGCCTTCCACCCCTCATGGCGCTCTAGCCTTCCACCTCTCATGGCGCTCTAGCTTTCCACCCCTCACGGCGCTGTAGCCTTCCACCCCTCATGGCGCTCTAGCCTTCCACCCCTCATGACGCTCTAGCCTTCAACCCGTCACGGCGCTGTAGCCTTCCCCCCCTCACGGCGCTCTAGCCTTCCACCCCTCATGGCGCTCTAGCATTCCATCCCTCATGACGCTCTAGCCTTCCACCCCTCATGGCGCTCTAGCCTTCTACCACTCATGGCGCTCTAGCCTTCCACCCCTCTTGGCGCTCTAGCCTTCCACCCCGCACGGCGCTCTACCCTTTCATCCCTCATGACGCTCTAGCCTTCCACCCCTCTTGGCGCTCTAGCCTTCCACCCTTCATGGCGCTTTAGCCTTCCACCCCTCATGGGGCTCTAGCCTTCCACCCCTCTTGGCGCTCTAGCCTTCCACCCCTCACGGCGCTCTAGCCTTCCCTTCCACCCCTCACGGCACTCTAGCCTTCCACCCCTCATGGCGCTCTAGCCTTCCACCTCACATGGCGCTCTAGCCTTCCACCAGTCACGGCGCTCTAGCCTTCCCCCCCCTCACGGCGCTCTAGCCTTCCACCCCTCATGGCGCTTTAGCCTTCCGCCCGTCACGGCGCTCTAGCCTTCCAACCCTCATGGCGCTCTAGCCTTTCACCCGTCACGGCGCTCTAGCTTTCCACCCCTCATGGTACTCTAGCCTTTCACCCGTCACGGCGCCCTAGCCGTCCGCCCCTCACGGCGCTCTAGCTCTCCACCCCTCACGGCGCTCTAGCCTTCCACCCCTCACGCGCTCTAGGCTTCCACCCCTCATGGCGCTCTAGCCTTCCACCCCTCACGGCGCTCTAGCCTTCCACCCCTCACGGCGCTCTAGCCTTTCACCCCTCATGGCGCTCTAGCCTTCCATCCCTCATGGCGCTCTAGCCTTCCACCCCTCATGGCGCTCTAGCCTTCCACCCCTCTTGGCGCTCTAGCCTTCCACCCCTCATGGCGCTCTAGTCTTTCACCCCTCATGGCGCTCTAGCCTTCCACCCCTCATGGTACACTAGCCTTCCACCCCTCATGGCGCTCTAGCCTTCCATCCCTCATGGCGCTATAGCCTTCCACCCATCACGGCGCTCTAGCCTTCCACCCGTCATGGCGCTCTAGCCTTCCGCCCCTCATGGCGCTCTAGCCTTCCACCCCTCATGGCGCTCTAGCCTTCCACCCCTCTTGGCGCTCTAACCTTCCACCCCTCACGGCGCTCTAGCCTTCCACCCCTCACGGCGCTCTAGCTTTCCACCCCTCTTGACGCTCTAGCCTTCCACCCCTCACGGCGCTCTAGCCTTCCCTTCCACCCCTCACGGCGCTCTAGCCTTCCACCGCTCATGGCGCTCTAGCCTTCCACCCCTCATGGCGCTCTAGCCTTCCACCCGTCACGGCGCTCTAGCCTTCCACCCCTCATGGCGCTCTAGCCTTCCACCCCTCACGGCGCTCTAGCCTTCCACCCCTCTTGGCGCTCTAGCCTTCCACCCCTCGTGGCGCTCTAGCCTTCCACCCCTCTTGGCGCTCTAGCCTTCCACCCCTCACGGCGCTCTAGCCTTCCCTTCCACCCCTCACGGCGTTCTAGCCTTCCACCGCTCATGGCGCTCTAGCCTTCCACCCCTCATGGCGCTCTAGCCTTCCACCCGTCACGGCGCTCTAGCCTTCCACCCCTCATGGCGGTCTAGCCTTCCACCCCTCACGGCGCTCTAGCCTTCCACCCCTCTTGGCGCTCTAGCCTTCCACCCCTCACGGCGCTCTAGCCTTCCACCCCTCTCGGCGCTCTAGCGTTCCACCCCTCTTGGCGCTCTAGCCTTCCGCCCCTCATGGCGCTCTAGCCTTCCACCCCTCATGGCGCTCTAGCTTTCCACCCCTCTTGGCGCTCTAGCCTTCCACCTCTCACGGCGCTCTAGCCTTCCCTTCCACCGCTCACGGCGCTCTAGCCTTCCACGCCTCATGGCGCTCTAGCCTTCCACTCCTCATGGCGCTCTAGCCTTCCACCCGTCACGGCGCTCTAGCCTTCCACCCCTCATGGCGCTCTAGCCTTCCACCCCTCACGGCGCTCTAGCCTTCCACCGCTCATGGCGCTCTAGCCTTTCACCCGTCACGGCGCTCTAGCCTTCCACCCCTCATGGTACTCTAGCCTTTCACCCGTCACGGCGGTCTAGCCTTCCACCCGTCATGGCGCTCTAGCCTTCCACCCCTTATGGCGCTCTAACCTTCCACCCCTCATGGCGCCCTAGCCGTCCGCCCCTCACGGCGCTCTAGCTTTCCACCCCTCTTGGCGCTCTAGCCTTCCACCCCTCATGGCGCTCTAGCCTTTCACCCCTCATGGCGCTCTACCCTTCCACCCCTCATGGTACACTAGCCTTCGACCCCTCATGGCGCTCTAGCCTTCCATCCCTCATGGCGCTCTAGCCTTCCACCCATCACGGCGCTCTAGCCTTCCACCCGTCATGGCGCTCTAGCCTTCCGCCCCTCATGGCGCTCTAGCCTTCCACCCCTCATGGCGCTCTAGCCTTCCACCCCTCTTGGCGCTCTAGCCTTCCACCCCTCACGGCGCTCTAGCCTTCCACCCCTCACGGCGCTCTAGCCTTCCACCCCTCTTTGCACTCTAGCCTTCCACCCTTCACGGCGCTCTAGCCTTCCCTTCCACCCCTCACGGCGCTCTAGCCTTCCACCGCTCATGGCGCTCTAGCCTTCCACCCCTCATGGCGCTCTAGCCTTCCACCCGTCACGGCGCTCTAGCCTTCCACCCCTCATGGCGCTCTAGCCTTCCACCCCTCTTGGCGCTCTAGCCTTCCACCCCTCACGGCGCTCTAGCCTTCCCTTCCACCCCTCACGGCGCTCTAGCCTTCCACAGCTCACGGCGCTCTAGCCTTCCACCCCTCATGGCGCTCTAGCCTTCCACCCGTCACGGCGCTCTAGCCTTCCACCCCTCATGGCGCTCTAGCTTTCCACCCCTCACGGCGCTCTAGCCTCCCACCCCTCTTGGCGCTCTAGCCTTCCACCCCTCACGGCGCTCTAGCCTTCCACCCCTCACGGCGCTCTAGCCTTCCACCCCTCTTGGCGCTCTAGCCTTCCACCCTTCATGGCGCTCTAGTCTTCCACCCCTCATGGCGCTCTAGCCTTCCACCCCTCTTGGCGCTCTAGCCTTCCACCCCTCACGGCGCTCTAGCCTTCCCTTCCACCCCTCACGGCGCTCTAGCCTTCCATCCCTCATGGTACTCTAGCCTTTCACCCGTCACGGCGCTCTAGCCTTCGTCCCGTCATGGCGCTCTAGCCTTCCGCCCCTTATGGCGCTCTAGCCTTCCACCCCTCATGGCGCTCTAGCCTTCCGCCCCTCATGGCGCTCTAGCATTCCACCCCTCTTGGCGCTCTAGCCTTCCACCCCTCATGGCGCTCTAGCCTTCCACCTCTCATGGCGCTTTAGCCTTCCACCCCTCTTGGCGCTCTAGCCTGCCACCCCTCACGGCGCTCTAGCCTTCCTTTCCAGCTCCCACGGCGCTCTAGCCTTCCACCCCTCATGGCGCTCTAGCCTTCCACCCCTCACGGCGCTCTAGCCTTCCACCCCTCATGGCGCACTAGCCTTCCACCCCTCATGGCGCTGTAGCATTCCACCCCTCACGGCGCTCTAGCCTTTCACCCTTCATGGCGCTCTAGCCTTCCATCCCTCATGGCGCTCTAGCCTTCCACCCCTCTTGGCGCTCTAGCCTTCCTTTCCAGCTCCCACGGCGCTCTAGCCTTCCACCCCTCATGGCGCTATAGCCTTCCACCCCTCATGGTACACTAGCCTTCCACCCCTCATGGCGCTCTAGCCTTCCATCCCTCATGGCGCTCTAGCCTTCCACCCATCACGGCGCTCTAGCCTTCCACCCGTCATGGCGCTCTAGCCTTCCGCCCCTCATGGCGCTCTAGCCTTCCACCCCTCATGGCGCTCTAGCCTTCCACCCCTCTTGGCGCTCTAGCCTTCCACCCCTCACGGCGCTCTAGCCTTCCACCCCTCACGGCGCTCTAGCCTTCCACCCCTCTTGGCGCTCTAGCCTTCCATCCTTCATGGCGCTCTAGCCTTCCACCACTCATGGCGCTCTAGCCTTCCACCCCTCTTGGCGCTCTAGCCTTCCACCCCTCACGGCGCTCTAGCCTTCCCTTCCACCCCTCACGGCGCTCTACCCTTCCATCCCTCATGACGCTCTAGCCTTCCACCCCTCTTGGCGCTCTAGCCTTCCACCCTTCATGGCGCTTTAGCCTTCCACCCCTCATGGGGCTCTAGCCTTCCACCCCTCTTGGCGCTCTAGCCTTCCACCCCTCACGGCGCTCTAGCCTTCCACCTCACATGGCGCTCTAGCCTTCCACCAGTCACGGCGCTCTAGCCTTCCCCCCCCTCACGGCGCTCTAGCCTTCCACCCCTCATGGCGCTTTAGCCTTCCGCCCGTCACGGCGCTCTAGCTTTCCAACCCTCATGGCGCTCTAGCCTTTCACCCGTCACGGCGCTCTAGCTTTCCACCCCTCATGGTACTCTAGCCTTTCACCCGTCACGGCGCCCTAGCCGTCCGCCCCTCACGGCGCTCTAGCTCTCCACCCCTCACGGCGCTCTAGCCTTCCACCCCTCACGGCGCTCTAGCCTTCCACCCCTCATGGCGCTCTAGCCTTCCACCCCTCACGGCGCTCTAGCCTTCCACCCCTCACGGCGCTCTAGCTTTCCACCCCTCTTGGCGCTCTAGCCTTCCACCGCTCATGGCGCTCTAGCCTTCCACCCCTCTTGGCGCTCTAGCCTTCCACCCCACACGGCGCTCTAGCCTTCCCTTCCACCCCTCACGGCGTTCTAGCCTTCCACCGCTCATGGCGCTCTAGCCTTCCACCCCTCATGGCGCTCTAGCCTTCCACCCGTCACGGCGCTCTAGCCTTCCACCCCTCTTGGCGCTCTAGCCTTCCACCCCGCACGGCGCTCTACCCTTCCATCCCTCATGACGCTCTAGCCTTCCACCCCTCTTGGCGCTCTAGCCTTCCACCCTTCATGGCGCTTTAGCCTTCCACCCCTCATGGGGCTCTAGCCTTCCACCCCTCTTGGCGCTCTAGCCTTCCACCCCTCACGGCGCTCTAGCCTTCCACCTCACATGGCGCTCTAGCCTTCCACCAGTCACGGCGCTCTAGCCTTCCCCCCCCTCACGGCGCTCTAGCCTTCCACCCCTCATGGCGCTTTAGCCTTCCGCCCGTCACGGCGCTCTAGCCTTCCAACCCTCATGGCGCTCTAGCCTTTCACCCGTCACGGCGCTCTAGCTTTCCACCCCTCATGGTACTCTAGCCTTTCACCCGTCACGGCGCCCTAACCGTCCGCCCCTCACGGCGCTCTAGCTCTCCACCCCTCACGGCGCTCTAGCCTTCCACCCCTCACGGCGCTCTAGCCTTCCACCCCTCATGGCGCTCTAGCCTTCCACCCCTCACGGCGCTCTAGCCTTCCACCCCTCACGGCGCTCTAGCTTTCCACCCCTCTTGGCGCTCTAGCCTTCCACCCCTCACGGCGCTCTAGCCTTCCCTTCCACCCCTCATGGCGCTCTAGCCTTCCACCGCTCATGGCGCTCTAGCCTTCCACCCCTCTTGGCGCTCTAGCCTTCCACCCCTCACGGCGCTCTAGCCTTCCCTTCCACCCCTCACGGCGTTCTAGCCTTCCACCGCTCATGGCGCTCTAGCCTTCCACCCCTCATGGCGCTCTAGCCTTTCACCCGTCACGGCGCTCTAGCCTTCCACCCCTCATGGCGCTATAGCCTTCCACCCCTCAGGGCGCTCTAGCCTTCCACCCCTCTTGGCGCTCTAGCCTTCCACCCCTCACGGCGCTCTAGCCTTCCACCCCTCACGGCACTCTAGCGTTCCACCCCTCTTGACGCTCTAGCCTTCCATCCCTCATGGCGCTCTAGCCTTCCACCCCTCATGGCGCTCTAGCTTTCCACCCCTCTTGGCGCTCTAGCCTTCCACCTCTCACGGCACTCTAGCCTTCCCTTCCACCCCTCACGGCGCTCTAGCCTTCCACCCCTCATGGCGCTCTAGCCTTCCACTCCTCATGGCGCTCTAGCCTTCCACCCGTCACGGCGCCCTAGCCTTCCACCCCTCATGGCGCTCTAGCCTTCCACCCCTCACGGCGCTCTAGCCTTCCACCGCTCATGGCGCTCTAGCCTTTCACCCGTCACGGCGCTCTAGCCTTCCACCCCTCATGGTACTCTAGCCTTTCACCCGTCACGGCGCTCTAGCCTTCCACCCGTCATGGCGCTCTAGCCTTCCACCCCTTATGGCGCTCTAGCCTTCCACCCCTCATGGCGCCCTAGCCGTCCGCCCCTCACGGCGCTCTAGCTTTCCACCCCTCATGGCGCTCTAGCCTTCCACCCCTCACGGCGCTCTTGCCTTCTACCCCTCATGGCGCTCTAGCCTTCCACCCCTCACGGCGCTGTAGCCTTCCACCCCTCACGGCGCTCTAGCCTTTCACCCCTCATGGCGCTCTAGCCATCCATCCCTCACGGCGCCGTAGCCTTCCACCCCTCATGGCGCTCTAGCCTTCCACCCCTCATGGCGCTCTAGCCTTCCCCCCCTCACGGTGCTCTAGCTTTCCACCCCTCATGGCGCCTTAGCCTTCCACCCCTCACGGCGCTCTAGCCTTCCACCCCTCATGGCGCTCTAGTCTTTCACCCGTCACGGCGCTCTAGCCTTCCACCCCTCACGGCGCTCTAGCCTTCCACCCCTCATGGCGCTCTAGCCTTTCACCCGTCACGGCGCTCTAGCCTTCCATCCCTCATGGTACTCTAGCCTTTCACCCGTCACGGCGCCCTAGCCGTCCGCCCCTCACGGCGCTCTAGCATTCCACCCCTCTTGGCGCTCTAGCCTTCCACCCCTCACGGCGCTCTAGCCTTCCACCTCTCATGGCGCTCTAGCCTTCCACCCCTCATGGCGCTCTAGCCTTCCACCTCTCATGGCGCTTTAGCCTTCCACCCCTCTTGGCGCTCTAGCCTTCCACCCGTCACGGCGCTCTAGCCTTCCTTTCCAGCTCCCACGGCGCTCTAGCCTTCCACCCCTCATGGCGCTCTAGCCTTCCACCCCTCACGGCGCTCTAGCCTTCCACCCCTCATGGCGCACTAGTCTTCCACCCCTCATGGCGCTGTAGCATTCCACCCCTCACGGCGCTCTAGCCTTTCACCCTTCATGACGCTCTAGCCTTCCATCCCTCATGGCGCTCTAGCCTTCCACCCCTCTTGGCGCTCTAGCCTTCCACCCCTCATGGCGCTCTAGCCTTTCACCCCTCATGGCGCTATAACCTTCCACCCCTCATGGTACACTAGCCTTCCACCCCTCATGGCGCTCTAGCCTTCCATCCCTCATGGCGCTCTAGCCTTTCACCCCTCATGGCGCTATAACCTTCCACCCCTCATGGTACACTAGCCTTCCACCCCTCACGGCGCTCTAGCCTTCCCTTCCACCCCTCACGGCGCTCTACCCTTCCATCCCTCATGACGCTCTAGCCTTCCACCCCTCTTGGCGCTCTAGCCTTCCACCCTTCATGGCGCTTTAGCCTTCCACCCCTCATGGGGCTCTAGCCTTCCACCCCTCTTGGCGCTCTAGCCTTCCACCCCTCACGGCGCTCTAGCCTTCCACCTCACATGGCGCTCTAGCCTTCCACCAGTCACGGCGCTCTAGCCTTCCCCCCCCTCACGGCGCTCTAGCCTTCCACCCCTCATGGCGCTTTAGCCTTCCGCCCGTCACGGCGCTCTAGCCTTCCAACCCTCATGGCGCTCTAGCCTTTCACCCGTCACGGCGCTCTAGCTTTCCACCCCTCATGGTACTCTAGCCTTTCACCCGTCACGGCGCCCTAGCCGTCCGCCCCTCACGGCGCTCTAGCTCTCCACCCCTCACGGCGCTCTAGCCTTCCACCCCTCACGGCGCTCTAGCCTTCCACCCCTCATGGCGCTCTAGCCTTCCACCCCTCACGGCGCTCTAGCCTTCCACCCCTCACGGCGCTCTAGCTTTCCACCCCTCTTGGCGCTCTAGCCTTCCACCGCTCATGGCGCTCTAGCCTTCCACCCCTCTTGGCGCTCTAGCCTTCCACCCCACACGGCGCTCTAGCCTTCCCTTCCACCCCTCACGGCGTTCTAGCCTACCACCGCTCATGGCGCTCTAGCCTTCCACCCCTCATGGCGCTCTAGCCTTCCACCCGTCACGGCGCTCTAGCCTTCCACCCCTCTTGGCGCTCTAGCCTTCCACCCCGCACGGCGCTCTACCCTTCCATCCCTCATGACGCTCTAGCCTTCCACCCCTCTTGGCGCTCTAGCCTTCCACCCTTCATGGCGCTTTAGCCTTCCACCCCTCATGGGGCTCTAGCCTTCCACCCCTCTTGGCGCTCTAGCCTTCCACCCCTCACGGCGCTCTAGCCTTCCACCTCACATGGCGCTCTAGCCTTCCACCAGTCACGGCGCTCTAGCCTTCCCCCCCCTCACGGCGCTCTAGCCTTCCCTTCCACCCCTCATGGCGCTCTAGCCTTCCACCGCTCATGGCGCTCTAGCCTTCCACCCCTCTTGGCGCTCTAGCCTTCCAGCCCTCACGGCGCTCTAGCCTTCCCTTCCACCCCTCACGGCGCTCTAGCCTTCCACCCCTCTTGGCGCTCTAGCCTTCCACCCCTCACGGCGCTCTAGCCTTCCACCCCTCACGGCGCTCTAGCCTTCCACCCCTCTTTGCACTCTAGCCTTCCACCCTTCACGGCGCTCTAGCCTTCCCTTCCACCCCTCACGGCGCTCTAGCCTTCCACCGCTCATGGCGCTCTAGCCTTCCACCCCTCATGGCGCTCTAGCCTTCCACCCGTCACGGCGCTCTAGCCTTCCACCCCTCATGGCGCTCTAGCCTTCCACCCCTCTTGGCGCTCTAGCCTTCCACCCCTCACGGCGCTCTAGCCTTCCCTTCCACCCCTCACGGCGCTCTAGCCTTCCACAGCTCACGGCGCTCTAGCCTTCCACCCCTCATGGCGCTCTAGCCTTCCACCCGTCACGGCGCTCTAGCCTTCCACCCCTCATGGCGCTCTAGCTTTCCACCCCTCACGGCGCTCTAGCCTCCCACCCCTCTTGGCGCTCTAGCCTTCCACCCCTCACGGCGCTCTAGCCTTCCACCCCTCACGGCGCTCTAGCCTTCCACCCCTCTTGGCGCTCTAGCCTTCCACCCTTCATGGCGCTCTAGTCTTCCACCCCTCATGGCGCTCTAGCCTTCCACCCCTCTTGGCGCTCTAGCCTTCCACCCCTCACGGCGCTCTAGCCTTCCCTTCCACCCCTCACGGCGCTCTAGCCTTCCATCCCTCATGGTACTCTAGCCTTTCACCCGTCACGGCGCTCTAGCCTTCGTCCCGTCATGGCGCTCTAGCCTTCCGCCCCTTATGGCGCTCTAGCCTTCCACCCCTCATGGCGCTCTAGCCTTCCGCCCCTCATGGCGCTCTAGCATTCCACCCCTCTTGGCGCTCTAGCCTTCCACCCCTCATGGCGCTCTAGCCTTCCACCTCTCATGGCGCTTTAGCCTTCCACCCCTCTTGGCGCTCTAGCCTGCCACCCCTCACGGCGCTCTAGCCTTCCTTTCCAGCTCCCACGGCGCTCTAGCCTTCCACCCCTCATGGCGCTCTAGCCTTCCACCCCTCACGGCGCTCTAGCCTTCCACCCCTCATGGCGCACTAGCCTTCCACCCCTCATGGCGCTGTAGCATTCCACCCCTCACGGCGCTCTAGCCTTTCACCCTTCATGGCGCTCTAGCCTTCCATCCCTCATGGCGCTCTAGCCTTCCACCCCTCTTGGCGCTCTAGCCTTCCACCCCTCATGGCGCTCTAGCCTTTCACCCCTCATGGCGCTATAGCCTTCCACCCCTCATGGTACACTAGCCTTCCACCCCTCATGGCGCTCTAGCCTTCCATCCCTCATGGCGCTCTAGCCTTCCACCCATCACGGCGCTCTAGCCTTCCACCCGTCATGGCGCTCTAGCCTTCCGCCCCTCATGGCGCTCTAGCCTTCCACCCCTCATGGCGCTCTAGCCTTCCACCCCTCTTGGCGCTCTAGCCTTCCACCCCTCACGGCGCTCTAGCCTTCCACCCCTCACGGCGCTCTAGCCTTCCACCCCTCTTGGCGCTCTAGCCTTCCATCCTTCATGGCGCTCTAGCCTTCCACCACTCATGGCGCTCTAGCCTTCCACCCCTCTTGGCGCTCTAGCCTTCCACCCCTCACGGCGCTCTAGCCTTCCCTTCCACCCCTCACGGCGCTCTACCCTTCCATCCCTCATGACGCTCTAGCCTTCCACCCCTCTTGGCGCTCTAGCCTTCCACCCTTCATGGCGCTTTAGCCTTCCACCCCTCATGGGGCTCTAGCCTTCCACCCCTCTTGGCGCTCTAGCCTTCCACCCCTCACGGCGCTCTAGCCTTCCACCTCACATGGCGCTCTAGCCTTCCACCAGTCACGGCGCTCTAGCCTTCCCCCCCCTCACGGCGCTCTAGCCTTCCACCCCTCATGGCGCTTTAGCCTTCCGCCCGTCACGGCGCTCTAGCTTTCCAACCCTCATGGCGCTCTAGCCTTTCACCCGTCACGGCGCTCTAGCTTTCCACCCCTCATGGTACTCTAGCCTTTCACCCGTCACGGCGCCCTAGCCGTCCGCCCCTCACGGCGCTCTAGCTCTCCACCCCTCACGGCGCTCTAGCCTTCCACCCCTCACGGCGCTCTAGCCTTCCACCCCTCATGGCGCTCTAGCCTTCCACCCCTCACGGCGCTCTAGCCTTCCACCCCTCACGGCGCTCTAGCTTTCCACCCCTCTTGGCGCTCTAGCCTTCCACCGCTCATGGCGCTCTAGCCTTCCACCCCTCTTGGCGCTCTAGCCTTCCACCCCACACGGCGCTCTAGCCTTCCCTTCCACCCCTCACGGCGTTCTAGCCTTCCACCGCTCATGGCGCTCTAGCCTTCCACCCCTCATGGCGCTCTAGCCTTCCACCCGTCACGGCGCTCTAGCCTTCCACCCCTCTTGGCGCTCTAGCCTTCCACCCCGCACGGCGCTCTACCCTTCCATCCCTCATGACGCTCTAGCCTTCCACCCCTCTTGGCGCTCTAGCCTTCCACCCTTCATGGCGCTTTAGCCTTCCACCCCTCATGGGGCTCTAGCCTTCCACCCCTCTTGGCGCTCTAGCCTTCCACCCCTCACGGCGCTCTAGCCTTCCACCTCACATGGCGCTCTAGCCTTCCACCAGTCACGGCGCTCTAGCCTTCCCCCCCCTCACGGCGCTCTAGCCTTCCACCCCTCATGGCGCTTTAGCCTTCCGCCCGTCACGGCGCTCTAGCCTTCCAACCCTCATGGCGCTCTAGCCTTTCACCCGTCACGGCGCTCTAGCTTTCCACCCCTCATGGTACTCTAGCCTTTCACCCGTCACGGCGCCCTAACCGTCCGCCCCTCACGGCGCTCTAGCTCTCCACCCCTCACGGCGCTCTAGCCTTCCACCCCTCACGGCGCTCTAGCCTTCCACCCCTCATGGCGCTCTAGCCTTCCACCCCTCACGGCGCTCTAGCCTTCCACCCCTCACGGCGCTCTAGCTTTCCACCCCTCTTGGCGCTCTAGCCTTCCACCCCTCACGGCGCTCTAGCCTTCCCTTCCACCCCTCATGGCGCTCTAGCCTTCCACCGCTCATGGCGCTCTAGCCTTCCACCCCTCTTGGCGCTCTAGCCTTCCACCCCTCACGGCGCTCTAGCCTTCCCTTCCACCCCTCACGGCGTTCTAGCCTTCCACCGCTCATGGCGCTCTAGCCTTCCACCCCTCATGGCGCTCTAGCCTTTCACCCGTCACGGCGCTCTAGCCTTCCACCCCTCATGGCGCTATAGCCTTCCACCCCTCAGGGCGCTCTAGCCTTCCACCCCTCTTGGCGCTCTAGCCTTCCACCCCTCACGGCGCTCTAGCCTTCCACCCCTCACGGCACTCTAGCGTTCCACCCCTCTTGGCGCTCTAGCCTTCCATCCCTCATGGCGCTCTAGCCTTCCACCCCTCATGGCGCTCTAGCTTTCCACCCCTCTTGGCGCTCTAGCCTTCCACCTCTCACGGCACTCTAGCCTTCCCTTCCACCCCTCACGGCGCTCTAGCCTTCCACCCCTCATGGCGCTCTAGCCTTCCACTCCTCATGGCGCTCTAGCCTTCCACCCGTCACGGCGCTCTAGCCTTCCACCCCTCATGGCGCTCTAGCCTTCCACCCCTCACGGCGCTCTAGCCTTCCACCGCTCATGGCGCTCTAGCCTTTCACCCGTCACGGCGCTCTAGCCTTCCACCCCTCATGGTACTCTAGCCTTTCACCCGTCACGGCGCTCTAGCCTTCCACCCGTCATGGCGCTCTAGCCTTCCACCCCTTATGGCGCTCTAGCCTTCCACCCCTCATGGCGCCCTAGCCGTCCGCCCCTCACGGCGCTCTAGCTTTCCACCCCTCATGGCGCTCTAGCCTTCCACCCCTCACGGCGCTCTTGCCTTCTACCCCTCATGGCGCTCTAGCCTTCCACCCCTCACGGCGCTGTAGCCTTCCACCCCTCACGGCGCTCTAGCCTTTCACCCCTCATGGCGCTCTAGCCATCCATCCCTCACGGCGCCGTAGCCTTCCACCCCTCATGGCGCTCTAGCCTTCCACCCCTCATGGCGCTCTAGCCTTCCCCCCCGCACGGTGCTCTAGCTTTCCACCCCTCATGGCGCTTTAGCCTTCCACCCCTCACGGCGCTCTAGCCTTCCACCCCTCATGGCGCTCTAGTCTTTCACCCGTCACGGCGCTCTAGCCTTCCACCCCTCACGGCGCTCTAGCCTTCCACCCCTCATGGCGCTCTAGCCTTTCACCCGTCACGGCGCTCTAGCCTTCCATCCCTCATGGTACTCTAGCCTTTCACCCGTCACGGCGCCCTAGCCGTCCGCCCCTCACGGCGCTCTAGCATTCCACCCCTCTTGGCGCTCTAGCCTTCCACCCCTCACGGCGCTCTAGCCTTCCACCTCTCATGGCGCTCTAGCCTTCCACCCCTCATGGCGCTCTAGCCTTCCACCTCTCATGGCGCTTTAGCCTTCCACCCCTCTTGGCGCTCTAGCCTTCCACCCGTCACGGCGCTCTAGCCTTCCTTTCCAGCTCCCACGGCGCTCTAGCCTTCCACCCCTCATGGCGCTCTAGCCTTCCACCCCTCACGGCGCTCTAGCCTTCCACCCCTCATGGCGCACTAGTCTTCCACCCCTCATGGCGCTGTAGCATTCCACCCCTCACGGCGCTCTAGCCTTTCACCCTTCATGACGCTCTAGCCTTCCATCCCTCATGGCGCTCTAGCCTTCCACCCCTCTTGGCGCTCTAGCCTTCCACCCCTCATGGCGCTCTAGCCTTTCACCCCTCATGGCGCTATAACCTTCCACCCCTCATGGTACACTAGCCTTCCACCCCTCATGGCGCTCTAGCCTTCCATCCCTCATGGCGCTCTAGCCTTTCACCCCTCATGGCGCTATAACCTTCCACCCCTCATGGTACACTAGCCTTCCACCCCTCACGGCGCTCTAGCCTTCCCTTCCACCCCTCACGGCGCTCTACCCTTCCATCCCTCATGACGCTCTAGCCTTCCACCCCTCTTGGCGCTCTAGCCTTCCACCCTTCATGGCGCTTTAGCCTTCCACCCCTCATGGGGCTCTAGCCTTCCACCCCTCTTGGCGCTCTAGCCTTCCACCCCTCACGGCGCTCTAGCCTTCCACCTCACATGGCGCTCTAGCCTTCCACCAGTCACGGCGCTCTAGCCTTCCCCCCCCTCACGGCGCTCTAGCCTTCCACCCCTCATGGCGCTTTAGCCTTCCGCCCGTCACGGCGCTCTAGCCTTCCAACCCTCATGGCGCTCTAGCCTTTCACCCGTCACGGCGCTCTAGCTTTCCACCCCTCATGGTACTCTAGCCTTTCACCCGTCACGGCGCCCTAGCCGTCCGCCCCTCACGGCGCTCTAGCTCTCCACCCCTCACGGCGCTCTAGCCTTCCACCCCTCACGGCGCTCTAGCCTTCCACCCCTCATGGCGCTCTAGCCTTCCACCCCTCACGGCGCTCTAGCCTTCCACCCCTCACGGCGCTCTAGCTTTCCACCCCTCTTGGCGCTCTAGCCTTCCACCGCTCATGGCGCTCTAGCCTTCCACCCCTCTTGGCGCTCTAGCCTTCCACCCCACACGGCGCTCTAGCCTTCCCTTCCACCCCTCACGGCGTTCTAGCCTACCACCGCTCATGGCGCTCTAGCCTTCCACCCCTCATGGCGCTCTAGCCTTCCACCCGTCACGGCGCTCTAGCCTTCCACCCCTCTTGGCGCTCTAGCCTTCCACCCCGCACGGCGCTCTACCCTTCCATCCCTCATGACGCTCTAGCCTTCCACCCCTCTTGGCGCTCTAGCCTTCCACCCTTCATGGCGCTTTAGCCTTCCACCCCTCATGGGGCTCTAGCCTTCCACCCCTCTTGGCGCTCTAGCCTTCCACCCCTCACGGCGCTCTAGCCTTCCACCTCACATGGCGCTCTAGCCTTCCACCAGTCACGGCGCTCTAGCCTTCCCCCCCCTCACGGCGCTCTAGCCTTCCCTTCCACCCCTCATGGCGCTCTAGCCTTCCACCGCTCATGGCGCTCTAGCCTTCCACCCCTCTTGGCGCTCTAGCCTTCCAGCCCTCACGGCGCTCTAGCCTTCCCTTCCACCCCTCACGGCGTTCTAGCCTTCCACCGCTCATGGCGCTCTAGCCTTCCACCCCTCATGGCGCTCTAGCCTTCCACCCGTCACGGCGCTCTAGCCTTCCACCCCTCATGGCGCTCTAGCCTTCCACCCCTCACGGCGCTCTAGCCTTCCACCCCTTTTGGCGCTCTAGCCTTCCACCCCTCACGGCGCTCTAGCCTTCCACCCCTCACGGCACTCTAGCGTTCCACCCCTCTTGGCGCTCTAGCCTTCCATCCCTCATGGCGCTCTAGCCTTCCACCCCTCATGGCGCTCTAGCTTTCCACCCCTCTTGGCGCTCTAGCCTTCCACCTCTCACGGCACTCTAGCCTTCCCTTCCACCCCTCACGGCGCTCTAGCCTTCCACCCCTCATGGCGCTCTAGCCTTCCACTCCTCATGGCGCTCTAGCCTTCCACCCGTCACGGCGCTCTAGCCTTCCACCCCTCATGGCGCTCTAGCCTTCCACCCCTCACGGCGCTCTAGCCTTCCACCGCTCATGGCGCTCTAGCCTTTCACCCGTCACGGCGCTCTAGCCTTCCACCCCTCATGGTACTCTAGCCTTTCACCCGTCACGGCGCTCTAGCCTTCCACCCGTCATGGCGCTCTAGCCTTCCACCCCTTATGGCGCTCTAGCCTTCCACCCCTCATGGCGCCCTAGCCGTCCGCCCCTCACGGCGCTCTAGCTTTCCACCCCTCATGGCGCTCTAGCCTTCCACCCGTCACGGCGCTCTTGCCTTCTACCCCTCATGGCGCTCTAGCCTTCCACCCCTCACGGCGCTGTAGCCTTCCACCCCTCACGGCGCTCTAGCCTTTCACCCCTCATGGCGCTCTAGCCATCCATCCCTCACGGCGCCGTAGCCTTCCACCCCTCATGGCGCTCTAGCCTTCCACCCCTCATGGCGCTCTAGCCTTCCCCCCCTCACGGTGCTCTAGCTTTCCACCCCTCATGGCGCTTTAGCCTTCCACCCCTCACGGCGCTCTAGCCTTCCACCCCTCATGGCGCTCTAGTCTTTCACCCGTCACGGCGCTCTAGCCTTCCACCCCTCACGGCGCTCTAGCCTTCCACCCCTCATGGCGCTCTAGCCTTTCACCCGTCACGGCGCTCTAGCCTTCCATCCCTCATGGTACTCTAGCCTTTCACCCGTCACGGCGCCCTAGCCGTCCGCCCCTCACGGCGCTCTAGCCTTCCACCCCTCCTGGCGTTTTAGCCTTCCACCCCTCACGGCGCTCTAGCCTTCCACCCCTCATGGCGCTCTAGCCTACCACCCCTCATGGCGCTCTAGCCTTCCACCCCTCACGGCGCTCTAGCCTTTCACCCCTCATGGCGCTCTAGCCTTCCATCCCTCTTGGCGCTCTAGCCTTCCACCCCTCATGGCGCTCTAGCCTTTCACCCCTCATGGCGCTCTAGCCTTCCACCCCTCATGGTATTCAAGCCTTTCACCCGTCACGGCGCTCTAGCCTTCCACCCGTCATGGCGCTCTAACCTTCCACCCCTTATGGCGCTCTAGCCTTCCACCCCTCATGGCGCTCTAGCCTTCCGCCCCTCATGGCGATCTAGCATTCCACCCCTCTTGGCGCTCTAGCCTTCGACCCCTCACGGCGCTCTAGCCTTCCTTTCCAGCTCTCACGGCGCTCTAGCCTTCCACCCCTCATGGCGCTCTAGCCGTCCACCCCTCACGGCGCTCTAGCCTTCCACCCCTCATGGCGCTCTAGCCTTCCACCCCTCACGGCGCTGTAGCGTTCCACCCCTCACGGCGCTCTAGCCTTTCGCCCCTCATGGCGCTCTAGCCTTCCATCCCTCATGGCGCTCTAGCCTACCACCCCTCATGGCGCTCCAGCCTTCCTTTCCAGCTCTCACGGCGCTCTAGCCTTCCCCCCCTCATGGCGCTCTAGCCTTCCACCCCTCATGACGCTCTAGCCTTCCACCCGTCACGGCGCTCTAGCCTTCACCCCCTCACGGCGCTCTAGCCTACCACCCCTCATGGCGCTCTAGCCTTTCACCCCTCATCGTGCTCTAGCCTTCCACCCCTCATGGTACTCTAGCCTTCCACCCCTCATGGCGCTCTAGCCTTCCATCCCTCATGGCGCTCTAGCCTTCCACCCATCACGGCGCTCTAGCCTTCCACCCGTCATGGCGCTCTAGCCTTGCACCCTTCATGGCGCTCTAGCCTTCCGCCCCTCATGGCGCTCTAGCCTTCCACCCTTCATGGCGCTCTAGCCTTCCACATTTTACGGCGCTCTAGCCTTCCCTTCCACCCCTCTTGGCGCTCTAGCCTTCCACCCCTCATGGTGCTCTAGCCTTCCACCCCTCTCGGCGCTCTAGCCTTCCACCCCTCTTGGCGCTCTAGCCTTCCACCCCTCACGGCGCTCTAGCCTTCCACCCCTCATGGCGCTCTAGCCTTCAACAAGTCACGGCGCTCTAGCCTTCCACCCCTCATGGCGCTCTAGCCTTCCACCCCTCATTGCGCTCTAGCCTTCCTTTTCCTTCTCGGCGCTCTAGCCTTCCACCCCTCTTGGCGCTCTAGCCATCCATCCCTCACGGCGCCGTAGCCTTCCACCCCTCATGGCGCTCTAGCCTTCCACCCCTCATGGCGCTCTAGCCTTCTACCCGTCACGGCGCTCTAGCCTCATGGCGCTCTAGCCTTCCACCCCTCATGGCGCTCTAGGCTTCCACCCCTTTTGGCGCTCTAGCCTTCCACCCCTCACGGCGCTCTAGCCTTCCACCCCTCATGGCGCTCTAGCTTTTCACCTTTCACGGCGCTCTAGCCTTCCACCCCTCACGGCGCTCTAGCCTTCCAATCCTCACGGCGCTCTAGCCTTCCATCCCTCACGGCGCTCTAGCCTTCCACCCCTCACGGCGCTCTAGCCTTCCACTCCTCATAGCGCTCTAGCCTTCCACCCCTCGTGGCGCTCTAGCCTTCCACCCCTCTCGGCGCTCTAGCCATCCATCCCTCACGGCGCCCTAGCCTTCCACCCCTCATGGCGCTCTAGCCTTCCACCCCTCATGGCGCTCTAGCCATCCATCCCTCACGGCGCCCTAGCCTTCCACCCCTCATGGCGCTCTAGCCTTCCACCCTTCATGGCTCTCTAGCCTTCCACCCGTCATGGCGCTCAAGCCTTCTACCCGTCACGGCGCTCTAGCCTCATGTCGCTCTAGCCTTCCACCCCTCATGGCGCTCTAGCCTTCCACCCCTCTTGGCGCTCTAGCCTTCCACCCCTCACGGCGCTCTAGCCTTCCACCCCTCATGGCCCTCTAGCTTTTCACCCTTCACGGCGCTCTAGCCTTCCACCCCTCACGGCGCTCTAGCCTTCCAATCCTCACGGCGCTCTAGCCTTCCACCCCTCACGGCGCTCTAGCCTTCCACCCCTCACGGCGCTCTAGCCTTCCACCCCTCATGGCGCTCTAGCCTTCCACCCCTCATGGCGCTCTAGCCTTCCACACCTCTCGGCGCTCTAGCCTTCCACCCCTCTTGGCGCTCTAGCTTTCCACCCCTCACGGCGCTCTAGCCTTCCACCACTCATGGCGCTCTAGCCTTCCACCTCTCTTGGCGCTCTAGCCTTCCACCCCTCACGGCGCTCTAGCCTTCCTTTCCACCCCTAACGGCGCTCTAGCCTTCCACCCCTCATGGCGCTCTAGCCTTCCACCCCTCATGGCGCTCTAGCCTTCCACCCCTCATGGCGCTCTAGCCTTCCACCCCTCTCGGCGCTCTAGCCTTCCACCCCTCTTGGCGCTCTAGCCTTCCACCCCTCACGGCGCTCTAGCCTTCTACCACTCATGGCGCTCTAGCCTTCCACAAGTCACGGCGCTCTAGCCTTCCACCCCTCATGGCGCTCTAGCCTTCCACCCCTCATGGCGCTCTAGCCTTCCTTTTCCTTCTCGGCGCTCTAGCCTTCCACCCCTCTTGGCGCTCTAGCCATCCACCCCTCACGGCGCCCTAGCCTTCCAGCCCTCATGGCGCTCTAGCCTTCCACCCCTCATGGCGCTCTAGCCTTCCACCCGTCATGGCGCTCAAGCCTTCTACCCGTCACGGCGCTCTAGCCTCATGGCGATCTAGCCTTCCACCCCTCATGGCGCTCTAGCTTTCCACCCCTCTTGGCGCTCTAGCCTTCCACCCCTCACGGCGCTCTTGCCTTCCACCCCTCATGGCGCTCTAGCCTTTCACCCTTCACGGCGCTCTAGCCTTCCATCTCTCACGGCGCTCTAGCCTTCCAATCCTCACGGCGCTCTAGCCTTCCACCCATCACCGCGCTCTAGCCTTCCACCCCTCACGGCGCTCTAGCCTTCCACCCCTCATGGCGCTCTAGCCTTCCACCCCTCATGGCGCTCCAGCATTCTACCCCTCTCGGCGCTCTAGCCTTCCACCCCTCTTGGCGCTCTAGCCTTCCACCACTCATGGCGCTCTAGCCTTCAACCCGTCACGGCGCTCTAGCCTTCCACCCCTCATGGCGCTCTAGCCTTCCACCCCTCATGGCGCTCCAGCATTCTACCCCTCTCGGCGCTCTAGCCTTCCACCCCTCTTGGCGCTCTAGCCTTCCACCCCTCACGGCGCTCTAGCCTTCCACCACTCATGGCGCTCTAGCCTTCCACCAGTCACGGCGCTCTAGCCTTCCCCCCCTCACGGCGCTCTAGCTTTCCACCCCTCATGGCGCTTTAGCCTTCCACCCCTCACGGCGCTCTAGCCTTCCACCCCTCATGGCGCTCTAGCCTTTCACCCGTCACGGCGCTCTAGCCTTCCACCCCTCATGGTACTCTAGCCTTTCACCCGTCACGGCGCCCTAGCCGTCCGCCCCTCACGGCGCTCTAGCCTTCCACCCCTCACGGCGCTCTAGTCTTCCCTTCCACCCCTGACGGCGCTCTAGCCTTCCACCCGTCATGGCGCTCTAGCCTTCCGCCCCTCATGGCGCTCTAGCCTTCCACCCCTCATGGCGCTCTAGCCTTCCATCCCTTATGGCGCTCTAGCCTTCCACCCGTCATGGCGCTCTAGCCTTCCACCCCTTATGGCGCTCTAGCCTTCCGCCCCTCATGGCGCTCTGGCATTCCACCCCTCTTGGCGCTCTAGCCTTCCACCCCTCACGGCGCTCTAGCCTTCCACCCCTCATGGCGCTCTAGCCTTCCACCCCTTATAGCGCTCTAGCCTTCCGCCCCTCATGGCGCTCTGGCATTCCACCCCTCTTGGCGCTCTAGCCTTCCACCCCTCACGGCGCTCTAGCCTTCCACCCCTCATGGCGCTCTAGCCTTCCACCCCTCTTGGCGCTCTAGCCTTCCACCCCTCATGGCGCTCTAGCCTTCCACCTCTCATGGCGCTCTAGCCTTCCGCCCTTCATGGCGCTCTAGCCTTCCACCCCTCTTGGCGCTCTAGCCTTCCACCCCTCACGGCGCTCTAGCCTTCCTTTCCACCCCTCACGGCGCTCTAGCCTTCCTTTCCACCCCTCACGGCGCTCTAGCCTTCCACCCCTCATGGCGCTCTAGCCTTCCACCCCTCTTGGCGCTCTAGCCTTCCACCCCTCATGGCGCTCTAGCCTTCCACCTCTCATGGCGCTCTAGCCTTCCACCCCTCACGGCGCTCTAGCCTTCCACCCCTCATGGCGCTCTAGCCTTCCACCCCTCTTGGCGCTCTAGCCTTCCACCCCTCATGGCGCTCTAGCCTTCCACCTCTCATGGCGCTCTAGCCTTCCACCCCTCACGGCGCTCTAGCCTTCCACCCCTCTTGGCGCTCTAGCCTTCCACCCCTCACGGCGCTCTAGCCTTCCTTTCCACCCCTCACGGCGCTCTAGCCTTCCTTTCCACCCCTCACGGCGCTCTAGCCTTCCACCCCTCATGGCGCTCTAGCCTTCCACCCCTCTTGGCGCTCTAGCCTTCCACCCCTCACGGCGCTCTAGCCTTCCTTTCCACCCCTCACGGCGCTCTAGCCTTCGTTTCCACCCCTCACGGCGCTCTAGCCTTCCACCCCTCATGGCGCTCTAGCCTTCCACCCCTCTTGGCGCTCTAGCCTTCCACCCCTCATGGCGCTCTAGCCTTCCACCTCTCATGGCGCTCTAGCCTTCCACCCCTCACGGCGCTCTAGCCTTCCACCCCTCATGGCGCTCTAGCCTTCCACCCCTCTTGGCGCTCTAGCCTTCCACCCCTCTTGGCGCTCTAGCCTTCCACCCCTCTTGGCGCTCTAGCCTTCCACCCCTCTTGGCGCTCTAGCCTTCCACCCCTCACGGCGCTCTAGCCTTCCACCCCTCATGGCGCTCTAGCCTTCCACCCCTCTTGGCGCTCTAGCCTTCCACCCCTCATGGCGCTCTAGCCTTCCACCTCTCATGGCGCTCTAGCCTTCCACCCCTCTTGGCGCTCTAGCCTTCCACCCCTCACGGCGCTCTAGCCTTCCTTTCCACCCCTCACGGCGCTCTAGCCTTCCTTTCCACCCCTCACGGCGCTCTAGCCTTCCACCCCTCATGGCGCTCTAGCCTTCCACCCCTCTTGGCGCTCTAGCCTTCCACCCCTCATGGCGCTCTAGCCTTCCACCTCTCATGGCGCTCTAGCCTTCCACCCCTCACGGCGCTCTAGCCTTCCACCCCTCATGGCGCTCTAGCCTTCCACCCCTCTTGGCGCTCTAGCCTTCCACCCCTCATGGCGCTCTAGCCTTCCACCTCTCATGGCGCTCTAGCCTTCCACCCCTCTTGGCGCTCTAGCCTTCCACCCCTCACGGCGCTCTAGCCTTCCTTTCCACCCCTCACGGCGCTCTAGCCTTCCTTTCCACCCCTCACGGCGCTCTAGCCTTCCACCCCTCATGGCGCTCTAGCCTTCCACCCCTCATGACGCTCTAGCCTTCCACCCGTCACGGCGCTCTAGCCTTCCCCCCCTCACGGCGCTCTAGCCTTCCACCCCTCATGGCGCTCTAGCCTCTCACCCCTCACGGCGCTCTAGCCTTCCACCCCTCACGGAGCTCTAGCCTTTCACCCCTCATGGCGCTCAACCTTCCTTCCCTCATGGCGCTCTAGCCTTCCCCCCCTCACGGCGCTCTAGCCTTCCACCCCTCATGGCGCTCTAGCCTTCCACCCCTCACGGCGCTCTAGCCTTCCACCCCTCACGGAGCTCTAGCCTTCCACCCCTCACGGCGCTCTAGCCTTCCACCCCTCACGGCGCTCTAGCCTTCCACCCCTCATGGCTAGCCTTCTACCCCTCACGGAGCTCTAGCCTTCCACCCCTCATGGTGCTCTCGCCTTCCACCTCTCATGGTACTCTAGCTTTCCACCCCTCATGGCGCTCTAGCCTTCCATCCCTCATGGCGCTCTAGCCTTCCACCCATCACGGCGCTCTAGCCTTCCACCCGTCATGGCGCTCTAGCCTTCCGCCCCTCATGGCGCTCTAGCCTTCCACCCCTCTTGGCGCTCTAGTCTTCCACCCCTCATGGCGCTCTAGCCTTGCACCCGTCATGGCGCTCTAGCCTTCCACCCCTCACGGCGCTCTAGCCTTCCACCCCTCATGGTTCTCTAGCCTTTCACCCGTCACGGCGCTCTAGCCTTTCACCCGTCAAGCAGAGATTCACCATGACCATTCTTTGTACTGTCGAGAACCTCCCTTGTCGGCACATCATCAACACCTTCAATGACATCTTGCTCCTTACCAACTCGAGCATTTAGATCACCACAAATCATGATCATATCGGCCTCGTTGTATAAATATATCTCAGCCATTAGATGTGAAAAGAAGGCTGAACCATCTTTACCCCAAGTAGAGTTTTCAGGCGGGAGATAGCAAGCGAACAACACCAAACGGAAACCGTTACATCTATGCGTTAACTCAATTCCCAGAATACCTTCCGCTTTATCAATTACCTGACATTTAAATTCTGCAAAGAGTGTATCTTTTATGAGTACTCCGACCACCGGAGCCCTTAGTCGCCTTCACATGCATTTTACCTCTGTTATTAGCATAGAAAGTATAACCAGGTATCAACATGCTTGAGTTTTCTATCAAGTGGATTTCATTTAAGCAAAAAATGTCACTCGATACACTGTTGATGACTGACTGCCTTAACAGTTTGTTTAACTCAGTGAATCCGTTGATGTTCCAGGTGGACACCGTCAAAGTCGTGGGTGGGGGCGGGGCGCCATCCTACGTGTTCTTTTCAGAGTCTGGCCCAAAGGATGCGATAGCAGACGCCTCATTCTTGTTCCTCCCGCCGCTGTCTTTCGTCACCCCTTATGGCGCTCTAGCCTTTCACCCCTCATGGCGCTCTAGCCTTCCGTCCTTCATGGCGCTCTAGCATTCCACCCGTCATGGCGCTCTAGCCTTCCACCCCTCTTGGCGTTCTAGCCTTCCACCCCTCATGGCGCTCTAGCCTTCCACCCCTCATGGCGCTCTAGCCTTCCAACCCTCTTGGCGCTCTAGCCTTCCACCCCTCACGGCGCTCTAACCTTCCACCCCTCATGGCGCTCTAGCCTTCCACCCCTCATGACGCTCTAGCCTTCCACCCGTCACGGCGCTCTAGCCTTCCCCCCCTCACGGCGCTCTAGCCTTCCACCCCTCATGGCGCTCTAGCCTTCCACCACTCACGGCGCTCTAGCCTTCCACCGCTTATGGCGCTCTAGCCTTTCACCCGTCACGGCGCTCAAGCCTTCCACCCCTCATGGTACTCTAGCCTTTCACCCGTCACGGCGCTCTAGCCTTCCACCCCTCACGGCGCTCTAGCCTTCCACCCTTCATGGCGCTCTAGTCTTCCACCCCTCATGGCGCTCTAGCCTTGCACCCGTCATGGCGCTCTAGCCTTCCACCCCTGGTGGCGCTCTAGCCTTCCACCCCTCATGGTTCTCTAGCCTTTCACCCGTCACGGCGCTCTGGCCTTTCACCCGTCATGGCGCTCTAGCCTTCCACCACTCATGGCGCTCTAGCCTTCCAGCCCTCATGGCGCTCTAGCCTTCCACCCCTCATGGTACTCTAGCCTTCCAACCCTCATGGCGCTCCAGCCTTCCATCCCTCATGGCGCTCTAGCCTTCCACCCACCACGGCGCTCTTGCCTTCCACCCGTCATGGCGCTCTAGTCTTCCACCCCTCATGGCGCTCTAGCCTTGCACCCGTCATGGCGCTCTAGCCTTCCACCCCTGGTGGCGCTCTAGCCTTCCACCCCTCATGGTTCTCTAGCCTTTCACCCGTCACGGCGCTCTAGCCTTTCACCCGTCATGGCGCTCTAGCCTTCAATCCCTCATGGCGCTCTAGCCTTCCCTTCCACCCCTCACGGCGCTCTAGACTTCCACCCCTCATGGCGCTCTAGCCTTCCACCCTTCATGGCGCTCTAGTCTTCCACCCCTCATGGCGCTCTAGCCTTGCACCCGTCATGGGGCTCTAGCCTTCCACCCCTCACGGCGCTCTAGCCTTCCACCCCTCATGGCGCTCTAGTCTTCCACCCCTCACGGCGCTCTAGCCTTCCTTTCCACCCCTCACGGCGCCCCAGCCTTCCACTTCTCATGGCGCCCTAGCCTTCCACCCTTCATGACGCTCTAGCCTTCCACCCCTCATGGCGCTCTAGCCTTCCCCCCCTCACGGCGCTCTAGCCTTCCACCCCTCATGGCGCTCTAGCCTTCCACCACTCACGGCGCTCTAGCCTTCCACCGCTTATGGCGCTCTAGCCTTTCACCCGTCACGGCGCTCTAGCCTTTCACCCCTCATGGTACTCTAGCCTTTCACCCGTCACGGCGCTCTAGCCTTCCACCCCTCACGGCGCTCTAGCCTTCCACCCCTCATGGCGCTCTAGCCTTCCACCCTTCATGGCGCTCTAGTCTTCCACCCCTCATGGCGCTCTAGCCTTGCACCCGTCATGGGGCTCTAGCCTTCCACCCCTGGTGGCGCTCTGGCCTTCCACCCCTCATGGTTCTCTAGCCTTTCACCCGTCACGGCGCTCTAGCCTTTCACCCGTCACGGCGCTCTAGCCTTCCACCCCTCATGGTACTCTAGCCTTCCAACCCTCATGGCGCTCCAGCCTTCCATCCCTCATGGCGCTCTAGCCTTCCACCCCTCATGGTACTCTAGCCTTCCAACCCTCATGGCGCTCCAGCCTTCCATCCCTCATGGCGCTCTAGCCTTCCACCCCTCTTGGCGCTCTAGCCTTCCACCCCTCACGGCGCTCTAGCCTTCCACCCCTCATGGCGCTCTAGCTTTTCACCCTTCACGGCGCTCTAGCCTTCCACCCCTCACGGCGCTCTAGCCTTCCAATCCTCACGGCGCTCTAGCCTTCCACCCCTCACGGCGCTCTAGCCTTCCACCCCTCACGGCGCTCTAGCCTTCCACCCCTCATAGCGCTCTAGCCTTCCACCCCTCATGGCGCTCTAGCCTTCCACACCTCTCGGCGCTCTAGCCTTCCACCCCTCTTGGCGCTCTAGCTTTCCACCCCTCACGGCGCTCTAGCCTTCCACCACTCATGGCGCTCTAGCCTTCCACCCCTCATGGCGCTCTAGCCTTCCACCTCTTATGACGCTCTAGCCTTCCACCTCTCTTGGCGCTCTAGCCTTCCACCCCTCACGGCGCTCTAGCCTTCCTTTCCACCCCTAACGGCGCCCTAGCCTTCCACCCCTCATGGCGCTCTAGCCTTCCACCCCTCATGGCGCTCTAGCCTTCCACCCCTCATGGCGCTCTAGCCTTCCGCCCCTCTCGGCGCTCTAGCCTTCCACCCCTCTTGGCGCTCTAGCCTTCCACCCCTCACGGCGCTCTAGCCTTCTACCACTCATGGCGCTCTAGCCTTCCACAAGTCACGGCGCTCTAGCCTTCCACCCCTCATGGCGCTCTAGCCTTCCTTTTCCTTCTCGGCGCTCTAGCCTTCCACCCCTCTTGGCGCTCTAGCCATCCACCCCTCACGGCGCCCTAGCCTTCCAGCCCTCATGGCGCTCTAGCCTTCCACCCCTCTTGGCGCTCTAGCCTTCCACCCGTCATGGCGCTCAAGCCTTCTACCCGTCACGGCGCTCTAGCCTCATGGCGATCTAGCCTTCCCCCCCTCACGGCGCTCTAGCCTTCCACCCCTCATGGCGCTCTAGCCTTCCACCCCTCACGGCGCTCTAGCCTTCCACCCCTCACGGAGCTCTAGCCTTCCACCCCTCACGGCGCTCTAGCCTTCCACCCCTCACGGCGCTTTAGCCTTCCACCCCTCATGGCGCTCTAGCCTTCCACCCCTCACGGCGCTCTAGCCTTCTACCCCTCACGGAGCTCTAGCCTTCCACCCCTCATGGTGCTCTAGCCTTCCACCTCTCATGGTACTCTAGCTTTCCACCCCTCATGGCGCTCTAGCCTTCCATCCCTCATGGCGCTCTAGCCTTCCACCCATCACGGCGCTCTAGCCTTCCACCCGTCATGGCGCTCTAGCCTTCCGCCCCTCATGGCGCTCTAGCCTTCCACCCCTCTTGGCGCTCTAGTCTTCCACCCCTCATGGCGCTCTAGCCTTGCACCCGTCATGGCGCTCTAGCCTTCCACCCCTCACGGCGCTCTAGCCTTCCACCCCTCATGGTTCTCTAGCCTTTCACCCGTCACGGCGCTCTAGCCTTTCACCCGTCAAGCAGAGATTCACCATGACCATTCTTTGTACTGTCGAGAACCTCCCTTGTCGGCACATCATCAACACCTTCAATGACATCTTGCTCCTTACCAACTCGAGCATTTAGATCACCACAAATCATGATCATATCGGCCTCGTTGTATAAATATATCTCAGCCATTAGATGTGAAAAGAAGGCTGAACCATCTTTACCCCAAGTAGAGTTTTCAGGCGGGAGATAGCAAGCGAACAACACCAAACGGAAACCGTTACATCTATGCGTTAACTCAATTCCCAGAATACCTTCCGCTTTATCAATTACCTGACATTTAAATTCTGCAAAGAGTGTATCTTTTATGAGTACTCCGACCACCGGAGCCCTTAGTCGCCTTCACATGCATTTTACCTCTGTTATTAGCATAGAAAGTATAACCAGGTATCAACATGCTTGAGTTTTCTATCAAGTGGATTTCATTTAAGCAAAAAATGTCACTCGATACACTGTTGATGACTGACTGCCTTAACAGTTTGTTTAACTCAGTGAATCCGTTGATGTTCCAGGTGGACACCGTCAAAGTCGTGGGTGGGGGCGGGGCGCCATCCTACGTGTTCTTTTCAGAGTCTGGCCCAAAGGATGCGATAGCAGACGCCTCATTCTTGTTCCTCCCGCCGCTGTCTTTCGTCACCCCTTATGGCGCTCTAGCCTTTCACCCCTCATGGCGCTCTAGCCTTCCGCCCTTCATGGCGCTCTAGCATTCCACCCGTCATGGCGCTCTAGCCTTCCACCCCTCTTGGCGTTCTAGCCTTCCACCCCTCATGGCGCTCTAGCCTTCCACCCCTCATGGCGCTCTAGCCTTCCAACCCTCTTGGCGCTCTAGCCTTCCACCCCTCACGGCGCTCTAACCTTCCACCCCTCATGGCGCTCTAGCCTTCCACCCCTCATGACGCTCTAGCCTTCCACCCGTCACGGCGCTCTAGCCTTCCCCCCCTCACGGCGCTCTAGCCTTCCACCCCTCATGGCGCTTTAGCCTTCCACCCCTCACGGCGCTCTAGCCTTCCACCCCTCATGGCGCTCTAGCCTTTCACCCGTCACGGCGCTCTAGCCTTCCACCCCTCATGGTACTCTAGCCTTTCACCCGTCACGGCGCCCTAGCCGTCCGCCCCTCACGGCGCTCTAGCCTTCCACCCCTCACGGCGCTCTAGTCTTCCCTTCCACCCCTGACGGCGCTCTAGCCTTCCACCCGTCATGGCGCTCTAGCCTTCCGCCCCTCATGGCGCTCTAGCCTTCCACCCCTCATGGCGCTCTAGCCTTCCATCCCTTATGGCGCTCTAGCCTTCCACCCGTCATGGCGCTCTAGCCTTCCACCCCTTATGGCGCTCTAGCCTTCCACCCCTCACGGCGCTCTAGTCTTCCCTTCCACCCCTGACGGCGCTCTAGCCTTCCACCCGTCATGGCGCTCTAGCCTTCCGCCCCTCATGGCGCTCTAGCCTTCCACCCCTCATGGCGCTCTAGCCTTCCATCCCTTATGGCGCTCTAGCCTTCCACCCGTCATGGCGCTCTAGCCTTCCACCCCTTATGGCGCTCTAGCCTTCCACCCCTCACGGCGCTCTAGCCTTCCACCCCTCATGGCGCTCTAGCCTTCCACCCCTTATAGCGCTCTAGCCTTCCGCCCCTCATGGCGCTCTGGCATTCCACCCCTCTTGGCGCTCTAGCCTTCCACCCCTCACGGCGCTCTAGCCTTCCACCCCTCACGGCGCTCTAGCCTTCCACCCCTCATGGCGCTCTAGCCTTCCACCCCTTGTAGCGCTCTAGCCTTCCGCCCCTCATGGCGCTCTGGCATTCCACCCCTCTTGGCGCTCTAGCCTTCCACCCCTCACGGCGCTCTAGCCTTCCACCCCTCATGGCGCTCTAGCCTTCCACCCCTCTTGGCGCTCTAGCCTTCCACCCCTCATGGCGCTCTAGCCTTCCACCTCTCATGGCGCTCTAGCCTTCCACCCCTCTTGGCGCTCTAGCCTTCCACCCCTCACGGCGCTCTAGCCTTCCTTTCCACCCCTCACGGCGCTCTAGCCTTCCACCCCTCATGGCGCTCTAGCCTTCCACCCCTCATGACGCTCTAGCCTTCCACCCGTCACGGCGCTCTAGCCTTCCCCCCCTCACGGCGCTCTAGCCTTCCACCCCTCATGGCGCTCTAGCCTTCCACCCCTCACGGCGCTCTAGCCTTCCACCCCTCACGGAGCTCTAGCCTTTCACCCCTCATGGCGCTCAACCTTCCTTCCCTCATGGCGCTCTAGCCTTCCCCCCCTCACGGCGCTCTAGCCTTCCACCCCTCATGGCGCTCTAGCCTTCCACCCCTCACGGCGCTCTAGCCTTCCACCCCTCACGGAGCTCTAGCCTTCCACCCCTCACGGCGCTCTAGCCTTCCACCCCTCACGGCGCTCTAGCCTTCCACCCCTCATGGCGCTCTAGCCTTCCACCCCTCACGGCGCTCTAGCCTTCTACCCCTCACGGAGCTCTAGCCTTCCACCCCTCATGGTGCTCTAGCCTTCCACCTCTCATGGTACTCTAGCTTTCCACCCCTCATGGCGCTCTAGCCTTCCATCCCTCATGGCGCTCTAGCCTTCCACCCATCACGGCGCTCTAGCCTTCCACCCGTCATGGCGCTCTAGCCTTCCGCCCCTCATGGCGCTCTTGCCTTCCACCCCTCTTGGCGCTCTAGTCTTCCACCCCTCATGGCGCTCTAGCCTTGCGCCCGTCATGGCGCTCTAGCCTTCCACCCCTCACGGCGCTCTAGCCTTCCACCCCTCATGGTTCTCTAGCCTTTCACCCGTCACGGCGCTCTAGCCTTTCACCCGTCAAGCAGAGATTCACCATGACCATTCTTTGTACTGTCGAGAACCTCCCTTGTCGGCACATCATCAACACCTTCAATGACATCTTGCTCCTTGCCAACTCGAGCATTTAGATCATCACAAATCATGATCATATCGGCCTCGTTGTATAAATATATCTCAGCCATTAGATGTGAAAAGAAGGCTGAAGCATCTTTACCCCAAGTAGAGTTTTCAGGCGGGAGATAGCAAGCGAACAACACCAAACGGAAACCGTTACATCTATGCGTTAACTCAATTCCCAGAATACCTTCCGCCTTATCAATTACCTGACATTTAAATTCTGCAAAGAGTGTATCTTTTATGAGTACTCCGACCACCGGAGCCCTTAGTCGCCTTCACATGCATTTTACCTCTGTTATTAGCATAGAAAGTATAACCAGGTATCAACATGCTTGAGTTTTCTATCAAGTGGATTTCATTTAAGCAAAAAATGTCACTCGATACACTGTTGATGACTGACTGCCTTAACAGTTTGTTTAACTCAGTGAATCCGTTGATGTTCCAGGTGGACACCGTCAAAGTCGTGGGTGGGGGCGGGGCGCCATCCTACGTGTTCTTTTCAGAGTCTGGCCCAAAGGATGCGATAGCAGACGCCTCATTCTTGTTCCTCCCGCCGCTGTCTTTCGTCACCCCTTATGGCGCTCTAGCCTTTCACCCCTCATGGCGCTCTAGCCTTCCGCCCTTCATGGCGCTCTAGCATTCCACCCGTCATGGCGCTCTAGCCTTCCACCCCTCTTGGCGTTCTAGCCTTCCACCCCTCATGGCGCTCTAGCCTTCCACCCCTCATGGCGCTCTAGCCTTCCAACCCTCTTGGCGCTCTAGCCTTCCACCCCTCACGGCGCTCTAACCTTCCACCCCTCATGGCGCTCTAGCCTTCCACCCCTCATGACGCTCTAGCCTTCCACCCGTCACGGCGCTCTAGCCTTCCCCCCCTCACGGCGCTCTAGCCTTCCACCCCTCATGGCGCTCTAGCCTTCCACCACTCACGGCGCTCTAGCCTTCCACCGCTTATGGCGCTCTAGCCTTTCACCCGTCACGGCGCTCTAGCCTTCCACCCCTCATGGTACTCTAGCCTTTCACCCGTCATGGCGCTCTAGCCTTCCACCCCTCACGGCGCTCTAGCCTTCCACCCTTCATGGCGCTCTAGTCTTCCACCCCTCATGGCGCTCTAGCCTTGCACCCGTCATGGCGCTCTAGCCTTCCACCCCTGGTGGCGCTCTAGCCTTCCACCTCTCATGGTTCTCTAGCCTTTCACCCGTCACGGCGCTCTGGCCTTTCACCCGTCATGGCGCTCTAGCCTTCCACCACTCATGGCGCTCTAGCCTTCCAGCCCTCATGGCGCTCTAGCCTTCCACCCCTCATGGTACTCTAGCCTTCCAACCCTCATGGCGCTCCAGCCTTCCATCCCTCATGGCGCTCTAGCCTTCCACCCACCACGGCGCTCTTGCCTTCCACCCGTCATGGCGCTCTAGTCTTCCACCCCTCATGGCGCTCTAGCCTTGCACCCGTCATGGCGCTCTAGCCTTCCACCCCTGGTGGCGCTCTAGCCTTCCACCCCTCATGGTTCTCTAGCCTTTCACCCGTCACGGCGCTCTAGCCTTTCACCCGTCATGGCGCTCTAGCCTTCAATCCCTCATGGCGCTCTAGCCTTCCCTTCCACCCCTCACGGCGCTCTAGCCTTCCACCCCTCATGGCGCTCTAGTCTTCCACCCCTCTTGGCGCTCTAGCCTTCCACCCCTCACGGCGCTCTAGCCTTCCTTTCCACCCCTCACGGCGCTCTAGCCTTCCACCCCTCACGGCGCTCTAGCCTTCCACCCCTCATGGCGCTCTAGCCTTCCCCCCCTCACGGCGCTCTAGCCTTCCACCCCTCATGGCGCTCTAGCCTTCCACCACTCACGGCGCTCTAGCCTTCCACCTCTCATGGCGCCCTAGCCTTCCACCCCTCATGACGCTCTAGCCTTCCACCCCTCATGGCGCTCTAGCCTTCCCCCGCTCACGGCGCTCTAGCCTTCCACCCCTCATGGCGCTCTAGCCTTCCACCACTCACGGCGCTCTAGCCTTCCACCGCTTATGGCGCTCTAGCCTTTCACCCGTCACGGCGCTCTAGCCTTCCACCCCTCATGGTACTCTAGCCTTTCACCCGTCACGGCGCTCTAGCCTTCCACCCCTCACGGCGCTCTAGCCTTCCACCCCTCATGGCGCTCTAGCCTTCCACCCTTCATGGCGCTCTAGTCTTCCACCCCTCATGGCGCTCTAGCCTTGCACCCGTCATGGCGCTCTAGCCTTCCACCCCTGGTGGCGCTCTGGCCTTCCACCCCTCATGGTTCTCTAGCCTTTCACCCGTCACGGCGCTCTAGCCTTTCACCCGTCACGGCGCTCTAGCCTTCCACCCCTCATGGTACTCTAGCCTTCCAACCCTCATGGCGCTCCAGCCTTCCATCCCTCATGGCGCTCTAGCCTTCCACCCCTCATGGTACTCTAGCCTTCCAACCCTCATGGGGCTCGAGCCTTCCATCCCTCATGGCGCTCTAGCCTTCCACCCATCACGGTGCTCTTGCCTTCCACCCGTCATGGCGCTCTAGCCTTCCACCCCTTATGGCGCTCTAGCCTTCCGCCCTTCATGGTGCTCTAGCATTCCACCCGTCATGGTGCTCTAGCCTTCCACCCCTCACGGCGCTCTAGCCTTCCTTTCCACCCCTCACGGCGCTCTAGCCTTCCACCTCTCATGGCGCTCTAGCCTTCCACCCCTCATGGTGCTCTTGCCTTCCACCCGCCATGGCGCTCTAGCCTTCCACCCCTCATGGCGCTCTAGCCTTTCACCCCTCATGGCGCTCAACCTTCCATCCCACATGGCGCTCTAGCCTTCCACCCCTCATGGCGCTCTAGCCATCCACCCCTCACGGCGCCCTAGCCTTCCAGCCCTCATGGCGCTCTAGCCTTCCACCCCTCATGGCGCTCTAGCCTTCCACCCGTCATGGCGCTCAAGCCTTCTACCCGTCACGGCGCTCTAGCCTCATGGCGCTCTAGCCTTCCACCCCTCATGGCGCTCTAGCTTTCCACCCCTCTTGGCGCTCTAGCCTTCCACCCCTCACGGCGCTCTTGCTTTCCACCCCTCATGGCGGTCCAGCCTTTCATCCTTCACGGCGCTCTAGCCTTCCACCCCTCACGGCGCTCTAGCCTTCCAATCCTCACGGCGCTCTAGCCTTCCACCCATCACGGCGCTCTAGCCTTCCACCCCTCACGGCGCTCTAGCCTTCCACCCCTCATGGCGCTCTAGCCTTCCACCCCTCATGGCGCTCCAGCATTCTACCCCTCTCGGCGCTCTAGCCTTCCACCCCTCTTGGCGCTCTAGCCTTCCACCCCTCACGGCGCTCTAGCCTTCCACCACTCATTGCGCTCTAGCCTTCCACCCCTCACGGCGCTCTAGTCTTCCCTTCCACCCCTCACGGCGCTCTAGCCTTCCACCCCTCATGGCGCTCTAGCCTTCCACCCCACATGGCGCTCTAGCCTTCCACCAGTCACGGCGCTCTAGCCTTCCCCCCCCTCACGGCGCTCTAGCTTTCCACCCCTCATGGCGCTTTAGCCTTCCACCCCTCACGGCGCTCTAGCCTTCCACCCCTCATGGCGCTCTAGCCTTTCACCCGTCACGGCGCTCTAGCCTTCCACCCCTCATGGTACTCTAGCCTTTCACCCGTCACGGCGCCCTAGCCGTCCGCCCCTCACGGCGCTCTAGCCTTCCACCCCTCACGGCGCTCTAGTCTTCCCTTCCACCCCTGACGGCGCTCTAGCCTTCCACCCCTCATGGCGCTCTAGCCTTCCACCCCTCATGGTACTCTAGCCTTTCACCCGTCACGGCGCCCTAGCCGTCCGCCCCTCACGGCACTCTAGCCTTCCACCCCTCATGGCGCTCTAGCCTTCCACCCCTCACGGCGCTCTAGCCTTCCACCCCTCATGGCGCTCTAGCCTTCCACCCCTCACGGCGCTCTAGCCTTCCACCCCTCGCGGCGCTCTAGCCTTTCACCCCTCATGGCGCTCTAGCCTTCCATCCCTCATGGCGCTCTAGCCTTTCACCCCTCATGGCGCTCTAGCCTCCCACCCCTCTTGGCGCTCTAGCCTTCCACCCCTCATGGCGCTCTAGCCTTTCACCCCTCATGGCGCTCTAGCCTTCCACCCCTCATGGTACTCTAGCCTTCCACCCCTCACGGCGCTCTAGCCTTCCACCCCTCATGGCGCTCTAGCCTTCCACCCATCACGGCGCTCTAGCCTTCCACCCGTCATGGCGCTCTAGCCTTCCGCCCCTCATGGCGCTCTAGCCTTCCACCTCTCATGGCGCTCTAGCCTTCCATCCCTTATGGCGTTCTAGCCTTCCACCCGTCATGGCGCTCTAGCCTTCCACCCCTTATGGCGCTCTAGCCTTCCGCCCCTCATGGCGCTCTAGCATTCCACCCCTCTTGGCACTCTAGCCTTCCACCCCTCACGGCGCTCTAGCCTTCCACCCCTCATGGCGCTCTAGCCTTCCACCCCTCTTGGCGCTCTAGCCTTCCACCCCTCATGGCGCTCTAGCCTTCCACCTCTCATGGCGCTCTAGCCTTCCACCCCTCTTGGCGCTCTAGCCTTCCACCCCTTATGGCGTTCTAGCCTTCCACCCCTCACGGCGCTCTAGCCTTCCATCCCTTATGGCGTTCTAGCCTTCCACCCCTCACGGCGCTCTAGCCTTCCACCCCTCATGGCGCTCTAGCCTTCCACCCCTCATGACGCTCTAGCCTTCCACCCGTCACGGCGCTCTAGCCTCCCCCCCCTCACGGCGCTCTAGCCTTCCACCCCTCATGGCGCTCTAGCCTTCCACCCCTCACGGCGCTCTAGCCTTCCACCCCTCACGGCGCTCTAGCCTTCCTTTCCACCCCTCACGGCGCTCTAGCCTTCCACCTCTCATGGCGCTCTAGCCTTCCATCCCACGTGGCGCTCTAGCCTTCCACCCCTCATGGCGCTCTAGCATTCCTTGTCCTTCTCGGCGCTCTAGCCTTCCACCCCTCTTGGCGCTCTAGCCATCCACCCCTCACGGCGCCCTAGCCTTCAAGCCCTCATGGCGCTCTAGCCTTCCACCCCTCATGGCGCTCTAGCCTTCCACCCGTCATGGCGCTCAAGCCTTCTACCCCTCTCGGCGCTCTAGCCTTCCACCCCTCTTGGCGCTCTAGCCTTCCACCCCTCACGGCGCTCTAGCCTTCCACCACTCATGGCGCTCTAGCCTTCCACCCGTCACGGCGCTCTGGCCTTCCACCCCTCATTGCGCTCTAGCCTTCCACCCCTCTTGGCGCTCAAGCCTTCCACCCCTCACGGCGCTCTAGTCTTCTATTCCACCCCTCACGGCGCTCTAGCCTTCCACCCCTCATGGCGCTCTAGCCTTCCACCCCTCACGGCGCTCTAGCCTTCCCCCCCCTCACGGCGCTCTAGCTTTCCACCCCTCATGGCGCTTTAGCCTTCCACCCCTCACGGCGCTCTAGCCTTCCACCCCTCATGGCGCTCTAGCCTTTCACCCGTCACGGCGCTCTAGCCTTCCACCCCTCATGGTACTCTAGCCTTTCACCCGTCACGGCGCCCTAGCCGTCCGCCCCTCACGGCGCTCTAGCCTTCCACCCCTCACGGCGCTCTAGTCTTCCCTTCCACCCCTGACGGCGCTCTAGCCTTCCACCCCTCATGGCGCTCTAGCCTTCCACCCCACATGGCGCTCTAGCCTTCTACCAGTCACGGCGCTCTAGCCTTCCCCCCCTCACGGCGCTCTAGCTTGCCACCCCTCATGGCGCTTTAGCCTTCCACCCCTCACGGCCCTCTAGCCTTTCACCCGTCACGGCGCTCTAGCCTTCCACCCCTCATGGTACTCTAGCCTTTCACCCGTCACGGCGCCCTAGCCGTCCGCCCCTCACGGCACTCTAGCCTTCCACCCCTCATGGCGCTCTAGCCTTCCACCCCTCACGGCGCTCTAGCCTTCCACCCCTCATGGCGCTCTAGCCTTCCACCCCTCACGGCGCTCTAGCCTTCCACCCCTCACGGCGCTCTAGCCTTTCACCCCTCATGGCGCTCTAGCCTTCCATCCCTCATGGCGCTCTAGCCTTTCACCCCTCATGGCGCTCTAGCCTTCCACCCCTCTTGGCGCTCTAGCCTTCCACCCCTCATGGCGCTCTAGCCTTTCACCCCTCATGGCGCTCTAGCCTTCCACCCCTCATGGTACTCTAGCCTTCCACCCCTCACGGCGCTCTAGCCTTCCACCCCTCATGGCGCTCTAGCCTTCCACCCATCACGGCGCTCTAGCCTTCCACCCGTCATGGCGCTCTAGCCTTCCGCCCCTCATGGCGCTCTAGCCTTCCACCCCTCATGGCGCTCTAGCCTTCCATCCCTTATGGCGTTCTAGCCTTCCACCCGTCATGGCGCTCTAGCCTTCCACCCCTTATGGCGCTCTAGCCTTCCGCCCCTCATGGCGCTCTAGCATTCCACCCCTCTTGGCACTCTAGCCTTCCACCCCTCACGGCGCTCTAGCCTTCCACCCCTCATGGCGCTCTAGCCTTCCACCCCTCTTGGCGCTCTAGCCTTCCACCCCTCATGGCGCTCTAGCCTTCCACCTCTCATGGCGCTCTAGCCTTCCACCCCTCTTGGCGCTCTAGCCTTCCACCCCTCACGGCGCTCTAGCCTTCCTTTCCACCCCTCACGGCGCTCTAGCCTTCCACCCCTCATGGCGCTCTAGCCTTCCACCCCTCATGACGCTCTAGCCTTCCACCCGTCACGGCGCTCTTGCCTCCCCCCCCCCTCACGGCGCTCTAGCCTTCCACCCCTCATGGCGCTCTAGCCTTCCACCCCTCACGGCGCTCTAGCCTTCCACCCCTCACGGAGCTCTAGCCTTTCACCCCTCATGGCGCTCAACCTTCCTTCCCTCATGGCGCTCTAGCCTTCCCCCCCTCACGGCGCTCTAGCCTTCCCCCCCTCATGGCGCTCTAGCCTTCCACCCCTCACGGCGCTCTAGCCTTCCACCCCTCACGGAGCTCTAGCCTTCCACCCCTCATGGTGCTCTAGCCTTCCACCCCTCACGGCGCTCTAGCCTTCCACCCCTCACGGCGCTCTAGCCTTCCACCCCTCACGGCGCTCTAGCCTTCCACCCCTCATGGCGCTCTAGCCTTCCACCCCTCACGGCGCTCTAGCCTTCCACCCCTCACGGAGCTCTAGCCTTCCACCCCTCATGGTGCTCTAGCCTTCCACCTCTCATGGTACTCTAGCTTTCCACCATTCATGGCGCTCTAGCCTTCCATCCCTCATGGCGCTCTAGCCTTCCGCCCATCACGGCGCTCTAGCCTTCCACCCGTCATGGCGCTCTAGCCTTCCGCCCCTCATGGCGCTCTAGCCTTCCACCCCTCTTGGCGCTCTAGTCTTCCACCCCTCATGGCGCTCTAGCCTTGCACCCGTCATGGCGCTCTAGCCTTCCACCCCTCACGGCGCTCTAGCCTTCCACCCCTCATGGTTCTCTAGCCTTTCACCCGTCACGGCGCTCTAGCCTTTCACCCGTCAAGCAGAGATTTACCATGACCATTCTTTGTACTGTCGAGAACCTCCCTTGTCGGCACATCATCAACACCTTCAATGACATCTTGCTCCCTACCAACTCGAGCATTTAGATCACCACGAATCATGATCATATCGCCCTCGTTGTATAAATATATCTCAGCCATTAGATGTGAAAAGAAGGCTGAAGCATCTTTACCCCAAGTAGAGTTCTCAGGCGGGAGATAGCAAGCGAACAACACCAAACGGAAACCGTTACATCTATGCGTTAACTCAATTCCCAGAATACCTTCCGCTTTATCAATTACCTGACATTTAAATTCTGCAAAGAGTGTATCTTTTATGAGTACTCCGACCACCGGAGCCCTTAGTCGCCTTCACATGCATTTTACCTCTGTTATTAGCATAGAAAGTATAACCAGGTATCAGCATGCTTGAGTTTTCTATCAAGTGGATTTCATTTAAGCAAAAAATGTCACTCGATACACTGTTGATGACTGACTGCCTTAACAGTTTGTTTAACTCAGTGAATCCGTTGATGTTCCAGGTGGACACCGTCAAAGTCGTGGGTGGGGGCGGGGCGCCATCCTACGTGTTCTTTTCAGAGTCTGGCCCAAAGGATGCGATAGCAGACGCCTCATTCTTGTTCCTCCCGCCGCTGTCTTTCGTCACCCCTTATGGCGCTCTAGCCTTTCACCCCTCATGGCGCTCTAGCCTTCCGCCCTTCATGGCGCTCTAGCATTCCACCCGTCATGGCGCTCTAGCCTTCCACCCCTCTTGGCGCTCTAGCCTTCCGCCCTTCATGGCGCTCTAGCATTCCACCCGTCATGGCGCTCTAGCCTTCCACCCCTCTTGGCGTTCTAGCCTTCCACCCCTCATGGCGCTCTAGCCTTCCACCCCTCATGGCGCTCTAGCCTTCCAACCCTCTTGACGCTCTAGCCTTCCACCCCTCACGGCGCTCTAACCTTCCACCACTCATGGCGCTCTAGCCTTCCACCCCTCATGACGCTCTAGCCTTCCACCCGTCACGGCGCTCTAGCCTTCCCCCCCTCACGGCGCTCTAGCCTTCCACCCCTCATGGCGCTCTAGCCTTCCACCCCTCTTGGCGCTCTAGCCTTCCACCCCTCATGGCGCTCTAGCCTTCCACCCCTCATGGCGCTCTAGCCTTCCAACCCTCTTGGCGCTCTAGCCTTCCACCCCTCACGGCGCTCTAACCTTCCACCCCTCATGGCGCTCTAGCCTTCCACCCCTCATGACGCTCTAGCCTTCCACCCGTCACGGCGCTCTAGCCTTCCCCCCCTCACGGCGCTCTAGCCTTCCACCCCTCATGGCGCTCTAGCCTTCCACCCCTCTTGGCGCTCTAGCCTTCCACCCCTCATGGCGCTCTAGCCTTCCACCTCTCATGGCGCTCTAGCCTTCCACCCCTCTTGGCGCTCTAGCCTTCCACCCCTCACGGCGCTCTAGCCTTCCTTTCCACCCCTCACGGCGCTCTAGCCTTCCACCCCTCATGGCGCTCTAGCCTTCCACCCCTCATGACGCTCTAGCCTTCCACCCGTCACGGCGCTCTAGCCTCCCCCCCCTCACGGCGCTCTAGCCTTCCACCCCTCATGGCGCTCTAGCCTTTCACCCCTCACGGCGCTCTAGCCTTCCACCCCTCACGGAGCTCTAGCCTTTCACCCCTCATGGCGCTCAACCTTTCTTCCCTCATGGCGCTCTAGCCTTCCCCCCCTCACGGCGCTCTAGCCTTCCCCCCCTCATGGCGCTCTAGCCTTCCACCCCTCACGGCGCTCTAGCCTTCCACCCCTCACGGAGCTCTAGCCTTCCACCACTCATGGTGCTCTAGCCTTCCACCCCTCATGGCGCTCTAGCCTTCCACCCCTCACGGCGCTCTAGCCTTCCACCCCTCACGGCGCTCTAGCCTTCCACCCCTCATGGCGCTCTAGCCTTCCACCCCTCACGGCGCTCTAGCCTTCCACCCCTCACGGAGCTCTAGCCTTCCACCCCTCATGGTGCTCTAGCCTTCCACCTCTCATGGTACTCTAGCTTTCCACCCTTCATGGCGCTCTAGCCTTCCATCCCTCATGGCGCTCTAGCCTTCCGCCCATCACGGCGCTCTAGCCTTCCACCCGTCATGGCGCTCTAGCCTTCCGCCCCTCATGGCGCTCTAGCCTTCCACCCCTCTTGGCGCTCTAGTCTTCCACCCCTCATGGCGCTCTAGCCTTGCACCCGTCATGGCGCTCTAGCCTTCCACCCCTCACGGCGCTCTAGCCTTCCACCCCTCATGGTTCTCTAGCCTTTCACCCGTCACGGCGCTCTAGCCTTTCACCCGTCAAGCAGAGATTCACCATGACAATTCTTTGTACTGTCGAGAACCTCCCTTGTCGGCACATCATCAACACCTTCAATGACATCTTGCTCCTTACCAACTCGAGCATTTAGATCACCACAAATCATGATCATATCGGCCTCGTTGTATAAATATATCTCAGCCATTAGATGTGAAAAGAAGGCTGAAGCATCTTTACCCCAAGTAGAGTTCTCAGGCGGGAGATAGCAAGCGAACAACACCAAACGGAAACCGTTACATCTATGCGTTAACTCAATTCCCAGAATACCTTCCGCTTTATCAATTACCTGACATTTAAATTCTGCAAAGAGTGTATCTTTTATGAGTACTCCGACCACCGGAGCCCTTAGTCGCCTTCACATGCATTTTACCTCTGTTATTAGCATAGAAAGTATAACCAGGTATCAACATGCTTGAGTTTTCTATCAAGTGGATTTCATTTAAGCAAAAAATGTCACTCGATACACTGTTGATGACTGACTGCCTTAACAGTTTGTTTAACTCAGTGAATCCGTTGATGTTCCAGGTGGACACCGTCAGAGTCGTGGGTGGGGGCGGGGCGCCATCCTACGTGTTCTTTTCAGAGTCTGGCCCAGAGGATGCGATAGCAGACGCCTCATTCTTGTTCCTCCCGCCGCTGTCTTTCGTCACCCCTTATGGCGCTCTAGCCTTTCACCCCTCATGGCGCTCTAGCCTTCCGCCCTTCATGGCGCTCTAGCATTCCACCCGTCATGGCGCTCTAGCCTTCCACCCCTCATGGCGCTCTAGCCTTCCACCCCTCATGGCGCTCTAGCCTTCCAACCCTCTTGGCGCTCTAGCCTTCCACCCCTCACGGCGCTCTAACCTTCCACCCCTCATGGCGCTCTAGCCTTCCACCCCTCATGACGCTCTAGCCTTCCACCCGTCACGGCGCTCTAGCCTTCCCCCCCTCACGGCGCTCTAGCCTTCCACCCCTCATGGCGCTCTAGCCTTCCACCACTCACGGCGCTCTAGCCTTCCACCGCTTATGGCGCTCTAGCCTTTCACCCGTCACGGCGCTCTAGCCTTCCACCCCTCATGGTACTCTAGCCTTTCACCCGTCACGGCGCTCTAGCCTTCCACCCCTCACGGCGCTCTAGCCTTCCACCCCTCATGGCGCTCTAGCCTTCCACCCTTCATGGCGCTCTAGTCTTCCACCCCTCATGGCGCTCTAGCCTTGCACCCGTCATGGGGCTCTAGCCTTCCACCCCTGGTGGCGCTCTGGCCTTCCACCCCTCATGGTTCTCTAGCCTTTCACCCGTCACGGCGCTCTAGCCTTTCACCCGTCACGGCGCTCTAGCCTTCCACCCCTCTTGGTACTCTAGCCTTCCAACCCTCATGGCGCTCCAGCCTTCCATCCCTCATGGCGCTCTAGCCTTCCACCCCTCATGGTACTCTAGCCTTCCAACCCTCATGGCGCTCCAGCCTTCCATCCCTCATGGCGCTCTAGCCTTCCACCCATCACGGCGCTCTTGCCTTCCACCCGTCATGGCGCTCTAGCCTTCCACCCCTTATGGCGCTCTAGCCTTCCACCCCTCATGGCGCTCTAGCCTTCCGCCCTTCATGGTGCTCTAGCATTCCACCCGTCATGGCGCTCTAGCCTTCCACCCCTCTTGGCGCTCTAGCCTTCCACCACTCACGGCGCTCTAGCCTTCCTTTCCACCCCTCACGGCGCTCTAGCCTTCCACCTCTCATGGCGCTCTAGCCTTCCACCCCTCACGGCGCTGTAGCCTTCCACCTCTCATGGCGCTCTAGCCTTCCACCCCTCACGGCGCTCTAGCCTTCCACCTCTCACGGCGCTCTAGCCTTCCACCCCTCACGGCGCTCTAGCCTTCCACCCCTCACGGCGCTCTAGCCTTCCACCTCTCATGGCGCTCTAGCCTTCCACCCCTCACAACGCTCTAGCCTTCCACCCCTCATGGCGCTCTAGCCTTCCACCCCTCACGGCGCTCTAGCCTTCCATCTCTCATGGCGCCCTAGTCTTCCCTTCCACCCCTCACGGCGCTCTAGCCTTCCACCTCTCATGGCGCTCTAGCCTTCCACCCCTCATGGCGCTCTAGCCTTCCAGCCCTCATGGCGCTCTAGCCTTTCACCCCTCACGGCGCTCTAGCCTTCCACCCCTCACGGCGCTCTAGCCTTCCACCCCTCATGGCGCCCTAGCCGTCCGCCTCTCACGGCGCTCTAGCCTTCCACCCCTCATGGCGCTCTAGCCTTCCACCCCTCATGGCGCTCTAGCCTTCCACCCCTCACGGCGCTCTAGCCTTCCACCCTTCATGGCACTCTAGCCTTCCACCCCTCATGATGCTCTAGCCTTCCTCCCCTCATGACGCTCTAGCCTTCCACCCCTCACGGCGCTCTAGCCTTCCACCCCTCACGGCGCTCTAGCCTTCCACCCGTCACGGCGCTCTAGCCTTCCACCCCTCACGGCGCTCTAGCCTTCCACCCCTCATGGCGCTCTAGCCTTTCCCCCCTCACGGCGCTCTAGCCTTCCACCCACCACGGCGCTCTTGCCTTCCACCCGTCATGGCGCTCTAGTCTTCCACCCCTCATGGCGCTCTAGCCTTGCACCCGTCATGGCGCTCTAGCCTTCCACCCCTGGTGGCGCTCTAGCCTTCCACCCCTCATGGTTCTCTAGCCTTTCACCCGTCACGGCGCTCTAGCCTTTCACCCGTCATGGCGCTCTAGCCTTCCACCCCTCATGGCGCTCTAGCCTTCCACCCCTCATGGCGCTCTAGTCTTCCACCCCTCTTGGCGCTCTAGCCTTCCACCCCTCACGGCGCTCTAGCCTTCCTTTCCACCTCTCATGGCGCCCTAGCCTTCCACCCCTCATGCCGCTCTAGCCTTCCACCCGTCACGGCGCTCTAGCCTTCCCCCCCTCACGGTGCTCTAGCCTTCCACCCCTCATGGCGCTCTAGCCTTCCACCACTCACGGCGCTCTAGCCTTCCACCGCTTATGGCGCTCTAGCCTTTCACCCGTCACGGCGCTCTAGCCTTCCACCCCTCATGGTACTCTAGCCTTTCACCCGTCACGGCGCTCTAGCCTTCCACCCCTCACGGCGCTCTAGCCTTCCACCCCTCATGGCGCTCTAGCCTTCCACCCTTCATGGCGCTCTAGTCTTCCACCCCTCATGGCGCTCTAGCCTTGCACCCGTCATGGTACTCTAGCCTTTCACCCGTCACGGCGCTCTAGCCTTCCACCCCTCACGGCGCTCTAGCCTTCCACCCCTCATGGCGCTCTAGCCTTCCACCCTTCATGGCGCTCTAGTCTTCCACCCCTCATGGCGCTCTAGCCTTGCACCCGTCATGGGGCTCTAGCCTTCCACCCCTGGTGGCGCTCTGGCCTTCCACCCCTCATGGTTCTCTAGCCTTTCACCCGTCACGGCGCTCTAGCCTTTCACCCGTCACGGCGCTCTAGCCTTCCACCCCTCATGGTACTCTAGCCTTCCAACCCTCATGGCGCTCCAGCCTTCCATCCCTCATGGCGCTCTAGCCTTCCACCCCTCATGGTACTCTAGCCTTCCAACCCTCATGGCGCTCCAGCCTTCCATCCCTCATGGCGCTCTAGCCTTCCACCCATCACGGCGCTCTTGCCTTCCACCCGTCATGGCGCTCTAGCCTTCCACCCCTTATGGCGCTCTAGCCTTCCACCCCTCATGGCGCTCTAGCCTTCCGCCCTTCATGGTGCTCTAGCATTCCACCCGTCATGGCGCTCTAGCCTTCCACCCCTCATGGCGCTCTAGCCTTCCACCCCTCACGGCGCTCTAGCCTTCCGCCCTTCATGGTGCTCTAGCATTCCACCCGTCATGGCGCTCTAGCCTTCCACCCCTCTTGGCGCTCTAGCCTTCCACCCCTCACGGCGCTCTAGCCTTCCTTTCCACCCCTCACGGCGCTCCAGCCTTCCACCCCTCATGGCGCTCTAGCCTTCCGCCCTTCATGGTGCTCTAGCATTCCACCCGTCATGGCGCTCTAGCCTTCCACCCCTCTTGGCGCTCTAGCCTTCCACCCCTCACGGCGCTCTAACCTTCCACCCCTCATGGCGCTCTAGCCTTCCACCCCTCATGACGCTCTAGCCTTCCACCCGTCACGGCGCTCTAGCCTTCCCCCCCTCACGGCGCTCTAGCCTTCCACCCCTCATGGCGCTCTAGCCTTCCACCCCTCTTGGCGCTCTAGCCTTCCACCCCTCATGGCGCTCTAGCCTTCCACCCCTCATGGCGCTCTAGCCTTCCAACCCTCTTGGCGCTCTAGCCTTCCACCCCTCACGGCGCTCTAACCTTCCACCCCTCATGGCGCTCTAGCCTTCCACCCCTCATGACGCTCTAGCCTTCCACCCGTCACGGCGCTCTAGCCTTCCCCCCCTCACGGCGCTCTAGCCTTCCACCCCTCATGGCGCTCTAGCCTTCCACCCCTCTTGGCGCTCTAGCCTTCCACCCCTCATGGCGCTCTAGCCTTCCACCTCTCATGGCGCTCTAGCCTTCCACCCCTCTTGGCGCTCTAGCCTTCCACCCCTCATGGCGCTCTAGCCGTCCGCCCCTCACGGCGCTCTAGCCTTCCACCCCTCATGGCGCTCTAGCCGTCCGCCCCTCACGGCGCTCTAGCCTTCCTTTCCACCCCTCACGGCGCTCTAGCCTTCCACCTCTCATGGCGCTCTAGCCTTCCACCCCTCATGGCGCTCTAGCCTTCCACCCCTCACGACGCTCTAGCCTTCCACCCCTCATGGCGCTCTAGCCTTCCACCCCTCATGGCGCTCTAGCCTTCCAACCCTCTTGGCGCTCTAGCCTTCCACCCGTCACGGCGCTCTAGCCTTCCCCCCCTCACGGCGCTCTAGCCTTCCACCCCTCATGGCGCTCTAGCCTTCCACCACTCACGGCGCTCTAGCCTTCCACCGCTTATGGCGCTCTAGCCTTTCACCCGTCACGGCGCTCTAGCCTTCCACCCCTCATGGTACTCTAGCCTTTCACCCGTCACGGCGCTCTAGTCTTCCACCCCTCATGGCGCTCTAGCCTTTCACCCGTCACGGCGCTCTAGCCTTCCACCCCTCATGGTACTCTAGCCTTTCACCCGTCACGGCGCTCTAGCCTTCCACCCCTCACGGCGCTCTAGCCTTCCACCCCTCATATCGCTCTAGCCTTCCACCCTTCATGGCGCTCTAGTCTTCCACCCCTCACGGCGCTCTAGCCTTTCACCCGTCACGGCGCTCTAGCCTTCCACCCCTCTTGGTACTCTAGCCTTCCAACCCTCATGGCGCTCCAGCCTTCCATCCCTCATGGCGCTCTAGCCTTCCACCCCTCATGGTACTCTAGCCTTCCAACCCTCATGGCGCTCCAGCCTTCCATCCCTCATGGCGCTCTAGCCTTCCACCCATCACGGCGCTCTTGCCTTCCACCCGTCATGGCGCTCTAGCCTTCCACCCCTTATGGCGCTCTAGCCTTCCACCCCTCATGGCGCTCTAGCCTTCCACCCATCACGGCGCTCTTGCCTTCCACCCGTCATGGCGCTCTAGCCTTCCACCCCTTATGGCGCTCTAGCCTTCCACCCCTCACGGCGCTCTAGCCTTCCACCTCTCATGGCGCTCTAGCCTTCCACCCCTCACAACGCTCTAGCCTTCCACCCCTCATGGCGCTCTAGCCTTCCACCCCTCACGGCGCTCTAGCCTTCCATCTCTCATGGCGCTCTAGTCTTCCCTTCCACCCCTCACGGCGCTCTAGCCTTCCACCTCTCATGGCGCTCTAGCCTTCCACCCCTCATGGCGCTCTAGCCTTCCAGCCCTCATGGCGCTCTAGCCTTTCACCCCTCACGGCGCTCTAGCCTTCCACCCCTCACGGCGCTCTAGCCTTCCACCCCTCATGGCGCCCTAGCCGTCCGCCTCTCACGGCGCTCTAGCCTTCCACCCCTCATGGCGCTCTAGCCTTCCACCCCTCATGGCGCTCTAGCCTTCCACCCCTCACGGCGCTCTAGCCTTCCACCCTTCATGGCACTCTAGCCTTCCACCCCTCATGGTGCTCTAGCCTTCCTCCCCTCATGACGCTCTAGCCTTCCACCCCTCACGGCGCTCTAGCCTTCCACCCCTCACGGCGCTCTAGCCTTCCACCCGTCACGGCGCTCTAGCCTTCCACCCGTCACGGCGCTCTAGCCTTCCACCCCTCATGGCGCTCTAGCCTTTCCCCCCTCACGGCGCTCTAGCCTTCCACCCACCACGGCGCTCTTGCCTTCCACCCGTCATGGCGCTCTAGTCTTCCACCCCTCATGGCGCTCTAGCCTTGCACCCGTCATGGCGCTCTAGCCTTCCACCCCTGGTGGCGCTCTAGCCTTCCACCCCTCATGGTTCTCTAGCCTTTCACCCGTCACGGCGCTCTAGCCTTTCACCCGTCATGGCGCTCTAGCCTTCCACCCCTCATGGCGCTCTAGCCTTCCACCCCTCATGGCGCTCTAGTCTTCCACCCCTCTTGGCGCTCTAGCCTTCCACCCCTCACGGCGCTCTAGCCTTCCTTTCCACCTCTCATGGCGCCCTAGCCTTCCACCCCTCATGCCGCTCTAGCCTTCCACCCGTCACGGCGCTCTAGCCTTCCCCCCCTCACGGTGCTCTAGCCTTCCACCCCTCATGGCGCTCTAGCCTTCCACCACTCACGGCGCTCTAGCCTTCCACCGCTTATGGCGCTCTAGCCTTTCACCCGTCACGGCGCTCTAGCCTTCCACCCCTCATGGTACTCTAGCCTTTCACCCGTCACGGCGCTCTAGCCTTCCACCCCTCACGGCGCTCTAGCCTTCCACCCCTCATGGCGCTCTAGCCTTCCACCCTTCATGGCGCTCTAGTCTTCCACCCCTCATGGCGCTCTAGCCTTGCACCCGTCATGGGGCTCTAGCCTTCCACCCCTGGTGGCGCTCTGGCCTTCCACCCCTCATGGTTCTCTAGCCTTTCACCCGTCACGGCGCTCTAGCCTTTCACCCGTCACGGCGCTCTAGCCTTCCACCCCTCATGGTACTCTAGCCTTCCAACCCTCATGGCGCTCCAGCCTTCCATCCCTCATGGCGCTCTAGCCTTCCACCCCTCATGGTACTCTAGCCTTCCACCCCTCACGGCGCTCTAACCTTCCACCCCTCATGGCGCTCTAGCCTTCCACCCCTCACGGTGCTCTAGCCTTCCACCCCTCATGGCGCTCTAGCCTTCCACCCCTCATGACGCTCTAGCCTTCCACCCGTCACGGCGCTCTAGCCTTCCCCCCCTCACGGCGCTCCAGCCTTCCACCCCTCATGGCGCTCTAGCCTTCCACCCCTCTTGGCGCTCTAGCCTTCCACCCCTCATGGCGCTCTAGCCTTCCACCTCTCATGGCGCTCTAGCCTTCCACCCCTCTTGGCGCTCTAGCCTTCCACCCCTCATGGCGCTCTAGCCGTCTGCCCCTCACGGCGCTCTAGCCTTCCACCCCTCATGGCGCTCTAGCCGTCCGCCCCTCACGGCGCTCTAGCCTTCCTTTCCACCCCTCACGGCGCTCTAGCCTTCCACCCCTCATGGCGCTCTAGCCTTCCACCCCTCATGACGCTCTAGCCTTCCACCCGTCACGGCGCTCTAGCCTCCCCCCCCTCACGGCGCTCTAGCCTTCCACCCCTCATGGCGCTCTAGCCTTTCACCCCTCACGGCGCTCTAGCCTTCCACCCCTCACGGAGCTCTAGCCTTTCACCCCTCATGGCGCTCAACCTTCCTTCCCTCATGGCGCTCTAGCCTTCCCCCCCTCACGGCGCTCTAGCCTTCCCCCCCTCATGGCGCTCTAGCCTTCCACCCCTCACGGCGCTCTAGCCTTCCACCCCTCACGGAGCTCTAGCCTTCCACCCCTCATGGTGCTCTAGCCTTCCACCCCTCATGGCGCTCTAGCCTTCCACCCCTCACGGCGCTCTAGCCTTCCACCCCTCACGGCGCTCTAGCCTTCCACCCCTCATGGCGCTCTAGCCTTCCACCCCTCACGGCGCTCTAGCCTTCCACCCCTCACGGAGCTCTAGCCTTCCACCCCTCATGGTGCTCTAGCCTTCCACCTCTCATGGTACTCTAGCTTTCCACCCTTCATGGCGCTCTAGCCTTCCATCCCTCATGGCGCTCTAGCCTTCCGCCCATCACGGCGCTCTAGCCTTCCACCCGTCATGGCGCTCTAGCCTTCCGCCCCTCATGGCGCTCTAGCCTTCCACCCCTCACGGCGCTCTAGCCTTCCACCCCTCATGGTTCTCTAGCCTTTCACCCGTCACGGCGCTCTAGCCTTTCACCCGTCAAGCAGAGATTCACCATGACCATTCTTTGTACTGTCGAGAACCTCCCTTGTCGGCACATCATCAACACCTTCAATGACATCTTGCTCCTTACCAACTCGAGCATTTAGATCACCACAAATCATGATCATATCGGCCTCGTTGTATAAATATATCTCAGCCATTAGATGTGAAAAGAAGGCTGAAGCATCTTTACCCCAAGTAGAGTTCTCAGGCGGGAGATAGCAAGCGAACAACACCAAACGGAAACCGTTACATCTATGCGTTAACTCAATTCCCAGAATACCTTCCGCTTTATCAATTACCTGACATTTAAATTCTGCAAAGAGTGTATCTTTTATGAGTACTCCGACCACCGGAGCCCTTAGTCGCCTTCACATGCATTTTACCTCTGTTATTAGCATAGAAAATATAACCAGGTATCAACATGCTTGAGTTTTCTATCAAGTGGATTTCATTTAAGCAAAAAATGTCACTCGATACACTGTTGATGACTGACTGCCTTAACAGTTTGTTTAACTCAGTGAATCCGTTGATGTTCCAGGTGGACACCGTCAGAGTCGTGGGTGGGGGCGGGGCGCCATCCTACGTGTTCTTTTCAGAGTCTGGCCCAGAGGATGCGATAGCAGACGCCTCATTCTTGTTCCTCCCGTCGCTGTCTTTCGTCACCCCTTATGGCGCTCTAGCCTTTCACCCCTCATGGCGCTCTAGCCTTCCGCCCTTCATGGCGCTCTAGCATTCCACCCGTCATGGCGCTCTAGCCTTCCACCCCTCTTGGCGTTCTAGCCTTCCACCCCTCATGGCGCTCTAGCCTTCCACCCCTCATGGCGCTCTAGCCTTCCAACCCTCTTGGCGCTCTAGCCTTCCACCCCTCACGGCGCTCTAACCTTCCACCCCTCATGGCGCTCTAGCCTTCCACCCCTCATGACGCTCTAGCCTTCCACCCGTCACGTCGCTCTAGCCTTCCCCCCCTCACGGCGCTCTAGCCTTCCACCCCTCATGGCGCTCTAGCCTTCCACCACTCACGGCGCCCTAGCCTTCCACCGCTTATGGCGCTCTAGCCTTTCACCCGTCACGGCGCTCTAGCCTTCCACCCCTCATGGTACTCTAGCCTTTCACCCGTCACGGCGCTCTAGCCTTCCACCCCTCACGGCGCTCTAGCCTTCCACCCTTCATGGCGCTCTAGCCTTCCACCCCTCATGGCGCTCTAGCCTTGCACCCGTCATGGTTCTCTAGCCTTTCACCCGTCACGGCGCTCTGGCCTTTCACCCGTCATGGCGCTCTAGCCTTCCACCACTCATGGCGCTCTAGCCTTCCAGCCCTCATGGCGCTCTAGCCTTCCACCCCTCATGGTACTCTAGCCTTCCAACCCTCATGGCGCTCCAGCCTTCCATCCCTCATGGCGCTCTAGCCTTCCACCCACCACGGCGCTCTTGCCTTCCACCCGTCATGGCGCTCTAGTCTTCCACCCCTCATGGCGCTGTAGCCTTGCACCCGTCATGGCGCTCTAGCCTTCCACCCCTGGTGGCGCTCTAGCCTTCCACCCCTCATGGTTCTCTAGCCTTTCACCCGTCACGGCGCTCTAGCCTTTCACCCGTCATGGCGCTCTAGCCTTCCACCCCTCATGGCGCCCTAGCCTTCCACCCCTCATGGCGCTCTAGTCTTCCACCCCTCTTGGCGCTCTAGCCTTCCACCCCTCACGGCGCTCTAGTCTTCCACCCCTCTTGGCGCTCTAGCCTTTCACCCGTCACGGCGCTCTAGCCTTTCACCCGTCATGGCGCTCTAGCCTTCCACCCCTCATGGCGCCCTAGCCTTCCACCCCTCATGGCGCTCTAGTCTTCCACCCCTCATGGCGCTCTAGCCTTCCACCCCTCACGGCGCTCCAGCCTTCCACCTCTCATGGCGCCCTAGCCTTCCACCCCTCATGACGCTCTAGCCTTCCACCCGTCACGGCGCTCTAGCCTTCCCCCCCTCACGGCGCTCTAGCCTTCCACCCCTCATGGTACTCTAGCCTTCCAACCCTCATGGCGCTCCAGCCTTCCATCCCTCATGGCGCTCTAGCCTTCCACCCACCACGGCGCTCTTGCCTTCCACCCGTCATGGCGCTCTAGTCTTCCACCCCTCATGGCGCTGTAGCCTTGCACCCGTCATGGCGCTCTAGCCTTCCACCCCTTGTGGCGCTCTAGCCTTCCACCCCTCATGGTTCTCTAGCCTTTCACCCGTCACGGCGCTCTAGCCTTTCACCCGTCATGGCGCTCTAGCCTTCCACCCCTCATGGCGCCCTAGCCTTCCACCCCTCATGGCGCTCTAGCCTTCCACCCCTCATGGCGCTCTAGTCTTCCACCCCTCTTGGCGCTCTAGCCTTCCACCCCTCACGGCGCTCTAGCCTTCCTTTCCACCCCTCACGGCGCTCCAGCCTTCCACCCCTCATGGCGCCCTAGCCTTCCACCCCTCATGACGCTCTAGCCTTCCACCCGTCACGGCGCTCTAGCCTTCCCCCCCTCACGGCGCTCTAGCCTTCCACCCCTCATGGCGCTCTAGCCTTCCACCACTCACGGCGCTCTAGCCTTCCACCGCTTATGGCGCTCTAGCCTTTCACCCGTCACGGCGCTCTAGCCTTCCACCCCTCATGGTACTCTAGCCTTCCAACCCTCATGGCGCTCCAGCCTTCCATCCCTCATGGCGCTCTAGCCTTCCACCCCTCATGGTACTCTACCCTTCCAACCCTCATGGCGCTCCAGCCTTCCATCCCTCATGGCGCTCTAGCCTTCCACCCCTCATGGTACTCTTGCCTTCCACCCGTCATGGCGCTCCAGCCTTCCATCCCTCATGGCGCTCTAGCCTTCCACCCCTCATGGTACTCTAGCCTTCCAACCCTCATGGCGCTCCAGCCTTCCATCCCTCATGGCGCTCTAGCCTTCCACCCATCACGGCGCTCTTGCCTTCCACCCGTCATGGCGCTCTAGCCTTCCACCCCTTATGGCGCTCTAGCCTTCCACCCCTCATGGCGCTCTAGCCTTCCGCCCTTCATGGTGCTCTAGCATTCCACCCGTCATGGCGCTCTAGCCTTCCACCCCTCTTGGCGCTCTAGCCTTCCTTTCCACCCCTCACGGCGCTCTAGCCTTCCCCCCCTCACGGCGCTCTAGCCTTCCACCCCTCTTGGCGCTCTAGCCTTCCCCCCCTCACGGCGCTCTAGCCTTCCATCTCTCATGGCGCTCTAGCCTTCCACCCCTCACGACGCTCTAGCCTTCCACCCCTCATGGCGCTCTAGCCTTCCACCCCTCACGGCGCTCTAGCCTTCCATCTCTCATGGCGCTCTAGTCTTCCCTTCCACCCCTCACGGCGCTCTAGCCTTCCACCTCTCATGGCGCTCTAGCCTTCCACCCCTCATGGCGCTCTAGCCTTCCAGCCCTCATGGCGCTCTAGCCTTTCACCCCTCACGGCGCTCTAGCCTTCCACCCCTCACGGCGCTCTAGCCTTCCACCCCTCATGGCGCCCTAGCCGTCCGCCCCTCACGGCGCTCTAGCCTTCCACCCCTCATGGCGCTCTAGCCTTCCACCCCTCATGGCGCTCTAGCCTTCCACCCCTCACGGCGCTCTAGCCTTCCACCCTTCATGGCACTCTAGCCTTCCACCCCTCATGGTGCTCTAGCCTTCCTCCCCTCATGACGCTCTAGCCTTCCACCCCTCACGGCGCTCTAGCCTTCCACCCCTCACGGCGCTCTAGCCTTCCACCCGTCACGGCGCTCTAGCCTTCCACCCCTCACGGCGCTCTAGCCTTCCACCCCTCATGGCGCTCTAGCCTTTCCCCCCTCACGGCGCTCTAGCCTTCCACCCACCACGGCGCTCTTGCCTTCCACCCGTCATGGCGCTCTAGTCTTCCACCCCTCATGGCGCTCTAGCCTTGCACCCGTCATGGCGCTCTAGCCTTCCACCCCTGGTGGCGCTCTAGCCTTCCACCCCTCATGGTTCTCTAGCCTTTCACCCGTCACGGCGCTCTAGCCTTTCACCCGTCATGGCGCTCTAGCCTTCCACCCCTCATGGCGCTCTAGCCTGCCACCCCTCATGGCGCTCTAGTCTTCCACCCCTCTTGGCGCTCTAGCCTTCCAGCCCTCACGGCGCTCTAGCCTTGCTTTCCACCCCTCACGGCGCTCCAGCCTTCCACCTCTCATGGCGCCCTAGCCTTCCACCCCTCATGCCGCTCTAGCCTTCCACCCGTCACGGCGCTCTAGCCTTCCCCCCCTCACGGCGCTCTAGCCTTCCACCCCTCATGGCGCTCTAGCCTTCCACCAGTCACGGCGCTCTAGCCTTCCACCGCTTATGGCGCTCTAGCCTTTCACCCGTCACGGCGCTCTAGCCTTCCACCCCTCATGGTACTCTAGCCTTTCACCCGTCACGGCGCTCTAGCCTTCCACCCCTCACGGCGCTCTAGCCTTCCACCCCTCATGGCGCTCTAGCCTTCCACCCTTCATGGCGCTCTAGTCTTCCACCCCTCATGGCGCTCTAGCCTTGCACCCGTCATGGGGCTCTAGCCTTCCACCCCTGGTGGCGCTCTGGCCTTCCACCCCTCATGGTTCTCTAGCCTTTCACCCGTCACGGCGCTCTAGCCTTTCACCCGTCACGGCGCTCTAGCCTTCCATCCCTCATGGTACTCTAGCCTTCCAACCCTCATGGCGCTCCAGCCTTCCATCCCTCATGGCGCTCTAGCCTTTCACCCCTCATGGTACTCTAGCCTTCCAACCCTCATGGCGCTCCAGCCTTCCATCCCTCATGGGGGCCTCCCTGGTGTAGTGGTTAGCGCACTAGACCGCAGATCAATAGGTCCTGGGTTCGAATCCGGGCTCGGGCACCTAATCTGGGGCATGTTTCATTCCTTCATCGTCTCGGGAGGTTCCTTGGCCCAATTTAGCCTGTATGTGCACAAAAGTGGCCTAAAACACCAACATTCCTTCCATCCCTCATGGCGCTCTAGCCTTCCACCCATCACGGCGCTCTTGCCTTCCACCCGTCATGGCGCTCTAGCCTTCCACCCCTTATGGCGCTCTAGCCTTCCACCCCTCATGGCGCTCTAGCCTTCCGCCCTTCATGGTGCTCTAGCATTCCACCCGTCATGGCGCTCTAGCCTTCCACCCCTCACGGCGCTCTAGCCTTCCACCCATCACGGCGCTCTTGCCTTCCGCCCTTCATGGTGCTCTAGCATTCCACCCGTCATGGTGCTCTAGCCTTCCACCCGTCATGGCGCTCTAGCCTTCCACCCCTCATGGCGCTCTAGCCTTCCACCCATCACGGCGCTCTTGCCTTCCACCCGTCATGGCGCTCTAGCCTTCCACCCCTTATGGCGCTCTAGCCTTCCACCCCTCATGGCGCTCTAGCCTTCCGCCCTTCATGGTGCTCTAGCATTCCACCCGTCACGGCGCTCTAGCCTTCCACCCCTCACGGCACTCTAGCCTTCCACCCGTCACGGCGCTCTAGCCTTCCACCCCTCATGGCGCTCTAGCCTTCCACCCCTCACGGCGCTCTAGCCTTCTACCCCTCACGGCGCTCTAGCCTTCCACCCTTCATGGCGCTCTAGTCTTCCACCCCTCATGGCGCTCTAGCCTTGCACCCGTCATGGGGCTCTAGCCTTCCACCCCTGGTGGCGCTCTGGCCTTCCACCCCTCATGGTTCTCTAGCCTTTCACCCGTCACGGCGCTCTAGCCTTTCACCCGTCACGGCGCTCTAGCCTTCCATCCCTCATGGTACTCTAGCCTTCCAACCCTCATGGCGCTCCAGCCTTCCATCCCTCATGGCGCTCTAGCCTTCCACCCCTCATGGTACTCTAGCCTTCCAACCCTCATGGCGCTCCAGCCTTCCATCCCTCATGGCGCTCTAGCCTTCCACCCATCACGGCGCTCTTGCCTTCCACCCGTCATGGCGCTCTAGCCTTCCACCCCTTATGGCGCTCTAGCCTTCCACCCCTCATGGCGCTCTAGCCTTCCGCCCTTCATGGTGCTCTAGCATTCCACCCGTCATGGCGCTCTAGCCTTCCACCCCTCACGGCGCTCTAGCCTTCCACCCATCACGGCGCTCTTGCCTTCCGCCCTTCATGGTGCTCTAGCATTCCACCCGTCATGGTGCTCTAGCCTTCCACCCGTCATGGCGCTCTAGCCTTCCACCCCTCATGGCGCTCTAGCCTTCCACCCATCACGGCGCTCTTGCCTTCCACCCGTCATGGCGCTCTAGCCTTCCACCCCTTATGGCGCTCTAGCCTTCCACCCCTCATGGCGCTCTAGCCTTCCGCCCTTCATGGTGCTCTAGCATTCCACCCGTCATGGCGCTCTAGCCTTCCACCCCTCACGGCGCTCTAGCCTTCCTTTCCACCCCTCACGGCGCTCTAGCCTTCCACCTCTCATGGCGCTCTAGCCTTCCACCCCTCATGGCGCTCTAGCCTTCCACCCCTCACGACGCTCTAGCCTTCCACCCCTCATGGCGCTCTAGCCTTCCACCCCTCACGGCGCTCTAGCCTTCCATCTCTCATGGCGCTCTAGCCTTCCACCCCTCACGGCGCTCTAGCCTTCCACCTCTCATGGCGCTCTAGCCTTCCACCCCTCACGGCGCTCTAGCCTTCCACCCCTCACGGCACTCTAGCCTTCCACCCGTCACGGCGCTCTAGCCTTCCACCCCTCATGGCGCTCTAGCCTTCCACCCCTCACGGCGCTCTAGCCTTCTACCCCTCACGGCGCTCTAGCCTTCCACCCGTCACGGCGCTCTAGGCTTCCACCCCTCACGGCGCTCTAGCCTTCCACCCCTCATGGTGCTCTAGCCTTCCACCCCTCATGGCGCTCTAGCCTTCCACCCCTCACGGCGCTCTAGCCTTCCACCTCTCATGGCGCTCTAGCCTTCCACCCCTCACGGCGCTCTAGCCTTCCACCCCTCACGGCACTCTAGCCTTCCACCCGTCACGGCGCTCTAGCCTTCCACCCCTCATGGCGCTCTGGCCTTCCACCCCTCACGGCGCTCTAGCCTTCTACCCCTCACGGCGCTCTAGCCTTCCACCCGTCACGGCGCTCTAGGCTTCCACCCCTCACGGCGCTCTAGCCTTCCACCCCTCATGGCGCTCTAGCCTTCCACCCCTCATGGCGCTCTAGCCTTCCACCCCTCACGGAGCTCTAGCCTTCCACCCCTCACGGCGCTCCAGCCTTCCACCCCTCATGGCGCTTTAGTCTTCCACCCCTCACGGCGCTTTAGCCTTCCACCCCTCATGGCGCTCTAGCCTTCCCCCCCTCATGGCGCTCTAGCCTTCCACCCCTCATGGCGCTCCAGCCTTATAAATAAAGTGGTACCGTTTGAGTTCTCTGGACACTCTGCCTCTGGTCTGCTCGGAATAGAGTTTCTGAAACACGTCACTATTGTCCAGCTCGAGTTTTACTATTGTTCGACCATATATACTTCAGTTGCAAAGCTCGTCTAAGTGAATGTTGTGTGTCTTCGGTAGAGATGGATATGGGGCAATGTTGATCATAACGTGCTTCTTGACTGCACCAACAACAGTTCAATGATCCTAACTGCTGACGTCACTGACAGAGGTGAGGAAGTCGAGGTTTATGTAGTACACTATATTCGGTCAGTGTGTGATTGATGAGTTATTTGACCCGGAATTAGGACGATAACGCTTTGTAATTTTGCGGACATTTTTTTTTCATGTTCAAACCCAAGAAATTCAAGAAATTTCGTGGTTTAGCTGGTTATATGGTTCTGCCATCTAGCGGTTCAAAACATCATCTCGTGTCGGTAATTTTGTATGGTACGTTATGATTTTCCTAAAGGTTGCTCCTGGAGGACTCCCTCCCTGAAAGGCTTACATTTTTAATATGCACACTACAACATTTAATCCAACATAATCCGCCCCCCCCCCCTCCAAAATGGGCTTCAGGACTTCAGGTCTGAAGAGGCCAAGTGTTTTCCACTAGACAGGCTTAGTGGTCACCATCCTGTCACACCCACATCAAATACAGCTTCACTGTACGGCATCCGTAGCCTGTCACGGGCGGCGATGTAGTGTTTTTAACAAACATTTTATAAATACATTTTCCATTATTTGATCACAGGACATAATGACTTTTAGATACGGCTCATAGACGGGTAAAGAAAGGAGACATATTTTATATTATTAAAATATTGAATGCATCCTACAAGGGCTGACTGTATCCTGGCCCAGAAATGCGCCCACTGCTTTGATCACAATGGGTGCATTTCTTTGAGCCAGGATTAGTATGTCGCCCGTTTTATTCAACCGATGGGGCTACGCGAAATTCGTTTCAGTGGGGGCTACGGAACCAGCTTAGTCCGTCACTTTTAAATCATCCGTCATTTGCTGTTTGGAACAGGATACGATCGGTATGCCGGAGGAATGCGCGCGCACCCGACCCGGGTGAAAGACGTCCATTTCTTTGGGCCAGGACCGGTATGCCGCCCGGCATACTCAAACTCTTCCGGACCTACCGGTCGGGCTACGCCGTATGTCTATGAACTGTTCACACCGTAGGGGCAATGAAACCAGCCTAGACAGTCACTTTTCAATCTTCAAACTTTTCACTTTAAACGGGACACATCGGCATACCGAATGGATGCGTGCGCACCCGACCCGGGTGAAAGAAGTGTCTGGCGGCAAACCGACGCGTAATATGCGTATTCGGTCCACCTTGGGGATATACCAGGGTTACCAGAGAAATGCACCCAGTGATACTGCTAACCCGCGATGACCTTTTGTAACACCTTCCACAATGCCGTGTTTTTATACATTGCCAAGTGAACGTCTAGCATATAATCGGGTAAAATCTGCTTCGAATACTTACATTCACAGAGAAAATGGACTTGAATTTCGCTGAAGTTATTGCACCAAGTACAATGGCGAGGGGGGGGGGGGAGGGGTATCGCGATACAAGACTGCTGGAACGCGTCGCTGTAAATAAGGAATTAAACGGGCTTTGTGTTCTTTCCCAAAAGTGGCTGAATTCTGTTGCATATACATTACAGGTAGCCCTGATACATGGCTGCTCATACGCGCTGGTACCCGACGCGCGAGAGAGCCATGAAGTGCACCCCACATGAGGCCAGGAATTGGTGGGGGTGTTTGTGCATCTTGTAGGCTTTTGCCCTTATCAATAAATCGTCTACCTTCCAAAGCGATAAAAGATAATTCCACAATTGTTGAACTTTTCTTTCGTTGTCTTATATTCGCTGGGGGGATTTAAAAAAATGTCATTACTGCCATAAACAACACATTTTTCTCGACACTCGCTCCGCCATTTTGGCTTATCTTCCGTTGCGAGATTCTCAAAGTGACGGAGCGAGTTTGCGTAAACTTGCTATTTAGTGCATGTATAAAAGGCTGACATTGAATGTGAAGCCACGAAAGAAAAGTTTAACACTTGTGGAATTACTTTCCATCACTTTTGGTGGTAGGGTATCTAGTGATAAGGGCAAATAGCTACATGATGCACATGCACCCCCACCAATTCCTGGTCTCATGCGGGTTGTACTTCATGACTCTCTCGCGCGTCGGGTACCAGCGCGTATGAGAGTCATGTATCAGGGCTACATTACAGGCAACGCTAGCCGCCCGGGGTTGGGGGGTGGGGGTGGAGGTCCGAGGGTGTCTTGATGCCTTAGAGAGCGGATATTTGTGACGAAAAAGATACCAATGTATTGCAATGTATTGTGTACACCCCCCCCCCGCCTCCCCCGGGGTTAACCACCCTGAGGCACGACAGCGCGAATGTAATCAAACGTTTACATATAAACCATAGTGTTTACGCTCGGTCCGCTTCGCTTGACAGTCTGCGCCACTGCCATCAGAGGGAGCTCGTTCCTCACATCACCTCTGCACCACGTAGGCCTAATTCGCTGGGAACCAGCCTGCTTGTCAGAAACATACCACTAACGGGCATACTTCATTTTAAACGGGGCAGGAAAACCTGCCATGTTTCTGTTCGCCAAATATCTAAACTATCTGATGTTTTTGTATTCTCCTTGTGACTCCCTCCATGTACTTTCACGAGACATGGTATCTAAACTGTTGATTCATAAGGCGGAGTCTGGCCTCAAACTATGGCAAGCCAACCGGAATTAATTTAAATTAATATATCCTGAAACCATGATTTTCGGGGAAAATGAACATGTTGGAGTTGAAGGTTTTGTGTAGATACTATACGCCTCATCGCTTGTTTTAGATCAGTCATCCGTTGTTTTGCCATCCGCGTCTTCGTGCACGCCCGTCGTCCGTCCTGTGCAGACCGACATTACAATGAGAAATGAAATTTTGGTGTTTTAGCCCGCTTTTGTGCACACGGAGGCTAAATTGGGCCAAGAAACGAAGAAACCCTGGACGATGAAGGAGTGCCCCAGATTAGGTGCCCGAGCCCGGATTGGAACCCAGGAACCTATTGATCTGCGGTCTAGTGCTCTAACCACTGCACCAGCGAAGTCCTGCCCGCATCCGTCTGTTTGATGGCAGCAGGGACGGACGCGGCGTCTGTTTGTTTGATGGCAGCAGGGACGGACGCGGCTTCCGTCTGTTTGATGGCAGCAGGGACGGACGCGGCGTCTGTTTGTTTGATGGCAGCAGGGACGGACGCGGCTTCCGTCTGTTTGATGGCAGCAGGGACGGACGCGGCGTCCGTCTGTTTGATGGCAGCAGGGACGGACGCGGCGTCCGTCTGTTTGATGGCAGCAGGGACGGACGCGGCATCCGTCTGTTTGATGGCAGCAGGGACGGACGCGGCGTCAGTCTGTTTAGTGGCAGCAGGGACGGACGCGGCACCCGTCTGTTTGATGGCAGTAGGGACGGACGCGGCATCCGTCTGTTTGATGGCAGCAGGGACGGACGCGGCGTCTGTTTGTTTGATGGCAGCAGGGACGGACGCGGCTTCCGTCTGTTTGATGGCAGCAGGGACGGACGCGGCGTCCGTCTGTTTGATGGCAGCAGGGACGGACGCGGCGTCCGTCTGTTTGATGGCAGCAGGGACGGACGCGGCATCCGTCTGTTTGATGGCAGCAGGGACGGACGCGGCGTCAGTCTGTTTGATGGCAGCAGGGACGGACGCGGCACCCGTCTGTTTGATGGCAGTAGGGACGGACGCGGCATCCGTCTGTTTGATGGCAGCAGGGACGGACGCGGCGTCTGGCTGTTTGATGGCAGCAGGGACGGATGCGGCGTCCGTCTGTTTGATGGCAGCAGGGACGGACGCGGCGTCCGTCTGTTTGATGGCAGCAGGGACGGACGCGGCGTCTGTCTGTTTGATGGCAGCAGGGACGGACGCGGCATCCGTCTGTTTGATGGCAGCAGGGACGGACGCGGCATCCGTCTGTTTGATGGCAGCAGGGACGGACGCGGCATCCGTCTGTTTGATGGCAGCAGGGACGGACGCGGCATCCGTCTGTTTGATGGCAGCAGGGACGGAAGCGGCATCCGTCTGTTTGATGGCAGCAGGGACGGACGCTGCGTCAGTCTGTTTGATGGCAGCAGGGACGGACGCGGCGTCTGTCTGTTTGATGGCAGCAGGGACGGACGCGGCGTCCGTCTGTTTGATGGCAGCAGGGACGGACGCGGCGTCCGTCTGTTTGATGGCAGCAGGGACGGATGCGGCGTCCGTCTGTTTGATGGCAGCAGGGACGGACGCGGCGTCCGTCTGTTTGATGGCAGCAGGGACGGACGCGGCGTCTGTCTGTTTGATGGCAGCAGGGACGGACGCGGCATCCGTCTGTTTGATGGCAGCAGGGACGGACGCGGCATCCGTCTGTTTGATGGCAGCAGGGACGGACGCGGCGTCTGTCTGTTTGATGGCAGCAGGGACGGAAGCGGCATCCGTCTGTTTGATGGCAGCAGGGACGGACGCTGCGTCCGTCTGTTTGATGGCAGCAGGGACGGACACGGCGTCTGTCTGTTTGATGGCAGCAGGGACGGACGCGGCGTCCGTCTGTTTGATGGCAGCAGGGACGGACGCGGCGTCTGTCTGTTTGATGGCAGCAGGGACGGACGCGGCATCCGTCTGTTTGATGGCAGCAGGGACGGACGCGGCGTCCGTCTGTTTGATGGCAGCAGGGACGGACGCGGCGTCCGTCTGTTTGATGGCAGCAGGGACGGACGCGGCATCCGTCTGTTTGATGGCAGCAGGGACGGACGCTGCGTCAGTCTGTTTGATGGCAGCAGGGACGGACGCGGCGTCTGTCTGTTTGATGGCAGCAGGGACGGACGCGGCGTCCGTCTGTTTGATGGCAGCAGGGACGGACGCGGCGTCTGTCTGTTTGATGGCAGCAGGGACGGACGCGGCATCCGTCTGTTTGATGGCAGCAGGGACGGACGCGGCGTCTGTCTGTTTGATGGCAGCAGGGACGGACGCGGCGTCCGTCTGTTTGATGGCAGCAGGGACGGACGCGGCGTCTGTCTGTTAATGGCAGCAGGGACGGATGCGGCGTCCGTCTGTTTGATGGCAGCAGGGACGGACGCGGCGTCCGTCTGTTTGATGGCAGCAGGGACGGACGCGGCGTCTGTCTGTTTGATGGCAGCAGGGACGGACGCGGCATCCGTCTGTTTGATGGCAGCAGGGACGGACGCGGCATCCGTCTGTTTGATGGCAGCAGGGACGGACGCGGCGTCTGTCTGTTTGATGGCAGCAGGGACGGACGCGGCATCCGTCTGTTTGATGGCAGCAGGGACGGACGCGGCATTCCTCTGTTTGATGGCAGCAGGGACGGACGCTGCGTCAGTCTGTTTGATGGCAGCAGGGACGGACGCGGCGTCTGTCTGTTTGATGGCAGCAGGGACGGACGCGGCGTCCGTCTGTTTGATGGCAGCAGGGACGGACGCGGCGTCTGTCTGTTTGATGGCAGCAGGGACGGACGCGGCATCCGTCTGTTTGATGGCAGCAAGGACGGACGCGGCGTCCGTCTGTTTGATGGCAGCAGGGACGGACGCGGCGTCTGTCTGTTTGATGGCAGCAGGGACGGACGCGGCGTCCGTCTGTTTGATGGCAGCAGGGACGGACGCGGCGTCTGTCTGTTTGATGGCAGCAGGGACGGACGCGGCGTCCATCTGTTTGATTGCAGCAGGGACGGACGCGGCGTCTGTCTGTTTGATGGCAGCAGGGACGGACGCGGCATCCGTCTGTTTGATGGCAGCAGGGACGGACGCGGCATCCGTCTGTTTGATGGCAGCAGGGACGGACGCGGCGTCTGTCTGTTTGATGGCAGCAGGGACGGACGCGGCATCCGTCTGTTTGATGGCAGCAGGGACGGACGCGGCATCCGTCTGTTTGATGGCAGCAGGGACGGACGCTGCGTCAGTCTGTTTGGTGGCAGCAGGGACGGACGCGGCGTCTGTCTGTTTGATGGCAGCAGGGACGGACGCGGCGTCCGTCTGTTTGATGGCAGCAGGGACGGACGCGGCGTCTGTCTGTTTGATGGCAGCAGGGACGGACGCGGCATCCGTCTGTTTGATGGCAGCAGGGACGGACGCGGCGTCCGTCTGTTTGATGGCAGCAGGGACGGACGCGGCGTCCGTCTGTTTGATGGCAGCAGGGACGGACGCGGCGTCTGTCTGTTTGATGGCAGCAGGGACGGACGCGGCGTCCGTCTGTTTGATGGCAGCAGGGACGGACGCGGCGTCTGTCTGTTTGATGGCAGCAGGGACGGACGCGGCATCCGTCTGTTTGATGGCAGCAGGGACGGACGCGGCATCCGTCTGTTTGATGGCAGCAGGGACGGACGCGGCATCCGTCTGTTTGATGGCAGCAGGGACGGACGCGGCATCCGTCTGTTTGATGGCAGCAGGGACGGACGCGGCGTCTGTCTGTTTGATGGCAGCAGGGACGGACGCGGCGTCAGTCTGTTTGATGGCAGCAGGGACGGACGCGGCGTCCGTCTGTTTGATGGCAGCAGGGACGGACGCGGCGTCAGTCTGTTTGATGGCAGCAGGGACGGACGCGGCGTCCGTCTGTTTGATGGCAGCAGGGACGGACGCGGCGTCTGTCTGTTTGATGGCAGCAGGGACGGACGCGGCGTCTGTCTGTTTGGCAGCAGGGACGGACGCGGCATCCGTCTATGTCTGTTTAATACATATCCCCCATTGCCTGTCGATCCCTAGGTGTCCTTCAGTCCCCCAGACATGAAACACCTCCCCCCTCCCCGTCACACAACACGTCATGTCATGTCATGTTTTATTGTTCTATGCAAATGTAGACGCCAACGATGGACCATTCAAGGGGCCGCAGGGCGATATTTTCAGATCACACGAGTTTAGCGGCCTTCAGATTTAATGCCATTGTACAAGTCAACACGACCTCCAACTCGTAATAATTAGACATATCTGTATTCAATTGGACAAATGTGCCAATTAATCAGATCCGAATGATTTTGGACAATGATATTGTCTAATGGGGATAGCATTAAAGATAAAGTCAAGGTTAAATATGTTCTATTTCAATTATAAACTTCACAAATGTATAAATAACATATGTACAACTCTTTAAAAGATGTATAAAACTAAATTACATATGTTTAATTATTTGAAGACATGTTCAAATATTCTACGAAGGGACGATTGGTGCCGCTCGCCGACGGGGTTGTCCCTTACCACTGGTTACCGGACTAGTATGCTGCGAGCAGCTCTGGGCCGGTTCCCAGCTCACCCCACATGGCTGTCAACCTTATGGTTGACCTCAGCGGTTGCTGGGGTCACGGAGGGGTTTCGAAAGTTTAGGCTGATTGTTGCGCTTCACGCTACCCGCTTGGACCGCGGTCAGACTAGCTAACATAGTTCGAAAGAACTATGACCAGTAGCACAGTAAATGCAGTATTTATTTTTATTTATTTCAAACGGAGCAGGTAATTCGGATGGTACAATGAAACACACTCAATATAAATACTTAAACCGTAATCCATGTAATCTGGCCAATGTTAGTCTGATGACTAAATTTAATGTGGGGCAGAGGGACTATTATGCATAAGTGGAACGCCCTTTGACGGGAGATCGAGTCACTGTACACAGGCGGCTGGGCTAGACAATGAAAACATCCCTTCTACCTGCACTGCCTTAGTAACAGTCCCTCATCGGCTGCCACCCACACCATTATACAATTTTTCACTTTTTGAGTTGAATGAGGAAGTAGGCCCAGTCGCTCTATGACGCAGAACCAGGCAGCAGTAGGGTACCCAGGCGTGACTTGTGATTATTGCGTCGACAGCCTGTTCGGGTATTGTCGAGTCTGCCCTGCACAGGTCAAGCGACCGGTGCGTGCTTTAGATCCCACCAGTGCAAATATCGGTGCAGGATAAAGCACATAGTCGGGGATTACTCCCGGAGAAATGGCTCATCTCTAACTTGACCCTTTCCGCTGTCGCGACAACCGACAGAAGTTAAAGCTCACCATGTGTCTCGTACTTTATTTTGGCGAATGCATTCCAGCTCGTTCTTTAGACTATATTACCTAAAAAACCTTGCTGTCGTGCATTCCTCAAACAAACCATAAGCCCAGGCCTGGTGGATAAAAGACACCAAGAGCCTCGGGCTGAACGGGAACACTCCCTTTGGGCTAATGCCGTTGTTGTCCGGAATGGGACGGGTTGCCGGTTCAAATCCCGTCAGTTCGGGTTGTGAAATTTTCGGCGTCCATTCGGGCCCGGGGCCAAAAATACTAGGGGCCGGCCTCAGTGGAGCTCAGTGGATTAGAGCGCTCGCCTTGAGTGCTCTGGCCACCTGAGAGCATAACAGCAAGTGGATCGATGGTTTGAGCTCCACTGTGGCCATGTCTGTGTGGTCGCAGGATGAAGATCCCATGTCTTTCTTCGCAAAGAGTAGGGGGTTACCCCAGGGGACATGGCTCTACTCTCCCTCCCTTCCCATTGGCGCCATATGACCAAAAGTGGTTAAAGCGTCCTGAATATACAACCAACCAACCAAAAATACCAGATCCACGCCTGCGTGTGGGTGTCCCTTCCACAATCTTTATCGACCTCCCCACCCCACCCCACACCCATAGATAGCAGCTACGCACACAAGTACAAACAGACACAGCAAATCTGTCTGCCGGTCTGGTGACGTGATAAGCCCCGCCCCTCTTGTGGAACTGGCGTCCTGCCATCTTATTCCAGAAACCGAAAGCGGAAGCATTGCCCCGGCAACACTGTGTAGTATACTGTTACGCGAGAAAGTCATTACCGGTATTCTCAGGCTGCAGACTTGGATCGAAGGCTCCATTTTTGTCGCTGATAAATGTTTGCAATTCTTTAAATGGAAAGGATATATTTCGATCCGCATTGCATAGATACAAATAAACGTTCCAAAACATGTCTGTCCCATTTACATCAATAGCAATACTATCTGAGGTTATTTCGTAGAGCTCGAGTGGTATGGTCGCATGCAATGTTCAGCAGCAGACAGGCCAATCTTAAAGTTCTGGGATTTATTGCGTAGTGGAATATATATACATCAATCCATCGTGGTGAATGTTAACCCCGGTTGCCAATGTTAATCCTGGGTTGCCAATGTTAACCCTGGGTTGCCAATGTTAACCCCGGATTGCCGATGTTAACCTCGGGTTGCCGATGTTAACCCCGGGTTGCCGATGTTAACCCCGGGTTGCCGATGTTAACCTCGGGTTGCCGATGTTAACCCCGGGTACCGATGTTAACCCCGGGTTGCCGATGTTAACCTCGGGTTGCCGATGTTAACCCCGGGTAGCCGATGTTAACCCCGGGTTGCCGATGTTAACCCCGGGTTGCCGATGTTAACCTCGGGTTGCCGATGTTAACCCCGGGGTTGCTGCTAGGCCGGATGCTCTGACTGGATCTGTCCCTTGCTGGCTGCCTGCCTGACTGACTCTCCCTGGTCCGCCACAGAGGTCCGCTATATATATTTACTAAACATGAATATTCATAAGGTGCGCTGCCGTTCAACGGATCAGCGGCCTGGACTGCAACAATCACTGGGTTTAAACTCTTTACATGCATGCACATCATAAAAATCCAGAACACCAACTTAAAGGCAAAGTACAATCATTCTCCCATCAAAGTCTGGTTCTAGAATACACAATTACTCACGCAAAAGAACTTGAAAGTACTAAAGTAACCGGCCCGTCGTAACTCCTCTCTCTCTCGTTCTGTATCAGAGACGTAGCGCTCCACCCGTGTGGGTAAATATCCGCGTTAGAATAGTCATTATAGTAAACAATCGCTACAAGACCAACGCAAGTATCTGGGGTTAAAGTTTCATTTACATTCGGCAATAATAGTCACGTGATTGTTTCATGTCCGAGACGATGTATGATACGCAGGGTTATTAAGGGTGCTTTCGTTGCCTTCACGAAGAGTTTGACTGTCATAACGTAAGTCCCGTGCGGTGGTTCTACCGCCGCATAGGCTACGGCGCAATCTCGTCACAGCGCTGCAAGGTGTATGACTGTGTCTGGTGTCCGTGTAGCCATAGGACATTCGATTCTCGTATATCACATACATTTTCCATCCAGACATATTAGGATTCATGTTAAGCTTGACTTTCGGACTAAGACTACCACATGCTGTTAGTGGGTGAGTTGTCTTACTCAATATACAGCGGAGATGGCCACAAGTGATGTGTCGTCCCCGGAGGAGTCGGCGACGTGTGAACCTGGTATGTTCGCTCTGCCATTACGGGCCGCAGACCTGCGCGACCCACCCATCTTTGAGCATAGGATTGAAACCCTGAAGCATTGGATGGAGACCAATCAGGCGATACCCCATCGCCTGGCACTCATGAACCTCATCGGAATACTGCACGTCCACAACGGCCAACGACTCGAGGCCATAGAATGGTTCGACAAAGTCCTGCTAGATGACGAGCACAATCTGAATGCGATCGCGAATAAAGCATTTGTGTATCAGCGCTTGTTCGTCTCGGGGGAAGCCCAGAAGTTTGGGGACAAGCTGCAAAGTTGCAATCTGCAAGGTACCGATCACAGTAGCGCCCATCGCATCGCACGGTGTCTGGCAGAACAAGCTCACGCGCTAAGCTGCGAGCTTATCGTGGGCAAACGAGAGCTCAAGAACCTTCAGATGGCTGACGAGTACTACAACCGGGCATTGACCAACGGTGACGGCGTATTTGACACGGAGGAAGAAATTATTTGGAAGTTCAACATGGCATTAAATAGGAAACGTATGTGCTCGAATCAGGAATTGCCCCTTGCTCAACGCCAGAGTTTGTTTGTTAAAGCGATTACAATATTCTCCGAGATTATCGAAGCAGAACACATGCAGGAATACCACGCGAGTTGTTGGTGCAACTTAGGATCTATGGTTTGTGAAGTCGAAAAACTGGCTAATGGCTCTTTACGGGAAAACGCAACTCTTGTGATGGCTCAAACAGAACCTGAGCTATGTTTTAAGAAAGCAATTGAGTATCAGCCCGACTGTTTTGACTACTACACTAAATATGCCAGATATTTGAAGCGCCGTTATCAGTTCGGCAATGCTTTGACTCAAATAGAGATGTCATTAGAGCGAGAAATAGGGCCAATTAATTGCTTTGGCTTCATCACGAGAGCACAGATTACTTTCCGTGCGTATAAGCAGGACACAAATGTACTAAGGCGCAACTCGAAGTTACAACAAGCTATCGATGATATGAAATACGTACAACGATTTCAGCCGAGTGCCGGTAATCTTTGCTTTATAGCTCAACTGTTTCAACACATGCATGGAGGGCCTGAAGTAAATATAATGGCATTGGAGTACTTCTTAAAAGCCGTGGAATTCCCGGGTGGTAGGCAGAACCCAATGGTGCACAGGCTGCGTGGTGTGTTTCTCAGAGACTTAGGAGAACTCGAACATGCCATTGAAAGTTTCAAGAGGCTACTGGAGACGGATTCACAAGATAACCGTGACGGACATAAAAATTGCACTACGTTGCTTCTATGCCTCTTTCGGCTCTACAACAAGAAGGAAAATGATAAGGACATACTAGGCGAAATAGCCTTCTGGTTTGACCAATGCTACAGGAAATACGAAATACGAGATGTTATCGCGCAGACAATTAAACAATTATTGGGGAAGTCGCATTCCAAGGATCTCTACACAATGTGTCAACACATGAGGCCTGAGCCGCGCTATGTCGATGCCGTCAAAAGGTGCCTAGGGGTGATGTCGCGAGAAGCAGCAGAACCCAGGGATGGCATCGCGGATTTGCTGAGACAACTGAGTACGCGGGACGAGGTTCACGCTACCCCAGTGGAGGTTCTTGACCAATCACAAGGCGAGCCTGCGTCGTTGGGCGCCTCACAGACGACCACGACGGCGAGCGATGACGCCATATCATCCTCAGAGGAGGACTGGTCCGTAGTGCCAGCGAGACGAAGGCGTAACAGAGTGACAGGAGATATAATCCCAGCTGACACATTGCTGAAGCCATTGGAGCGCGCCCGAAACACACGCCAAAAGCCATATGACTTCTTCGTCATTTACAGCCATCATGACTCAGACTGGGTCTACTATATCCTGCTTCCTAAACTGGAGCGCGACTTCGCCTTCAAGGGTCACGTCGCGATCCGCGACTTCCGATTGGGGGAGGAGACCGTGGTAAACATCAGCAAGGCTGTGGAGGACAGCGTCTGTAGCGTGCTGGTGCTGACGCCCAGCTTTGTCAAGAGTGATTGGTGTCGGCATGAGATGAACAAAGTCCTCCACGTCAGGGTCACGGGCGGTCACGTCATCCCCATCAAACTGCAGGAGTGCCAGCTGCCGTCCGGTCTGGACCAGATCACATACTTAGATGCCACCCAGCTGTGTGACTGGGAAAGACTGGTGAGGAACATGGAGGAGATGATGTGAAGATCTGCCTTAAGACATGTCATGTCGCATGGCCGAATAGCGGAGAAAGGCTTTCCAGTATACAGCACGCAGCCAGTAGTCCTCCAGTTAACGATGCTACCTATTAACTGAACTATCCCGGTATAAGCGTCGCATTGCCTTTGCTCCACCTTGCTGTTAGCATTAATTGACCGGTTTTGGGGCACGTTCGCGCCTCGGACGTCTCGAAGGTTGTTTAGGCTGAATTTGTGACACAAAATTGAAAAGATATAGACATTTTGTGATCATATAACCACAGCTGATGTCCATGAAAAAAATGTTGTCAAAATAAGAGTGGGCGAAGTGGTTTTCTCAACTTTGATCAATTAAACATTTAGTTGGCGAAGCGTATGACCCTACATTGATCAGAAAGCGTTGCCATATATCTGCTAGGACAGCAGTAGCACAAGGAGGGTGAACTGATTTCACATTACGAATACCCATTCTGCGAGACTAAATTCCAATATTCGCATGCATAGGATAATATTATCAGTTCAGCTATTTATCATTAAGTGGCTGCATGACACGGACCCAATGATATTTTTTTAAAGAATGGAGACTTCTATTGAAATAGGCCGGTGACTCATGCTACGTATACACCTATATGTATTTCATATTACAGCTATGTAAGGCATGTGTCTCTATCTGTATCCTGTAAACGTAAGCGGTTATATATCAGATCACGAGTATGTAACTTAATCGGCCAATATCATCTTTTATATCTGCTTTACACCTAAAACATAACTATCTTCACTGTCGTGGCTTTGTTTGTCACTTGGTAAAGTGAATGGTTTATGGTCATTGTGCACCAAATATAAAGCGATTGCCATATTTTGAACAAATCAAGTAACCGATGCAAGTTATGAGCTTGAACATTAATATGTGAATTCGCTTAAATCGTAAAATAAATAGTTTATTAAAAAAAGTTATGACCTTCACAACACCATTGTGGTCCAAATTAAGACCACTGATCATTATTGTCCGGCCAATTATTTACATGAGTGCAAAATCAATAATGCGCTTTTTTTACTTTGAATTTGCACTTACTAATAAATACATTATTTCTTTTTAAAGCGTTTTTCGTGAGAGGGTGGGGGAATGACTGTGTGAGCAGTGTCCTGGCTGGTATGTTTTTCTTGAGCGTGTTATTCACCTGGTAAGCAATCTATAGTTAGAGCAAGTAACTGAGAGAGCACAGCCTGCAAAAAGTTGCTCTTCGGCCGGTCTATCGTGCGCGTGTGTGCATTGTGTATATTTACCCATGCACGGACTTCCTCGTGATCTCGTGCTTGACCTGAGGCCAAATAGTGTAATATAACAAGCGGGCGCACTCCGGCCAACACCCCACTCTCTGCCTTCGACTCACTCCGCTATGGCTGCAGTATATCTCTGTTGTCGCCTGCGTCGTCAATGCGTTTTCACACTCACTCGCCAGGGCGACGCTGCGCAAATCGATAGGAAAAATGCGTCGCGCATTTCTACAAATTAGTGCTGGGACCCAGCCTAAGCCAAATAACACAGTAAATCAGAGGATGAAAAGAAAGAGTTCTGTCACAATTTTAATTTTGTCGAATAGGTACAAGATGATTTTTGCTTTATTAAATACAAAAAGCTCGTTATTTTTATGATATATTCTTGAAAATCATAATGTTGCAAGAAATTACACCTGATTTGACCGTTTTTCAAGAATCTTGAAATTTGCCCCCGGCCGACAGCAGCGGTAAAAGCTAGCTTGCGTAGCGCCACCTTGCGGGGAGCCTGCCAAAACCCGTGGCTGCTGCGAAGCACAGATCAGCTATGGCGGGCAAGTAGGCTTGGCGTTCAGTACTCCTGGCTATCATGAACTTCGAATACGATCGAATACGAACTTCAGTTTCTTCATGTCTCCAAAAGATAGGAATAGATATGAAAATATGGGCAATTGGATGCAATCATTTATAAATCTCGTTTAGGTAGCATTGATATACCCCTCTGCTTTAAACAGGCCATGGAGTCACGTTTCGGCCCATATTTTCCATTTAGCGTTGACCTTTACATACATACATGCATCCTCTTCAACCGTCGTAGGACCGTACGGCCTCTTGGTTGATTTTTTCATCGGTTCTTTACTTAACTCAAACTCAAACTAGGTAGTGTGCACAGCTGCGAAGTCGTCTGGGGCGGTTTTGTACATATACTGTTTCCAGCATCTGTCAATCCTATTTTTGAAGGTGTTTAGGGATGGTGTCATGACAATCTCGTCTGGAAGACCATTCCATACGTTTGTGTTGTGATGGGATGTGACTCACTGCTACAATGACAAAGAAATGAGCCCTAGTTTGTGTAATACAGTACCTCTTGGCAAGTTTAAGGCTGTGTCCTCGCGCCGTTTGACTGGTGGATAGGGGTAGGAGTGAGGTGCTATTTACCTTATATATACCGTGTAGGTATTATACACGTCGATGACGTCTCCTAACGTCTATACATGAGCGATGGCATGCCTAGGTGTTGTCGATGACGTCTCCTAACGTCTCTACATGAACGATGGCATGCCTAGTTGTTGTCGATGACGTCTCCTAACGTCTATACATGAGCGATGGCATGCCTAGGTGTTGTCGATGACGTCTCCTAGCGTCTATACATGAGCGATGGCATGCCTAGGTGTTGTCGATGACGTCTCCTAACGTCTATACATGAGCGATGGCATGCCTAGGTGTTGTCGATAACGTCTCCTAACGTCTATACATGAGCGATGGCATGCCTAGTTGTTGTCGATGACGTCTCCTAACGTCTATACATGAGCGATGGCATGCCTAGGTGTTGTCGATGACGTCTCCTAGCGTCTATACATGAGCGATGGCATGCCTAGGTGTTGTCGATGACGTCTCCTAACGTCTCTACATGAACGATGGCATGCCTAGGTGTTGTCGATGACGTATCCTAACGTCTGTACATGAGCGATGGCATGCCTAGGTGTTGTCGATGACGTCTCCTAACGTCTATACATGAGCGATGGCATGCCTAGGTGTTGTCGATGACGTCTCCTAACGTCTCTACATGAACGATGGCATGCCTAGGTGTTGTCGATGACGCATCCTAACGTCTGTACATGAGCGATGGCATGCCTAGGTGTTGTCGATGACGTCTCCTAACGTCTATACGTGAGCGATGGCATGCCTAGGTGTTGTCGATGACGTCTCCTAACGTCTCTACATGAACGATGGCATGCCTAGGTGTTGTCGATGGCGTATCCTAACGTCTGTACATGAGCGATGGCATGCCTAGGTGTTGTCGATGACGTCTCCTAACGTCTATACATGAGCGATGGCATGCCTAGGTGTTGTCGATGACGTCTCCTAACGTCTATACATGAGCGATGGCATGCCTAGGTGTTGTCGATGACGTATCCTAACGTCTGTACACGAGCGATGGCATGCCTAGGTGTTGTCGATGACGTCTCCTAACGTCTATACATGAGCGATGGCATGCCTAGTTGTTGTCGATGACGTCTCCTAACGTCTATACATGAGCGATGGCATGCCTAGGTGTTGTCGATGACGTCTCTTAACGTCTATACATGAGCGATGGCATGCTTAGGTGTTCTCGATGACGTCTCCTAACGTCTATACGTGAGCGATGGCATGCCTAGGTGTTGTCGATGACGTCTCCTAACGTCTATACGTGAGCGATGGCATGCCTAGGTGTTGTCGATGACGTCTCCTAACGTCTATACGTGAGCGATGGCATGCCTAGGTGTTGTAGATGACGTCTCCTAACGTCTATACGTGAGCGATGGCATGCCTAGGTGTTGTCGATGACGTCTCCTAACGTCTATACATGAGCGATGGCATGCCTAGGTGTTGTCGATGACGTCTCCTAACGTCTATACGTGAGCGATGGCATGCCTAGGTGTTGTCGATGACGTATCCTAACGTCTCTACATGAGCGATGGCATGCCTAGGTGTTGTCGATGACGTATCCTAACGTCTGTACATGAGCGATGGCATGCCTAGGTGTTGTCGATGACGTATCTTAGCGTCTATACATGAACGATGGCATGCCTAGGTGTTGTCGATGACGTCTCCTAACGTCTATACATGAGCGATGGCATGCCTAGGTGTTGTCGATGACGTCTCCTAACGTCTATACGTGAGCGATGGCATGCCTAGGTGTTGTCGATGACGTCTCCTAACGTCTATACATGAGCGATGGCATGCCTAGGTGTTGTCGATGACGTCTCCTAACGTCTATACGTGAGCGATGGCATGCCTAGGTGTTGTCGATGACGTATCCTAACGTCTCTACATGAGCGATGGCATGCCTAGGTGTTGTCGATGACGTATCCTAACGTCTGTACATGAGCGATGGCATGCCTAGGTGTTGTCGATGACGTATCTTAGCGTCTATACATGAACGATGGCATGCCTAGGTGTTGTCGATGACGTCTCCTAACGTCTATACATGAGCGATGGCATGCCTAGGTGTTGTTGATGACGTCTCCTAGCGTCTATACATGAGCGATGGCATGCCTAGGTGTTGTCGATGACGTCTCCTAGCGTCTATACATGAGCGATGGCATGCCTAGGTGTTGTCGATGACGTCTCCTAGCGTCTATACATGAGCGATGGCATGCCTAGTTGTTGTCGATGACGTCTCCTAACGTCTATACATGAGCGATGGCATGCCTAGGTGTTGTCGATGACGTCTCCTAACGTCTATACATGAGCGATGGCATGCCTAGGTGTTGTCGATGACGTCTCCTAACGTCTATACGTGAGCGATGGCATGCCTAGGTGTTGTCGATGACGTCTCCTAACGTCTATACATGAGCGATGGCATGCCTAGTTGTTGTCGATGACGTCTCCTAACGTCTCTACATGAACGATGGCATGCCTAGGTGTTGTCGATGACGTATCCTAACGTCTGTACATGAGTGATGGCATGCCTAGTTGTTGTCGATGACGTATCTTAGCGTCTATACATGAACGATGGCATGCCTAGGTGTTGTCGATGACGTATCTTAGCGTCTATACATGAACGATGGCATGCCTAGGTGTTGTCGATGACGTCTCCTAACGTCTATACATGAGCGATGGCATGCCTAGTTGTTGTCGATGACGTCTCCTAACGTCTATACATGAGCGATGACATGCCTAGGTGTTGTCGATGACGTCTCCTAACGTCTATACATGAGCGATGGCATGCCTAGGTGTTGTCGATGACGTCTCCTAACGTCTATACATGAGCGATGGCATGCCTAGGTGTTGTCGATGACGTCTCCTAACGTCTCCACTTGAACGATGGCATGCCTAGGTGTTGTCGATGACGTCTCCTAACGTCTATACGTGAGCGATGGCATGCCTAGGTGTTGTCGATGACGTCTCCTAGCGTCTATACATGAGCGATGGCATGCCTAGTTGTTGTCGATGACGTCTCCTAACGTCTATACATGAGCGATGACATGCCTAGGTGTTGTCGATGACGTCTCCTAACGTCTCCACATGAGCGATGACATGCCTAGGTGTTGTCGATGACGTATCCTAACGTCTATACATGAGCGATGGCATGCCTAGGTGTTGTCGATGACGTATCTTAGCGTCTATACATGAACGATGGCATGCCTAGGTGTTGTCGATGACGTCTCCTAACGTCTATACATGAGCGATGGCATGCCTAGTTGTTGTCGATGACGTCTCCTAACGTCTATACATGAGCGATGGCATGCCTAGGTGTTGTCGATGACGTCTCCTAACGTCTATACATGAGCGATGGCATGCCTAGGTGTTGTCGATGACGTCTCCTAACGTCTCCACATGAACGATGGCATGCCTAGGTGTTGTCGATGACGTATCCTAACGTCTGTACATGAGCGATGGCATGCCTAGGTGTTGTCGATGACGTCTCCTAACGTCTATACGTGAGCGATGGCATGCCTAGGTGTTGTCGATGACGTATCCTAACGTCTCTACATGAGCGATGGCATGCCTAGGTGTTGTCGATGACGTCTCCTAACGTCTATACATGAGCGATGGCATGCCTAGGTGTTGTCGATGACGTCTCCTAACGTCTATACATGAGCGATGGCATGCCTAGGTGTTGTCGATGACGTCTCCTAACGTCTATACATGAGCGATGGCATGCCTAGGTGTTGTCGATGACGTCTCCTAACGTCTCCACATGAACGATGGCATGCCTAGGTGTTGTCGATGACGTCTCCTAACGTCTATACATGAGCGATGGCATGCCTAGGTGTTGTCGATGACGTCTCCTAACGTCTATACATGAGCGATGGCATGCCTAGGTGTTGTCGATGACGTCTCCTAACGTCTATACATGAGCGATGGCATGCCTAGGTGTTGTCGATGACGTATCTTAGCGTCTATACATGAACGATGGCATGCCTAGGTGTTGTCGATGACGTCTCCTAACGTCTATACATGAGCGATGGCATGCCTAGTTGTTGTCGATGACGTCTCCTAACGTCTATACATGAGCGATGGCATGCCTAGGTGTTGTCGATGACGTCTCCTAACGTCTATACATGAGCGATGGCATGCCTAGGTGTTGTCGATGACGTCTCCTAACGTCTCCACATGAACGATGGCATGCCTAGGTGTTGTCGATGACGTATCCTAACGTCTGTACATGAGCTATGGCATGCCTAGGTGTTGTCGATGACGTCTCTTAACGTCTATACATTAGCGATGGCATGCCTAGGTGTTGTCGATGACGTCTCTTAACGTCTATACGTGAGCGATGGCATGCCTAGTTGTTGTCGATGACGTCTCCTAACGTCTATACATGAGCGATGGCATGCCTGGGTGTTGTCGATGACGTATCTTAGCGTCTATACATGAACGATGGCATGCCTAGGTGTTGTCGATGACGTCTCCTAACGTCTATACATGAGCGATGGCATGCCTAGTTGTTGTCGATGACGTCTCCTAACGTCTATACATGAGCGATGGCATGCCTAGGTGTTGTCGATGACGTCTCCTAACGTCTATACATGAGCGATGGCATGCCTAGTTGTTGTCGATGACGTCTCCTAACGTCTATACACGAGCGATGGCATGCCTAGGTGTTGTAGATGACGTCTCCTAACGTCTATACATGAACGATGGCATGCCTAGGTGTTGTCGATGACGTCTCCTAACGTCTATACATGAGCGATGGCATGCCTAGGTGTTGTCGATGACGTCTCCTAACGTCTATACATGAGCGATGGCATGCCTAGTTGTTGTCGATGACGTCTCCTAACGTCTATACATGAGCGATGGCATGCCTAGGTGTTGTAGATGACGTCTCCTAACGTCTATACATGAGCGATGGCATGCCTAGTTGTTGTCGATGACGTCTCCTAACGTCTATACATGAGCGATGGCATGCCTAGGTGTTGTCGATGACGTCTCCTAACGTCTATACATGAGCGATGGCATGCCTAGGTGTTGTCGATGACGTCTCCTAACGTCTATACATGAGCGATGGCATGCCTAGGTGTTGTAATCCTTTGCTCGTTTGCATGCTTTGTTAACTAAAATCTGAACGTTGACGATGTGTCTGAGTAATCCCCCCGGGGATTTTTCGAGCGAATTTTGGGGGTGAAAGAGGCGGGGGGGGGGCTTCACTGCAAAACTCTCAAACCCCGCATTGCATTATTAAGCACTCCCCCCCCCCCACACACACCCTGGTGAGTAATCAAGCGATGTCTCATTTACTGTCAGTTCTGAGCGCCGTTATCATACCGGTTAACATGTTGATTTATCGCTGCAAACTTAAAGTGTACATGTCCCTGACCGCTTTGTTTCTTTCAACCTGCAGCCGTTTTCCATATCACATTTGTCAGTGAGCGCGAACGTGTTCGCTTGGTCTTCCTAACGAATGAGGGGCCGACCCCGTAGCTCAGTGGGTTAGAGCGCTCGCCTTGAGTGCTCTGGCCACCTGGGCTCGTATTCTGTATGCATCTTAAGTCCAAGATTTTGGACAAAAATTAGTCTTAGTCTAAGTTTTATCTAAGTTTGCGCGTATTCTGCAGAACCCACCTGAACCCGCTTGAAATAGTGGGGCGAAAAAGAAACATTCGTGAGAGGATCTATGAATTTGGAATAGAGGTGGGTGGGGGGGGGGGGAGGGGGAGCTGTCCGCTCTCTAAATCTAAAAATTTTCGACGGGGAGGGTGGGGGATACGCCTCAGATGGCTCTGATTTTGCGGGGGAAAGGAGCATTCTTCCGCAATAAGCAATAATAGTCAGTGAAAAATGTCGTCTTGAACACCCACTTGCTTGAGGGGGGTGGGTTAAAGCCCTCCCCCCCTTTGCTGGATCCGCCACTGGGTTGCACCTACAACATGTCATTTTGCGAAGCCCGACTTATAGTTGCCAAGGAAGGGGGCGTTGCAACCCCCTAACCCCCCACCCGTCGCTAGATCCGCCCCTGATTCGGCCTTTGCTGTTGGGCCTTATTTTGATCGCACCGTTTGAACGGCAATATGCGCGCGGTCGGTGGGGCTCTACCCACGGGCGGATCCAGGGACGGGGGTGGTGGTGGGGGGGGGGGGGGGTCCCGGGGGTCCGGGGGTCCCTGGATGTGCTGCTCAACGCTACCCGGCGACGTTAATAAGCTCTGTCCGTTTGTCACCAGAGGATGACACTCAACTTCTGTCCAGTTAGTTTTCCTGTGCCTTTCCTTCTGTTATTACATACCGACAGGATCAGCTGATTGTGACAAGTGTCGTCTGTTAAAGTAGATTATTACCTTTATCCCTGACGAGTTACAAAATGAAGCGTCATTATCCGGTAGCCATCAGATGGCAGCACAACTCAAGGCCTAATTTTGTCGCGACGCCTGGTGAGGCGATACGCTTTCGAGATTGAGTTGCGGAATTAGCCCTCCAGTAAAAACTCATCTGAGATGCGTCTTAAGTTGTTTATAGAATAGCTTTAAGTTTTGAATCTTACCTTAGCCAGAAAATAAAGATTAAGTCTAAAATTTAACTTAAGTTTAATATGCATACAGAATACAGGCCCTTACGTGGCCATGTCTGTGTCGTCGCAGGATAAAGATCCCATGTCCTTCGCAATGAGTAGGGGGTTATCCTCAGGGACATAGGACATAGCTCCACTCTCCCTTCCGGCTCCCATTGACGCGATATTACAAAAAGTGGTTACAGCGTCGTAAATATGAAATCAATCAATCAACGTAACAAATGAATGCACATTTACTTTGCAGCCGCCAGATGGCACTGCATAGAGCGCATCACAATATGCAACATATAGGAAAGTGCCCTCTCGTTATATCACACGGGTTGCTGAGGCCTTGTTTAGAATTACTTAAATCCAAGTAGTGACGTCACGCTATTGCTGTGCTCTTCGCGATTTGCCACTCACTCACTGCCGATGTGGATTGACATAGCTACTACAGTTTTTAAAATAAGATAAAACTGTGATATTTGTGACCACGTAAAGATCTCTTCGGTCCTTTTGCTCATACTCGTCTTTATTATATCTCCATCTCTTCTCTCTCGTCTCTCTCTCTACCCTGTACAAAGGGGGGCGGGGGCATAACATAGACCACGAAGATTTTTTCCTTTGCCATTATTTATTACGGTGCTGCAACTGGCTTGCTCAGCCCCAAACTGATCCAACGCATTCGAATAACTCGTACGTCCCTCTCGCGGTGGAGCCACCCCGACCGCTCTCACCTGGGGTGAGTTCGGGAATGCGAGTCGGACTTCGTGGAGTGCATAACCGAACGCGGAGATTTTAACATGGTGGCACATTTTACTCCCAGACCTTACTCCCCACCCAGAGGAGGATCACGAGGATTTTCAACATGGCGTCCAGGCCCAACACAGGAGCGGATCCAAGGGGGGGGGGGGGTCCCCCCTTTTAAGGCCGAAATTTATATAATCTATACCATTTAATATATGAAAAACGAAACCACACCTCCCCCCTCGTATCCAGCATATCTGGATCCAAACGACCTTCATGATTTGTGCAGTTCAGCAAGTGCAAAATTCACGCGCACCGCGGATCTTGCGTTCGGTTTATCTTGATCCGCACATGAGCGGAAATTAGGACTGTGCACGCTCCAAATATATGCACCGAATACTCCTGTCGCATATCCGAACTTAACCCCAGAGGTTCACTATTATTAAAGTACTGTTATGACGTCATCTTATTTTTCCAAACGGTACAATCATTTTCAAGAATGTACTGTTTTAGTGAGCTGATAAATTGCGATTGACTCAAGGAGACCGAACAATTTTTCTGTTGAACAATCATCCTTCTGTTACGAGATCGACAATCGCAGTCAATGTCAATCATGAGCAATAAGTGAGCTTCTCTGAAACAAGTCACAGCTATAATGGATGATGAACTGGAAGCTTGACGCCCGATGGAATGCTTCAATAAAAACATATACACGTACATTTCTCTTCAAAACAAGCGTAGATCACATAATCCACTTTTAACTGAATTTTAGATCATACGTAATTCGCATGCAAAATACATACCGCCATTTCCTTATATCTTATGATCACACTAGAGATCGTTTTTCTTTCTCGTGAATCCCACGAAACTTACTTTGCAAAGCGTATCCTATCCATCAACAACGCACGGGGTGTTTATTGTTTCAAACGCCATCGCAACATCGCCGCGTAGCCTTTCAGTATCCCGTAATTGGATCGATTGTATCCTATTCCACATTCAAATGACCATTATCGTCTGTATAATGACACATAATCCATGCGAAGTAGCCCACGCGCCTTGATGAGAAATACGACTTCCTTGCAATCTGTAGATGAACCAAACTGAATAGCCCGGAGCCATAGTTCGTACCCGGACCATAGCCCGGATCCATAGGCCGACAAGCGGAGCCGCAGCCTCCGCCGGAACTTTAGTCCAGCGCACGGAGCAATAATGTCGCTCATATAGCCATAGCCCACGCACGGAGGCGTTCAGTGGTATAATAGCCCTCTCCCTCCCACAATGCCTCTTCCTGGCTGCTACCCTCCATGCATCTCACATCCACACCCACCCGCGTCCGGAGCGATAGCCCGCAGCCATAGCCCGCGTCCGGAGCCATTTCCCACGTTCGGAGCCATTGCCCGCGTCAGGAGCCATAATCCAGCGCACGGAGCCATATAGCGCGCGTCCGGAGCCATTGCCCGCGTTCGGAGCCATTGCTCGCGTTCGGAGCCATTGCCCGCGTTCGGAGCCATAGCCCGCGTTCGCAGCCATTGCCCACGTCAGGAGCCATAATCCAGCGCACGGAGCCATATAGCGCGCGTCCGGAGCCATTGCCCGCGTTCGGAGCCATTGCTCGCGTTCGGAGCCATTGCCCGCGTTCGGAGCCATAGCCCGCGTTCGCAGCCATTGCCCACGTCAGGAGCCATAATCCAGCGCACGGAGCCATATAGCGCGCGTCCGGAGCCATTGCCCGCGTTCGGAGCCATTGCCCACGTCAGGAGCCATAATCCAGCGCACGGAGCCATATAGCGCGCGTCCGGAGCCATTGCCCGCGTTCGGAGCCATTGCCCGCGTTCGGAGCCATTGCCCACGTCAGGAGCCATAATCCAGCGCACGGAGCCATATAGCGCGCGTCCGGAGCCATTGCCCGCGTTCGGAGCCATTGCCCGCGTTCGGAGCCATTGCCCACGTCAGGAGCCATAATCCAGCGCACGGAGCCATATAGCGCGCGTCCGGAGCCATTGCCTGCAGCCATACACTGGCGATCGGAGCCTGGTGCGCCAATCCAACGCACGGTGACATAGTTAAGCGCAGGGGGCCATAGCCTGCGCCTGGACCCATAGCCCGCGCCCGAAGACCGAAGTCCAATACATGGAGCCATAACTCGCGCTCCGAGCCATAGCACGCGCTCGAAGCCATAGCCCGGAGCCATAGCCCACACCGGAGCAATAGTCCACTAACGGACCAGTAGCCCACCCCCGGAACCATAATCCAGCGCATAGAGCCATAGCCCGGAGCCTGGAGCACTAGTCCAGCATACGGAGCCATATGTTCAAATAAAGAAAATGCTTACAGATTGCAGACATGTTTTTTGTCCTTCTTGATGATAATAAACGGCAAACAAATTAAAACTTTGTCGACGCGGTCTATGCCTGGGCATTAATGGGTTAATGTTGGAGACTCAGATTCTGTCTGCTCATTTTCTTGAACTCAATGAAACGCAGTCAACCATAAAAACAATACACGCCCTCGACCACAGATATCTACGCACTGCATCAAAGCTCACCTGTCAATCTTGTGACATCATTGGGGACTTTTCCAATAACGCTCAGATGCAATGCTCCCAGAAATAAACCCGCCGGATCTCCCTTTTGCTACTTTGACGAACGCGTTTATAGTGATATCGTGGAATAAAAACTCCCATTAAAACAAATTTTTATTTGTTTATCTTTCGTAAACCAAATAAACTCTGAGCAAGACAAATTCGTAACACGAAGAACAAGTCAATAGCTTCAGCGATGAGCTAGGTCCTGGCTGGCCCCGTTCGTTGGTCGCCATTTTGGGTCTCAAAAACGGTGAGAAGTCCTCTTTGTAAGTTTATAACAATGATGTGGCTAGGGCCTGGTATGCATCTCAGAGGCTCAAAGGGGGGTTCATATCAGGTAGGCTAGTCGCCTGAAAATCAGACGTTACAGTCGTGAGACAGTCTGAGGGATCGACATTAACGCCCAGAGTGGGCGCCTATCTGAGCGCAATTCTTTAGTAGCTCGGTATATCCCTGCGGTAACCCGAATACGTAGATTGCGCATGGGTAAACCGCCCGACACTTGTTTCACCCGAGTATGGATGCGCGCGCATTCATTCGGTATGCCGATGTGCCCCTTGTCAATCAGCACGGGACATTCGGGAGAATATAGCGGCTGATTGAAAGGTGATGAGAGCAGATTGGTTCCAGTGCCCCTACGTGCGCCAGATGTGAACGGTGTGTGCATTTCATTGAATAGGCATATCCCGATCGGCACACCCGGAAGTTCCCTGTCACGTGTTGCGAGTCCCGGGCGGGATACCGAACCTGGGATAAGGGGCTAAGTTCTTACCCGTCTGAGGGCGCAGCTGCACGGTCAGACGCCTGCACGCTCAGACGGGTCTAGACCGCCGGCCTAATAACAAATGGCTGATCCACTCACCGACGCCTGCATGGTCATCAATCATCCGTTATTGGGGCTGAATATGTACCCAGCTGTTTTACCCAAATTGCATGTTCACAAGTAACACACTTATTACGAGGGTTCATGTACTAAACCAATATTAAACAACAGGCAGACGATGTCAATTCTTGGTTTGTCATGAACGTGAGATGGTTTGGCAAAAGGTGTTTGTGTTTGCTTTGTCATGACCGTGAAAGTACATGGCGGACGATGTGAATGCTTCGTTTGTCATGAGCATGAGAGGGATTGGCAGACGAATAAGAATGATCGGTCTGCAATGCCCGTCCGAGGGCTTTGTAATCGACATGAAGGCCTTGTTTGTCATCAGCGTGAGAGGGTTTTGGCAGACGACGTGAATTCTTAGTTTGTCATGAGTGCGAGATAGCTTAATGGCAGACTATGTGAAATCCCCGGGGGGAGGCACTATTATACAAATCTGGTCGGGGGGGGCGGTCCGCGGGTGTCTTGATGCCTTAGAGAGCGGATATTTGTGATACAAAATATAGCCTTTTAGAGAGGACATTTATGATGAAAAAGATACCCTTATAGAGCGGATATGCTAAATACTTGCGACCGGGTGGAGGGGGGGGGGGGCGGCTCTGGGATTTGGGCGGTGAACAGCCTCCGCTAAGCAGATTTTGGCGGTGAAAAAAGGGGTGGGGGTTGTAATCAGTACCCCCCTCCCCCTAGGGGTGAAATCATGGTACGGCATGACCGTGAGAGGGTTGGCAGATGGTGTGAATGCTTGGTTTATCATGACCGAGAGAGGCCTTGAAATACTACATGTGAATGTATGGTTTGTCATGACCACCAGAAGGCATGGCAGACGGTGTGCAAATGCATGCTTTGTCGATGTGAAGGCGTGGCTTCAAATCCAAAACACTTCGTGAACACTTCGTGAACACTTCGTTTGTCATAGTCGTGAAGGGAATGGCAGACGGCAAAGGACCGGGGTGGGGTCGAGTTAATGGAAATTTATTATCGCTTCATCTCACATTCGGGTAATACTTAGAGATGCACAACATACATACATAATCATAGACATAAATGAAAGGTCCTTTTAGTTTGGTCTATCCCCATTTGATTGTCCCGGGAGGTTTCTTGGTCTAATTTAACTTTAATGTGCGCACAGGATGCCTAAGACACCAACATTTCATTTCATGCGCCGCTGTCCTAGTTTCGAGCAGGTGGGGTCGATGTATGCTGAACAGCCCAGACAACACTTGGTGTCTATATGAGCGTGAGTTTATTGAGCTTTCCAGGCCTTCAGGCCCAAAATACATATAGACATAACAGTACATATTTGTAAAACATGTGCAAGTTAAGCTTAGATTTACCGATGAGTTACATTGAAGCTTTAAAAAGCATGAAGTGCAAGTCATTTAAATTCTAAATACCCGCGTTGCAGGTGGCTATACGTGGATGGCTTTACCAACGTCTTCTGGGAGCGGCAACTATACTATGGATCAACTTAAACTACGACATAAAATCGAACATAGGCCTACTTGAGTTGGTTGGCTAGACTGGAGCTTCAAGTAGATCAAGTAGTTTTGTCTAGCGAGCCAACATTGCCATTTGTATACCGCCGTCAGATTCTTGATGACACCCTCCAAGCATGCCCGCAACAAATGGAAATAGTTCGATGTTACCAATGTCGTTCCATAATGAGTTTATAGTGCTAAAATATTCTTGGCAGCAAAAAAGAAACTAAATGCCGAGAATCACGGCAAAACCCCCCCAAGAAAGTCGCATATCACAATGACGATAATAACTGTAGAGCAAATCACGATCACAAGTGAAACGGAGGTCACGGATCACGAAAACAATTCTTTCCAATCACACATCACGGATTTGCAGTTTTACCCAAATCACGATCACGAGAATTACTTCAATCACGAATCACGTAAATAACTCAGTTCCCGATTACGATGGTAATTTTAGGTACAATCACGGATCACGAAAAATGGAACCTGGCCCAAAGAAATGCGCACTGGGCGCATTTCCACCGAAATGGATGCGCGTGCACCCGACACGGGTGAAAGAAGTGTCGGGGAGGTAAACCGGTACGTAATGTGCGCATTCGGTCCATTTTCAGGACATACCCGGGTTACTAAAGAAATAATAAATAAATGGATGGATATTGAATCTATAGGTATAGTTCCCTTGGTATAATGGGATGAAAATTATATGACGCTCAGTATATAAACTAAATATCAAGGTGGTACTCCCTCGAGGTTCGGCCGCGACATCCGATTCTGAACAAAATTGATGTCATTTGACAAATTGTGCATTTAAAGATTTAATGATTGCACTATGACGGCATTTTTTTTTCTTCTGGTAAAAGACGGACAATTAAAACCTTTCGAGATGGATGGAGGCAGCGTCCCTAGCGACGATCAAGTTGGTTGTAAAATGTGTAATCGACGCTTAAACATAATGAAACGATGTTTAAGATGTCGAGATGTATATTATTGGTAGGTAAAAGATACCACTTAAAGTGTCTATCGTTCTTACTTCGTCCGATGCCTGCAAGAATGAGCGATATTAAGGGATCTATGGCAATGCCAATGGCCATATTCGCTTAAATCATGGGCCTGATGTCAGTGATGGGGTATGGTAGACGCGAGTGCCTATTCCACCACGGGGTAGTGGAATAGGCACTCGCGTCTAGGGGTATGCCTAGCCCAGTAAACATGGATGTCAGGCATAAGGGCAGCGTGCTGTGAAGGCCGTGCAGATGTTTGGGGGTGGTGTGGATGAAGCCTTGAGGATAGGGGTGGTGGGGAGGATGGGACGGCAGGATGCGTAGTGGAGGTGGGGGGGGGGGGTGGTTGTTATCAGCTTTGCAGCTTCACATCAAGTCTAGACAAAGGTCCAAGTTCTGGACAGCAGGTTGCAGGTGCAGGGGATCTTGTTAAGCCAGTTTATGATAGTGTTATTATAGCTAGTAGGTGTGTAATTAATATCTGGGGGATTCATAGAAATAGACGTCCGGTCATGCACACTATACTTGCCAGGCAGCGCACCGCGCGCAGGTGAAAACAAACGCACATGGCCCTGCCATTTGCATGCGTTTTGCTCTGATTCTCCCCATATCGGACGCCATACTATCCCTATATATATAGCTCTGCCTATGCAAATAAGATTATGCCGAAGCAGTGCAAGGTGTGGGGGTACTCCAACCACAAAATGCAAGATGAAACAAGAGGGGGGGGGGGGGCATGGGCAGATCCAGGGGGGGAAGACCTGCCCTCCCTTTTTGAGGAAGAATGCTGTTTTTCAATGCAAAAGTTAGGCCATCTGAGGTATGGACCCCCTACCCTTTTGTAGTACCCCCCTCCCTCTTGGTCGCAAGCTTTTATTGGACTTTCTTCATCCCCTTTTGCTAATTTCTGTATCCACGCTGGGGGTGCAGGGGAGGACTATTTCTTGGCTATCATTTCTAGCTTGGGCCACAAATCTTTGAGCTGCAATGGTATGGAATGATATTAGGGTCATAATTCACAATGCATTATGCATAATGCAATGTGAATATTGTAAACTGCAGTATGCATATTGCATAATGCAATGTGAATATTGTCAAATGCAGTATGCACATTGCATAATGCAGTATGCACATTGCATAATACAATGTGAATATTGTCAAATGCAGTATGCACATTGCATAATGCAGTATGCACATTGCATAATACCATGTGAATATTGTCAAATGCAGTATGCACATTGCATAATGCAATGTGAATATTGTCAAATGCAGTATGCACATTGCATAATGCAATGTGAATATTGTCAAATGCAGCATGCACATTGTCAAATGCAGTATGCACATTGTCAAATGCAACATGCCGCTATTCAATACGCAGCTTGTCATCCGCCTTCTGAAACTGCCAATTACACATGCGCTTATTCGACTTGCGATTATGCGTGACACCGCATTCTGCTTTGCCCCATTTTGACATATGGTGGCGCCACTGGTTCGAAACAGATAAACTATTCTGACAACAACGGATCCCTCCGGCGCGACCTTCACCTTGCACTCCTGCGGAAGTCCGTTCCAACGTGATCTTTTTCTTGTCTGTTTCCACAGGCGCTGCAGATTGACTGACACAGGCCGGGGGGGGGGGGGGGGGGGGGGTTGCGCACCGCCTACATAGAACTTGTCCCCCCCCCCCCCCCCCGGCCTGTGTCAGTCGATCTGCAGCGCCTGTGTCTCTGAGACTGAGAAGGCTCTTAACCTTAGCCTCAGACTTATACTTAAGTTATAGGCCTCTGGCTTTGACACCCCCTAATCCACTATTAAATAATATTAAACAAACAACGACCCCCTCTCAGCCACAGCATATAATAGATTATATGCGGCGCTTGAGAGGGGGGCATTGTTTATTTACTTCAGGGGTTTTGTCAGCAGATCTGTGCACCTGTGAGTTAGTCTATAGATGACAAATCCATGACTGAACTGTCAAAAAAAAAGCCACCTAGCTGGGCTTAGATTCGGTGGGAAAAGCTTGACAACCAGATTTAACATTTACACAGTCAGATAATGTCTAGGATCATGTAAGTGGGGGGGGGGTTACTTCTGGATTACGCATATTAAAAACTTCATTAATCCCAGATCACAAACTGAATTAAAACGAGAACTCTTAGCATTCAAAGGAAATTAAGGCGGATCGATACATGACATAAATTGGTGATTTCCCAATTCACGGTTATTTAATATAAAAATTCCCAGTTCACGATTAATGAAAATTCTTGGTCATTCCGGTTGACAAACAATTATTTTTCTCATTCCTAGTTCACAATGCAATGAACAGCCCATTCCCAAGGAACAGAAATACACATGGCACCCCCACCATATAAGCTTAATTAGGTGCAAACTTGCAATATAGAATACAAGTAATTATTTTGCAATTAGGCATGACAGGTGAATTATCCTTACCAAAAGAAAATGGCTGTTTGGACTGGTTTTATCTACCATAAGTAAAGTTATTTTATGCCTAAATTAATTATTTGGTGTCATATTAGAAAATGAGGCATGCAGCACATATGCAGACAATAGTTTACTGCAGTCAACAGCAAAAATACTATATTATAATAAATAATATGCTTTAGTAAACTCAAGTGAATAGTTATTAAAATGTTTTATCATATATAGTTATAAAATGTTATTACTAGTTTCTATTGCAATTTCATTATTATTATTTAAATTGATTAAAAATATACAAAGTTTTGACTTTCATAAAATATATGAAGAAGCAGCGGACCGATTTCCATGGAGCCGATTACAGCCATGAAAATGTGTCCGACCCGGACCGATTTTCACGGAGCTGATCACAGCCATGAAAATGTGTCCGACCCGCCAAATGACTTTTCTGATGATGTATGGGCTGTCTGATAGGGGCGGACCGATTTTCATGGAGCCGATCACAGCCATGAAAATGTGTCCGACCCGCAAAATGACTCTTTCTGATGATGTATGGGTTGTCTGATTGGAGCGGACCGATTTTCATAGAGCCGATCACAGCCATTAAAATGTGTCCGACCCGCAAAATGACTCTTTCTGATATGATGTATCAGTTGTCTGATAAGGGCGGACCGATTTTCATTGAGCCGATCACAGCCATGAAAATGTGTCCGACCCGCTAAATCGGTCTCACTTTATAGCGAAAAGACATGTCTTTTCGCGAAAAGACACTAATCTCGCGAAAAGACAGCCCAAATGCCAATTAACCCCGATTTGAAGCTGTTGAACCGGCTGATTCAGGTTGTAATATCTTTACTGCGGACAGGAATGCAAATATGTATTGTTTAATCGGGCTCATATGCATATTTAACAAATATTTCAACACGGACGCCGTTCAGCGATCGGTACAGCTGCCGCCATGTTGGATAGACACTTGCCCGTTGCCTCACTAAATGGCGTAACGCGACAAATGATGTTACATACATGTTTGCGTTATGAGGTCTTTTCGAGAAAAGACGGTTACATCGGCGTAAAAGGGACATGTATCGCTGCTAAAAGACACTTAAAGCATTAGTCATAGTAGATTTGTACAGTTTATTTGCACACATCACACCACACACATTGCGCCTTCTTCTTACTTGTCGTCGTCGTTTTAGCGGAGCGCTTCCGTTTGCGCTGGCATGGCTTCTTGCCGCCAGTGGGTGCAGTGACCATGAGTTGACCGTCTGTTGAGCGGACACAGCCTTTGAGCAGTCCCGACTTCTACCCCATTGTTATTTACCTTTTGCTTCAAACCTCTCGACACAGTCATGTAACAAGCCAAGTGACGAGAAGCCTTTGCTGAACTAAACTTCCCTTAGATGTAAACTCGATGTAACAAACTAATTGGTGTTAACTGACTGATTAGCACTGCACCAAACCGGCGCCCCGAAACCGGGTGTCTTCCGACTTCTACCTCAACTAATTGGTGTCACATAACTGCGGCATGCGTGTCTCCTACCCCAATAATACTAACATTTTATTTCGTGGAAAATGGCAACCCAATTTTGATGAATTAAAAAAAAACGTTTCAGGCGATGCATGTCCCATTTACGATTAGATTGTCGCATTATCGTCTTTTCGCGAAAAGACTTCATAACGCAAACACGATTACGATACTGCACGCCATCTAGTGAGGCAACGGGAAAGCGTCTATCCAACATGGCGGCAGTTGTACCGATCGCTGAACGGCGTCCGTGTTGAAATATTTGTTAAATATGCATATGAACCCAATTAAACAATACATGTTTTCATTCCTGCCCGCAGTAAAGACATTACAAACCGAATCAGCCGGTTCAACAGCTTCAAATCGGTCTTTTCGCGAGATTAGTGTCTTTTCGCGAAAAGACACGTCTTTTCGCTATAAAGTGAGACCCCCGCTAAATGGGTTCTTCTGATGATGTATGGGTTTTCTGATAGGGGCGGACCGATTTTCATGGAGCCGATCACAGCCATGAAAATGTGTCCGACCCGCAAAATGACTCTTTCTGATGATGTATGGGTTGTCTGATAGGGGCGGACCGATTTTTATGGAGCCGATCGCAGCCATGAAAATGTGTCCGACCCGCAAAATAAACACGACTACCTCTTGCCCTTGCCCCTTGCCCCCTCTCATAACTGCACTTAGGTCCCGTTTTTTCTCCTGCTATTCGTATATATTATTGTGGCGGGATCTATTTTATGTGATGGTAAATTTGTACTGTAGTTTAATGATCGCATACCATTGGTTAATTTTTTGTTTTCGTGACCATCCTAGCAACGCGCATTTCATTGGCTCACTCTCATTACGCCAAGGGGATCATGGGATATTTGTGGGTTGCCCGTCACTTTTCTATTTGACTCGATGGGCGCCGGCAGCACGCCGGCTTTCAACTCGTTTTCTAATCCCTGTGTTGCAGGTATGTTTCATTTTATCATTCCTCGCTATTTTCATACTAACGCAATGTACTAATGTGATTTGTAGATATTCCGCGTAATGTATCTAGTAACTTATATGCTGTAATTGGTTTAAATAGTAACTTGATAAGTTACACAGAGAACCTTTTCTATTTGACTCGATGGGCGCCGGCAGCACGCCGGCTTTCAACTCGTTTTCTAATCCCTGTGTTGCAGGTTTACCCGCCTGGGGAAATAAAGTCTGTCAAATATTATCACCGCCGCCGAGTTGTGTTTTAAAAACCCAATTAAAGAACAGGGCGCACCACAGGCCCGCTACAAAATGGCGCAGTCGGCAGGATTGGGTTTTAAGACTCGGCGGTGAAACCGATTGACTTCAATTTCATGTTCACTGCCGGCGCGATGAACATCAGGCAGTAGGAACTGTTGACTTCATCGCGACGGAGGTGGATACCGAGCTTATCTGCAGTGAGCTTTTCATGTCCTCGAGGGCCAGTTTTCTCGAAGACTGGTAACACCTGGTTAACGGCCTTCAAGTGTCGTTAATTTCAACGAGCGGCCAACTCCACGCGCAAGTGCAGACCGCGCTTGTGCTCAACGGGGTTGTGGCCGCTGCGTCACTGGCTTCGGCCAGTTTTCTCCGAGACTCGTATCGTCGGTTTGTGGCAACGGCCACCTTCAAGTGTTAATGTCATCGTGCCGCAACTCCACGCGTAAGTGCACCGCGCTTGTGCTCAACGGGGTTGTGGCGGCTGACAACACTACTTCGGCCTGTCTTCTCGGAGGCTGAATTCGTCGGGCTGTGTCTACAACGGGTTTGGCACGAGGCCGTCCAGGGCTTTATCGCGCTTCACCAAACATCAGACCGCACAGCAAGGTGAAGGCAATGTACAAGCATCGATCAACCATCTGTCAAGCATCAAACGGCGTTACCCCGGGTGAGACTTTATTAAGATAGGCCTAAGTTATAATGTTTAAGTGCACTGGTGACTTTAATTAAGAGCTCAATTTTAAGTTATTGTTGTATGCCACAGGACTTGAATGGTTGTTGCACAAATTCCCTAAAAGCCGGCTATTATTGGGGAATTCGTGTCACATCTGTTCGAGGCTGTTTTCAGTAATTAGTTATTCGATGATTTGTTTTAGGTTAGATTTGCGGGTTTAATTTTTTTGGGGGTTCTCGTCTTTCCATTTACACTTCTATTTTCGGTAGAATTTATTTTTTTAATTTTTTTCTGTGGTTTTGTTTTGTTTTTGTTTTTTTTATACACTGTAAGCTTAGTCTAGAGTTAATTAATTTTTTTTAAACTTTTTTTTAATGTATCTATACTTGATCTCACTGACTGGTTTGTAAAGGACCTATATAGAGAGATAAGTTTACTGAATGGGTATAAGCTTGTAGTAATTGTAAGAGTTGTTGTCTTGCGTGAGTGAACTTGATAGTATAACACTATTGATTACTAACAGCATCCCTGCCTTTCATCTCTGGCCTTCACCGGTCAATTGCATTGAATAGGGATTAGGGAGCTGGAACAGTTTCTCGGTCATTTGTGTCCCTATTCGTGCATCGTGTGGTCAGTTTCTGAGTTTCTCTTGTCTCAGCTCAGTTTAACGTCATATCACTTCATTGATCATTCATTTCTACTGTGCTTGTCATATCGTTTTGATTTATGTGTGGAATAATATGGTTTTCAGGTCGTGATTAAAGTGACTCAACTCATCAAGACTTCCGATGTATGAGGAGATTGCTGATATTGAAACTTGATGTGCTTGTACTTATTTCGTTTTTGTTTCGCTAGGTGGTTGTCTCGTCAAGTTGCTGTTGTGTGAGGACATTGCTGATAGTGAAAAGTTTTGTGTTTGAATCTTGGTTTTTGGTTGGTGATTGTCCTGTCAAGACCTTATAGTTTGTGTTGCAGGCCAACAATCATAGATTTTATTCACGTGTGTGATTGTAGTTATTATTGCAGGATCGCTTTTCATGTTACTGTGTGAGTATTGTGGTTGTGAGATACTCATATTGCGAACTACACAGTAATTGTGACGGATTTTGAGCTCTAGAACTTGTATTCGATTGATAAGCATAAGCATTGATAATGTCCATCATAGACGGAGAAGGAGACGTTGACTCTACTGTTGAGCATCAACTCTCTCGTCTTCCTCGCGATGAGATCTTGCGATTGCTACACGTGTATGAACAGCCCCCACTTGCGGGAGAGCAGGATGGTCAGGGGGAGATGGCGAGTGGGGTTAACCCAGTTAGAGGGCTTAATAGCGATTCACCGGCTTTCTTTCCTTCTTCCAGGGATATTAGACTCCCTCTCTTCTCCGGAAATGGAGGCAAGGGAGAGATAACATATTATGAATGGAAGTATGAAGTGAAATGTCTCATGAGAGAGGGTCACCCCCAAACAGTTGTGTTGCATAGTATCCGTCGATCGTTACGTGGCACTGCGTCCAAGGTAATGCGTAACTTGGGAGAGGATGCATGTGTAGAGGATGTACTATTCAAATTTAAGGCTGTTTTTGGTGTTGTACGATCCACTGAGCAACTTTTGGAAGAATTTTATGCCTCAAAGCAGCGAGAGGGAGAGACTGCCTCAGAATGGGGATGTCGGCTCGAGGACTTGGTGGGCCAGATCCGGGAACAAGGTGGGTTATCCGGGGATGCCCCTGAGCAGATGCTGAGAACGAAACTCTGGGTAGGACTGAAAGATCGCCAGCTGAAGGAGGCAACTCGTCACCACTTCGATGTCAAGAGTAAGTATGATGTTTTGTTTCAATGGGTCCGTCAAACCGAACATGAGTTGGCCGGATCGTCAAAGACGAAGGCCATAGTAGGGCAGCATGGCGTTACTGACGAGCTCAGTGGTAAGTTGGACAAGCTGCTTACAAAGATGGAAGCAATGGACCAGAGACTGGGTAAGCTTGAACAGCCACAGACAAGAGAGACAAACCGTAACTTTAACACTAGTCGCTTGTCCCCAAGACGGAAGGCACCGGCCGTAGTTTGCAAACGGTGCGGACGTGCGGGACATCCGGTAAATAGATGCGTGGCCCGATTTCATGTAAACGGCGTGCCTTTAAACGCCACCACACTCTCACCTGGGGGCGAGGAAGGGAGTGCACAGACGAAAGCCCCATAGAGAGGAAGCCGCAGCCTAAAGCTGAACTGGTAGGTCGAGCGAATGAGGTTCCTCTCCGTGTTTCCGATAAACCGTGTTCTGGCCTCTTGGATACCGGTTCACAGGTAACAACAATTGCGTCTTGGTTTGTGAAGACTCATTTCCCGGAAGTTGAAGTGGATACCCTGTCTGCGTTATTCAATGTGGAAGGGGCAGGTGGTAACCAAGTAAACTGTGAAGGGATGGTTGCGTTAGATGTAGAGTTAGAAATCGCTGGAAAAACCCTTAAAATAGCGACACCTATACTAGTTGTGGCTAACACAAGATACAACCAGCTCGTCCCTATGGTCATTGGTACCAACGTTTTATACAAAGTGTTAGAGTCTAGTGGTGATGTGGCTACAGGGCCGGACATACCAATAGCCTGGACGACAGTCCTGCAGGCCATGCAGCATAGGCGGCATCTCGGCCCAAGGTCTGTGATAGGCGAGGTCCGTTGCCTAAAACAAATAGTTGTTCCCCATAACAGTCAAGTAACGGTGCATGGGAGCGTTCGGGCTGGAGATGTGGGTTCGATCCTTGCATTTACTGAGGAAAGTGTGCGGCAATCATTGCCAAATGGGGTTGTAGTAGTTCCCACGGTGCAGCAGTTTGAGTCTCATTCAAAGTCTGCCACTAGGTGTTCCGTCCAGGTGCACAACACTAACAATAAGGATGTTGTGATTCCTGCCAACACGAACGTGTGTGAACTCACTCCGGTCGCTTTGGTCCCACAACCCGGTAAGCCCGCCATGACTCAGGTGCAGCAGACGTCTTCTGGCACCGATGAGCCTGACAAAGGTAAAGAGTTTTTAACCCTGTTTAACTTAGATGGGGCTGATGAAGAGCAACGTGCCGACTTGGCAAAGCTGTTGGTGAAGTGGAAAGGTATTTTCTCTCTCGGAGACTTAGACCTAGGTTGTGCTAAGACAGTGGAGCATCCTATCAAGTTGGTCGATGATACCCCCTTCAAGGAGAAATATCGTAGAATTCCCCCTCCGATGTATGAGGAGGTTAGAGACCACCTTACTGCGATGTTGGACTGTGATGTCATACAACGCAGCTCCAGTCCCTTTGCTTCCCCTGTGGTTTTAGTCCGCAAGAAAGATGGGAGTTTGCGGTTTTGTATCGATTACCGAAAGTTGAATTCACGCACTGTGAAAGATGCGCATGCGATCCCACGCATAGACGAGACCCTTGACGCCCTGGCAGGTGCTCGCTACTTTACCTCTCTTGATCTCAAGTCTGGGTACTGGCAAGTGAAAGTAAGGCCTGAAGACAGGGAAAAGACGGCTTTCACAGTCGGCCCCTTGGGGTTTTGGGAGTTTAAGAGGATGGCCTTTGGGTTAACGAACGCGCCCGCGACTTTCCAACGATTAATGGAAGGTTGTATGGGTGATTTACATCTGTCCCAATGTTTGCTCTATCTCGACGATATAATCGTCTTCTCTTCCACCCTGGAGGAACATCTTGACCGACTGGACCGTATATTTCAACGATTGAGTGAGTATGGTCTGAAGTTGAAGCCTTCTAAGTGTTCATTTCTCCAGAAGTCTATCAAATGTTTAGGTCATATCGTGTCCGCCGACGGTGTCCATACCGACCCGGACAAAATCGCGTTGGTCAAAGACTGGTCGGTGCCGACTGACATCAAAGAACTGAGACAGTTCCTTGGTTTTACCGGCTACTATCGCCGTTTTGTCAAGGGATATGCAAAGGTCTCTAGACCATTGTATGACTTGCTCCGTGGCCAGCCAAAAGCTAATAGCAAACTGGCGTGGGCCGTAGAGCAACAGACCGCATTTACCGAACTCGTGCGTATTCTCACTTCAGCGCCTGTATTAGGCTTCGCTGATTATCGCTCACCGTTCAAATTGCATATCGATGCTAGCGGTCAAGGTCTTGGGGCGGTCCTATATCAAGAACAGGGCGGTCTCGATCGCGTCATTGCATATGCCAGCAGAGGCTTATCGCCATCTGAACGGAATTACGCGGCGCACAAATTGGAATTTCTCGCTCTTAAATGGGCAGTAACTGACAAATTCCGGGAGTACCTGTATGGCGCTCAGTTTACGGTTTTTACGGATAATAATCCGTTGACGTACGTCTTGACGTCCGCACGATTGGACGCGACGGGTTATCGTTGGCTAGCCGAATTGACGAATTTCGACTTTGATCTGAAATATCGGGCGGGCAAAAGTAATGGCGATGCAGACGCGCTATCACGCCTACCCGAAAAGATAATTCAAAGTGTCACTTCCGCTATTTGCCAGACGCAAGCGGTATCTTACGTTGAAACAGTTCTGACGAACCCTTCTGCGTTGACAGCACTTAATGAAAGTACTCTGACCAGTAGACCGGCCGCGGAGTGGGCTAAGCTCCAAAGTGATGATCCCGATCTATCGGCGATCGTGGGTTACCTGAAGCAGGGTGAACTACCTACGCGCGATAATCGGGTGATCCAGGCGCTCCGGCGAACGGTCGATAGTTTATGTCTTCGTCGTGGTGTGTTATACAGGAAACGGTTGTTGGAAGGCCGAGATACGTGGCAACTTGTTCTACCCCCACAGTTTCATCTCGAGGCGCTTCGGGGGGTCCATGATGATGTCGGTCACGTGGGGCGAGAACGAACACTAGAGTTGCTGCAGGCTAGGTTTTTCTGGCCTGGTATGACCCGTAGTGTAGAATCGTATCTTAAAAACTGTGCTCCATGTATTCGACGAAAAGCTAGAGCTCAAGTAGCCCCGATGGTGTCCATTAAGTCGTCCCAACCCTTGGAGTTGGTTTGCATGGATTTTCTCAGTCTCGAAGAATCAAAGGGGAAGATCAAAGACGTGTTAGTGATTACTGACCACTTTACCCGTTACGCGGTGGCCATACCCACGCGTGATCAGTCAGCACGAACAACGGCCCAGGCTCTATTTAAAACGTTCGTGACAAACTACGGGTTCCCAGCACGGCTTCATAGCGACCAGGGTCGTAATTTTGAGTCGAGAGTGATACAAGAACTTTGCAAATTGTGTAACATACGCAAATTTCGGACAACGCCTTACCATGCAATGGGCAATGGGCAGGCCGAGCGGTTTAACCGCAGCTTGTTGAATATGCTCGGCACTTTGTCCCCCGCTCACAAGGCGAACTGGAAGGAATATGTAGGGCCGATGGCTCACGCATATAACTGCACCAAAAACGAGCAAACAGGCTACTCACCGTTCTACCTTCTGTACGGGCGAGAGCCGCGGCTCCCCATAGATTTGGTACTTGGGGTAAAGGAAATGGTCAATGAGGACACTGTAACCTATCAGACTTACGTCAAGCGGCTAGAAAGTCGTCTGGCTTCTGCCTATAAAGCTGCCTCAGAACGGGTGCGGTCACGACAGGAACGCCAGAAGGCCCACTATGACACTAGAAATGTGTTAACCAATGCCTCCATTCAAGTAGGTGATAGGGTGCTAGTGAAGCAGACCGCCTTCAAAGGCCCCCATAAGCTGGCGGATCGATGGTCGAGCGAGGTTTATGTTGTCAGGGAACAGCCGAATTCTGATGTTCCGGTGTTCCATCTGCAAAAGGTAGATGGCTCCGGCCCGGTTCGTTCCCTGCACCGCAATCTGTTGCTGCCGATCGGCAGTGTACAAATGCAAGACGAGAGGAAGGACCAACAGTCACTTCCTCGTCGTAAGACTCGTTCCCATCAGGCAGAAGTGGCAACGGACACTTCCTCCAGCAGTGAGGAAGAATCGGTAGATGTCCGGCTCTATTATCGAGTGCCGCGTAGTGCCGGCAGGGAACAGGGTGATCACCCTGCTGGGGAACCAGATTCTCCCGTACGTCACGTATCGGAGAGTGATGCAGAAACGCGTCACGAAGTTTCTCCCGATGACGTTTCTGATGGAGCCACTCAGATGTCGCGACTCTCGTCCGCCACTGTTGACGCCAATTCGGTGACCAGTGATGAGGATAGAGAGAACGCCGCTGATGGCCCATGTGATGTTGTAGACAGTGGTGGGGAGGCCGTGGATAGCGAAGGTGCTACTGTAGCCCCGCTAAGACGCTCGACCAGATTAAAAAGTCAACCCGCGTGGTTACAGCGTGGGGACTACCTTGTTTCGTCTATGGTTGAGACCCCGAAATCGTGGTTACCACGGTTTACGTCAGGGGGCACTGTAGGAAAAGTTTTACACTTGTAACTGTTGTTTTTCATGAGCTTGCTTTGTTTGATTCTTTTCCAGTTTTGTCAGAGCTGGACGAGAGCAGATGTCTTTAACTTTAATCTCCGCTTACAGGGGCCCTAACCATGTCAAGGGACGACATGGATTTAACGCCGGGGAAGATGTGGCGGGATCTATTTTATGTGATGGTAAATTTGTACTGTAGTTTAATGATCGCATACCATTGGTTAATTTTTTGTTTTCGTGACCATCCTAGCAACGCGCATTTCATTGGCTCACTCTCATTACGCCAAGGGGATCATGGGATATTTGTGGGTTGCCCGTCACTTTTCTATTTGACTCGATGGGCGCCGGCAGCACGCCGGCTTTCAACTCGTTTTCTAATCCCTGTGTTGCAGGTATGTTTCATTTTATCATTCCTCGCTATTTTCATACTAACGCAATGTACTAATGTGATTTGTAGATATTCCGCGTAATGTATCTAGTAACTTATATGCTGTAATTGGTTTAAATAGTAACTTGATAAGTTACACAGAGAACCTTTTCTATTTGACTCGATGGGCGCCGGCAGCACGCCGGCTTTCAACTCGTTTTCTAATCCCTGTGTTGCAGGTTTACCCGCCTGGGGAAATAAAGTCTGTCAAATATTATCACCGCCGCCGAGTTGTGTTTTAAAAACCCAATTAAAGAACAGGGCGCACCACAGGCCCGCTACATTATAAAAGGTACGCGGACACTTTCTCACGGTGGACACAATTTCATGTTACCGTGCTATGAAATTTGGTCCGGCCGGACACGATTTCATGGCCGGACACTATTTCATGCCACACATGCCATGAAAATGTCTAAAATGTGTCCGGCAGGACACTATTTCATGCCACACCGGTAAGGTGAAGCTCGCGCCGGAGGGATCCGTTGTTGTTAGAATAGTTTATCTGTTTCGAACCAGTGGCGCCACCGTATGTCAAAATGGGGCAAAGCATAATGCGGTGTCACGCATATAATGGGCAGTTTCAGAAGGCGGATGACAGGCTGCGTATTGAATAGCGGCATGTTGCATTTGACAATGTGCATACTGCATTTGACAATGTGCATACTGCATTTGACAATGTGCATACTGCATTTGACAATATTCACATTGCATTATGCAATGTGCATACTGCATTTGACAATATTCACATTGCAGTATGCAATGTGCATACTGCATTTGACAATATTCACATTGCATTATGCAATATGCATACTGCAGTTTACAATATTCACATTGCATTATGCAATATGCATACTGCAGTTTACAATATTCACATTGCATTATGCAATGTGCATACTGCATTTGACAATATTCACATTGCATTATGCAATGTGCATACTGCATTTGACAATATTCACATTGCATTATGCAATATGCATACCGCAGTTTACAATGTTCATTGCGCATTGTGCATAATGCATTGTGAATTATGACCCTAATATCATTCCATACAATGGGAGCAATATTATTTTGATTGGGTAATATGAGAGCAAGAATTTGTCTTAATCTAATATGGGAGCAAGATTAATGTAACCTTTTTTTGTTTAGCAAACCCCCTCCCCACCCCTACCCCAAGAAATGAAAAAATGAAGAGAAGTTTTTTTCTAACCGGTCAAGTGTTTAATTATTTCTTTGCCAAATTTATGGCAAGCATTATTGTTAGCTAGGGGTAAACAATCTGTTGATCTATAGAGCATTATATAACCCTTTTTAAGCCACCCCCCTGGCACTAGCCTCACCAGGCAGGCATTCCAAAAAATTGTAGGACATCGTTAAATAAATAAAAATTGGTGCGAAACCATGGACAAATTCAACAGAAAACACTGAGAATTTTTTTTTAGTGAGCGCTCAATAAATTTTAGACAGGCTGCAGGAGCCAGAGACCCAACCAATTCAATCATACTTTCCTTTATGTGCCAATCTATTCTTCCTTTCATATCCAACAGATCCAAAGTAATCTTGCACATGATGAAGCTCCATTGACCACAAACACCAGCCATTAAACAGACAATGGAGACAATAGATGTCATAACAGGCAGGAGCTCCTTCTTTTAGCTTTTCTTTTGGACATTTGTGGTCAATTGAGCTTCATCATTTGCAGGATTACTTTGGACATTATAGAAAGCATACATATGCTACAGAAAGGAAAGTGTGATTGAATTATTTAGGTCTCTGGGTTCTGCAGCCTGTCTGTAAAGTTTTTGAGCACTCACTCAAATTTCAACCAAGATATTGGCCAAACTGAGTGTGAACTGCATTAATGAATTGGACTTTAGAACTGAGTGCTGTATGAATAGTCTGCCATATTATTGGTATGTAAGGAATTATATTCACCTTGGTCTATATAGATAGAGACGAGTGCCATATCAATAGTCTGCTATTGGCATGTGAGGAATTATTCCCCTCAATTTAAAAAGTATCAAGTGCTGTATAGGGGGTGGGGTGGGGGGGGGGGGGCTCAACCATCACCTGACTTGTCCCTGATTGGCTAGTGTGTAAAGGGGCAGCATACGGGTGGGGTAGCGGTCACATGATTAGGGTTGTATCTATAGGAAATCAGCTTATTGTTACGGGCCCGTATGAATAGCCATAGCCAATTAAAATAGTGTGATGTTGAAAGCACTTCTTGTACCAGATTTGGACATCTCAAAAGGCAAAAGGCAATGCATTGGTCAATTCTGTATATACTGCAGTGTTGCAATTGTTCGCTCATAGATGTAATAATCCCATTATGTTCATGCCTCCAAGATCAAGCCATATATCAAGTAAATTTGCAAGAGAATATTTTAAAGGATGCGTTTTCCTGTATGAACAAATTTAAGAGATACAAGAATGGCATTAGGGTATAATATCAAAAAAAGAATATTATATGAGACACGAAATGCTGACCCTACTTTTCTAAGTTAGACAAAATAGTTATAATTAAATTTACAAATATATGTTTGTTTTGTATAATGGCAATAAGGTAATTAAATTATTATTTATTTTGGTTAAGTATATTACATTAAATGAAATACAATGCATCTATCACTAGAGAATAAGTCTATGATAAAAACTGGTAGGACAAATGAAAAATATTCCAATTGAGCCTTACTTTAGGAGTTTATCAAATGGTTAATTTGTCCTAGTCTATATACATAGCTTGTCATATAATAATTCTTTAGTTGGCACCTTTCTTTAACTGACAAACGGTTTTAAGCAAACATGAACCGGTCATGGTAAAACATCCTACTGGTAGATCTAGTTCAAGAAAGCAGAAGAAGCAAATTCCCCCAAATTTAATGTTCTTGTTTTCTTTCCTGGACCATCTTATTTGTTCTCAACTGCATTCGTTCTTGAACCATCGGTGTTTTCTTTAACAAATTTGTTTGTTTCTAAACTATATAAGTAGAAGAAATTGGGTGTATGACTATAAGTCATAAAACAATTTTCAGACAACCTAGTGTGGCCACACCAGCTTTTCATACTTGACGGTCGAGGGCAGGAACAGTGGGCGCATCTCTTTGGGCCAGGACCGGTATGCCGCCCGGTGTACTCAAACCCTTCCGGACCGGCCGGCTACGTCGAATATCTTACCAAATGTTCGCACCGATCATGTCCGGTTTATTTTCAAGCAGCCGCCATCTTCTCCCGAATGTCCCGCGCTGTCTTGCATGGGACACATCGGCATACCGAATGGATGCGCGCGCACCCGACCCGGGTGAAAGCAGTGTCGGGCGGTTAACCGATGCGTAATGTGCGTATTCGGTTTACCTTGGGGATATACCGGGGTTACCAAGCAAATGTCCGCCCGCCCACTGTGAGTTGTTGTTTGACAGATCTGGTCACAGGTGGTGTGTCGTGTATGTGCGCCGGGGTGATTATCAGAGGTACAATGATCAAGGTACCCGTGAGAAACTAGCTCACATAATGTGTTATTGGGTGTTTACCTAGTCTTTCGCCGATAGTGAGACCGCGGCGCGTCACTCCGTATGCGTCGTTCGTCCGGGACTATACGTGTCAGTGACTGTTCAATCCGGACAATACTACTCATATCATGCCGCCACTAGACAATGTAAATATACTAGAATATCTGGCCTGGTGAACCTGCAGTAACGTTATGTCTGTGTTTTCAAAAGTAAACAAACGACATATTGTCACCGACAAGTAAGCGCCAATCGGAAAGCAGACAGTACATTGCGTTGAACTAATACTGTGGCCCATGGGTACAAAGTAGAGACGCATTCTTGATGGAGCTGGAGCTGCGCCCTGCACATCACAGCTGCGCTATGCAGATCACAGCTGCGCCCTGCACATCACAGCTGCGCCCTGCAGATCTCAGCTGCGCCCTGCAGATCACAGCTGCGCCATGCAGATCACAGCTGCGCCATGCAGATCACAGCTGCGCCATGCAGATCACAGCTGTGCCATGCAGATCAAAGCTGCGCCCTGCAGATCACAGCTGCGCTCTGCAGATCAGAACTCTGATCTGCAGAGCGCAGCTTCATCAAGAGTGCGCCTCTACTTTGTACCTACGGGCTACATGAACGCTCTAGAAGAAGATAAAACTTTTGTATTATTCCTATGTCTCCATAATGCATGTGGTCCGTCCGATGCGTTGAAAGCGTTGTAGTTTAAGGCAAATCATCGATGTTGACAAATTCTGCGACTTTTAAATAGAGAATGAATGAATTGGTGTTTGAGGCGACCTTTAACCGCCCCGTCAGAGCCTAAATTCACTTTACTTGACGGATCTGGAACGATCTACTTTTAAACATATGGAAAGACCAGACCGTTTATTTTTCTAATTTTTACTATAACCAGCACATTTTTTTGAAATCTTTTGGTATTTTCGCGTTGGAGCCATTGGCCTTTTTGTCCTGGATGGGAGTTCTAAAGTGTGCAACTAGATCAAGAACTAGGGCGAGATGCAGAGTCTGCTCCCGTTTACCTAGTTACCGATCATGTTCCTTGGTGTTGCAACAATAATTGCTGGACAAAATCTCTCGCCCATCCTCATATTGCCATTTTGCCGCATGATTATATCATTGAATGACAATATAGCAGGATAACTGCCTTAATACCCGGCAATATATCTCCGCATGGTTATATCCTTGAATGACAATATAGTAAGATAACTGCCTTAATGCCCGGGAATATATCCCCGCATGGTTATATCATTGTATGACAATAAATCAGGATAACTGCCTTAATGCCCGGGAAAATATCTCCGCATGGTTATATCCTTGAATGACAATATAGCAAGATAACTATCTTAATGTCCGGCAATATATCTCCGCATGGTTATATCATTGTATGACAATAAAGCAGGATAACTGCCTTAATGCCCGGGAATATATCTCCGCATGCTTATATCCTTGAATGACAATATAGCAAGATAACTACCTTAATGTCCGGCAATATATCTCCGCATGGTTATATCATTGTATGACAATAAAGCAGGATAACTGCCTTAATGCCCGGGAATATATCTCCGCATGCTTATATCCTTGAATGACAATATAGCAAGATAACTACCTTAATGTCCGGCAATATATCTCCGCATGGTTATATCATTGTATGACAATAAAGCAGGATAACTGCCTTAATGCCCGGGAATATATCTCCGCATGCTTATATCCTTGAATGACAATATAGCAAGATAACTACCTTAATGTCCGGCAATATATCTCCGCATGGTTATATCATTGTATGACAATAAAGCAGGATAACTGCCTTAATGCCCGGGAATATATCTCCGCATGGTTACATCATTGAATGACCATATAGCAGGATAACTGCCTTAATGCCCGAGAATATATCGCCGCATGGTTATATCATTGAATGACAATATAGTAAGATAACTGCCTTAATGGCCGAGAATATATCGCCGCATGGTTATATCATTGATATAATTTAGTAAGAGTGCACTAATTCCAATCCGCGCTCTTGGTTTCCTTGTTATGACGCGTCTGGTGGTTATGTCTCAGCGGATGAGAGAGCTATTGTTTGCCCTCCGCAGAAATCGATGCACTATATATATATATATATAGCGGCATCAACAGCATGGGCCGCGGGGACGGAACGCCGGATATTGGCTGACCTCAGGCGGGGAGCAAAGAGGCGGGGGAGGGGTGCGTGGGGAAGGGGACTGAGTCTGTTTCACGAGAAGCGAAATCCACAGCCAAACCGATATCCAAAACGATGAAATGCTGGTATAATGCAAGTAGTTGAAGACATCGAGCAATGCGCTTCATAAAGTAGGCCGTGTCATACACCATACATGACCCCATTTTGACCCAGCGACTTGGATGGTGATGAAAAATATCATGTGATATCCATACATTCTAGTATATTTTTTTGAAATATTGTTTAAAGCTCTGGTTTCTAGTTCTGTCGCTGCTAAGTTCCTATTTGATAGGTAGCTTTCATTCTCAAAATCAGAGACTTTACGACCGCATAAACCCGAAATTCGGTCCAGCTTTGTGTGCAGTGCTCCTGATATGATTGCTTGTTCTAACTAAGACGTTATTATACTATTGTTTTTGCGAAACTTATGGCATATCGGAAGAAATTCTGTCAATAGAAAGTTGGTGTTTTTTCTGCACTTGAAATGCAACTTGTCCTCCTTGCTCGGTCCTCGCTTTGCCAATCTTTGGTACCATTTGCGTTCTGGACTAGATCCTCTCAATAAAATGCGGGCGTTTTTTTGCGCATCCTAATGAATCCTCTCAACGAGAACAATGCATTCCACGCTAACATGGAACGAGGTTAAGATAGAAATCTTGGTGTTTCAGGTCTGCCCCACTGCACATGAAGATTATACAGGCCTCGGCGCCAGGAAGAGGGGGGGGGGGAGGGGGGTGCTGATAGCGGGGGTTCAGAACCGTGGACCTCTTGGTCTGAAGCTCAACCCGCTTACCAACTGAACAAGAGAGGCTCCCATTAAACTTGCTAGAAATAGATAATCTATGTATATATATACATATATACACAAAAGTACCTAAACACCCATGTTGTTTTCTTTTTAAATTTCAGTTCTCGGGCCTGCCAGCAGGGGGACTGGCCCCGTCACAGGGCAGACTGTTCACAGGATAAAGACGCCACGATGCAGGATGGCCTCCCGCGCCATCCGCCCCTCCATAATGAGGATCAACCTTTGACCTTTGACCTTGAGAATGTTTCTCGTACCGGCTGCAAGGATTGGCTTCCCGGTCACGACTCTCCGACGGACATCGTGCGCAACAGGGGTGGGTACAACTCCCCGGTACGCCAGGCGTCCGAGGTCGATAGCGCCCCGGACAGGTCGACGTTGGCGTGGCCTACGGGGGGCGATCCACCTGACATCGACCATCCCAGCCTGAAGAAACACGGGAAGCCACCCTCCGGCATGGACGACAAGCACCCGTGTAAAGACAAAACTCCGGGTTTCGTTGATTTTTCTCTGGCACTGAGGCGTTCGACGATCAAGATGAACGATTCGCCTGGTAACAACACTCCTCCGAGTACCGCCCCATCAACTGTCTCCGTCTCAAATAATCATATCAATAATGCTGATGATAATGATGATAGTGATGATAATAGAAAGAACTCTGGCACCGCTGTCGCAATTACGGTTAGGGCGCACAACATGAGATTTCCCATCTCACTCCGGAAAGGCATGAGCGGGACAGACATAGCAAGGACCATATCCAGGTCCGTCCAAATACCGCCGGACGCCATGAAGTTGATTCACAAGGGCAAGGTCGTCAGTGCGGCTGATGACCTGGGGGTGTTGCTGACCCCCGGGGCGGTCTTCCTGGCCCTCGGGGAGCGGTCCGAGGCCGAGGAGGGACTGGACGTCCGGGATATTGACGTCATGCTCAGGCAGCTGTCCATCAGCAGAAACGTGGCGATCCGCTGTCTGCGGGCCGCGCACGGCGACCTCGTCGAGGCCATGCTACTGGCCGCGGATAAGTCGGACACTTGAAGCCTGCACAATGGGATCCCGCCACGTCTCAACCACATCAAGCCGCATCAAGTCCTCATGGCTCGGTGGTTATATCGGGAGAGACAATTAGCATTCATCAAGTCTTAGTGTCGTCTAAACCACATAGTCATAGGTTCATCAAGGCTCGGTGGTTATGTCGGGAGAGACAATTAGCATTCATCAAGTCTTAGTGTCGTCTAAACCACACAGTCATAGGTTCATCAAGGCTCGGTGGTTATGTCGGGAGAGACAATTAGCATTCATCAAGTGTTAGTGTCGTCTAAACCACACAGTCATAGGTTCATCAAGGCTCGGTGGTTATGTCGGGAGATACAATTAGCATTCATCAAGTCTTAGTGTCGTCTAAACCACACAGTCATAGGTTCATCATGGCTCGGTGGTTATATCGGTAGAGACAATTAACATTCATCAAGTCTTAGTGTCGTCTAAACCACACAGTCATAGGTTCATCAAGGCTCGGTGGTTATGTCGGGAGAGACAATTAGCATTCATCAAGTCTTAGTGTCGTCTAAACCACACAGTCATAGGTTCATCATGGCTCGGTGGTTATGTCGGGAGAGACAATTAACATTCATCAAGTGTTAGTGTCGTCTAAACCACACAGTCATAGGTTCATCAAGGCTCGGTGGTTATGTCGGGAGAGACAATTAGCATTCATCAAGTCTTAGTGTCGTCTAAACCACACAGTCATAGGTTCATCAAGGCTCGGTGGTTATGTCGGGAGAGACAATTAACATTCATCAAGTCTTAGTGTCGTCTAAACCACACAGTCATAGATTCATCAAGGCTCGGTGGTTATGTCGGGAGAGACAATTAGCATTCATCAAGTCTTAGTGTCGTCTAAACCACATAGTCATAGGTTCATCATGGCTCGGTGGTTATGTCGGGAGAGACAATTAGCATTCATCAAGTCTTAGTGTCATCTAAACCACACAGTCATAGGTTCATCATGGCTCGGTGGTTATGTCAGGAGAGACAATTAGCATTCATCAAGTCTTAGTGTCGTCTAAACCACACAGTCATAGGTTCATCATGGCTCGGTGGTTATATCGGTAGAGACAATTAACATTCATCAAATCTTAGTGTCGTCTAAACCACACAGTCATAGGTTCATCAAGGCTCGGTGGTTATGTCGGGAGAGACAATTAGCATTCATCAAGTCTTAGTGTCGTCTAAACCACACAGTCATAGGTTCATCATGGCTCGGTGGTTATATCGGGAGAGACAATTAGCATTCATCAAGTCTTAGTGTCGTCTAAACCACATAGTCATAGGTTCATCAAGGCTCGGTGGTTATGTCGGGAGAGACAATTAGCATTCATCAAGTCTTAGTGTCGTCTAAACCACACAGTCATAGGTTCATCATGGCTCGGTGGTTATGTCGGGAGAGACAATTAACATTCATCAAGTGTTTGTGTCGTCTAAACCACACAGTCATAGGTTCATCAAGGCTCGGTGGTTATGTCGGGAGAGACAATTAGCATTAATCAAGTCTTAGTGTCGTCTAAACCACACAGTCATAGGTTCATCAAGGCTCGGTGGTTATGTCGGGAGAGACAATTAACATTCATCAAGTGTTAGTGTCGTCTAAACCACACAGTCATAGATTCATCAAGGCTCGGTGGTTATGTCGGGAGAGACAATTAGCATTCATCAAGTCTTAGTGTCGTCTAAACCACACAGTCATAGGTTCATCATGGCTCGGTGGTTTTTATCGGGAGAGACAATTAGCATTCATCAAGTCTTAGTGTCGTCTAAACCACATAGTCATAGGTTCATCATGGCTCGGTGGTTATGTCGGGAGAGACAATTAGCATTCATCAAGTCTTAGTGTCGTCTAAACCACATAGTCATAGGTTCATCATGGCTCGGTGGTTATGTCGGGAGAGACAATTAGCATTCATCAAGTCTTAGTGTCATCTAAACCACACAGTCATAGGTTCATCATGGCTCGGTGGTTATGTCGGGAGAGACAATTAGCATTCATCAAGTCTTAGTGTCATCTAAACCACACAGTCATAGGTTCATCAAGGCTCGGTGGTTATGTCGGGAGAGACAGATGAGACGGATCATGTCGCAGTTTCGTTATGACCTGACCGCTTGGCTTGTTGGCGGTTGTCAATTTGCATATGTGCGGAAATAAATATTTCACAATGTTTTTCAAATATTGTTAAGTGGTTACACGCAAATAAACTCCATCTGACGCTAGAAGTAAACATTTATGTCTTTTGTTACTTCGGGTGGCGAAACTTTCTTTTCCGAGATAAAGAAAAGAGGGCGTTTAATGAAACTTGCCCCTGATGCCGGCGCCAGGGAGCGACCCAACGTTGTTGTGCAGCTCAGCCCGCTAATCACTGGAGCAATAGAAAGTCCCTTTAGTGCCCGTTACATTGGGTAAAAACGTCTTGACGAATGTTACTTTAGTTGCAATCACTGGGTATTTACCCGGTACATATTACTCCCCCTCTAGAGAAAAGATATCCTCCCCCCTCCCCCCTGGCCCAGCCCTCCACTCTTTCCCCTCGCGCCCTTCCCCCGACTACCCTGTTTCCCTACATATGTTAATTATGGCCACCGATGTAAACTGCCTCCCATTGGGAATACCCCCAAGTCGGCAGTGTGTTCACTATTGATTTCTTGCCTGTCCGGCCTGCGCCCTGGGGTCGTCATGCGGTCTCTTAGATTGATGGCATCGCTTCCAACAAGACAGCACACCTGAAGTCCATAACCATCACATCTCGCCGTGGTTTTGTGAGTCATGCAAAGTCAGCAGATTAAACCCTTCTTACCTGGGGCGGTTGGGTAGTTTCTGTTCCTACTTTCCCGTTCCAGATGACTGGACTTACAGTCCCGCCCCCATCCGCCCCACCCCAACTGGCATCCTCCTCTCCCCATCCCACCGTAAATTAAAGAGCACATCGCTCCTGTAGATATGTCCCCAGATTTTCCCAGATCTTCCATATGCGGCGATTTTCCCAGACGATGTTTCCTCAATAATGGCCTATATAAGCGATGCTGTGGGTGACTTCCAATAATTCCGAAACTGTCCTGCCGAAGAGACTTACCCAGCCGTGGCACCGTAAGCAACACGATCACAAGATGTTTCCTGCGGCATTGCGCTTCAACATAACCGGGGCGGTAACGCTTGTCATAGGTAAGGTGTTGTGCTTTAATACTAAGCTTTTAATTCCGTTTATACACTGGCACCTGCATCCGGGGGCAAGTTTCATCGAAGTTTATTGTCCCGGGAGGAGGGTTCTCAATGGAGGCTTCATCTGAGCAAGAGCGGCGAACAACACCCGCATTGCATTTCATTTAATTCCGTTGCTTTCACGACGACATACATAACCATCCGCCCTCCTGGAGTGTCAGGGCGATATGGTTTACAGTTTACATGAGCGTGCATTATTTGACGTCTTATCTAACATTGACGACAATGAGTGGTAATATATAAGGAATATGTCAGTACACCTGCTTATCTTCACGCCGTTCGTCTCCAAACAATATCAGCCAAATATTTGCAGGATATCCATGCTTTGTCTTTCCTCATTATCTTTGCCATACAACATGATATGAGCAAACATTACGATGCTTTGTGAAATGAAGGTTGAATGTGTTCCGGACCCCTCTCTATATGACCTGTTATTACTGCAGCCATCGGGATACTGGCGATCTCTACCCGGACGACCAATGCCGTGACGGCCTGTGACACTGTGGAGAGCTGGCGGTGTCTGGATAGTCGCCTTGACTATGCCAGGACGGCTCCTCTCCTGAGACACCTGCGGCGCCAGGCTCGACGCCTGGAACGGAAACTGGTAAGCAATCGTGCTTTATCGCTGTCAATAAGATTGAATTGTCCATTTTATAGATCACCCAGGGACGGAAATGACGCATGAGTCGCTTTTAGGAGACCATGAACTCATGAATTGTTGATCATAAGTTCGCCTACTGCGAGGGTGCTTAGCGCGTTGCATATGATGAGATGTGTCGTCAGTTAATTACCTGTATCGTGAGTCTGTTAGAGAGAGTGGCTAGGTTTTATCAACTCTGGCTGTGTCGTCAGTAAACATCACTGTTGACGATTTGTTTCCTCGTTGAATTTTGCAGCACCGCCGGCTGCTATGTGAAACCATGCTCTCGGACCGCGAGATCCAGCCACTCCTGGAGGACTTCGCTGTCCCTGTTAACGGAACGCTGAGCCTGAGCGAGGTAACCCATGCGCGTGCCGGAGAACAATGTAGAGTACTAACAGATAATGACCCGTTGTTAGAGTGGAGAGATTAAATAGAGAAGCAAGAGTCATTGTTAGAGTGGAGAGATTAAATAGAGAAGCAAGAGTCATTGTTAGAGTGGAGAGATTAAATAGAGAAGCAAGAGTCATTGTTAGAGTGGAGAGATTAAATAGAGAAGCAAGAGTCATTGTTAGAGTGGAGAGATTAAATAGAGAAGCAAGAGTCATTGTTAGAGTGGAGAGATTAAATAGAGAAGCAAGAGTCATTGTTAAAGTGGAGAGATTAAATAGAGAAGCAAGAGTCATTGTTAGAGTGGAGAGATTAAATAGAGAAGCAAGAGTCATTGTTAGAGTGGAGAGATTAAATAGAGAAGCAAGAGTCATTGTTAGAGTGGAGAGATTAAATAGAGAAGCAAGAGTCATTGTTAGAATGGAGAGATTAAATAGAGAAGCAAGAGTCATTGTTAGAGTGGAGAGATTAAATAGAGAAGCAAGAGTCATTGTTAGAGTGGAGAGATTAAATAGAGGAGCAAGAGTCATTGTTAGAATGGAGAGATTAAATGGAGGAGAAAGAGTCATTGTTAGAGTGGAGAGAGTAAAGAGGAGCAAGAGTCATTGTTAGAATGGAGAGATTAAATGGAGAAGAAAGAGTCATTGTTAGAGTGGAGAGAGTAAAGAGGAGCAAGTGTCATTTTTAGAATGGAGAGATTAAATGGAGGAGAAAGAGTCATTGTTAGAGTGGAGAGAGTAAGTGGAGGAGCAAGAGTCATTGTTAGAATGGAGAGATTAAATGGAGGAGAAAGAGTCATTGTTAGAGTGGAGAGAGTAAATGGAGGAGCACGAGTCAGTATGAGAGTGGTGAATGCTAAAGGAGCAGCATAGACATTATGAGAGTGGTGGGTGCTGGGAGGAGCATAGTCATTAAAATTATTATAATTGTCACATTTAAATTTAAAAAAAAGTAAATCGAAATATCAATTAAATCGAAACATGTAAATTATCTATCTACGCTTGTACGTTGTTTCAGGGTGCTGTTGAAGTGAGAGCCGCCGCCTTCTACGAGGGGATCGTTGCCGAATACCTGCCGCGCTTGAAATGCGTTCTCGGTGACCTGGGGGAGCGATCGTTACACCGGCTGTATCAACCCGCGCTTCAGTTAACCCACACCTTACTGCCGTCTTTCGTATGCCATTTCGTCGCTCTTTATCCCAGCGTTATGTCTGAGGAAATCCATTTGTCTGTAGTGACTTGTCCTACCGACACGATAGAAGCAATGGCTTACAGCTACATGACGCTCAAACGATTTGTCAACGTGTTTTTTACCAGATTGTCAGCGCTTTATAAGTGATACCAGCTAGGGATATATATACGATATTTGACCGGCATCGGATCATTGCGCATCTGTTCAAGCTAGTCATCTTTATAAAATGCACAATGCGTTCACATGCTTCAAGGTAGCTGAGATCGCACTGTGGATTACTCTGGTCATGTTTTGATAGGACCAATGCCGTCCGTCCATCCAAATGAAGTATTATATTACTTAGATGAATATATTAATGTTATGACCGTACTTTCTAATGCGTGTTCTGGTTATAGTGTCGTCTTTACTTCGTTAGTGACTTAATTACTCAGTCAGAAATCACATATTTAATCAACCTTGCACAAATGTGCGATATCAGTTAAGTTAATGTATTGAAAGTAACGAAAGAACTGGGCGTGGGAGAATTTATCTGTGACTGTCATCATGAGTGCTGTTGGCCGAGGTGAGGACCATGGCCACAGTGTACATGTGAAGCACACTGTATGGCGGTATTTATCTGTGACTGTCATCATGAGTGCTGTTGGCCGAGGCGTGGACCATGGCCACAGTGTACATGTGAAGCACACTGTATGGCGGTATTTATCTGTGACTGTCATCATGAGTGCTGTTGGCCGAGGTGTGGACCATGGCCACAGTGTACATGTGAAGCACACTGTATGGCGGTATTTATCTGTGACTGTCATCATGAGTGCTGTTGGCCGAGGCGTGGACCATGGCCACAGTGTACATGTGAAGCACACTGTATGGCGGTATTTATCTGTGACTGTCATCATGAGTGCTGTTGGCCGAGGCGTGGACCATGGCCACAGGGTACATGTAAAGCACACTGTATGGCGGTATTTATCTGTGACTGTCATCATGAGTGCTGTTGGCCGAGGCGTGGACCATGGCCACAGTGTACATGTAAAGCACACTGTATGGCGGTATTTATCTGTGACTTTCATCATGAGTGCTGTTGGCCGAGGTGTGGACCATGGCCACAGTGTACATGTAAAGCACACTGTATGGCGGTATTTATCTGTGACTGTCATGATGAGTGCTGTTGGCCGAGGCGTGGACCATGGCCACAGTGTACATGTAAAGCACACTGTATGGCGGTATTTATCTGTGACTGTCATGATGAGTGCTGTTGGCCGAGGCGTGGACCATGGCCACAGGGTACATGTAAAGCACACTGTATGGCGGTATTTATCTGTGACTGTCATCATGAGTGCTGTTGGCCGAGGCGTGGACCATGGCCACAGTGTACATGTAAAGCACACTGTATGGCGGTATTTATCTGTGACTGTCATCATGAGTGCTGTTGGCCGAGGCGTGGACCATGGCCACAGGGTACATGTAAAGCACACTGTATGGCGGTATTTATCTGTGACTGTCATCATGAGTGCTGTTGGCCGAGGCGTGGACCATGGCCACAGTGTACATGTAAAGCACACTGTATGGCGGTATTTATCTGTGACTGTCATCATGAGTGCTGTTGGCCGAGGCGTGGACCATGGCCACAGGGTACATGTAAAGCACACTGTATGGCGGTATTTATCTGTGACTGTCATCATGAGTGCTGTTGGCCGAGGCGTGGACCATGGCCACAGTGTACATGTGAAGCACACTGTATGGCGGTATTTATCTGTGACTGTCATGATGAGTGCTGTTGGTCGAGGCGTGGACCATGGCCACAGTGTACATGTGAAGCACACTGTATGGCGGTATTTATCTGTGACTGTCATGATGAGTGCTGTTGGCCGAGGCGTGGACCATGGCCACAGTGTACATGTAAAACACACTGTATGGCGGTATTTCCTTACGTGTCAATATGTGACGGATGGAACTTTTGCTCATTATGCATTATCAGTTTCACGGTAACCTCGGACATTAATAGGTGTCTCCCTGCTAAAGCACAGCATGCGCAATGTGTTCATGTTTTTTGGCGATGTCCAAGTTTTTTACTAGGAATATATTTATTATGGTTATTAATTATCCCTCGGGATATGAAAACCAGCAACCGTGCGGGGATCTCATGTAACCCCCAACATCTAAGTTATACCAAGCTTGTTCTGCGAACCAAATCAAACAAAGTTCCGCTCAGGTGTGTATACACTTGAAAGTTGTTATCAATCATCATTTGAAAGTTTTTATCGCTCATCATTTGAAATTTTTTATCGCTCATCATTTGAAAGTTTTTATCAATCATCATTTGAAAGTTTTTACCAATCATCATTTGAAAGTTTTTACCAATCATCATTTGACAGGTTTATCAAACATCATTTGAAAGTTTTTATCAATCATCATTTGGCAGTTTTTATCATCATTAATAGTTAATTAATCTGTATCATGGTACGGCACAACAAACAAACCTCCAAATGTATAGCAACTAAAGAAGCTGTGATAGAAGGCGTAATAAGTGTTATCTAATAAGTATATCTGCTATGTTATTATTATTACTATTGTTATTATGTATGTTGTCCTAAGACAATGCACGCTTTTTTGGAGGAGGCTATGTGAATTAACGCATGTGTTGTAATCGGCTTACTTTTCTTTTGAAAATAAAAAACAATTTACTTTTTGCTCTGCTGTTCACTTTATTCTTAATTAATTAAAGGGATGCATGAGTTGTGCATACTAGGTAAAGGTAAGGCATCCACAATTCACCCCTAGCTGACTTAGAATTGAACTCAACGAACATTCATTTCAACTGAGGAACTTCTGCCAAACCAGGCCAATATTCTTCATTCATGCCTGCTGATTCATATACGGACATACTCAAAATTGTACAATCCATATTGTCACTCTGTCGCCGTAGAAATGGCCTCTTCTAAGATGTAATCTTCCTCCTGATTGGTTGCGAGGCCTTCGTCTTTGTCAGTTACGTCAGCGCTGCATTCCTGCGGCTTGTCATGGCACATTGAATTGGTCCGCCGGAAGGAGAGAAGTCTGCGGAGCTTGGTGTTCACACGACCGACCTCCGTGTCCTCATATCTCATCCCCTTTTCACGCTGCTTCATGCGGTGGACCTTGGTCTTGTGCATCTTCTGCCCCGTCATCAGTTCTCTGGAACATCCCGACCGACCGCTTGTAGCTACGGCATTTCCGTCTGTTTATTGTCTTAGAGAAGATGGCATCCGCATGCACTTACATGCTAGCGTGCATGTAATAAATAATTTGAGAATTATTTTAATATTCGGTAATATGCGCTCTTTAATTGCAATTAACGATGAATATGATTTAAAGCCAATCAGTTTTTGCTCGGTATTTTTGTTTGATTCAATAGACGTTCATTGCTTTTAAACACGTTCTTACATAGGGAAGCCCCATATATCATGTAAACATTACCATAACGTTCGATTGTGGTTTGGGTTATTTATTTAAGTTATTTATCACGTATCAAAAAAGTGTTCCTAGAACTGTACGGACGCCTAACAAAGTGTAACGATACTGTTCGTCCACGTCTTTACAAGGATATATATTTTTTAATTTGCTGCCAAACTAAGTGCGGTTGTTTACATTGCATGTCTCATTGGCTACTGTAAGTGTCTCATATGTTAAGCCATTACGAATTCACTGGGATCTCTACTATTAATGAAAGCCAACATGGTGCTCAACGACGGTGCTTCAAGTTTTTGAAATGGTGTAGTTTTCGACCTCATCTCGATTATCGCCAAAGGGTCAAGCATGTATATTAGGGATACTTCTTCCTTTCTTTATAGCAGTAAAGACAAGACAGGAAAGAATTAAAATCAGCTCATATATGAAGACTGTATATAAAAACTAGCGTCTGTGAGCATGTAAAGGTTACGTTGGTTTTATGTTACAGTTCGGTTAGCAGTTAACTTTAAATAATAAACCCCACTTCAACATTAGACCGATGAGCCAAAAAAGCGCGGAGGAAAACGTAAACTGGGAACGTTAATTAAACGTTTCTGCGAACGTTAATCTAACGTAATGCTGACGTTAGCATGCTCCCTGGGCAAATAATGTCCCCGTAATAAAGGATTAAAATTATAGGTTAAGTTACCAGAACTAATTAAAATAAGAAGGTTTTTGAAGTATGAAAATACTTTCTATGGCATTCTTCCTTTTACGCAAGGTTTTGCAAATTGCCCAAATGAGAAGGGTAAGGAATACAAAATCATATAATGACTTATGGAACAGGAATAACCTAGCTACTACATAATTAAGACTAGATAATCAAGCACTAAACATAAAACCTACGACTCACGCAAAATCTACTTCCCCGTCACTGTCTTTGTCAAGCTTAGCAATGAGCTTGTCTAGAGCTGATCTGCTCAGTGGAATATTGGCTTTCTGTTCAGCAAATGAACGAAAAGATCTGCATTAAATATGAGTTAAAACATTTACAATCAAATAACCTTGAAACAAATCCAAATTCTAAGTTGCGCAGGAAGTTGGGGGTAAGGGCATGGTTTCCCAACCAACATAGATATAATTTATTAGTTTTATTTTTAAATCTTTAAAATTAAAATATATGGTTTTACGTCAAGCAACTCGATCAACTTCAACCGACAACTCAAAACCGCTATATGCACAAAGACTAGTTATCCACTTACCGTATAGTGGCAAGTCGATGTCTTACTTACCAATAGCCCGTCCCTGAACTCGCCGTGCGACAGCGACTTGCTGCCATCCGTGTCCAGACGGGTGAAGAGATCCACCAACCGGAAGTTGGAGAGGCGGGTGAACTCGATGAGGACGGTCATGGGGTCCTCGTGGTCGAAGGCGCTGTCGGCGGCCTCCCTTGTGGTGTGGCCGTCCAGTACGGGGCCGTGGACCACCCTGAGTCCCCGACTCAACTCCAGGGACTCCTTCAACTGCTGGAAGGCCAGGCCTGGCACACACAGATTCTGTGCGGAATTAAACATAGGGGTGCCTTAGCCCGCCTTTGTGCGCATGAAGGCTAAGCGGTTGGATGAAACTTCTATCTTCCATGTTAGAGCCCACGAATTGGATTCTTCTGGTAAATGGCAGGCGTGAGTCATACAGGAGATACGCTGAAACGATGGTTGGCCGTAACACGGGAAAACGATCGATGAAACTCTCCCCACAGGAACTCCCCATAATATAGCATAGCAATGAAGATAATTGAAGCAAATGGGAAAGATATGTACGTTTCTCACTTCCAGTTAAAAAAACAGCAACAACAGGGATTCGCCTTGATGGCATATCCATAGCAGACTAAAGCCTATATAGATATGTCAGGCTGCATATAAACCATGTAACGGACTATATATTATATTATATGTTATTAAAAATTCCATTCCTGTTGGTCAGGTAGCCCGGGTGACAGCAACCCTATGGTCTTAGCCCGGTTAGTTTACATTCACCATTTACTGTTTTAATACTTGCACATTTTGGACAATAAATGAACCTTGGAATTGGACTATATATAGTCTGTATACAGTAGCCTCGTTACTTTTGTTTTAGTAAATTATAACTTATTATGAAATTTGATCTGTTAAGGCAAACTTTTAAGATGTGAAATATTTGTACGCGTCAGAACGTAAACAGAAACAATAAGTTCCGCCTTAAAGCTGAATAGTATACAATTAGTGATATTCATTTCATAATTTGCGGATTTACACATAGAACACCGCTACACGCTGCTCCGCCACGGAGCCGTCTGCGCCTGAAACTTCGGAGACGAAGTCGGGGCGCTTGGTCATCTCCCTGCCATGTTCTGTCACCATATAACAGCCGAATTGGCACACAGAAGACGCCTTTCGGGTAGAGAGCGCCGACACATACGGTTGGCAACGGTTGGCGATAACCATGTTGTATACTGAAAACCCACCTGTAGATTGAGTTCTTGCAGGCTGCTGTCAGGCGCCTGGTCGATAGTGGTGAGGATGGCCATCGCCCCCTCTGGTGGCAGAGGATTGCCGGCGAGCTGTTGTGAAAAATTGCGAGATAGTATGCGAGACCGAATGAAGTCTGATTGAACCACAACTTTAACGGCACCAGAATAGTGTTTACATTTTCAGTTGAATGAGAGTGAGTTTAAAAGACAATAGAGAAACAAAATAGAGAAATATTAAGTTTTCTTAAATTTTATCCCAATTCCCTATGTTGCATTAAAAAATTGTGTGGCGTGTCGCCTTTGTCTTAAAACAGTGCATTATTTTAATAATGAAAAACGGTAAAACTGTGCATTATCTTGATAATTAACAGTTATTGTTAATATTGACCTGCTTCACTCCGTTAAGTGTCACGGTGAAATCAGTCGAGCCGAGCTGAGCTGAGGCGAGCTAGCGGATGGCCTCAGAACTTGCCAATTTCAAGACAAACAATGGAATGCATTTGTCAATGTTAAGCTCCAAGGGGGAGGGGGCTTAGATCAGAAAGCTCAAAATAGATGACAATTCGATAGTTTGCATATATTCCGATTCGTTTGCATATATTGCATATATGCCGTCTATAAATGTGGGACCGTCTGACATCGTCATGCCATGTCTTTGCTACAGCAAAGACACGACATAAATGGATGATTTATTTTAAACAGAAGTGTTAGAGCCCTCATATCTCTTTCATGGGGCGATGTCTTCAGGAAAGTTAGACGTAATGACTTAACCCTTGTGCGGTGATTTAGAAAGCAAGACTTCCAAACTGTCTACTTCCTCCACGCCTTCCAACCCCTACCCTTCCCCCTACCCTTCACAATGACGAACCGTTGTTTCCATAATGCTCGCTCACGTATGTGTCGGGCAATGCAATTGATACAATAGTTAATTTCCTGTGTGCAAACATAGAACAATGAACTGCCCAATCATGGGCAAATGTAATGCCTTGTAACAATTAACATTCATCAAGTCTTAGTGTCGTCTAAACCACATAGTCATAGGTTCATCATGGCTCGGTGGTTATGTCGGGAGAGACAATTAGCATTCATCAAGTCTTAGTGTCATCTAAACCACACAGTCATAGGTTCATCATGGCTCGGTGGTTATGTCGGGAGAGACAATTAGCATTCATCAAGTCTTAGTGTCGTCTAAACCACACAGTCATAGGTTCATCATGGCTCGGTGGTTATATCGGTAGAGACAATTAACATTCATCAAGTCTTAGTGTCGTCTAAACCACACAGTCATAGGTTCATCAAGGCTCGGTGGTTATGTCGGGAGAGACAATTAGTATTCATCAAGTCTTAGTGTCGTCTAAACCACACAGTCATAGGTTCATCATGGCTCGGTGGTTATGTCGGGAGAGACAATTAACATTCATCAAGTGTTAGTGTCGTCTAAACCACACAGTCATAGGTTCATCAAGGCTCGGTGGTTATGTCGGGAGAGACAATTAGCATTCATCAAGTCTTAGTGTCGTCTAAACCACACAGTCATAGGTTCATCAAGGCTCGGTGGTTATGTCGGGAGAGACAATTAACATTCATCAAGTGTTAGTGTCGTCTAAACCACACAGTCATAGATTCATCAAGGCTCGGTGGTTATGTCGGGAGAGACAATTAGCATTCATCAAGTCTTAGTGTCGTCTAAACCACACAGTCATAGGTTCATCATGGCTCGGTGGTTTTTATCGGGAGAGACAATTAGCATTCATCAAGTCTTAGTGTCGTCTAAACCACATAGTCATAGGTTCATCATGGCTCGGTGGTTATGTCGGGAGAGACAATTAGCATTCATCAAGTCTTAGTGTCATCTAAACCACACAGTCATAGGTTCATCATGGCTCGGTGGTTATGTCGGGAGAGACAATTAGCATTCATCAAGTCTTAGTGTCGTCTAAACCACACAGTCATAGGTTCATCAAGGCTCGGTGGTTATGTCGGGAGAGACAGATGAGACGGATCATGTCGCAGTTTCGTTATGACCTGACCGCTTGGCTTGTTGGCGGTTGTCAATTTGCATATGTGCGGAAATAAATATTTCACAATGTTTTTCAAATATTGTTAAGTGGTTACACGCAAATAAACTCCATCTGACGCTAGAAGTAAACATTTATGTCTTTTGTTACTTCGGGTGGCGAAACTTTCTTTTCCGAGATAAAGAAAAGAGGGCGTTTAATGAAACTTGCCCCTGATGCCGGCGCCAGGGAGCGACCCAACGTTGTTGTGCAGCTCAGCCCGCTAACCACTGGAGCAATAGAAAGTCCCTTTAGTGCCCGTTACATTGGGTAAAAACGTCTTGACGAATGTTACTTTAGTTGCAATCACTGGGTATTTACCCGGTACATATTACTCCCCCTCTAGAGAAAAGATACCCTCCCCCCTCCCCCCTGGCCCAGCCCTCCACTCTTTCCCCTCGCGCCCTTCCCCCGACTACCCTGTTTCCCTAAATATGTTAATTATGGCCACCGATGTAAACTGCCTCCCATTGGGAATACCCCCAAGTCGGCAGTGTGTTCACTATTGATTTCTTGCCTGTCCGGCCTGCGCCCTGGTGTCGTCATGCGGTCTCTTAGATTGATGGCATCGCTTCCAACAAGACAGCACACCTGAAGTCCATAACCATCACATCTCGCCGTGGTTTTGTGAGTCATGCAAAGTCAGCAGATTAAACCCTTCTTACCTGGGGCGGTTGGGTAGTTTCTGTTCCTACTTTCCCGTTCCAGATGACTGGACTTACAATCCCGCCCCCATCCGCCCCACCCCAACTGGCATCCTCCTCTCCCCATCCCACCGTAAATTAAAGAGCACATCGCTCCTGTAGATATGTCCCCAGATTTTCCCAGATCTTCCATATGCGGCGATTTTCCCAGACGATGTTTCCTCAATAATGGCCTATATAAGCGATGCTGTGGGTGACTTCCAATAATTCCGAAACTGTCCTGCCGAAGAGACTTACCCAGCCGTGGCACCGTAAGCAACACGATCACAAGATGTTTCCTGCGGCATTGCGCTTCAACATAACCGGGGCGGTAACGCTTGTCATAGGTAAGGTGTTGTGCTTTAATACTAAGCTTTTAATTCCGTTTATACACTGGCACCTGCATCCGGGGGCAAGTTTCATCGAAGTTTATTGTCCCGGGAGGAGGGTTCTCAATGGAGGCTTCATCTGAGCAAGAGCGGCGAACAACACCCGCATTGCATTTCATTTAATTCCGTTGCTTTCACGACGACATACATAACCATCCGCCCTCCTGGAGTGTCAGGGCGATATGGTTTACAGTTTACATGAGCGTGCATTATTTGACGTCTTATCTAACATTGACGACAATGAGTGGTAATATATAAGGAATATGTCAGTACACCTGCTTATCTTCACGCCGTTCGTCTCCAAACAATATCAGCCAAATAAATGCTTTGTCTTTCCTCATTATCTTTGCCATACAACGTGATATGAGCAAACATTACGATGCTTTGTGAAATGAAGGGTGAATGTGTTCCGGACCCCTCTCTATATGACCTGTTATTACTGCAGCCATCGGGATACTGGCGATCTCTACCCGGACGACCAATGCCGTGACGGCCTGTGACACTGTGGAGAGCTGGCGGTGTCTGGATAGTCGGCTTGACTATGCCAGGACGGCTCCTCTCCTGAGACACCTGCGGCGCCAGGCTCGACGCCTGGAACGGAAACTGGTAAGCAATCGTGCTTTATCGCTGTCAATAAGATTGAATTGTCCATTTTATAGATCACCCAGGGACGGAAATGACGCATGAGTCGCTTTTAGGAGACCATGAACTCATGAATTGTTGATCATAAGTTCGCCTACTGCGAGGGTGCTTAGCGCGTTGCATATGATGAGATGTGTCGTCAGTTAATTACCTGTATCGTGAGTCTGTTAGAGAGAGTGGCTAGGTTTTATCAACTCTGGCTGTGTCGTCAGTAAACATCACTGTTGACGATTTGTTTCCTCGTTGAATTTTGCAGCACCGCCGGCTGCTATGTGAAACCATGCTCTCGGACCGCGAGATCCAGCCACTCCTGGAGGACTTCGCTGTCCCTGTTAACGGAACGCTGAGCCTGAGCGAGGTAACCCATGCGCGTGCCGGAGAACAATGTAGAGTACTAACAGATAATGACCCGTTGTTAGAGTGGAGAGATTAAATAGAGAAGCAAGAGTCATTGTTAGAGTGGAGAGATTAAATAGAGAAGCAAGAGTCATTGTTAGAGTGGAGAGATTAAATAGAGAAGCAAGAGTCATTGTTAGAGTGGAGAGATTAAATAGAGAAGCAAGAGTCATTGTTAGAGTGGAGAGATTAAATAGAGAAGCAAGAGTCATTGTTAGAGTGGAGAGATTAAATAGAGAAGCAAGAGTCATTGTTAGAGTGGAGAGATTAAATAGAGAAGCAAGAGTCATTGTTAGAGTGGAGAGATTAAATAGAGAAGCAAGAGTCATTGTTAGAGTGGAGAGATTAAATAGAGAAGCAAGAGTCATTGTTAGAGTGGAGAGATTTAATAGAGAAGCAAGAGTCATTGTTAGAATGGAGAGATTAAATAGAGAAGCAAGAGTCATTGTTAGAGTGGAGAGATTAAATAGAGAAGCAAGAGTCATTGTTAGAGTGGAGAGATTAAATAGAGGAGCAAGAGTCATTGTTAGAATGGAGAGATTAAATGGAGGAGAAAGAGTCATTGTTAGAGTGGAGAGAGTAAAGAGGAGCAAGAGTCATTGTTAGAATGGAGAGATTAAATGGAGAAGAAAGAGTCATTGTTAGAGTGGGGAGAGTAAAGAGGAGCAAGTGTCATTTTTAGAATGGAGAGATTAAATGGAGGAGAAAGAGTCATTGTTAGAGTGGAGAGAGTAAGTGGAGGAGCAAGAGTCATTGTTAGAATGGAGAGATTAAATGAAGGAGAAAGAGTCATTGTTAGAGTGGAGAGAGTAAATGGAGGAGCACGAGTCAGTATGAGAGTGGTGAATGCTAAAGGAGCAGCATAGACATTATGAGAGTGGTGGGTGCTGGGAGGAGCATAGTCATTAAAATTATTATAATTGTCACATTTAAATTTTAAAAAAAGTAAATCGAAATATCAATTAAATCGAAACATGTAAATTATCTATCTACGCTTGTACGTTGTTTCAGGGTGCTGTTGAAGTGAGAGCCGCCGCCTTCTACGAGGGGATCGTTGCCGAATACCTGCCGCGCTTGAAATGCGTTCTCGGTGACCTGGGGGAGCGATCGTTACACCGGCTGTATCAACCCGCGCTTCAGTTAACCCACACCTTACTGCCGTCTTTCGTATGCCATTTCGTCGCTCTTTATCCCAGCGTTATGTCTGAGGAAATCCATTTGTCTGTAGTGACTTGTCCTACCGACACGATAGAAGCAATGGCTTACAGCTACATGACGCTCAAACGATTTGTCAACGTGTTTTTACCAGATTGTCAGCGCTTTATAAGTGATACCAGCTAGGGATATATATACGATATTTGACCGGCATCGGATCATTGCGCATCTGTTCAAGCTAGTCATCTTTATAAAATGCACAATGCGTTCACATGCTTCAAGGTAGCTGAGATCGCACTGTGGATTACTCTGGTCATGTTTTGATAGGACCAATGCCGTCCGTCCATCCAAATGAAGTATTATATTACTTAGATGAATATATTAATGTTATGACCGTACTTTCTAATGCGTGTTCTGGTTATAGTGTCGTCTTTACTTCGTTAGTGACTTAATTACTCAGTCAAAAATCACATATTTAATCAACCTTGCACAAATGTGCGATATCAGTTAAGTTAATGTATTGAAAGTAACGAAAGAACTGGGCGTGGGAGAATTTATCTGTGACTGTCATCATGAGTGCTGTTGGCCGAGGTGTGGACCATGGCCACAGTGTACATGTGAAGCACACTGTATGGCGGTATTTATCTGTGACTGTCATCATGAGTGCTGTTGGCCGAGGCGTGGACCATGGCCACAGTGTACATGTGAAGCACACTGTATGGCGGTATTTATCTGTGACTGTCATCATGAGTGCTGTTGGCCGAGGTGTGGACCATGGCCACAGTGTACATGTGAAGCACACTGTATGGCGGTATTTATCTGTGACTGTCATCATGAGTGCTGTTGGCCGAGGCGTGGACCATGGCCACAGTGTACATGTGAAGCACACTGTATGGCGGTATTTATCTGTGACTGTCATCATGAGTGCTGTTGGCCGAGGCGTGGACCATGGCCACAGGGTACATGTAAAGCACACTGTATGGCGGTATTTATCTGTGACTGTCATCATGAGTGCTGTTGGCCGAGGCGTGGACCATGGCCACAGTGTACATGTAAAGCACACTGTATGGCGGTATTTATCTGTGACTTTCATCATGAGTGCTGTTGGCCGAGGTGTGGACCATGGCCACAGTGTACATGTAAAGCACACTGTATGGCGGTATTTATCTGTGACTGTCATGATGAGTGCTGTTGGCCGAGGCGTGGACCATGGCCACAGTGTACATGTAAAGCACACTGTATGGCGGTATTTATCTGTGACTGTCATCATGAGTGCTGTTGGCCGAGGCGTGGACCATGGCCACAGGGTACATGTAAAGCACACTGTATGGCGGTATTTATCTGTGACTGTGATCATGAGTGCTGTTGGCCGAGGCGTGGACCATGGCCACAGTGTACATGTAAAGCACACTGTATGGCGGTATTTATCTGTGACTGTCATCATGAGTGCTGTTGGCCGAGGCGTGGACCATGGCCACAGGGTACATGTAAAGCACACTGTATGGCGGTATTTATCTGTGACTGTCATCATGAGTGCTGTTGGCCGAGGCGTGGACCATGGCCACAGTGTACATGTAAAGCACACTGTATGGCGGTATTTATCTGTGACTGTCATCATGAGTGCTGTTGGCCGAGACGTGGACCATGGCCACAGTGTACATGTGAAGCACACTGTATGGCGGTATTTATCTGTGACTGTCATGATGAGTGCTGTTGGCCGAGGCGTGGACCATGGCCACAGTGTACATGTAAAACACACTGTATGGCGGTATTTCCTTACGTGTCAATATGTGACGGATGGAACTTTTGCTCATTATGCATTATCAGTTTCACGGTAACCTCGGACATTAATAGGTGTCTCCCTGCTAAAGCACAGCATGCGCAATGTGTTCATGTTTTTTGGCGATGTCCAAGTTTTTTACTAGGAATATATTTATTATGGTTATTAATTATCCCTCGGGATATGAAAACCAGCAACCGTGCGGGGATCTCATGTAACCCCCAACATCTAAGTTATACCAAGCTTGTTCTGCGAACCAAATCAAACAAAGTTCCGCTCAGGTGTGTATACACTTGAAAGTTGTTATCAATCATCATTTGAAAGTTTTTATCGCTCATCATTTGAAATTTTTTATCGCTCATCATTTGAAAGTTTTTATCAATCATCATTTGAAACTTTTTACCAATCATCATTTGAAAGTTTTGACCAATCATCATTTGACAGGTTTATCAAACATCATTTGAAAGTTTTTATCAATCATCATTTGGCAGTTTTTATCATCATTAATAGTTAATTAATCTGTATCATGGTACGGCACAACAAACAAACCTCCAAATGTATAGCAACTAAAGAAGCTGTGATAGAAGGCGTAATAAGTGTTATCTAATAACTATATCTGCTATGTTATTATTATTACTATTGTTATTATGTATGTTGTCCTAAGACAATGCACGCTTTCTTGGAGGAGGCTATGTGAATTAACGCATGTGTTGTAATCGGCTTACTTTTCTTTTGAAAATAAAAAACAATTTACTTTTTGCTCTGCTGTTCACTTTATTCTTAATTAATTAAAGGGATGCATGAGTTGTGCATACTAGGTAAAGGTAAGGCATCCACAATTCACCCCTAGCTGACTTAGAATTGAACTCAACGAACATTCATTTCAACTGAGGAACTTCTGCCAAACCAGGCCAATATTCTTCATTCATGCCTGCTGATTCATATACGGACATACTCAAAATTGTACAATCCATATTGTCACTCTGTCGCCGTAGAAATGGCCTCTTCTAAGATGTAATCTTCCTCCTGATTGGTTGCGAGGCCTTCGTCTTTGTCAGTTACGTCAGCGCTGCATTCCTGCGGCTTGTCATGGCACATTGAATTGGTCCGCCGGAAGGAGAGAAGTCTGCGGAGCTTGGTGTTCACACGACCGACCTCCGTGTCCTCATATCTCATCCCCTTTTCACGCTGCTTCATGCGGTGGACCTTGGTCTTGTGCATCTTCTGCCCCGTCATCAGTTCTCTGGAACATCCCGACCGACCGCTTGTAGCTACGGCATTTCCGTCTGTTTATTGTCTTAGAGGGGATGGCATCCGCATGCACTTACATGCTAGCGTGCATGTAATAAATAATTTGAGAATTATTTTAATATTCGGTAATATGCGCTCTTTAATTGCAATTAACGATGAATATGATTTAAAGCCAATCAGTTTTTGTTCGGTATTTTTGTTTGATTCAATAGACGTTCATTGCTTTTAAACACGTTCTTACCTAGGGAAGCCCCATATATCATGTAAACATTACCATAACGTTCGATTGTGGTTTGGGTTATTTATTTAAGTTATTTATCACGTATCAAAAAAGTGTTCCTAGAACTGTACGGACGCCTAACAAAGTGTAACGATACTGTTCGTCCACGTCTTTACAAGGATATATATTTTTTAATTTGCTGCCAAACTAAGTGCGGTTGTTTACATTGCATGTCTCATTGGCTACTGTAAGTGTCTCATATGTTAAGCCATTACGAATTCACTGGGATCTCTACTATTAATGAAAGCCAACATGGTGCTCAACGACGGTGCTTCAAGTTTTTGAAATGGTGTAGTTTTCGACCTCATCTCGATTATCGCCAAAGGGTCAAGCATGTATATTAGGGATACTTCTTCCTTTCTTTATAGCAGTAAAGACAAGACAGGAAAGAATTAAAATCAGCTCATATATGAAGACTGTATATAAAAACTAGCGTCTGTGAGCATGTAAAGGTTACGTTGGTTTTATGTTACAGTTCGGTTAGCAGTTAACTTTAAATAATAAACCCCACTTCAACATTAGACCGATGAGCCAAAAAAGCGCGGAGGAAAACGTAAACTGGGAACGTTAATTAAACGTTTCTGCGAACGTTAATCTAACGTAATGCTGACGTTAGCATGCTCTCTGGGCAAATAATGTCCCCGTAATAAAGGATTAAAATTATAGGTTAAGTTACCAGAACTAATTAAAATAAGAAGGTTTTTGAAGTATGAAAATACTTTCTATGGCATTCTTCCTTTTACGCAAGGTTTTGCAAATTGCCCAAATGAGAAGGGTAAGGAATACAAAATCATATAATGACTTATGGAACAGGAATAACCTAGCTACTACATAATTAAGACTAGATAATCAAGCACTAAACATAAAACCTACGACTCACGCAAAATCTACTTCCCCGTCACTGTCTTTGTCAAGCTTAGCAATGAGCTTGTCTAGAGCTGATCTGCTCAGTGGAATATTGGCTTTCTGTTCAGCAAATGAACGAAAAGATCTGCATTAAATATGAGTTAAAACATTTACAATCACATAACCTTGAAACAAATCCAAATTCTAAGTTGCGCAGGAAGTTGGGGGTAAGGGCATGGTTTCCCAACCAACATAGATATAATTTATTAGTTTTATTTTTAAATCTTTAAAATTAAAATATATGGTTTTACGTCAAGCAACTCGATCAACTTCAACCGACAACTCAAAACCGCTATATGCACAAAGACTAGTTATCCACTTACCGTATAGTGGCAAGTCGATGTCTTACTTACCAATAGCCCGTCCCTGAACTCGCCGTGCGACAGCGACTTGCTGCCATCCGTGTCCAGACGGGTGAAGAGATCCACCAACCGGAAGTTGGAGAGGCGGGTGAACTCGATGAGGACGGTCATGGGGTCCTCGTGGTCGAAGGCGCTGTCGGCGGCCTCCCTTGTGGTGTGGCCGTCCAGTACGGGGCCGTGGACCACCCTGAGTCCCCGACTCAACTCCAGGGACTCCTTCAACTGCTGGAAGGCCAGGCCTGGCACACACAGATTCTGTGCGGAATTAAACATAGGGGTGCCTTAGCCCGCCTTTGTGCGCATGAAGGCTAAGCGGTTGGATGAAACTTCTATCTTCCATGTTAGAGCCCACGAATTGGATTCTTCTGGTAAATGGCAGGCGTGAGTCATACAGGAGATACGCTGAAACGATGGTTGGCCGTAACACGGGAAAACGATCGATGAAACTCTCCCCACAGGAACTCCCCATAATATAGCATAGCAATGAAGATAATTGAAGCAAATGGGAAAGATATGTACGTTTCTCACTTCCAGTTAAAAAAACAGCAACAACAGGGATTCGCCTTGATGGCATATCCATAGCAGACTAAAGCCTATATAGATATGTCAGGCTGCATATAAACCATGTAACGGACTATATATTATATTATATGTTATTAAAAGTTCCATTCCTGTTGGTCAGGTAGCCCGGGTGACAGCGACCCTATGGTCTTAGCCCGGTTAGTTTACATTCACCATTTACTGTTTTAATACTTGCACATTTTGGACAATAAATGAACCTTGGAATTGGACTATATATAGTCTGTATACAGTAGCCTCGTTACTTTTGTTTTAGTAAATTATAACTTATTATGAAATTTGATCTGTTAAGGCAAACTTTTAAGATGTGAAATATTTGTACGCGTCAGAACGTAAACAGAAACAATAAGTTCCGCCTTAAAGCTGAATAGTATACAATTAGTGATATTCATTTCATAATTTGCGGATTTACACATAGAACACCGCTACACGCTGCTCCGCCACGGAGCCGTCTGCGCCTGAAACTTCGGAGACGAAGTCGGGGCGCTTGGTCATCTCCCTGCCATGTTCTGTCACCATATAACAGCCGAATTGGCACACAGAAGACGCCTTTCGGGTAGAGAGCGCCGACACATACGGTTGGCAACGGTTGGCGATAACCATGTTGTATACTGAAAACCCACCTGTAGATTGAGTTCTTGCAGGCTGCTGTCAGGCGTCTGGTCGATAGTGGTGAGGATGGCCATCGCCCCCTCTGGTGGCAGAGGATTGCCGGCGAGCTGTTGTGAAAAATTGCGAGATAGTATGCGAGACCGAATGAAGTCTGATTGAACCACAACTTTAACGGCACCAGAATAGTGTTTACATTTTCAGTTGAATGAGAGTGAGTTTAAAAGACAATAGAGAAACAAAATAGAGAAATATTAGGTTTTCTTAAATTTTATCCCAATTCCCTATGTTGCATTAAAAAATTGTGTGGCGTGTCGCCTTTGTCTTAAAACAGTGCATTATTTTAATAATGAAAAACGGTAAAACTGTGCATTATCTTGATAATTAACAGTTATTGTTAATATTGACCTGCTTCACTCCGTTAAGTGTCACGGTGAAATCAGTCGAGCCGAGCTGAGCTGAGGCGAGCTAGCGGATGGCCTCAGAACTTGCCAATTTCAAGACAAACAATGGAATGCATTTGTCAATGTTAAGCTCCAAGGGGGAGGGGGCTTAGATCAGAAAGCTCAAAATAGATGACAATTCGATAGTTTGCATATATTCCGATTCGATTGCATATATTGCATATATGCCGTCTATAAATGTGGGACCGTCTGACATCGTCATGCCATGTCATTGCTACAGCAAAGACACGACATAAATGGATGATTTATTTTAAACAGAAGTGTTAGAGCCCTCATATCTCTTTCATGGGGCGATGTCTTCAGGAAAGTTAGACGTAATGACTTAACCCTTGTGCGGTGATTTAGAAAGCAAGACTTCCAAACTGTCTACTTCCTCCACGCCTTCCAACCCCTACCCTTCCCCCTACCCTTCACAATGACGAACCGTTGTTTCCATAATGCTCGCTGACGTATGTGTCGGGCAATGCAATTGATACAATAGTTAATTTCCTGTGTGCAAACATAGAAAAATGAACTGCCCAATCATGAGCAAATGTAATGCCTTGTAACAATAAGTACGTTAAATAACTCACTGTCGTACATTCCCCAAATAAACCACTCGACGCTATCGCGTCTCGTGCGTTATTTTGGCGAATGCACTCCAGCTCGTTCTTTAACTAGTACATAGCGTTTCTCCATGGCAGGGTGCGCGTCCCGGGACTCACCCTCAGCAAGTGAAGGGATGTGTTGACCTTGAGGCCCACCAGGAGCTTGGTCAGCGCCGCCATGTCGATCCTGTTCCAGCTCAGATCCAGACGTCTGAGAGTGTGATTCTCCACCAGGACGTCCGCCAGGGCGTGGCAGCCATCCGCGCTCAACCCATTCCAGGACAGATCCAGCTCCAGTAACGTCGAGTTGGTCTGGAGCGTTTACATGTTGTGATTGATTGACTCAGCGGCGCGACATGACATGCTGCCTCAATGGGGCAGGATCAGATTGTAGATTTCGGTATCAAATACCACATGGGACAGTGATGCCACCTGGTGAAGGAATCGCCCACGCCAAGCGAGTTCCATAGTTGACTGATTACACATTAACGACGAAATGGCGATAGAGGGCATGCCTTGCAGCTGGCATATATCGCCTTTCCGTTCTACTGTTGTGTAAGCAGTCAATCTATCTCTAACATGGCGATCTTCATATTATTTTAAGTTTTTAAGATACTGTTTTGATAATTGTGCGACATACTGACCTGCAGTCCCTTGCAAAATTGTACCGCTCCCTTTTGTGTGATGTGATTCCAACTGACGTCGAGGAGTTCTAGTGTGTCGTTCCTGCCTAATACGTTAATATCAGTCAATAGTAGTTTATATTTGTCTTGGCGTTTTGCAAAGCGTCCTATTACCAGTCAATGCAATTTCAACAATATATCCGACATAAGCGCTATTGTTTACTTGTACTTTATTCGGCGAAACGTTGGTTGAAATCCCGCTGTATTTCAATGAAAACACTTGTAATAGGCCATAAGAAAAAAAAAAAGGGGGGGGGGTGGTCCATTTTAAGTTCGATAATCTTACGATAAAGCGGGGAGGGGGTGGCGGACCCCTCCCCTCCCCCCTGGATTGATCTACCACTGGACTCTGCCATTCCATAAAGTGTTCGTGCCACGCCAAAACAACTTTAGCTCATATTAATCTTCTGTGTGTCCGCGCTTATATTATCGAGCTGTAACGCCCCAAATAATAGAAGGGCATACTTTTTCCACTCGTTTTCGCACTTACCAATTTAACTTCTGCGAGCGAGGAAAGTGACGTCAAAGGGGAATACAAACGCACGTGCTTTCATATTGAGACTCAGATTCTGTCTGCTCATTCGCTTGAACTCAACGAAACGTACTCAACCATGAAAACAATACAGGCCGTCGAACACAGATGTCTACGCACTGCATCAAAGCTCACCTGTCAATCAATTTTCAAATAACGCTCAGATGCAATGCTCCCAGAAATAAACCCGCCGGATCTCACTTTTGCTACTTTAACGAAACCGTTTATAGTGATATCGTGGAATAAAAACTGTAAACTTCCATTAAAACAAATTGTTATTTGTTTATCTGCCCTAAACCAAGTTAACTCTGAGCAAGACAAAATCGTGGCTCGAACACTTTAACATCTCCTTGTTTGAGGGGGTGGGGGGTGTTGAACTCCCTACCCACCGTCCCCCGTTGGAGCCGCCACTGGTCTGATGATCTGGCATCTTACCCAGTGACTGCCCGAGACAGCTTGCTCCACCATGTTGAATGTTATTGTGGTTTAGTCGCAGCGTTCTGATAGATGGGCTCTCCTTCAAAATAAACGGAATACTAAATGGCATCACGATGTTTTATAATTCAAAGATTTTGGTTAAGATAATGAGATATTAGGATTTAGAATTCTGGATCTCAACTCGCTCTAGACACCATGAGGATATAAAAGTCCATGGCTAAGATCATAAGGATGCGTGTTAAAACAATGGACAAGTAAGCAGGAGTTGTATGACTTACGTCTAGTATAGCGGTCACAAATTCAACGTCTTCATCCTGAATTTTATTTCCTGAAATAATTAACATTATTACCATTTTCAGGTGCATAGAAATAGACGTGAGACAAGGTGTAACCGTAAAATATGCATTGAGCGGTTTTCCTGAATGAATTTCGAAAATTGCCTCAAATTAATGTGTGTACATAGTCACTGTATATAGGGCTTAAGATTACAACATGTTTCAAAACTGACCGACTGCGTGTTTCTAAAGGGGTTTAAAGGAGAGTTCAGAATAACATTTAATTAACAAGGACCTTATGAACTCAAGAAATCCTTCTCCGCTAAATAAGTTGCAAAAATATAGCACGTTCGGAGTAACCTATAAAGCGGTATATACCTGACAGGTCAAGATGTTCCAGGTGGTAATGATGGCGCACGACTTCAGATAGAGAACGTAGACCTACACGTCGAATGTTATTTTCCGTTATTGCCTGGAGCATAAACCAGTTATTGCCAATATAACATTGCTTATAACCCCGGTAGTTTGTCTTGTCACTTGTGAGATACAGCGGTAGTTAGCCTCGCGTAGCCCCCGCAACACCAATTTATGTTTCTTAATCACTTAGTTGCTACAGAACAGGACAATTATGGACACATTGCATCATTGTCAAATATACTTCTCTCTCGCCAGCGTATAATACGCTTAATTACCGACCATTATTGATTAGAATTCGGCACGTGATTCTCATGCGCATTCGCGGGTTGGTGACGTACGCGTCGATCATAACGGCAAAGTTGATTCGGAACTCTTACCAGATCTGAGATGTTGTCATTCTCACGTAACATGTCAGAGATATAGATCGCACCCTGCTCTCGCATGTCGTTGTCATGGAGATGGAGCTTGCGTACTGTATGATTTTTCTGGAAAAGAACCCCACACCGCGCTTAATTACTTTCGACATGAGAAAAGCGCTGCAAGGTTATCCTATCCTGATATATTTTCTCGACGATGGGATAGTGGCAGTGCTGCTTGTTTAGAGCTTTCTTTTCTTAGCTAATTAAATAATGCAAATACGCAATAAATGCTTGACGTTATCCGGGTCCAGGTTAAAAAATGCATTGAATGACTATTGTGTGTCACCAATTAATCATCCGGCTGAAGTCGATTTGACTTATTATTAGCACCTATACTAACCACCAGAGCTATCGCACACATCTTGACTCGCTGTGGACCGAGAACGTGATGACGTAATACTACTTCCTCTGTCTCCAGTGACTCCCGGATGTGGGAGACTTGGGGCAGTTTGTATCTGTTACAGGCGGCCGCATACACCCCCTGGGACGTGCCTGCGCCCTCTGGCCTCCTCAGGGGCGCCAGCAAATCTTCAACTTTCAATGAGGAAAATATTCAGTTGCCAGTGGTGGATCTATCCAGAGGGGTCGCCTTCTGCATTATCACGCCTCGCCACTCCCCCAGCCCCACAGATGGCTAGGGTGACGCTCAATTGAACTATAGCATATATGAGTTTAACGTCGTTACTTGAGACCCGCCCTGTTTACGCCGGTGAGGCGAACCAATTTGCTTTTATGGGAAGTGAAACGGGCGTTTGGGAAAGTGATACGTTTCCCGAAACATACAAATGTATATATCCGAATTGTATTCTTGGATGCGCCCTCATACGACCGTAACATGAAGTTATATGATCTGGCTCCAGGGTTCGTACTCACGACCAGATCAGCCTGCTGACCAACTGACAGGGAGACTCCCTTAATATCTACAATCCAAGATATCTAAGCAGTTTCATTTGTCGACGTGTCCCCAAACAGTAACATGGCGGAACCTTACGTTCGAGGTCTTCATCCGTTACTTCATCCGCTTCAGAAGTTTCCGTTGCGCATTCACCCATGTCGTCCGGTTCCAGACGCGTTGAGACGGAGCTTGTGACGTCATCACTGACGACTTTGCCTTGGGAGCGCCGTATGCGTGACAACGGGTTGGTTCCCGTGACCCGCTCGCCATGACGCTGCTGCCGTACGACACGTGGAACAGTGGCTTTAACACGCTGTATCATACGTGACGTATATAGGCTTGAAATACGAGGTAAGAGTACAAAGACGAACTCGAAGTGAAACGTTTATTTTACATAACAAAAACAACAAAACTGTTCAGAACAAAACACTTACATAACTTACACAACTTGCATTCATTGTCAATTTTATTGGCGTTATTTATATCAATCTTAAACCAAAAATAAGGCACATCGGGTAACAAGTGGCATAATGACCTTGCCCGGGGTGCTCAAGGTTGCGTGTATGGATTGAAAGCCAGGTTCCTCTCTGCCATAACTGTCAGCCATCTTTGCTGGTCGTGAGTCTGTGGCTTACACTGCCGTGACGCTCCTTAACGAGCCAACTTATAGCGCGCCCTGGTGCTTATATGCGTACACTGTTAGGTCACGTGTCTGAGTGGATCGTCTTCACACACCTGTTGGTGTGGGGTTGAGGCTATTATCACCAAAGAGACGACAATAAGGGGGAAAGGTACTTTAGGGCTGTCCAACAGGCACGGCAAATACATTTACCAGTTACCAGAATAAAAAAGGTTGGCACTAATTCGACCATAACAGGTGCTCATGACAGATACTGACATAAATGTGGCCGTGAGAATTTTGGGTATATTCAAGTAAAATCAAGTCGTCATGTTCATACAGCAATAAATTCTTCCAATCGCAATTTTTTTATACTAAAAAGTTGCCAAATGGTCAGAATATTATATAGCTAATTAGTTTTGAATATTATATAACTAATTAGTTTTGAATATTATATAACTCATTGGTTTTGAATATTATATAACTAATTAGTATTGAAAATTATATAACTCATTAGTTTTGAATACTAATAACATTACGTAGGCTTACCGTTCAACACTATTCCGTCCTTCCTCCCTTGTACTTTGAAAGCCACGCTAACCTTTATTTATCAGCACCTCCTTTAATTGTCACCACAAAGCTTCTCTTGTCAAATTTGCTTCAAGCTATGATCGTAATAAAATTCAACGTTCTAGATCCACAGCTAAATACACGTCTGTCCCACACAGCGACTCCTGTCTATGGTGTTACGGTAGGGCGAGACGTGCCCAGTGCAGGTCCAGTTCATGTTTCAAGCCCAACGTGGTTGCGGTATTATAAAAGGTTACCCCGGGGGCGAACCCATGAGGTTAAAACCAATTGGCTGGCCCATTGTGTGCGTCGTCATGCGGTAATACAATATGTGCACAGAGCGATAAAACCTGGCGAGTTAAACGGCGCGCTAATGGGGGATTGGTTATGGTTGAACGCGCAGGTATGTGTCGGGAGAATATGGCAATCGAGGCCTTTAAATCGATATCGATCGTATATTACGTAACAGAATTAATGGTCCCTTCCAGCTGATTTACGTCGTGCGATAAATTTAGTGTGTTAATGGAATATGCCCGCCCTGTCCTATAGCGCCAAACCGCCCCCCCCCCTAAAAAAAGATCAAAAATAATATGAGTTTGTCATGTAGGTCTTTGAAGCAATATAGTCTGTAATTTTTTAGATTACCAACCTGTTCTCCATGTCAAATTAGTATATTCTGTCTTGAATTTAAATCCTGAAAGCCTGGGCTATCGGGAGAGAAGCCAATTTGTTTACCGGAGCAGAAGTTGGTGGCCAACTTTATATCCCTGCGCGCCTGTTCGCTGCTCGGTATTCTGTGTGATGTCGACGGCGGCTCGCTAGGACGTCCGCGCGATATAAATAAACTGCGCAATTTTATGTTGAAATTGTTGTTTTACAGACTCAAAGAGATATAAAAGAGACAAAAAAGATACTTTTAGTCTTGATTCTATAGTGTAACAAATCTGAGATGGCGCATGTAAGTAGGCGGCTTTAAGGTGTCCTTGTTTATTGGAATCACAAACCCGAATGTTTACGCCGTTGCCGATCTGGCAGAATGCGTTACAACCGGTTCGCCGTTGTTTCTCCTTTGCAGTTCTGGTACCCCCCACCCCCACCCCCTCTCCCCCACCAATGTTTGCCGTTTCATTTTAAATGGCATTTACTGGCAATTGCATATTTATCACTTCCAATTTGACAATCCAATCCCCATACAGTCGAATAACACCTAATTAGCTAGGGGCACAGGGATACGTTCGGTTTATGCGTCGGTGTTTTGTGTATGAAGGATCAGGATTAAAAAGAATATGCTTAATGGCTTTAGGTTTACAGGAATCGGTTTAGGGAGGTTCTACTTTAGGCCTACATGCTATAGCCGTATTGTATTAATTCACCTGTATAATCAAGTATATAGAACCGTTCAAGTGAATTTTCCGAAGGTTAGGGAGGGGGACGGCTGAAGTCTATGAAAAACGAAACGACTTAAAGCCTGAAAAAGGCAGTGTTGAGATACCAGCGGTTGATAATGATTCCTTGGTAGAGGAAATTGAGAATATGTCGCTTTTTGTTACGTCTGACGTTCTGCCACAAAGTAAGTCAACACCACAATTAGGGCAAATAATGCAATGCAAAACGGCACAGACTGAGGGGCACAGACGCGGCAGCTTAATGACCTTTGACCTTTGACACTCACCTCTCAGAGGTCATGCATCATTAATCTGGCCATATGATAAAGAAAACACATCGTGGTCTAATGGTAACGCAAAGCCTATATATACAGTATGATATTGTGTGTAGCTTCTTGGTAGAGATACTTTTCAGTGACTGATTCATCATACACTCGTGTTCATCGTCTTCGTGTTATGATGAAAATAGTCGACCGTCCGTGGAGAGCGTGGCGATACCACACTCTCTGCCTTCGACTCACTCCGCTAGGACTCCATGATATTTCTGTTGTCGCCAACGTCCTCAATGCATTTTCACACTCGCTCGCTGGGCAAATTGATAGGATAAATGAAAATCAGGTGATGAAAAGAAAAAGTTCTGTCACAATTATAACTTTTTTGAAAGGGTACAAGATGTTTTTTGCTGTATTAAATACACAAAGCACGTTATTTTTATGTTTTATTCTTGCAAACTATAATGTTGCAGGAAATTACAGCTGATTTGACCGTTTTTCTAGAATGTTGAAATTTGCCCCCAGCCGACAGCAGCAGTAAAAGCTGGCTTGCGTAGCGCCACCGTGCGGGGAGCTTGGCGTTACCACAGCGGGATTGTTTTGCGCGGAAATAACAATGCGTTTCGATTTCAAAGTTTATGGCAGATAACGCTTAATAACGCTGACATGTTTTTCCTTTCTATACTACTAGATGTTGAGAGATGATTCTACATATGCTTATATCTGATAATTATGTTAAGCAAAAGGAATCTGTATAGGCAATGGCTGCTTTCCGATTGCGTTACTAAAAATATGTTTAAACTAACGCGGACATAATTTGTGACGGAAACACGAAGTATGACGTTATGATGAGCAAGTAATGCGACACATTGGTAGACAAATATAGAAATCTTGGTGTTCCGGCCGCTGTTGTTTACATGTAGGCTAAAGAGTGCCAATAAACATGCCGGGACAATGACATGGAGTTGCATGAAACTTGCTCCAGATGCAGGGTACAAATATACCAGAATAGCGTAGGCCTACTTTCCCAATTGCAGGGTACAAATATACCAGAATAGCGTAGGCCTACTTTCCCAATTGCAGGGTACAAATATACCAGAATAGCGTAGGCCTACTTTCCCAATTGCAGGGTACAAATATACCAGAATAGCGTAGGCCTACTTTCCCAATTGCAGGGTACAAATATACCAGAATAGCGTAGGCCTACTTTCCCAATTGCAGGGTACAAATATACCAGAATAGTGTAGGCCTACTTTCCCAATTGCAGGGTACAAATATACCAGAATAGCGTAGGCCTACTTTCCCAATTGCAGGGTACAAATATACCAGAATAGCGTAGGCCTACTTTCCCAATTGCAGGGTACAAATATACCAGAATAGCGTAGGCCTACTTTCCCAATTGCAGGGTACAAATATACCAGAATAGCGTAGGCCTACTTTCCCAATTGCAGGGTACAAATATACCAGAATAGTGTAGGCCTACTTTCCCAATTGCAGGGTACAAATATACCAGAATAGCGTAGGCCTACTTTCCCAATTGCAGGGTACAAATATACCAGAATAGCGTAGGCCTACTTTCCCAATTGCAGGGTACAAATATACCAGAATAGCGTAGGCCTACTTTCCCAATTGCAGGGTACAAATATACCAGAATAGTGTAGGCCTACTTTCCCAATTGCAGGGTACAAATATACCAGAATAGCGTAGGCCTACTTTCCCAATTGCAGGGTACAAATATACCAGAATAGCGTAGGCCTACTTGCCCCAATTGCAGGCAACAAATATACCAGAATAGCGTAGGCCTACTTTCCCAATTGCAGGGTACAAATATACCAGAATAGCGTAGGCCTACTTGCCCCAATTGCAGGCAACAAATATAGCAGCTTATCATAATGCTGGAGAAGGTTTCAATTTCTAATAGTTATGTATAAAGTTTTCCTTTTTGTTTATTTTCTTTCGGTAGTGTGTCTCCCGTTAGTGTTCGTTGTCGCTGTACGGAGCGTTCTGCCGTGCTGCACCCTGCAATGTCGGCCTGACTGGAGGCCCTGCAGGAGTGCTAGGGAGTCTCGGTCTACATCAACATTCTGTAACGACGAAAGCGACACATACAATTTTGACAGTTCTTGGCTCTTTTAATCTGTTGTGACTTTCGTTTCTCGAGCTTGAAGGACAAATATCAACACGAGGCATGGGATGGTAAACAGGCGACCCGGTAGAAATGCATTTGTCTATTGTCTTAACATTCAACACAGATAGGTCTTTGGTCAATACAAACATTTATATGTTTGCTTTATGCAACATTTGCATGTTTGCTTAATACAACATTTAAATGTTTGCCTAATACAACATTTACATATTTGCTTAATATAGCATCTAGCCTACAAGTCTGCTTAATACAACATTTACATGTTTGCTTAATACAACATTTACATGTGTGTTTAACATCACATTGGTATATTTTTGCTTTACAATTTGCTTAATATTTATGTTGATTTTTTTTTCACGTTTATTTAAAGAAAGAAGTCCTGGTATACACAAACTGCGATAAAACAGATAATAAAACATTACATCACCAGGTAAATGCTATTATTCGTTCAAGTAATGTAACAATGTGATATTGCTTTAAGATTCTAAAAACTCTCACTCTAAAATTAATTTCGTCATTAAAGAAATAACAATATTGCACCGGCGTTCGTTTAGATGACGATTTCGTGTTAACCAATCTTTGTATATAAGGTAAGCTGTTAAAGATAGAATCAAGACATCAATATCATGATTCGTGCCACCAATGAATATATCGAAGGCTGTCATATTTATAGCCAAAGCTGTTTCTATTATACTCCATATAATCTTTGCTCTAGAGCATTCATATAAGAGATGGGTTATATCATGTATACTATCACAAATCTTGCATTGATCACAGTCACTTTTACCCTCTCGCATTAAGAGTTTCTTGCATGCTAGGGTTAGGTGTAAAACTTTGTAGTTAAATTCAGCCCATGTCTTATCCTTCATTGTTTTTATCTTCGGTAAAATATATATGTTGATACAACATTTGAATATGTAAAAATAAATTAAAATGTATATATTACTTTACAACGTTTAGGTTTGTGAGTGGAAGTGATGTTTATAAACATATGCGCCAGGATATTTCAGTTGATACGACAGACAGAAATAGTTTCACCTTGATATCGATGAGTCGCAGATTGTCGTGACGTAGTTTGGTGGCAGCCGTCAGGAGTAGGTTGGCAGCGGACGGCGTCAGCGGATTGGTATGGAGCTGTTAAATGACAAAGTTACTCATTGCTTGTTTGATCGGGATTATCTCAGATATAATAGCATATATCATGTAATAATGTATAATCTTATATAATCAGGTGTAATCTTATATAATCAGATATAATCTTATATAATCAGGTGTAATCTTATATAATCAGATATAATCTTATATAATCAGAAATTGTCTTATGCAATCAGAAATGTTCTTATGCAAATAGATATTTCCTTATACAATCAGGTATTTTCTTTTATAATCAGCCATTATTGTCTATAATCCATCGAATACAGCATGAATCTTCGAAATATGATTAAACCACGTAGAATTTCTGTGTCATTTCTTCTGTGATATCTCAAAATGTAAATAATTTGTATAATTTATATCGAATTATTCCTGCCAAGGGTGAAAAGGTGTTTGCACTAGTTACTATGGATACCATTAGGATGGTCACGTTTTTTCTAGTTGCTATGAATACCCTTAGAGTGACGAGATTTGTGTGCTAGTTGCTATGGATACCCCTGGAGTGTTGAGACTTTTGTTCTAGTAGCTATGGATACCCTTAGAGTGTCGAGACTTTTGTTCTAGTTGTTATGGATATCCTTAGGGTGACGATGCCCTTTTTTTAGTTGCTATGGCTACCCGTATGGTGACAAGGCTGGTGTTGCCCTGGAGACCCCGCATTATACTGATGGCAGCCTCGGCGTGGATCCTGTTGGACGACACGTCGAGATCCTGAAGAGTTTTATTTCTCTGGAGCGCCGCGCCGAGGGCCACGCTTCCCTGGTGTCCTAGGCCGTTCCAGGACAGATCCAGATGCAGCAGTCCTGTGTTGACCTGTCAGAGCGAGGCGAATGTAAGCGGGTTGTTGTACAACAAACAACTGTTGAGATGCGGGCCTTTTACGCCACTTTTGTGCACACGAAGTCTAGACCGTGACAATGGCGAGCGGTTGGATGAAATATGCCCCAGAGCTGCAGACCAACAGGTCATAGGTTCGCCCTGTTGAACTGCAGCTCAGCGTGTTAGCTACCAACTGAGCCATGGAGGCTCCCTTATACAACAAATACAATATCCTAAATATACTGAACATATGAAATGGTCATTGCACCGTTTATAAGTTATGTTTTATCAACTCATTGTTTGTTTGGGTTAATAACACGGTTGGTTGAAGCGTCAGGGCATATATTAGTTAAAGCATCTCTACTTCCCTCTCTACGGCATGGAGAGCGAGACACAAAGGCTGCCATGAATTTGATGGAACGCTCTTCAACCATTCAAGCACCAACTACTTCGCTAAGTTATCAGTCGACTGAGAGAAACAAATGAAGAAGTCGATCACCTGAACCCCTCTGGCTATGGCGACACCCCCATCGCCGCGAATCTGGTTCCAACTCAGATCCAAATCTTGAATGGTGTCATTAATAACTGAAACTCAAATACAATAAAAATACACCTTCTGGTCGGTCACTTCAAGGTCATGGATAGGAAGGTTTGGTACTTTGGCTTTCCAAAAGCGAGGTGAAACCATTGCTTCCCGACAAAACCCCTCGAACCACTCGTGGTTACGCCTTATTAACTTTATGTCCGGCTTTACTCAATATTCTGCAGGTGGTCGTTCGGCAAGGATAACAGTGGTCGAAAGATGCCCCAACCGCCTACACCGAGGCATGGAGCAGGCGCCACTCTGCCGTACCGGTGCGAACTGTATTATTCTTCGCTGGGATTTCCTGACTAGTGGCAGTTTTTAATTCTATCGATTTCCCGTTGTCGTAAATTTGGTTCATTTTTTTGGTACTGTATTGTTTTTGTTCCTGGGTTTATCATACTGGTTATAACGGCTGAACTGACCCAGTGCTTTGCCTATCAGCGCGGCTCCTTCCGATGTTATAGAACAGTGACTCAAGCCTAAAGCTCGTATCGACTTGTTTGTCTGAAGTCAGCAAGACACATGAGGAGGTCAGTTGAGAGGAAGTACAGTATGACGCATGGTGTATGAAGACACATCTTACTGTAAACATCGAGATAAAGGTGAATATATATGCTTAAATAGGCTAAGTAAATTACACTTTGCTTTTCCATGGCGATTTTATGGATATCATATACAAATATACTTTTGCAGTTGTCCCTTTTTTCTAGCCTTAAAACAGACACTGATATACTGATGGAGAAACTCACTTGCATCAACTCATGCATTGACCTCAAGCTTGAGAGCTTTAGGCAATTTCCTGTAAGAGGCAACGTGACATATCATCCTTTATTTAATCTTGTGATTCCAACTGCAATCAGTGACGAGATATGCAGGTAAATTGGGAATATTGCATGATTGTATTATGACAATAAAGCAAGTAAAAGATAAATCGTAATATTACAATGTCAATATTTGTGTGCGCGTTTAGGAATGAATTGGTGATACGACTATATAGGGGCGGAGGGGGACGGGGGCGGGGGGTGGGGGGTCCAGTGTCTAGCGACAATATAAAGTCCTAGTGTCCAATGTCGATTTTTCGAACAACGGTGTCGATGATGAATTTTCAAGAAACTACTGTAAAACTGTGTTCATGTCGCGTTCGGAATATTCGGCATCGGAATTTGGGATTCCAATGTTGAGTGTCAATCTGTCAAAAACAGCAATGTCACGTGTCGCCATTTCCCCTCTCCAGACCCTGTGTCTCCCATGAAGCACATTATTGACCTACCTGAACACTGTAACGACTGCAACGTGTGTCCGCATTTGACAGCATTACACAAAGCTCTGAAGCTAACTTCACTCATTTTGTTGTTTGACAGATTCTACGAAAAGAAAAAGTATTTTGATGACATCTAAATGACCAAATATATCTTTTGGAGTATATATCGATGTGCATACATCTTTATGTTTATACAGAGAGAAGCAAAGGAAAAAGCGATGCCTACATGACAGCGTATAAATGATATAAGACACGTCCGTCAAGAGAGGCCAGAAATATCATCAGTTGCACTGAAATAACAACCTTCAAGCCATATTTTGTCCGTTGTTAGTGATTGGTTGTCAGTCTCCTAAATTATTTTAATTTATGAATTAATAATAATAATAAATAATATACATTAACAATAATACTAATTACGCATTATGATTACTAATTATTGCAACAGCGAGGCTAATACTGTGTCGGTCTTTGCCGTCAACACATCCAGTCATATCCCAGAAATCTTACGCCAGCGTGCCGTCATCTGATATACACGCGCATAACGTCACGATTGACGTCAGCTCTGCCGATATATCCTCATTGGTGCCCCCAACACACCAACTCACACATAATAACCCCCCTGAGCGTCACTTGCCAGGTGTGTCATGTGCGTGTTGACTGACAACACTTGGCTCAAGGCCAAAACGCCCCGATCTCCAATGTTGTTCTCCGATATATCCAATCGGGAGACGAACTTGTTCTTCTGGAAAGTTAAGCAATGATATAAGATCCAAGTAGACAGACTATATCACAACGTAAGCTAACACACAATCATCATTCAGCGATTTCCTCGGTACGAAGGCTTCTAATATCGTTAATGGTTGCCTGTTCTAGTTTCCCTGTCCTTCCTGACAGTGCCCAATATAACAATGGACAAATGTAATAAGCATATTTTGACCTGAAATGCTACAACATTGCCTATGTACATAGCGATATTTAGCACTTTAACTAACTTTCAACAATGACGTATTATGCCCAATAACTGCCTGATTTGGCGCTTGTGTTTACTAAAAGACCAATGGTCGCTGTTCCCCTAGTGTGTACCATTAGGGCAATGACGTCCTGTTGTTCTAACCTCAAGGGCAATGACCTGCTGTTCGTATCCCAAGGGCAATCCCTGTTGTTCGTACCCCAAGGGCAATGACCTTTTGTTCTTACCACTGAGGCAATGATCTCATGTTGTTCTTACCACTAGGGCAATGACCCCATGTCATTCTTACCACTAGGGCAATGACCCATGTGGTTCTTACCACTATGGCAATGACCTCCTGTTTGTTCTTACCACTAGGGCCATGACCTCCTGTTTGTTCTTACCACTAGGGCCATGTCCTCCTGTTTGTTCTTACCACTAGAGCAATGACCTTCTGTTTGTTCTTACCACTAGGGCAATGACCTTCTGTTTGTTCTTACCACTAGGGCAATGACCTCCTGTTTGTTCTTACCACTAGGGCAATGACCTCCTGTTTGTTCTTACCACTAGGGCAATGACCTTCTGTTTGTTCTTACCACTAGGGCAATGACCTCCTGTTTGTTCTTACCACTAGGGCAATGACCTCCTGTTTGTTCTTACCACTAGGGCAATTACCTCCTGTCTGTTCTTACCACTAGGGCAATGACCTCCTGTTTGTTCTTACCACTAGGGCAATGACCTTCTGTTTGTTCTTACCACTAGGGCAATTACCTCCTCTCTGTTCTTACCACTGGGGCAATGACCTCCTGTTTCTTCTTTCCCCAAGGCAATGACCTCCCTGCCTGTTTCTTCTTACCACTTACCACCAGGGCTATGGCCAGTGCCCGGACTCCATTATCGCCCAGTCCGTGGCCAGCGAGCGTCATATCCGGTGTGGACTCGGCCAGTCTCCTGGTAACGTATGAGACCGGATGTACGTCATGGGTCCCGCAGGCGGCGCTGTAAGCCAACACGTTCAGCGCCGCGGCGTGCGCGCGCTCCAGATCAACCTCCTCCTCCCCCTCCTCCCCCTCCTCTCCTTCCTCCACCCCCTCCTCGTGTTTCTGTGCGACACAATCTGGATCAAGATATATCTATATTATACATAATTATATATGTTTCATTACACAATGGGCAGGCTGATTAGTCCTTCATATGTTATATATCTGATCTTCATCTGGTCTACCTCTTGTTTAAATCTGGTGTACCTCCTGCCTAAATCTGGTGTACCTTTTGTCTAAATCTGGTGTACCTCCTGTCTAAATCTGGTTTATACCTCCTGTCTACATCTGGTCTACATCTGGTCTACATCTGGTCTACCTCTTGCATAAATCTGGTCTATACCTCTTGTCTAGATCTGGTGTGCATCTGGTCTACCTCTTGTCTACATCTGGTCTGCCTCCTGTCTAAATCTGGTCTACCTGTGGTCAATACCTCTTGTCTATATCTGGTCTAAATCTAGCCTGCCTCCAGTCTACATCTGATGTAGATCTAGTCTATACCTGGTCCAGATCTGATCTATACCTCTTGTCTAAATCTGGTCTACCTCTCGTCTACACCTGGTCTACCTCTCGTCTACACCTGGTCTACCTCTCGTCTACACCTGGTCTACCTCTCGTCTACACCTGGTATACCTCTCGTCTACACCTTGTCTACTTCTCGCCTACATCTGGTCTACCTCTCGTCTACACCTGGTCTACCTCTCGTCTACACCTGGTCTACCTCTCGCCTACATCTGGTCTACCTCTCGCCTACATCTGGTCTACCTCTCGTCTACACCTTGTCTACTTCTCGCCTACATCTGGTCTACCTCTCGTCTACATCTGGTCTACATCTCGTCTACACCTGGTCTATTTTCCGTCTACACCTGGTCTACCTCTCGTCTACACCTGGTCTACCTCTCGTCTACACCTGGTCTACCTCTCGTCTACACCTGGTCTACCTCGCGCCTACATCTGGTCTACCTCTCGCCTACACCTGGTATACCTCTCGCCTACATCTGGTCTACCTCTCGTCTACACCTGATCTACCTCTGGCCTACATCTGGTCTACCTCTCGTCTACACCTGGTCTACCTCTCGCCTACACCTGGTCTACCTCTCGCTTACATCTGGTCTACCTCTCGTCTACACATGGTCTGCCTCTCGCCTACATCTGGTCTACCTCTCGTCTACACCTGGTCTACCTCTCGTCTACACCTGATCTACCTCTCGCCTACACCTGGTCTACCTCTCGTCTACACCTGATCTACCTCTCGCCTACATCTGGTCTACCTCTCGCCTACACCTGGTCTACCTCTCGCCTACATCTGGTCTACCTCTCGTCTACACCTGGTCTACCTCTCGTCTACACCTGGTCTACCTCTCGCCTACATCTGGTCTACCTCTCGTCTACACCTGGTCTACTTCTCGCCTACACCTGGTCTGCCTCTCGCTTACATCTGGTCTACCTCTCGTCTACACCTGGTCTACCTCTCGTCTACACCTGGTCTACCTCTCGTCTACACATGGTCTGCCTCTCGCCTACATCTGGTATACCTCTCGTCTACACCTGGTCTACCTCTCGTCTACACCTGGTCTAATTCTCGTCTACACCTGGTCTACCTCTCGTCTACACATGGTCTGCCTCTCGCCTACATCTGGTATGCCTATCGTCTACACCTGGTCTGCCTCTCGCTTACATCTGGTCTACCTCTCGTCTACACCTGGTCTACCTCTCGTCTACACCTGATCTACCTCTCGTCTACACCTGGTCTATCTCTCGTCTACACATGGTCTGCCTCTCGCCTACATCTGGTCTACCTCTTGCCTACATCTGGTCTACATTTTAGGCCACATGCTAAGCCGGATGGCTGACCTGGGTCGGACGCTGCCTGGTCGCTGGTATGTCTGGAGTCCCGCCCCAGAACAGGAGCGGTCAGCTGCCCGCGGAGTGAAGGCGTTCTGGTCGGCAGAGGACCCACGTCCATTGTCGGCGTGGAGGGACTGGGATCATGAAGTAACGCTCACGCATGCAATAATACATTATTATTTACTGGTGTGTACCATTTGACGGATCTTTGGGGCGGGGTGTGTTTAGGGAGGCCGAATTCCTTTTGTGGACTAGCCTTTTGAATTGATAGACTATTTTTCTATTGTTCAATTAGGGAGGGTAACGGTATAGTATTGCTGCCCCCCTCCCCCCACATATCATGTCATTGGGGAGGGTAACGGTATAGTATTGAACAGAGTAGTTCTATGAGCCTCAAATTTAGTCAAGCATTACAGGTCGACCAATAAAACGGACAAATTACCCACCGCCAATAAAAAAAACACGCAATCTGCTAACGATATCAAGCCGGGTATGTTTTACCGGCCTAATCATGGGTTCCACTTGCCTGAGGCGAGAATAGTCGGACTGATAATGTATGAAATGGTCCTTCTCATATCGATTGAGATCGCCAGATAGAGCACAACTTAGACACTGGATCCGTATTCAATCTGGCCGCAAGAGTCTTACAATAGGGCGCCTTAAAGCTGCTCACAGAACAAGTGTTTTCTAGTCAACGTGTTTCGTACGGAAATGATGCATTTTGTTCCATATCGTATTGTTTTCTAAATGCAATAAACAATAGGGTACCCGGTCAAATAATTTCATGTAAAATGTAAATACATCACTTCCGGTAAAATTATTTATGTATAAGTTTCCACCGGGAAAATATAGATGCATGAGTAACTTTAAAGCCTCTATTTTATTGAAGATAATTGGACTATATGATTGCTGTATGAGCAGCTTTAACTTTACTCGCATGGTTAGCATATTTGTGACCCTCTGATAGTCCAGTAAAGGAACCGAGCAAACTTAGCGACAAGTGCTTGTGATCCGTGTGGGTAATTTACCATTTCACCACGTACCTGCACTTCAGTATCAATAACGAGGTGAGGGGGGGTGGTGGGGCTGGTCAGGTGTTGGAAGGGCGATATGCGGACAAAGCAAGTAACCTAGAGGGGGACTGGTTGCCACACGATCGTGAAGCTTTCGTGCAATATGCTTTATAAAACATATATTCAATCAAGCATTTGTTAGATCATAACAACTAACAAGTTGTGGAGAGTTGAAAGAGTATATAGAGTTCGATTCCGCAATTTGTTTAATGGCATAATCTTTCTGTCAGAAGAATGTTCGTAGATAAGCACCGATCCAAAATGTTGACGTAGGGCGGGTAACCGGGGAACGACCAGGTGGTGGTCTAACTCCTCAAAAATAAGGGATACCCCCACACGAGATCTGTGCAAAAGGATAGCCGCGGTCAATACACAACCCCCTCCTTCCCTTCCTTCCACCCCGTCCTTCCGCCCTTGCTGAACACAAAACACCAAATTGCTTCACACATGCGGTGACATCATAAATGCCCTAAATTATCACTCACCTACAAATTAACGTCGCAATGTTCTCAATATATACCGAAATCCCAGGTGCTGGTGAACGCAGTTCACTTAAAGTCTTGACGTAATTTTAAGCCACGCATTGCTTCGACCTCCATGTTCGCTATTAACACGGCAGCAGAGCGACCTCCATGGGCGAGACCTCCGATATGCACTGCGCGTTGTCAGGCACCAAGCTATTTGTACCAGGCGGGAGAGGTACGTACCCCTTCATGTATTATACCGCACCAAGTGTGACGTCAGCGGCGTAGCTACGAACCAGCATAACGGCGACAGGACACAAGCTTAGCGCTTCCGCAATCCATATGGGTCTGTTGACACCGAGCAGCAAGGCTTTGGTGGGCGGGCCGGGTTGGGTGGCTCGGCGCCGGGGGTTCCATGGCAGAGGATATAGAGTGAAGGTGGGGGTGCGGGTCGTGTGGGGATGGGGAACAGTGTATTTGATATTGTAATCGTTCGATCAGTGTACATGCACAGGTCGTTAACGATTAGCGTGGCGCGTGGCATGAGGGGAGGGGGGGTGGGGTTGTAGGGAGTATGTGTGAATATATGTTCTGATACCGCCACTACGGAAGCACCTCGGGTAGTCAGAGATGATAATCTAGGTGGATAAAGCGGTATTGAAGCGTTCAGCACCGCTCATTTCAATAATTCACCTAAGGGTGGGTCATTCAAGGTTTGGAAGATGAGGTGGGGGTCCATTTTGTGGAGAACTGACGACCGGAAGAGGCGTGTGGGGGGCGGGAGGAGTCTCATGTAAACGTAAAATGGACGATCGAGCGGGATGCGGAAAAAGAGAGCAAAACAATAAGAGAGAGAGTGGGTCGGGGTATCCACGGGGTGCATCCATTAGTGTGTATCTAGTCAGCAATGCACCGTTGCCACGTGGAATTCAGACACCATTTCATAGATTACCAGGCAAGGCGTTTTGCCAGACACCCTTTTATAGATTACCAGGCAAGGCGTTTTGCCAGACATCCTTTTATACATTACCAGACAAGGCCTTTTGCCAGACACCTTTCATAGATTACCAGACAAGGCGCTTTGCCAGACACCCTTTTATAGATTACCAGGCAAGGCGTTTTGCCAGACACCTTTCATAGATTACCAGGCAAGGCGTTTTGCCAGACAATGCTTCATTAGATTACCAGGCAAGGCGTTTGCAGGGCGCCCTTTCATAGATTACCAGGCAAGGCGTTTAGCCAGACACCTTTCATAGCTTACCAGGCAAGGCGTTTTGCCAGACACCCTTTTATAGATTACCAGGCAAGGCGTTTAGCCAGACACCTTTCATAGATTGCCAGACAAGGCGTTTAGCCAGACACTTTTCATAGCTTACCAGGCAAGGCGTTTTGCCAGACACCCTTTTATAGATTACCAGGCAAGGCGTTTAGCCAGACACTTTCATAGATTACCAGACAAGGCGTTTAGTCAGACACCTTTCATAGATTACCAGGCAAGGCGTTTAGCCAGACACCTTTCATAGATTACCAGACAAGGCGTTTAGCCAGACACCTTTCACAGATAACCAGGCAAGGCGTTTAGCCAGACACCTTTCATAGATTACCAGACAAGGCGTTTAGCCAGACACCTTTCATAGATTACCAGGCAAGGCGTTTAGCCAGACGCCCTTTTATAGATTACCAGACAAGGCGTTTTGCCAGACATCCTTTCATAGATTACCAGACAAAGCCTTTTGTCAGACACCTTTCATAGATTACCAGACAAGGCGCTTTGCCAGACACCTTTTCATAGATTACCAGGCAAGGCGTTTAGCCAGACACCTTTCATAGATTACCAGACAAGGCGTTTAGCCAGACACCTTTCATAGATTACCAGGCAAGGCGTTTAGCCAGACACCCTTTTATAGATTACCAGGCAAGGCGTTTTGCCAGACATCCTTTCATAGATTACCAGACAAAGCCTTTTGCCAGACACCTTTCATAGATTACCAGGCAAGGCGTTTAGCACGACACTTTTCATAGATTACCAGACAAGGCGTTTAGCCAGACACCTTTCACAGATAACCAGGCAAGGCGTTTAGCCAGACACCTTTCATAGATTACCAGACAAGGCGTTTAGCCAGACACCTTTCATAGATTACCAGGCAAGGCGTTTAGCCAGACACCCTTTTATAGATTACCAGACAAGACGTTTTGCCAGACATCCTTTCATAGATTACCAGACAAAGCCTTTTGCCAGACACCTTTTATAGATTACCAGACAAGGCGCTTTGCCAGACACCTTTTCATAGATTACCAGGCAAGGCGTTTAGCCAGACACCTTTCATAGATTACCAGACAAGGCGTTTAGCCAGACACCTTTCATAGATTACCAGGCAAGGCGTTTAGCCAGACACCCTTTTATAGATTACCAGGCAAGGCGTTTTGCCAGACATCTTTTCATAGATTACCAGACAAAGCCTTTTGCCAGACACCTTTCATAGATTACCAGACGAGGCGCTTTGCCAGACACCTTTTCATAGATTACCAGGCAAGGCGTTTTGCCGGACAATGCTTCTTTAGATTACCAGGCAAGACGCTTGCAGGGCGCCCTTTCATAGATTACCAGGCAAGGCGTTTTGCCAGACACCCTTTTATAGATTACCAGGCAAGGCGTTTTGCCAGACACCTTTTCAGAGATTACCAGGCAAGGCGTTTAGCCAGACACCTTTCATAGATTACCAGACAAGGCGTTTTGCCAGACACCCTTTCATAGATTACCAGGCAAGGCGTTTTGCCAGACACCCTTTTATAGATTACCAGGCAAGGCGTTTAGCCGGACACCTTTCATAGATTACCAGACAAGGCGTTTAGCCAGACACCTTTCATAGATTACCAGGCAAGGCGTTTAGCCAACCACCTTTCATAGATTACCAGACAAGGCGTTTTGCCAGACACCCTTTCATAGATTACCAGGCAAGGCGTTTAGCCAGACACCCTTTCATAGATTACCAGGCAAGGCGTTTTGATTCATATATTACCAAAAACTTAAACACTCTTCCAACGAGTGCCTATCAGGAATATTGTACCACTTATGATGAAATATTGATATTTTTCATAAAAGTGGCGTATCTACACTATTTCGTGCTAATTTGATGCTAAAGTAATATATTATGTTCGTAATCTAACCAAGTATAGCACTTTCCAGTAAAGTGATAACGCGTATTTTCATTAATCAATGTGTAATCAACATTCAACGGCTCAAAATGTGCCGGCCAACTATAACAAGGATAGTGTACTATCCTTGGATAACCCGATCTCCAAATATTGATTGACTAACTTCTACGAAATTAGGGCCGGTTGCAAAGCTAAAGGATCGTTTAACTTGAAATGAAAATCGGTAATCGCTAACTTTGATTTTACTCATTTACTATATCTTTGCAAACTAGTCCAGATGCACTGGGCGCATTTCTTTGGTAGTTCCGTATATCCCTGCGTTAACCCGAATACGCACGTTACGCATCGGTATACCGCCCGACACTTCTTTCACCCGGGTATGGGTGCGCGCGCATCCATTCGGTATGCCGATGTGCCCCGTTCAAAACAGCACGGGGCATTCTGGAGAAGATGGCGGCTGATTGAAAGGAGATGAGAGTAGGTTGGTTCCAGTGTCCCTACTTGCACCGGATATGCACGGTGTGTGCATTTCATTGGAATAGCCAATTCTTCGCTGCGGCGTGACGTCACAATGACCTTGCGCATGCGTAACTAGCGTAAATAAAAGCACGTGTCTATCGCTCGGGGTGAAAACAAACGTCATTTTGTCGTCTGCTGTATGTGCAGACAGTGTGTACTTCTGCACGGTTCTGGTGCATGCATTTGTTCGTTGCCTTTCAGCCACTATTTTTAAACCATGGCGTATAATTATTGCGAGCGATTACCAACTGCCGCCCGCAAACGGTACATTTTAAAGATTGAAGTCGCTGGTTTAAGTGAATGCCCATATAGACTACCGGCAGATAGGTGGCGCAATGATCCGACTGAATGGCCAGAAGTGACATATGCTGATTTGTACAACTACTTGGTGTCTTCTCCTGGTGAGTAATTTATGCTAAGTTTAGTTGGACTCTTAATAATAATAAAATAACAAGTATATTTTTGGGCAGTGGAGGGGAATAACTTATAGATCTAGATCCACTATAGATCTACGCTTAAAGTATGTGGAAATAGACTTGATGTAAAATTAAGCTCATTGGGATAAAAATGTGCTGGACAAATTTAATTTCGTTGAAATATAGCGAAATTAAATAGTTTATTAACAATAAGCTGGGCATTATTCTCCACACTTCCTTACATGAGGTGCAAATGACAATTTAAAGTAACTGAAAATGTGATTGTCTTATATGCATTACGTTATGACTGAGACACTGAATATTTACCGACGTCTATAATGTGTCCCATTACGCATTAATTTACACCAGTTCCAATGCATTTCACGAGGAAGAAGAGTGCCGCGAATAGTATTTATTGCTCTAGACCATGCCATTAATGAATTGAATGTAATATATAAAAGGAACATGTAAATAACAACACATTCAGTTGGAAATAAGGATACAGTATGGCACATGAACAGAGCAATTTATATTTTTCATTGCCTACCTTGTATTTAGATACAATATGCAATACCTTAATAAGGCAGTATTAAATTAAAGTATTCTGTCCATGGAAACAGACAGGGCTTCATATTATAGCTAAAATTAAAACAAATTAACTAACATATGAGCATATCGACATTTTACATAACCATAATTTTGATAACTTTAGTAAATTGTTACTTTTCATCCTGGCCCTTATGATGGGAAGGCCATGAAAAATTGGAGAGGGCTAGACTCCTACAAAAGTGTATTGGCTGGCTGGGTGCAAACCGTGCAGCATACGAAAACAGACACTGGAGTTGTGTTCATGACCCAAGTGCGTCCTTCCCAAAGGGTAACAGAGGAGCCCCATAAGCCATGGGCTGCAGTAGACCCTTTAGGCAACATTTTGGCGGCACATTGCAATTGCATGGCAGGGTAGGTATCTGTATTAACTTCATACATGTACGCCAGATATACAAGTTCAATGTGGTTATGATGGCAAGATAAGATCAAATACAATTTTACTTAGTCTCTATAAGAAAGGTTCAAAGAGTCATGTCCATTAGCACTTACACGCTATAGTAACCGACAATGACACCCGGATAAAATTAGTCTATATCTATTCTATTCTATTCTATTCTATTCTATTCTATTGTATATTCTATTCTATTATAATTATAATCTGTATTCAGGCTTGGTGAGTCCTGCACCCACATCGGAGCTCTGCTTTGGAAGGTGGAAATGGCAGTCCGCCATGGCTACACTGCGAGAACGTGTACAGAGGAAGCCTGCCGATGGAATGTCGACTTCGTTAAGAAAGTGAAACCCGCCCCTGTCTCCCGCATTCAATTCTTTAGCAGGTATGGGTTCCCATTTTCCATATTATGCCGTATATACTACCGTATATCCCAATGACTGTAACACACCACTCGCGAGCGTCGTTTAAAACACAATGCATGAGCTATCATATTAATTGTTGAAATAATAAAATGACATATGAAAAGTTAGAAATAAAGCCTAATCTAATAATTTAGAATACATGTATACTTATATACATATATATATATATATCCATCTATATAGGCCTACACTGCGACACTGTATAGACTTCTGCTATTTATTGCAGTAAAAACGAAACATCCTCCAGAAAGCGGCGTGCGACAGAATTTCAGACGCCAACGGCTGAGGAAAAGAAGTCTTTCTTGGACAGAATTGCCGGATTCTCCCAAAAACCCATGGCTTTAAGTTTATTTCACGAATACTCTTCTCCCTTCGCCCCTAAATCGCAACACGCTTCTGATATAGTTAGTTTACCGCCACCCCTTACCGATTTGTACTCCCAAGATAACACAACATCACTTCCCACTGACCTGAAAGCCCAAACTGACAAAATAATGCAGGAGTTCACCATCAGCCGGGATCAAATTAATGAGATCGAACGAGTAACGAGGAATCAGGCCCAAAGTTTGGTTTGGTTTCGTCAGCGAGCTGGTCGTATCACCAGTTCCGTGGTCCATCGTGTCCTCCATACCAGCATGACGTGCCCCGCGACCAGCCTGTTAAGGGCTATCTGTTCCGGCAAACCCCAGCGTATCACGTCACCCCCAGTAGAGTGGGGCAAAAAGCACGAGGCGGAGGCAATAGCAGCCTGTGTTGACGCTGAGTCACACCAGCACGTGTCCCTGGAGAGGGAACGGACAGGCTTCAGGATCCATCCTGATCGTCCGTTTTTTGGGGCTTCGCCTGACGCCTTGCTCAGGTGTGTCTGCCACGGACCTAGGCGGTTAGAGGTAAAATGCCTTTGGTCGGCTCGCGACCTCTCGCTTGACGAAGCCTTCGCTATGAAGGACTTTTGTTTGACGCGAAGCGAGGGATTAAAAGAAAAGCACCCATATTATGCGCAAGTACAGCTCCAGATGGCAGTATGGGAACTGGACCAATGTATTTTGGCCATATGGACGCCGAACTGGCTCATAAGGCAACATGTTACCCGCGATGACAGCTTTCTGGAGTCACTGATTGACACTGGTAAAACGTTTTTTGTATCACACATATTGCCTGAACTTTTAACGCGTCGCGTCACTTCGGACCAGAACTTGACCGCCATCCCTGTTATTAGCGGGGGAGAGATTTCCGCAGCCCGTACCAGCACGGTGCGCCGCGAGTACTGTATCTGCCACACTCCTTAGGAGGATGGCAGCGTATACGTAGGCTGTGATGGGGAAACATGCCAAATTGAGTGGTTTCATCTGTCCTGTGTAAATTTGAAACGTGTCCCCAAAAAAGCATGGTATTGCACTACCTGTAAGAAAGGCAGAAAGAACCAGCCTAACCAGAGTAAATAGGCTCAATATTATATATTATGTAACGCATTTTCCTATTTTTCCATCTTTCCCCAACAGACTCGCTGAATGCATTATAATTAAGGGGTGAAACTCCACTCTCTGTTGCACTGTATATATGATCAACATGAAGCTCATGCTGGGACTACGCTATGTCGCTTGGCGAGACTTGTTGCGTATCATACGCGTCACACGGTGCTGGCTCCGGGGTATGGTTGTCCAGGTGAGGAGTTGTGGCGGCCGAAGTGATATCTGGATCTATGATTGATAGGGAGTTATTAAAGGATCGAAAAGTATTTTTCACATGTTATTAGCTTTCGTGGACTAGGGATGATACAAAACGTTTATAAATCTAACTGTCATAATTTGGCAATATCAGCGTCAATGCGAATAAGAGAACTTCAGTTTGTAAACCAATGAGACAAGTTTCACGTTATAGCGATGGTTATAGGGATAAACTACTTTTAAAAGCGCACCGTGTAGCAATTCTGATCCATCCAAGTCCATCTCCTTCACCTCTCCTGCATCTTGTTGTGCACATCTCTTCGTTTTTTCTGCTGAGTATATTGTTTTGCAAGATTTTAAGGTTAAAATTTCTACGAAACTATATTTATGCTGTGATATTGTATCTGCATGTGTTTTACATTTTGTTAAAACTGCCACGAAATCTTATCGCTTTCCCACCATTTTTTTTATATTGCAGGTAAAATAATTTGTCTATTGAATGAGACGGAGGGGAAAGATTGCTGTGTGCCTTAAGAGAGAAATAAAATTATGTACCTGCTCTATCTCCGTGTGCCTTCCTTTTTTGTAGCCGATCGTAACGCTCCACGCTACTCTGCCCACGCGACATCGTGTTGCTTGTCCGATGTGGGAGCAGCGTCGGCGTAAAGTCCACATGGCTGGGGTCTCTACTGGGCTTTCCTTCATTTTAAAAACGTCAGAGGGGTACAGGCTTCTTTATAAACAAAGAACCGTTAGGCCTAGAAATGCACGTTTAGTTCGATATTATTGGGAGATCAGCCAACGATGTCTATCATAACGCACCCCTCTTGAAATGAATGGTAACAGCCTGCCGTCAAACTTGGATGTCTTGGAGTGACATGTGACGATTGTACAGCTTATTAAATTATAAAATTAAATTAAATTTATATTAACGAAAATCTTTAAATTCGACCAGTCGAGTCGCACAATTTTGGCGCGAGAGATTTCGGGACTTCAGAACAAGTCTCTTTTAAACCCAATCGAAAATCGTGAGACCCATTGGCGCCGCGGTAGAACATGGGACTTTTGATTATAGCAAGTCGAAAAATGTAGGTTCGAATCCGAATGGGTAATTTTAAAAAACACATTTTTGCCCTTTAAATAGTAAACATTACATACCTGATACAAAGTGGTTACTGCAAATATGAACATTTCCAGGATTTTGAGGTATCCATTTGGTCCCATCCTTGTTCAAGCGATTCAATGCAGTTAACCAACGTTCTAGGCGGTGCTTTTCCGTGGGAAAACGAAAATAAGAAATCCCAGAAGTTTTATAATTATGATTAGTGCATCCCCACGCTTTACACTGCTTAGGCATGTCAGGATTAAATCTTTAAACCAGGTGTCCAGCCTTGAGAGAGAACCTAGTTTGAGACCGTAGCCACTGACACTGTTGCAAACGACGCGACGGAATGCGAGCACGTGCGTTTGTTTTCACCTCGTACTAGTGGCGCTACCTAGCGAAAGCGGCGACGTAACCGGAAGTCCGCAGCGGTGTATTCCCTATCGGCGCACCCGGAAGTGGCCTGTCACGTGTTGCGGGTACCGGGTGGGATATCGAACCTGGCCCAAAGAAATGCGCCCACACCCAATACATCTCTTCCAGTTCTCTCAGTACCCTACAAGAGCGCCTTTTGACCGAGATGTCTCAACTGTGTCCTAATACTACTAGACGTTACTACGAAATGTGAATAGACATTTTGAGATATCCCTCAAAGTAGTTCATGTAATACTTACTTATATGTAAGCGTTAGTAGCATACTGTTACCGTAAATATATTAATGTGGCAACTGTTCACCGCTAGCGAGAAGACACTGAAGAATACGAGACTTGCACACATAACCCATTGAGATTGTAACTCTCCGGTGGGTTATGGAACTCAGGCCCACGGGGTTAAGCATTCTTTTGCCAGTTTATTATGGCATTTAATCAGATGGGGATCTGGCCAGGGGGATCTGGTTCCGAAGCACAAATAGCAAAGTCCTTTTTTTGCGGACCACCGCGGCATTCAATGCGGCATCCACCCTCCTGTTATCAGTTTAATAGCGCCACCCCCACCCAGCTTATGATTTCTAGACCTACCCCCCCCCCCCCCACCCCCTCGCACCCATCCTCTCCATAGACCCTGTAATTTTGTTACCGATGGGTCTGTTTATTACATATTATCGTCCATGGTTGGTTCAATGTCACTTGCTGACAAGACCGGAAAGCCAAGCTACGCGGCACTGATCAAGGATAGTGTTCGCTGTAAGTGGAATGAGGAGTGAAACCATGCGATACACATGTTCTCCCGCCTTACTTGGGCTCCATGGCTTATGTACTCAACAACCATAACTGTTGTCATAATTATTGGAGCCTTTGAATAATATATAACCAGTCTGAACACCACGTGGAAAACGTTCCTTCTTGCACTTATTCGCCCCTCACATTGCATGCCTCTGTCACAGCCTCAGTCCTTCTATCCGTCCCTCCCTTGCTGCCCTCTCATGCTACCCCGGTCAGTGTTCCTCTGTCCCTCCCTTGCTGCCCTCTCATGCTACCCCGGTCAGTGTTCCTCTGTCCCTCCCTTGCTGCCCTCTCATGCTACCCCGGTCAGTGTTCCTCTGTCCCTCCCTTGCTGCCCTCTCATGCTACCCCGGTCAGTGTTCCTCTGTCCCTCCCTTGCTGCCCTCTCATGCTACCCCGGTCAGTGTTCCTCTGTCCCTCCCTTGCTGCCCTCTCATGCTACCCCGGTCAGTGTTCCTCTGTCCCTCCCTTGCTGCCCTCTCATGCTACCCCGGTCAGTGTTCCTCTGTCCCTCCCTTGCTGCCCTCTCATGCTACCCCGGTCAGTGTTCCTCTGTCCCTCCCTTGCTGCCCTCTCATGCTACCCCGGTCAGTGTTCCTCTGTCCCTCCCTTGCTGCCCTCTCATGCTACCCCGGTCAGTGTTCCTCTGTCCCTCCCTTGCTGCCCTCTCATGCTACCCCGGTCAGTGTTCCTCTGTCCCTCCCTTGCTGCCCTCTCATGCTACCCCGGTCAGTGTTCCTCTTGCCCACCATGCTCATCCTCCACTTGTCTATCCTTTCCTCCATGACTATAACATGTACCTAAGCCCAGTCATTTCTCTGTTCTTATCGGTCTGTCATCTCCCCGCCCATCCTAATACACTCGTTTTGTTTCACCCCCACTTACTCATATCACCGGGGACCTGGGTGGAAGCAATCTCAAGGGCAGGGGGAGCCTTTATGGGCAGTCACGGGGGATTAACGCTTAATCACCAGCCTCCCCCTCACCCCCACCATCCCGACCCAACCCACCCACTGTCCCAGATATCAACCCCTGACCCCGTCCCCAGATAACAACCCCTAGCCCCTGCCTCAGATATCAACCCCTAGCCCATGTCCCAGATATCAACCCCTAGCCCCTGTCCCAGATATCAACCCCTAGCCCCTGTCCCAGATATCAACCCCTAGCCCCTGCCCCAGATATCAACCCCTAGCCCCTGTCCCAGATATCAACTCTAGCCCCTGCCCCAGATATCAACCCCAACCCCTGTCCCAGATATCAACCCCTAGCCCCTGTCTCAGATATCAACCCCTAGCCCCTGTCCCAGATATCAACCCCTAGCCCCTGTCCCAGATATCAACCCCTAGCCCCTGTCCCAGATATCAACCCCTAGCCCCTGTCCCAGATATCAACCCCTAGCCCCTGCCCCAGATATCAACCCCTAGCCCCTGTCCCAGATATCAACTCTAGCCCCTGCCCCAGATATCAACCCCAACCCCTGTCGCAGATATCAACCCCTAGCCCCTGTCCCAGATATCAACCCCTAGCCCCTGTCCCAGATATCAACCTCTAGCCCCTGCCCCAGATATCAACCCCAACCCCTGTCCCAGATATCAACCCCTAGTCCCTGTCCCAGATATCAACCTCTAGCCCCTGTCCCAGATATCAACCCCTAGCCCCTGTCCCAGATATCAACCCCTAGCCCCTATCCCAGATATCAACCCCTAGCCCCTGTCCCAGATATCAACCCTAGCCCCTGTCCCAGATATCAACCCCTAGCCCCTGTCCCAGATATCAACCCCTAGCCCCTGTCCCAGATATCAACCCCTAGCCCCTGTCCCAGATATCAACCCCTAGCCCCTGTCCCAGATATCAACCCCTAGCCCCTGTCCCAGATATCAACCCCTAGCCCCTGTCCCAGATATCAACCCCTAGCCCCTGTCCCAGATATCAACCCCTAGCCCCTGTCCCAGATATCAACCCCTAGCCCCTGTCCCAGATATCAACCCCTAGCCCCTGTCCCAGATATCAACCCCTAGCCCCTGTCCCAGATATCAACCCCTAGCCCCTGTCCCAGATATCAACCCCTAGCCCCTGTCCCAGATATCAACCCTAGCCCCTGTCCCAGATATCAACCCCTAGCCCCTGTCCCAGATATCAACCCCTAGCCCCTGTCCCAGATATCAACCCCTAGCCCCTGTCCCAGATATCAACCCCTAGCCCCTGTCCCGCATATCAACCCCTAGCCCCTGTCCCAGATATCAACCCCTAGCCCCTGTCCCAGATATCAACCCTAGCCCCTGTCCCAGATATCAACCCTAGCCCCTGTCCCAGATATCAACCCCTAGCCCCTGTCCCAGATATCAACCCCTAGCCCCTGTCCCAGATATCAACCCCTAGCCCCTGTCCCAGATATCAACCCCTAGCCCCTGTCCCAGATATCAACCCTAGCCCCTGTCCCAGATATCAACCCCTAGCCCCTGTCCCGCATATCAACCCCCAGCCCCTGTCCCAGATATCAACCCCTAGCCCCCTGTCCCGCATATCAACCCCCAGCCCCTGTCCCAGATATCAACCCCTAGCCCCTGTCCCAGATATCAACCCCTAGCCCCTGTCCCAGATATCAACCCTAGCCCCTGTCCCAGATATCAACCCCTAGCCCCTGTCCCAGATATCAACCCTAGCCCCTGTCCCAGATATCAACCCCTAGCCCCTGTCCCAGATATCAACCCCTAGCCACTGCCCCCAGATATCAACCCCTAGCCACTGCCCCAGATATCAACCCCTAGCCCCTGTCCCAGATATCAACCCCTAGCCCCTGTCCCAGATATCAACCCCTAGCCCCTGTCCCAGATATCAACCCCTAGCCCCTGTCCCAGATATCAACCCCTAGCCCCTGTCCCAGATATCAACCCTAGCCCCTGTCCCAGATATCAACCCCTAGCCCCTGTCCCAGATATCAACCCCTAGCCCCTGTCCCAGATATCAACCCCTAGCCCCTGTCCCAGATATCAACCCCTAGCCCCTGTCCCAGATATCAACCCTAGCCCCTGTCCCAGATATCAACCCCTAGCCCCTGTCCCAGATATCAACCCTAGCCCCTGTCCCAGATATCAACCCCTAGCCCCTGTCCCAGATATCAACCCCTAGCCCCTGTCCCAGATATCAACCCTAGCCCCTGTCCCAGATATCAACCCTAGCCCCTGTCCCAGATATCAACCCTAGCCCCTGTCCCAGATATCAACCCCTAGCCCCTGTCCCAGATATCAACCCCTAGCCCCTGTCCCAGATATCAACCCCTAGCCCCTGTCCCAGATATCAACCCCTAGCCCCTGTCCCAGATATCAACCCTAGCCCCTGTCCCAGATATCAACCCCTAGCCCCTGTCCCAGATATCAACCCCTAGCCCCTGTCCCAGATATCAACCCCTAGCCCCTGTCCCAGATATCAACCCCTAGCCCCTGTCCCAGATATCAACCCCTAGCCCCTGTCCCAGATATCAACCCTAGCCCCTGTCCCAGATATCAACCCCTAGCCCCTGTCCCAGATATCAACCCTAGCCCCTGTCCCAGATATCAACCCCTAGCCACTGCCCCAGATATCAACTCCTAGCCCCTGTCCCAGATATCAACCCTAGCCCCTGTCCCAGATATCAACCCCTAGCCACTGCCCCAGATATCAACTCCTAGCCCCTGTCCCAGATATCAACCCCTAGCCCCTGTCCCAGATATCAACCCCTAGCCCCTGTCCCAGATATCAACCCCTAGCCCCTGTCCCAGATATCAACCCCTAGCCCCTGTCCCAGATATCAACCCTAGCCCCTGTCCCAGATATCAACCCCTAGCCCCTGTCCCAGATATCAACCCTAGCCCCTGTCCCAGATATCAACCCCTAGCCACTGCCCCAGATATCAACCCCTAGCCCCTGTCCCAGATATCAACCCTAGCCCCTGTCCCAGATATCAACCCCTAGCCCCTGTCCCAGATATCAACCCTAGCCCCTGTCCCAGATATCAACCCCTAGCCCCTGTCCCAGATATCAACCCCTAGCCCCTGTCCCAGATATCAACCCCTAGCCCCTGTCCCAGATATCAACCCCTAGCCCCTGTCCCAGATATCAACCCCTAGCCCCTGTCCCAGATATCAACCCTAGCCCCTGTCCCAGATATCAACCCCTAGCCCCTGTCCCAGATATCAACCCTAGCCCCTGTCCCAGATATCAACCCCTAGCCACTGCCCCAGATATCAACTCCTAGCCCCTGTCCCAGATATCAACCCCTAGCCACTGCCCCAGATATCAACCCCTAGCCCTGGCTTCCGGGCTCAGATACGATCCATATATATATGCACGTTACATACAACCAGTTGGCCGATGAAAGATGAAGTTCGTTTCGTGTGCACGCGGAGACGGTGTCCCGCCCATCGCTCATACCGAACATGATAAAGACACAGAGGACACAATGGCTGCATCGCTTAAATAGCCAACCTCTTGGGGCGGGTCTGTCGCCAACCCCTGCCTTAATAACCAGTGATGTACGAGACGGGACCATCCAGTTTACTGCTTCATGGAGCAATAAATGATCCCGCGGTACGAGCCGGACTTTGGAGCATATGAGTCCCCCTGTCCCTGCTGAGGCCTCCCGGAAATACACGCTGGAAAATATTTCATTACCTGATATGTCATCATAATGTTTGATATATTGGCGGTAGGCGGTCGGGGGGGTCACAGCGACACAGCAGTGGTTCTCTATACACAACTTCCTTCTTTATTGTGGTCGGGGAGATATATTTCCCGGCGAGTCTAGGCGCGTACATAGTTGGGATCCGCAACAATACCAATATAATATATGAGTATATTATGAATATTTAAATTATCGGAGTGTGATGGTTCGCTATGGCATATGCACAGGGAGATCATGGATTTGTCATACCACTCACGGGACGCTTCAATGCCAGGGCAAGGGAATCAATGCTTGCACGGGATACGTGAGCCATAAGCTACTTTAAAGGTGATTCCCCTTCACATGTGAATATTGGAGCAGGCCATTCCATGGAGAACCAGGCTTCAGTGATTGTTAGCAAATAAACTATGCACGTGGAGTAAGTTCATGGAGAAAGAAAATAGAGAGCACAGACCATATGTACACATAAACTACGCCATTCCACTGAGAACTATACATCAATGAAATCATATCTCAATGAATGCTCAGAATTGAAATGTACACGTGGACTACGCCATTCCACTGAGAACCAAATATCAATGAATGCCCAGAATGGAATAATTAATGTAGACTAGGCCATTTCACTGAGAACTATATACCAATGAATTCTCAGAATTGAAATGTACACTTGGACTAGGTCATTCCATTGAGAACTATACATCAATGAATGCTCAGAATTGAAATGTACACTTAGACTAGGCCATTCCACTGAGAAGCATATACCAATGAATTCTCAGAATTGAAATGTACACTTGGACTAGGCCATTCCACTGAGAACCCTATATCAACGAATGCTCAGTATTGAAATGTGCACTTGGACTAGACCATTCCACTGAGAACTATATATCCATAGATGCTCAGAATTGAAATGTTAATGTAGACTATGCCATTCCACTGAGAACCATATATCAATGGGTGTTCAGAATTAAAATGTACACTTGGACTAGGCCATTCCACTGAGAACCCTATATCAACGAATGCTCAGAATTGAAATGTGCACTTGGACTAGGCTATTCCACTGAGAACCATATATCAATGAATGCTCAGAATTGAAATGTTAATGTAGACTAGGCCATTCCACTGACAATCATATATCAATGAATGCTCAGAATTGAAATGTTAATGTAGACTAGGCCATTCCACTGACAATCATATATCAATGAATCCTCAGAATTGAAATGTACACTTGGACTAGGCTATTCCACTGAGAACCATATATCAATGAATGCTCAGAATTGAAATGTACACTTGGACTAGGCTATTCCACTGAGAACCATATATCAATGAATGCTCAGAATTGCAATGTGCACGGGGACTAGGTCATTCCACTGAGAACCATACACAGCAAAGTGTTGTGTTAACGCATGAAATATGCGCTTGGACTTATTTCAATGAGAACCATATATATCAGCGAGTGGTCACAAAGGAGCTGTACACGGGGACCAGACAGTGCCACGGGGACCGTTATATAAATCAGTGTTCGCTGGTGGACAAACCTTTCACTTCATCAAACTGCTCGTTAGCACAAAACCCTCCAAGGCATGGCTCTCAGACGTAGCCAGGCATATTTCCTTTGCCGGCGAACCGGAATCGCCCATCTTAACGCTTCCTCTGCCATAATGCTCGCTGATTGGACGGTCGCCCCATGATAATTGCCAATCAGACACACAGTAGTATTCACTGAGGCTGCAGTGTCCCCAGGGGGCCGACTGCCAGGGTTTGATGGCCCGCAGTTATTGAGCACTAGGCCGAATTCAATTCTGCTTCGCCTGGTGAGGTATGGGGTGCGGACCGTCTGCTATTCGCCCTGTGCTGTTTCCACCGTGCGTGTGTGTGCCGACAAACCCACGTTGAAATGGTCCCGCCTCATTTTTGCTTCTCATTTCCTGATGTCGATGGCTTTCAATCTGCTTGGCTTCCTTGCCATTGAATAAAAAAACTTCTGTGATTCCACGGGCTTTCGGTTCAATCGGTGCTGGATTTAGAGGAGAATCCCCCAATATTTCTTATCAGTATGCCCAAGATGGCGTCCGTGGATTGCGATGTTCATGTCTTTCCACAACGCGATATTATAACACGTTTCAATTTCGTTCGCGTCAACCCAACATGTTGGTGCATATACAATGGGATAAATTCGATTAGATGTGGTGGACAATTGAATTACTAGCTTTGCGGATCTGTAAACGTATTGCGCTTTGTGAGGAGAGCATGGCGTGAAGATCACGCTACCTGATAGCTTAAGTGTAAGATCATGAAGCCAATCCCGACCGCAAGAGCAGTGCCAGTGAGAAAATATTGTCTAAAGATACGTTTCCTAAAAGAACAAAAATGACAGTTACGACTTCGCAGAGAAAAAAATATTTTAGGTTTCAAGATCCCTATTGTCGCCCATAAGTGTACTTTCGGTGGGCGCAGACATTTAATTCCCCCTGGCCTTCTATCGATCAATCATGATGAAGGACACTACGCGGGTCACTACGTCACGGGAGCGGGTGATGGCGTACATGCGCATGTAAAATACAGGTCTGCAGATATGGATTGGTTTCCAGCTCTATGAGGAATTGACAAAACGGGACGTCCCTGATCCGGTGAATCGTTTTTGAACTCACGAGTCAAATAAATGAGGACTGGTAACGGGCTGCAACAGCGGTGGGAGCGAGGTGGGATATATCAGACCGCTATCGTGACGTCATCATCGGCTGCACTTCGCTACCTCTATGTCCGGGGCAGAGCTAGCGTTCAATCGATGATCACTCCGTTATCAGATTCATAAAAAAATATGTCATTCTGGGAATGAACTTCTTTGATTTCATAGCTTCAATGAAAAAGCATTCATCGCTTGTCTTGGCTTTCCCTTTAACATAGTTCTTAATTTAAATATCAATGGTCCCGCTCCCCCTAAAGAACCCACGTAATAAGCGAAACTGGAATCAAGGCCTCGTGACGTCACTGGATACATACAACGACACTGTTGAAACGGTGTCTTGCACACATCCTTCACAACCCGATCCGCCCGTGCATTGTGACAAAAACAACCCTAGCCATGATCTGGATGGAAACAGCCCAACAGAAAGCCCTGTTGCCTGCGCCGCTTGCCAGCAGGATTGAAATAGACAACCCCATCAACGTTTGACTTCCGGTAATGCGGGGAAGTGACTTTGGTGGCACGTGCCCCGCCTACCGATTGGCTCCTGCTCACGGCCGCGCCGGGTTGTGGGCGATAGTGGAGGAGTGGGTGGAGGGAGGGGGTGGAGGAGGGCGCGGAGGATGGGGGTGAAGGAGGGAGTGGACGAGGGGGTGTATTTTCTATTGGTGGATATTGTGTAATGGTAGGACATTTCCGCCGCGGTTCTCCCTCCTTCCTTCTGGACCGCAGCCGGTTGTCAAGGCTGGCGTTCACCGGATGTTGCCGAGGCCCGCGACGCCATTTTCATTTCTTCTTCCCGCCTTCTCGCAAGTCTTCGTGTCGGCGGCGGCCTTGGGTGGGAGGACGTGATTGGCTGTTAGATTAAAGCATCGCCTTGCCACCAGACGTCAGCACTGGACCGTGATTTATGGTGTGTGGTGTGAGGGTGTGGGGTGAAAGTGAGGGGTGGGGGTGGGATGAGGGGTGGCGGGGAGGGAAGGGGGTCTGAATGCGGTTCCGACCGAAGTGGTGGAGAAGACAGAGCACTTAGCGTCGAGACGTGGTGTGACCTGGGGCCAGGATGGTTAACGAGGGGTTCGTGGGGGCCGGCCACCCTGATAGTGGTGGGGTGGTGAGGGAGGGGTCTGGGGAGGATATGGGGGGAGGGGCTCGTGTGGTGTTGGTCAGGATGGACAATGCGGCTCTCCCAATGTGCGTCTTGTCCGTGAACCTTATATTCATATCCCAACCAGCTAATCCCTAACCTTTCACATCCCTGCCTTCGCAATAAGAGGGGGTGGGAGGGGGTCACCAACCCCTTTAGGTCATGTTCCGACACGGTCCCCGAAACCTTCCACTCACCATATATATCACGGGACCCATGACCCCAGAAGTGTCGTCTTTTATCTCGTCGAGGACATGCTCCGGCCCCATTTCCAGCCACTTCCCCCTCCCCCTCCAGCCCTGCCCCCAGCACTAACCCCACCTCCATGCTTGCTGAGAAACCACATGCAACCCTCATCCCGCAACCCGCTTAGCAACCTACGGCGCAATCCCTGCTTAACACGCCCACCTACTTGTTCACCCCCGACCGACTGGTCTTCCCTACACCCCCCCCCCTCCCGTTATCCACACACACCCTCCACCCTCCCCCCCGCCCAATGCCCAGCACGGGCGCGTGGCAGAGCACCAGGCCAGGCAGCCCCACGACTGGTCACCCCCTCCGATCAGGGCCAGGGCCATGGTCGTTGCCGCTGCCACGGCCGCTGCCACTACCACTGCTGCTGCTGCTGCTGCTGCTGCTGGCGGTTCTGAACCCTGCTGCCTGTGGCGCCTTCGCCGCAAACAGGATTTCAAAGCAATCAGATAGCGCAAAAGCCTTCTGGATGGCCAGAAGATCCGCTGATCCCACGTTTCCCAGGCGGTACCCTGCCCCCCGAGGATAGGCGACAAGCAAGCCACACAACCTCATACGGCCTGACGGGCGAGGCACCTTTCACTCGCTATATCCAAGGACGGGGACAGAACAAGCCCCAGGAATCATAGTGGATTTCACACTTCAGTGGCCAGCTGCCAGCCGCCAGCCGTGTAACTGGGGATCCCATGGAAAGGTCGTCATTGGTTGATCGCCTCGGTGGATGGAGAACAATCCCAGGATAGGATGTAGCGGGCAGATACACGACGAACGTGTTCTGACAGCCACCGAGAGGCGTTCGATCCAGACACTCGAGCTGATCCAGATAGACAGAGATGTTATTGAACGTCTAGAGAGCCAGGACGTGAGAAACAAAACCAGTAGGCCTACCAGTCGATTGAAAAGTCGTGATGGACTAATAGGTGTTTTATGGTTAATGCCTGGTGTGTATATCAATGAAGGCTATATTATCAAATGTGTGAATAATTTCCACGTTGCATATCTGGCCAATAAATAGGATAATTTACTTTCTCAATATTTGCGGATAAATATCCAAGAAAAGTGTGAGCAGACATCCTTGGATGCGGATCACATCGTGTATGAAAGAAAATTAGCCCCACGTGGGACTTGATCAAATTCGTGTCAAGGGCATTTGGCTATAAGTGTAATCTATTTAAGGCCTGATCATGGATCCAGAGGGTGGATGGTTCAGACTGGTTTGTAGCTGCAAGAGAAAGCCTCGTTTCGGCCGATACCAGGTATATCCAGCCCAGCCTCTCATCAAATCAAGCGCCTTCTCCGCCAAAGGGGATGCGATGGGCAAAGCCCTGTCGTCCCCCGGAGTGAATACCCTATCACTGGCCATCAATTCCGATGACAAGCGGCCTCAGCATCATAGGGTGGACAACCCTGACAGGACCGCTGGGTTGACCCGGACGGATCCAGGGCCAGATGCAGTGCTGAGGGAGCTGGCGGTCAGCAGCGGCGCAGACAGACTCCGCGTGTCGACTGTCCACGGATATAATAAGAGAGAGGCCGGGGGAGTCGGCGTCGGGGAAATGGACAAGGTAACGGACCCCCGCGGGGAAATGGACAAGGTAACGGACCCCTGCGGGGAAATGGACTCATCGCGGGCGTGCCAGACGGTCTGGGACGTCAGACAGAAGGGGACAATTGTCTCCGAGCGACGGAACGCGGCCGCACAGACACCACAACAAAGGCACACGACACAGCTCCACGACTTCAAACGTTGCCCTGAGCAACCGGCGAGATCACTGTCTAGACACCAGAATAAAATAGACAAGTGTTCATGGGGCGATAAATCATCGCAAAGCCATTGCAAATCGCTGGATCACAATTGCGAAGAAACGTTTAGCGACACGACAGATTCCAGTAATCATGCACCCGCAGACATTATCGATAACACGCCCAACGTAAAACTGAATTCATCTCAATTTCAACGGCCTGTAAAACATCGAGCGACAGCGGAAGCCGCGACGAGCAACGAGAGTGTGTGGCTGGGAACAGATCCCACCAATAGCTTGGGCGGCAGCTGTCAATCGGGGACGCTGTTTGCCGATGCCGCTGGATCAACAGAGAGCGACCTGGAATCAAAGGGGATGCCAGGACCATCCACGGTGGATTACTGCACACGCCATGTGCATGAACTCAACAGTTCCTTGTCGGCAGCGGCCATCAGTAAAGGCCATGGTGTCATCAGTAAAATTCCAGGCGGTTTTATAGCGTTGAGAGCGGCTGAAAAAATGGATGGAAATGAATGCACAGACTCCACCGCTGGATTCTATGGTGATTGCTGGACTGAAGACTGGGTTCTCGGCGGCCGTGTGGACGCGATTGAAGGCCCTGTCAATGCCAACGCTAGATGCACTGGCAGTTTACACGCACAGTCCTCATCAACTGAAAGTGAGAATGATAGATTTCACCGCAGGAGCAGCTGCGAATCGGTGGACGCAGAGGAGTACCGACAGTGTGGTGGGTATACCACGGAGGGACAGGGAGAAGAGACGTTTAACGCCGCAGACATATTACAATTCTCACAACTTGCCCAACTCCCCGCCAATGCTAATGCATTGGTCACCATGGCACCGACTCATGCGGCCATTCCTAATGTTAAGGATGAGGATGTGAATGGCAATAATAATACAGCTATTGTCATTGGTACCCCCCCTCACCCTCCAGGTTCATCCCATGACGCCAACTGTGGGTCGGTGCCACCGCGTGATAACAATTACGTCACTGACGCTGGTACAAAACCACACTGTGCGGCGCCACGCAGACAAAGCTCGTACCCTATGTCGCCAGATAATAGTGAACTAAATGCTAACCACAACACGACGACGCCCTCCGTTGCCTGTGATGGGGCTTCTGCGCTAAAAACACACGAATCTCCGTGCGACAAACCACGGGAACCACCACTGCTAATCACCGCTAACACCGGTCGGCAGGCCCCACCCCAGGGCCGACCGAACGGCGAGAATAACAACAAAGCAAGGCCGGAAGATCACGAAGGCAGCTTGAACCCAATTTACAGACAATTATCATTTAGCCCACACGGCGGGGCGGGTACGGAAGACCCCGGTTTCTCCGACGTGCCGTTACATACCGCCCAGACAGGGGGCAGGCGAGGTGCCGGCGCTGGTAAAACAGGTTCCCAAAGCCTGCACACTGATCAACGCCTGACGTATCTCTATGGCGATCTCGTGAGCTGCCTTCTGAGGAATAACGCCATCACTAGGAGGTGAGTACATCGAGCCTTCAATACCCAGACAATCGTAAAGACGCAAACACACCCGCTTTAACATTATGTTGTAAAACGAACAGAAAAAACTCTTTACAGTCGTTTATATCACAGCTTTATCCTCCTGGACTGGTCAAATTACATCGATTATGTGTCATCTACATTCCAGAATTAGAAATATGAATAGAAGCATTCTCCACATATATGTCATAGGCTTCTATAATAATCCGATATCCACCATAGCCAATAAACCGAAATCATCGACGATGATGTTTTAATATGTGACACTACAAAGCTAAACGGATCATCCTTGATCAGCACTCGTCGAGCGAAGGTAAAGAACGAAAACTTCTGCGTCCGAAGGGTTGAAAGTACTGAACATATATTTTACAAAAAAATAAGAAGGCGAACTGCCCATTTTTACAGGACTGTAATCGCAGAGGAACAAAGGACGACCTATAAGACAAGCACTACCCAGGCAATCTGCAAGAAATAGGATTTATCCTTACGGTGTTATCATTAAGGCGGGGTGTTAGCCCCAATGCCTTGGTTATATTGTCCATAGTGAACGTTGGATGTTAGTTTGGCCACACTGCTGTTGATCTTGGCCCAGACACGCGGTCCACGCAACCAAAACTCTTACTGAACCAGAATCAGTTGGATGACCTGCACCGTTGCACCAATATAGAAGCTGTCAAACAACGCCATGTATTCTGAAATTGTTTTACTAACTGATCTGATTAACCATTGCGTAAAGGCCAGTTTCTTGGTCAATTAATTCTTAACATCATTTACCCATTAAACACCAAATATTGAAGCAATCTGAGTGGTCAGGCACAACATTGTTGTTTCATAGTATGGTAAGTTTGGCATATATTAGTCACGAAATCTGACCAAACACGCGCATCAACCAATAAGAGCTGTACTTTTAGCGCCAATTAAGTGACGTAGATTCCGGTTCCGGTTTAAATGTTCAGGTTAATTATAGGCAGTTGGAGGATGTATCAAAATATTCAGATCAATTAGTATCATTGAGAAAGGAGAGAACCAGTACGTGTTTGATATGTTACATTTATAATATTTGGAATAGCAATTTACCATATGATCCCTTCAAACGCAGTTGTAAGCGAAAGAATAACAGTGTTGAACGTACGTACAGCGCACCAGGTCTTTAACAGGAAACCTACATTTACCTGACGAAATGATCTTTTATTCTTGATGGTTGAACGCATACTATGGGAAGATTTCCTATTTCTAATGGTGCTTCTGAATAAATCGAACGGGTGTTCTATTTTCCTGTATTACGTATTGAGATCCATGTCTTGAAAATCCCTTTGGACTCAGCAGCTGGAGTTCATAAGTGAACCTTACAATGTTTACCTGTTAGTATAAAGATATGAAGATTAATGCGACAACGCGTTCATCTCTTAATGAGAGAAGATCAGAAAATGTATCGAGTCATTTTCCACGAACAAACACTCAAAGTTACTCGAAGGAATCGGTGGAGAATTATTTTATGAATTGAAATTCAAATTAGATATCAAAAATCTGAAAGAAATATTAGCAAGGAGTCACCGAACAAACTACTTAAATTATAAATCACAAAGGCAATTGACACCATTTATCTCATCCGTTATTTATGTTATTTGCTTTCGTTTTTATCATATGAGGATTCCGTTTTGCTAGCTTGCGCGTCACCTGGCACCCAACCATATCTTTTCTTACACGAAATGAGAAAGAAGCACGATTGCTTTTTCTCGTGAAGTGACGGATGTCCGACCAAAATGCGTACATCGACAACGGTAAAAAGCAGAAAGATATCTACCGAACCCCCGATTGTGTGCCAAATAAAGCACCGTGTTTAGATAATGGATTTTGTCGCCATGGAGCGAGAAGGCATGGTAACGGCACATGCCTGGCAGGGGAGGGGTTGCGGCAGCAGGTGTCGATGGAGGGTGGGGGGCGGGGACACGGCAGGAGGTGGGGTTACGGAAGCTGGGGACTGTGTTATGATAGGACGTGGGGATAGCGGATGTCGTATGGGTGAAGGAGGTAAGGCTGAAGATATGGCAGGAGGTGGGGAGGGAGGAAGAAATGGGTCCGACCAGAGGTGGGGGGTAGACGATGGGTGGGTTATGGCGCCGTATGTGGAGATAGAGAGGTGGGGTTTGGGTTATTGCAGGAGTCGATGGGTGGGGGGGGGGGCGTGGGAGCGTCGGGGGGGCGGGGGGTCGAGGTAGGGTTATGGCAGGAAGTGGCGACGGTTGGTGGGAATGGGGTTACACCAGGCGGTGGCGATAGCCGTTGTAAGGGGGATGGATGAACGGTTGTGGCAGGTGGAGGGGATGGAGGATGGTAATATTGTAACAGATGGCGCGGATCTTATCACCCCCCCCCTCCCACCCCACCCTCACGCCCCACCCCACTGAGCGCATGGATAAGGATCAGGCCGGAGTTTTAGGATCAGATTGCTTGGCGCCTGCGCTTGTCATATGATCAGGGGAGCTATGGACGCCTGGCTCAGGAGACATCTGGATCTCGGACAGACTGAGCGAGACAAAGCCCGGTCTTAACGTGTCGGGGTTGGGCACCAGGGTGAGGCATGATTCCGCAGTGCTTCTTCATTTCCTCTACATTTTGTACGCCCCTCATCCCCATTCCTCCTGCTCTGCCCACCACCATGCAGCCCGCACCATAACTCCAGCCGGCTCCATTTCCATATCTGCCACTGACGTCATAAACCACTCCCTCGCCTCCCCCTTCTTCCCCCCGCATCACCAATCCCAACCTCTACTCCACCACCCTCGAACAACCCCACCACCAGACCCTCCCCCTCCCCTTCTACACCGTTAGGGATCAAAACGCGACTGCCGAGAACTAACCCGAACAAATATGGATTCAAAAGTGGACTTGTTATTTGGGCTGAAGGAGCGGGCCGCCCTGGAGCGTGGCAGGGGGCCGCCTGGTATTGGCTGGCCATTGATTTAGTGTCGCTGACGGGCTGAGTTTAATCAGCCGCCGAGCCACGTTTCCCGAGATGACATCCCCGGACACGGAATATAGTGGTCCTCCGTGAACTCAGACAATGAACTAGAGGGGTATCCCCTTCTCGAGCTGGACCCGTGGCGCCTGCAGCCTCGTGCACCCAGTCCCCGGCAATAGCCTGCGGGCGTCTTCTTTACAAGCGCACCATGCACCAAGTTATCATGAGGAATTAGAAATTATATTAATTTATTATTAATTTTCATTATGGGTTAAATGTAGTGTATCACAAATTCCGTACTACTTTCGCCATTTCGTTTTTAACCCATGCCAGCATGACCTTTTTTAGGAACATCATATATTTATATATGTATATCAAATTGCGAACCAGACGGGTAAATTGCAATCAATTAAACTATTGACGAACGACTGACAGATATTACTGTATTAACATATTATTTAATGTAAGGTATATTTAATTTAATAGTATTTAATGTAAGGTATAATTAGACATATCTAGGCATAATCAGTGATTTGTTTGTTTGTTTGTTATTATGTAAATAGCGAAAGACGAAATATGTTCCTTTTGACTTGATTTGAGCCCAAAATCTCATTACAGTCTATTTCACGGCCGTTGCTTTCTATATGAGCCATTGCCAAAAAAAATTAAAAAAATTGTAGTATCAGCGTGCGTTTTTCTGCTGCCGTTTTAGTGCTAGGTACGTAGATAATTAAGTACAATAACTGCGGTCCTCTCGCGGCACAGAAAGTACATATAAACACTGAATGCGTGATGCGGCTAGGAGCTAAATATACGGGGTGGATCGTAATAGATCTCGATGGGACTTGGCGATGAGGAAATTGATTACCCGCTGAGAAGGGTGGGGCCACTTCCATACTGTGGCCCGAGGCGGTGTCAGACTTGATGGATACGACAAGGGTGACTATGGCAGGGCTGGGGCGTTGTCTATGCAGCTGACTGGTCATTGCTTACAGTGATGGAGTGCGTGCTACTAGCGCTATATTTCCCTTTCTTCATTCGAGACTAACGCCTCATACAGTACAAAACTACCTACCACACCAGCCGGGCGTGTGTTTGCCGAACCAATGATTCCCGCGTCACACCCACAGTGAACAAGCTGGGTGTTTTTGTGTGTTTTTACTTGATCAGTGTAAGTGGCGGTGGTGTTGTCGACTGGCGGCGGAAGGCACCGCGGTAGTGGCGCAATGTGGAGGGAGGAAAACCCTCCCGAGAAGATCTATGTTGACCGTCAAGCCGGGGCCGCGTGATCAATCGTCTCTCTGTGGAGATGGGCGGCCAGCTTACTGCGTCTCAACCTGGCGTTTGTGGCCGGATCTGAGCCCGGATTTGAACGATCACTCTGAAAGATGACTGGGGTTTCAGCAAGATTAAACAAATTAAAATGGCGATTATTTGCTTGTTATTACATAGAGGGTAATATTGGGTAAATCTGCAAAGGAAACCATGATGCAAATTCCGCCATGTCCTTATTAGCGTCCGAAACTTGAGCATTTTAACTGTGTCTGTTGAATAAAGCCTGGATTAGTGCAATAAATGCATGCTAAAAGCATCAAGGCGAGACGCATGTTGTACATATACAGCATCAGGAAGTGAAGAAATCCACATGTCATGACGCGGTATGACGTTTTACTTCTGGGATAACGATGTGCGCAAATGTTACTTCCTAACACACAGAGATGATATAACTGCCAAGTATATGGGCCGTTATCTCCAGAGCGGGCCGCGGTCTGCACCAGATATTGGTGAGCGTATTAAGAATAAATCAACGGCTTCTTTTGCTGCAGATCGGATGAAACGTCTTCCGATAGCGATTCTTCCGCCGAGCTACGTCACCATGACAACGACACCGAGACTGACGGCGATACCTCCGACAGCAGCAGCTCAAGCAACTCTTCAACCTCATCATCGTCGTCGTCATCTTCTTCTGGGTCATCCTTCCACTCGTCCTCATCCTTGGATGACGCCGACTCCGTGGCCTCTTCCTCATCCATGTACCCATCGTCCTCCTCCTCCCCAACCCCGATATCCCCGCCCCTGTCCCCCATCCTCAGCCGCTGTGCCCCTTCCCAGCAACCGCCCAGGGACCAGCCTCCCGTCCCCAACTGTCCCCAAAGCAGGGAAGATACCCTCGGCGGTTCTGGTGCTTCCCCAGAACAGTTCAGGGATCGCCCCCCTGTGTCCAGCTCTTCTTTCTCTTCCATTGAAACATACAGAACTCAAACCCGACTGACGCCCCCGCCAGTCTCCGCCCCCTGCGACAGCCATGACGGGGTGGACGTCATCCGGCCCACATCCGTGGGGATGCCGCGACGGAGGAGGAGAACAAAGAAGAAGAAGCGCGCATGCCAAGTTAACGTCCCTCCCCCGGCGTTAGCATTGCTATAATATGATGGCACCAAGGCACCACTGCGTCATGCGTAACTCTTGCCAATCTATCTGTGACACGTGTTCATCGATTGCCACATGGAACTGCGTTAATTAACGTGTTATTTGACTGAAGCGCAAAAAGATGATGTAGAATTATCAGCTCTACATCGCATTGTTGGTATTATCGCATGTGGTTTGTCGCAAGTCCTATGTTTTTGAGCATAGACATTTACAGCATACACTGAAGCGTAGAAGATGCACAATTATCACATATAAACATGTATAATTGTAATTGTAATTGTAAAAAAAAATGGCTACTTAATACATGCGATCGGAATCTAGGGCAGTGTTCATAAACCACATATAGATTACGGATAAACTATTAATTCAGAAACTGTATTTAATAAAATGTTTGACACTTTCCTGATTCAGAAAATCCATTCAATTGGTGAATATTTTTCGATTTTGGACCACATAAGCGTTCGACACTTGTTCTGCTGATAATAATAGTCGTTATTGACAAGTCACAGTGATTAAGAGTTAAGTAGATGTGTGTAGCCTAAGTATGGATGATAAGTAAGTCTGATACAGTCCCTGACCCTGGCTCCAGTACGTATCTTCGTACCGCTTTGAAGGTAACTTATTGCGACAAATGCCGTCTAGATTTTGTATGCACGCTAGCGAAAGTATTCATTTACCTGAGTCTACTTCTTACTATCTATATGCAGCTCTTGGAGTGAGTTCGGGTATGCGAGCGGACTAGTCTGACTCCGCGGAGTGCAGAACCGAACGCGGAAATTGCGGTCAGATGCGGTCACATGGTACATTTTACTCCCAGACCTTACTTCCTACCCAGAAGAGGATCATGAGAATTTCGAACATGGCGTCCAGGCCCCACAATACGCTAAATATATATAGCGTAGTATTTCTCCTTGCCAACAATTTCTAAATATTATTTTAACAACGAGAATAAAATAATTAACGCAACACGTATCTCTTGATTTATTGATATTACTGTTTAATAATCTTTATGATTTGGGCATTACTGCAAGTGCAACATTCACGCAGATCGCAGATTTTGCGTTTGGTTTATATTTATCCGCACACGAGCAGAATGTATGAGTGCGCATGCTCCAAATATCTGCGCCAATTACTCAGGTCGCATATCCAAACTCTCCCCAAGTGGCCACGTTATGCGAAAATCCCGTGGTAAGCTGAAGGCAAAAAACACAGCGATTAGGTTCCGAATAGTGTCAGTGGTAGCATGTGGTTCCTATATGCTGAAAACATTAAGTAGCAGTGCAACATTCATGTAGCGGTGAGTGATGAAAAAACGTGCAAATGTGCCTTATTATGCCAGAAAAACTGCACGATTGCAATGATGGAAGTTATAGAATAATATACAATAGAGAATTGTAATGGGAGTGGTAGATTAATACGCAGTAAAAAATGATAATGGAATTGTTAGATTAATACACAGGGGGAAATGACATGTGAAAGCTATATTTTATACTGGCCATCCGGCGGTCATTATTCTCATCTGAGTATTCATCGAATTCTCCCAACTTATGCCGCCGTCTATGTATGTATGAGCTCCTTGAAGCGAAAGCACTGACTGATACGGTGCGTCAGCCACTCACAACTTTACATGCGGATGATTTACAAATGGCAGGTCCGCTTGTGTATGTTAACTCTATTATGGCGGCAATAACAGGAGTCAGTGTCGCCCGTCCTCACTGTATATTGCTGTGGACAAGCGCTGAATAGGCTCTTTGTGACTAGGCTTTCTTTGCCATTTATGAGCAGGCCGAAGCCTTTGAAGGCGTTTTGCTCATTGGTATTCCGCACGGTAGGACGCTCCGTCCCATGCTTGTCATCCTGAGAGCCAGGGATAAGGACCGATTGTTTCCCTCAGGTGCCGCTAGGGGGATACTCACTGGAGCCTCCATGGACGCGACGAGGTCCACTTCCGCCCCAACCCCCACTACCCCCAGTCCCTTCTCTTCCAACTCTCTATTCTCAGCCCCTATCTCGGCCCCACCCAAAATCCCCACCCAAAATCTCCAACCCCTACCCCAATCCAAACCTCCTACTCCCATCCTCCGTCCACCTGCCAGCATCTCCTACACCCACCCCTTCCACTCATCTCTTCTACGTCTCAGTCCCTACCCACATCCCTCACCTCAGCCCCCATCTCAAGCCCTCACCTCAGCCCCCACTTCAGCCCGCACCTCAGCCACTCTATCCCTACCCCCTACCTCTACCGCCGTCTCCTGGTAATCCCTATGGAGGGGCAGATGGACGGGTAGACGTCGTGCCTGTTGGGGGCAGATTGACTGAGGGCGGGGCTGGGGAGAGGGGCAGATGGACGGGTAGACGTCGTGCCTGTTGGGGGTAGGTTGACTGAGGGTGAGGCTGGGGAGAGGGGCAGCGGGTCATGGATTTAATCTCCCAGTCCATACATGCTTTCATGGAGGGGTTCACACAGCGAAATGCATTAAGACGGCCACATGGCTGTGTTCCAGACAGATTTGACCAGCTGTCCGTCTCACTTACAATCAACGAGTGTGACGTCACTGCCAACCAAGTATGCCTAACACCGGAACTAACGATTACGAAAAAAATACTTCTGACGAAATTTTGGCTCCTTTATCTGTTTTATAAAACAATGAGGAATTCGCAGTTCTAAAATTTAGTGAAATATACCACATAACATGGATGCATGTATTACGTTTAGATTTCGTGATTCTGTCTCGTAAAAATCCATCTTCACTGAAAACATATATATTATGACATAAACAATTGTCTTTGTATAATATATCTTAATCGTGGCTGAAAGATTACTTACTTCCCATCAAGTCGGATAAAATGGGAAGCGGGATAGGGAGGTAGCACACCAATAATGAAGCGCAATTTGCATCAAAAGAGAAAAAGAGCCCCCCCCCCCTCCCCCCTCCTACGGATCCCTGAATGCGTCAATGATGCTGTCTGGGGACATCTCCATCAAGTAATGGAGTATTTCTGGCAGTTCTTCCTAACCAGTATACGGTGAGAGTCCTAACCTATCTAACACATGGAAACTTCGGACTCAGAGGCACTGAGCAGGGTGACCTTGGGCGCCATATCGATGCGCCCTTGCACAATTCATAGGCTCGGGACATTCATTATATCTTTATGTATATGAAGACTGAACATCGGGGGTTTTGTGGGAGAAAAGGATCAGGACTGGAGCCGTGCGCTCTTACCCTCACCCCCTGCGACCGTGATCTGACCATTTCACGAGCTAACGGACAATGCCGTGTTACAGTCCGGGTATCGGTATAGTTATAGTCCACTTAGATATTCGGGTTGAGCAAACTCATAAAGAATAAACACATTTACCCAATAGGATCGACCTCGGCAGTCGGATTCAATAACGCACCGGGAGTGCTGCACCTTGGCTGGGGAAGGCAGCCACGTCACGTTCCTTGCTCTCTGGCGAAGTCACGCCTAGGGTTGATGGCCACTTCCACCGCGTCTTTGTTTGTCTGCAAACACCATTCCCCAGTCCATCACCCCCTGCGTTGTTTGCAGAGGCCTCTATAGGGATGCTGGACGTGTGTGGCCTGGTTGTTGGCCAAATGGTGCACATACGCGTTAATGAATTTACCCCCGTCACGGATATGAGCACTTCTATCATTAGGGGACATGTCCCAAACGCAATTTTAAACTATCATGTCAAAATATCTCCGTAAACATGTGCTTATATATTACTATGATCAAGCATAATCGCAATGATAATGCACATTGTCTGAACATAATGAAGAGGGGCGTCTGCTTGTCAAACGTGGTCGACTATCAGCAAATCGACCCGGGAGCCATTCGAAAATATTGTTAATCGGTTCCTACATATATTCCTGGTTGCTCGTTCTAGCCAATGGCTCAGCTCCTCTTACTGACGGATTCACTTCACCGGACCTTGTCTCATGTTCCCAGCGACCATCGAAGTATATAATGTAGAGCCCTAGATGACCCATCTCGTTCCATCCGGGCTACTGGCTGGCCTGGCGACTCGGATCACATCACGGGGACAGTTATGTCTGATGTAAGTGGCCGAAGCCAATAAATATCCCGCATGTCGTGAGATTGAACCAAGTCCATACAGCTTCAATCTCTGTTTGATTAAGCCAGTGGGTGGCGTAAAGGTTGAAGTTATCGTCTGTCTGTCATAAAAGGGATACACTGTGAGAATATCTTTATTCGATCTGAAATCATTCTACGAGCATCGTTTCAACCGACAATCGAATTTAAGGCTCTATGCAAGTACCGGGTTTAATTGCAGTGACATTTAAAATAAATGCCGGGAAAAGCTACGTTGGGATTTGAGGTATAGAACATGTCTTAATAAACAACCTTATCCGGACTGGCGGTGAGGCAGGAAGACAAGCCATCCACCACCATCAAGTCCAAAGGTCGTGCTCATTCCCCTTCCTCTGATTTGAAGTTTTACTGTCAGGATGTGACTAGAAATGGTAGACAACGAATTCCAGGAAAGGATGTTACCAAGAGAGTCTGCTTATTATGGCTGGGCGTTATTTTACTTTCCCTAATTAGACGTCTGTAGATTTGCCGACTTGTAGTCAAGCCGCCAAGCCCAAGCCCTGTATCTCACTCAACCCACTTAGCCTCCGGGATAACGTGGCCGGGATGAGACAATATATCTCCTGCCCTGATGGCTGCAGACAAAGGAAATGCCATTCCGAAGCATCGCAGACCCCAGGAAGACCCATTCCGGTAGACAGGTCAAAGCCCCTTCCGTCCATTTTCCGCAACGGATCCCGAGGCAACGCAACCAGACTTTATAACGAGAGACGGGCGTCAGCGGTGGCTCTTAGGGAGCTTTATAGAACACATAGAGAGTTGAGTGTTGGATGAATCCTGCGACGACAGGTTGACTATAGCAGACGTGATACCCAGACGATCAGGAACAAGAAACCTGGAGATATATCCTCAATATATACAGAAAGATCTCATTGTCCAGTTGTGACTAAAACTCAACTTCGTCTTCTGTGGAGCGCAAAAGGTATTCATTCGTGGAAATCAATCTCAGCCTTTGTGGAGCCAGAATCTAAGAATCCACTGTAAGATGGGTGGTGGCCTATGCTTATGTTAGGCGACGGCAAGTAGCAGGGCATAGATCGAGGGTCTCGCCTATGATGAAGGAAGCAAGCTATTTCCAGAGTGCCAAAACACGGAATGGTCTTTCGGGTCACATTGGGCAATTGTTCAACATATATAGTAACCTACGTGGGATCGATGTGTTGGTGTATATGTTAGTAGATGATGAGAGAGACACCCACTGGCATACACTAGGAGCTCTTTCGTTGGTGCTTCGGGGACAGCTTGCTGTCGCATTGAGGCACATTCTCCGGTAAAAGCATTGCGCCGAGACACGGCGTGCTGTGATACGTAAAAGATGTCCTCTCGCGTCAATGAAGATGAAGGCCATGATAGTCATACCATCGGGTCTGACCGCCATAGGGACGTCTGTCTAACGCCAGGCAAAGGGCGTTCTCTGAAACCGGCTGAAAACAATTGACGGGGCCGTAGAATCACTGGAATAAACGTTTGATTGCCTCCGATATGTTACCAATATTTAATCCAAAACGCATAAGGAAGCACACCAATCTTGCGGTCCAATATTAAATCTCGTGCAAAAGATAATGAAGGGAAGGGCGGGTGGGGGGGGGGGGTCAAGGGGTATTGACGTTCCTCGGGAGCGGGCTTTTCATTTCACCGTGAATTGGGAATGAGGAAAATAATTCTTCGTGAACCGGGAATGAGATATTAGCCGACCGTCGTGATCAGTGATTTTCATTAATCGTGAACTGAGATTTTAATGCTAAATAACCGCGAATCGGGAAATCGCCAATTTATATTAAGTGTCCGTCCCTTCCATTGTATGCGGGGGGTTATCCGTTTAATTAAGACCCCCCCCCCCTTTGCTCCCCCCCCCCCCAAGACGTTTGTCCCCTTCGGGAGTGCAAAATCCAACTTCCTAACACACCGGAAAACATGGTGAAGACATGTGACGAGGTAAGGCGCCTGTACGTCACAAGAAGAAAGTGTAATTCTAAACCCGATTCTTATTTCCCCAGCTAAGTCGTTCTGGCGAAGGAAATTGCTTGCATGTCATACATGCTTCCCGTTATTGATATATGAGTGGCATGACGTGCAGGTTAATGCACCATGCTGAAGAATCCTATAGCATTCGTGTTTGATGTTGCAGTTCAGCCTTTGCAGCCCGTTACAGGAGGATTGGGAAGTCATGCAATTCAGACGGCGTAAACAACCAGATTTCCAATTCGGTTGTCATTAACCATGATCCTTCTTCATGCAATGTTCGAAGTAACTGTGGAGTTACCTACACATTGGTCTTAACCATTTAGTGCATCAAAATCACACAATGTATTCAATTGCAGTATGCTGGCGCTGAGCAATGTGACACACCGCGCCATACATTGTGGTTGGTGGTCAATCATGGCTTCAATTCGAGTGATTAGCAAACAGCCATTGAACTATCAGGCTTGTAATATCAAGCTATCGCCGATCGTTAAGCAAATCCAGAAGACAGGCTGAAGGATACCTTAACCCAGGAGTGGTATAGCAGTGTACACGGTTCCCCGAAATGACCTATCTCTGCAACAGAAAAAAATAATTTCCAACAGGAGATGTACATGTTTTGTATTAGTGTAAGAACGTTTCGCACCGCTCTTGCTAAGTTCAGATGTTCTTCACACACCCTAGCAATAGTAAAGGGAAGACACGACGGCACCCCAAAAGAAAACGGAATATGTTCTAGTTGTGGAAAGCGCGATACCATGGTTTTAGACGATGATTTTTATTTGTATTAGTCTGCCCATTATATACAGAATTTCGACGAGTATATTTATACCGAATGTATTGGACCTAGCAAACGAATGAAAAGCTTATAAAACGAATGGCATCGGAAGAACAATTGACTCTGTGTATGCATGCGGTCCAGTGTCGCCGTCCCAGCGTGGCATAGAGTCCGTGTATTATACCTTACTTCGCTGGGCCAAGAGGCCGTTTGGTCTGGTCTTGGTCGTGGTACACCATATATAATGTAATCTTCTTCTAGCATTGGAAATTCTACAAGAAGTCGTTAACTCTGGCGACCAGTGACAACACAAAAAACACTAGATGAAAAACGTCATGTAAAGTGTTTCTGGTAGCAATGAGATGATGTATGTGTGCAACAGGCTTGCGTTTATGCTGAGACAAAAAGAAGTTTTATGCATATACCTGAGAATGCCATCCTGCTAGTGGTTCACTGACAGCCAGCAGAGCGAGGACACGTGGTTCCGTCATGCGACCTTTAATCAATGTCATCTAAGCCCGTGTCATATACATGTGTCATCTCACGTGTGCCTTACTCGGTTCGACAATTATCTATGCAATTTATGTTTGCTTGTTTGGATTTTTCTTTCGCTTGCTATGTGAGGCAGCGGATTGAGCGATACTGAGTTATGCTGTCATTGAATGACACATTTCTTTCATTTCCGTTTTAGCTATTTGCATGGAACGACACACATATCGACTTCCTCCTTAGTGTGTGGGACCATGTCAATTAACATATGTTGAGGAATAGTTAATGCCTTTTATGAAAATTCGCTGACAGCAGTCTCTGCGAAAGGAAACTACCGCGGGATAAGGAATGTTTTAGATGTCAATTGAAGCATGCACTTGACGTGAAGTCCAAATCGAAAAACATGACGAAACTGACGGAAGTCCAGAATGCGAGAATAGGACGAGATCTGTATGACCTGTGGCCGGAGAGTGACGCGGGTGGCATACATAGGTGGCCATATAACGTACTGGCATACAGACCATCGCCTCTGACTCGACCTATGCTGGTAACGTTCCTATTCAACATTGGCTTTCTAAATGACATTATTCGAGTTAGCATAAAGCATTAAGCAAGAAGCATATATAACCAATGGAATTATTGAATCTCTATTTCACGCATTGACTCATTCACTTTTGACTTGTAGATCAGACTCTACACGTGAAATAAAAGAGGTTGCATTGATGTTGTGCTTTCTCATGTGATTTGCACACAGGGCGATAATTGGGGTTAGAAAAATAAACGCACCGCTCTAAATTATCCACGTGGATTTATGGCCGAAGCCAATAAATATCCCGCATGTCGTGAGATTGAACCAAGTCCATAAAGCTTCAATCTCAATTGATTAAGCCAGTGGGTGGCATAAAGGTTGAAATCATCGTATGTGGGTCGTAAAAGACATACACTATGAAAATATCTTTGTTCGACCTGAAAGCATTCTACGAGCATTAACTTCTCTTTCGTTTCCACCGACAATTGAATTTTATGCTCTATGCAAGTACCGAGTTTAGTTGCAATGACATTTGAAGCGAATGCCGGGAAAAGCTACTTTAGGCTTTTAGGTATAGAACATCTCTTAATAAACAACCTTAACCGGACTGGCGTTGAGGCAGAAAGACACATCACCATCAAGTCCAAAGGTCGTGCTCATTTCCCTTCCTCTGATTTGAAGCTTTACTGTCAGGATGTGACTAGAAATGGAGGACAAGGAATTCCAGGAACCGATGTTACCAAGAGAGTTTTGTTTATTATGGCTGGGCGTTATTTTACTTTCCCTAATTAGACGTCTGTAGATTTGCCGACTGGTAGTCAAGCCGCCACGCCCAAGCCCTGTATCTTCCTCAAGCCACTTAGCCTCCGGGATAACGTGGCCGGGATGAGACAATATATCTCCTGCCCCGATGGCTGCAGACAAAGGAAATGCCATTCCGAAGCATCGCAGACCCCAGGAAGACCCATTCCGGTAGACAGGTCAAAGCCCCTTCCGTCCATTTTCCGCAACGGATCCCCGAGGCAACGCAACCAGACTTTATAACGAGAGACGGGCGTCAGCGGTGGCTCTTAGGGAGCTTTATAGAACACATAAAGAGTTGAGTGTTGGATGAACCCTGCGACGACAGGCTGACTAAACTAGACGTGATACCCAGATGATCAGGGACAAGAAACGTGGAGATATATACAGAAATGCCTTATTGTCCAGTTGTGACGCGACTAAAACTCAACTTCGTTATCTGTGGAGCGCAAGTTATTCACTCAGCTGGGTCCAAGGTGGGTCCAAGTCTAGTGTTAGTGGGTGGGCCGGGACAGCGGCCAGTAGTGTTAGTGGGTGGGCCGGGACAGCGGCCAGTAGTGTTAGCGGGTGGGCCGGGACAGCGGTCAGTAGTGTTAGTGGGTGGGCCGGGACAGCGGCCAGTAGTGTTAGTGGGTGGGCCGGGACAGCGGCCAGTAGTGTTAGTGGGTGGGCCGGGACAGCGGCCAGTAGTGTTAGTGGGTGGGCCGGGACAGCGGCCAGTAGTGTTAGTGGGTGGGCCGGGACAGCGGCCAGTAGTGTTAGCGGGTGGGCCGGGACAGCGGCCAGTAGTGTTAGTGGGTGGGCCGGGACAGCGACCAGTAGTGTTAGTGGGTGGGCCGGGACAGCGGCCAGTAGTGTTAGTGGGTGGGCCGGGACAGCGGCCAGTAGTGTTAGTGGGTGGGCCGGGACAGCGGCCAGTAGTGTTAGCGGGTGGGCCGGGAGAGCGGCCAGTAGTGTTAGCGGGTGGGCCGGGACAGCGGCCAGTAGTGTTAGCGGGTGGGCCGGGACAGCGGCCAGTAGTGTTAGCGGGTGGGCCGGGACAGCGGCCAGTAGTGTTAGTGGGTGGGCCGGGACAGCGGCCAGTAGTGTTAGTGGGTGGGCCGGGACAGCGGCCAGTAGTGTTAGCGGGTGGGCCGGGACAGCGGCCAGTAGTGTTAGTGGGTGGGCCGGGACAGCGGCCAGTAGTGTTAGTGGGTGGGCCGGGACAGCGACCAGTAGTGTTAGTGGGTGGGCCGGGACAGCGGCCAGTAGTGTTAGTGGGTGGGCCGGGACAGCGGCCAGTAGTGTTAGTGGGTGGGCCGGGACAGCGGCCAGTAGTGTTAGTGGGTGGGCCGGGACAGCGGCCAGTAGTGTTAGTGGGTGGGCCGGGACAGCGGCCAGTAGTGTTAGTGGGTGGGCCGGGACAGCGGCCAGTAGTGTTAGTGGGTGGGCCGGGACAGCGGCCAGTAGTGTTAGTGGGTGGGCCGGGACAGCGGCCAGTAGTGTTAGTGGGTGGGCCGGGACAGCGGCCAGTAGTGTTAGTGGGTGGGCCGGGACAGCGGCCAGTAGTGTTAGTGGGTGGGCCGGGACAGCGGCCAGTAGTGTTAGTGGGTGGGCCGGGACAGCGGCCAGTAGTGTTAGTGGGTGGGCCGGGACAGCGGCCAGTAGTGTTAGTGGGTGGGCCGGGACAGCGGCCAGTAGTGTTAGTGGGTGGGCCGGGACAGCGGCCAGTAGTGTTAGTGGGTGGGCCGGGACAGCGGCCAGTAGTGTTAGTGGGTGGGCCGGGACAGCGGCCAGTAGTGTTAGTGGGTGGGCCGGGACAGCGGCCAGTAGTGTTAGTGGGTGGGCCGGGACAGCGGCCAGTAGTGTTAGTGGGTGGGCCGGGACAGCGGCCAGTAGTGTTAGTGGGTGGGCCGGGACAGCGGCCAGTAGTGTTAGTGGGTGGGCCGGGACAGCGGCCAGTAGTGTTAGTGTGTGGGCCGGGACAGCGGCCAGTAGTGTTAGTGGGTGGGCCGGGACAGCGGCCAGTAGTGTTAGTGGGTGGGCCGGGACAGCGGCCAGTAGTGTTAGTGGGTGGGCCGGGACAGCGGCCAGTAGTGTTAGTGGGTGGGCCGGGACAGCGGCCAGTAGTGTTAGTGGGTGGGCCGGGACAGCGGCCAGTAGTGTTAGCGGGTGGGCCGGGACAGCGGCCAGTAGTGTTAGTGGGTGGGCCGGGACAGCGGCCAGTAGTGTTAGTGGGTGAGCCGGGACAGCGGCCAGTAGTGTTAGTGGGTGGGCCGGGACAGCGGCCAGTAGTGTTAGCGGGTGGGCCGGGACAGCGGCCAGTAGTGTTAGTGGGTGGGCCGGGACAGCGGCCAGTAGTGTTAGTGGGTGGGCCGGGACAGCGGCCAGTAGTGTTAGTGGGTGGGCCGGGACAGCGGCCAGTAGTGTTAGTGGGTGGGCCGGGACAGCGGCCAGTAGTGTTAGTGGGTGGGCCGGGACAGCGGCCAGTAGTGTTAGTGGGTGGGCCGGGACAGCGGCCAGTAGTGTTAGTGGGTGGGCCGGGACAGCGGCCAGTAGTGTTAGTGGGTGGGCCGGGACAGCGGCCAGTAGTGTTAGTGGGTGGGCCGGGACAGCGGCCAGTAGTGTTAGTGGGTGGGCCGGGACAGCGGCCAGTAGTGTTAGCGGGTGGGCCGGGACAGCGGCCAGTAGTGTTAGTGGGTGGGCCGGGACAGCGGCCAGTAGTGTTAGTGGGTGGGCCGGGACAGCGGCCAGTAGTGTTAGTGGGTGGGCCGGGACAGCGGCCAGTAGTGTTAGCGGGTGGGCCGGGACAGCGGCCAGTAGTGTTAGCGGGTGGGCCGGGACAGCGGCCAGTAGTGTTAGTGGGTGGGCCGGGACAGCGGCCGGTAGTGTTAGTGGGTGGGCCGGGACAGCGGCCAGTAGTGTTAGTGGGTGGGCCGGGACAGCGGCCAGTAGTGTTAGTGGGTGGGCCGGGACAGCGGCCAGTAGTGTTAGTGGGTGGGCCGGGACAGCGGCCAGTAGTGTTAGCGGGTGGGCCGGGACAGCGGCCAGTAGTGTTAGTGGGTGGGCCGGGACAGCGGCCAGTAGTGTTAGTGGGTGGGCCGGGACAGCGGCCAGTAGTGTTAGCGGGTGGGCCGGGACAGCGGCCAGTAGTGTTAGTGGGTGGGCCGGGACAGCGGCCAGTAGTGTTAGTGGGTGGGCCGGGACAGCGGCCAGTAGTGTTAGTGGGTGGGCCGGGACAGCGGCCAGTAGTGTTAGTGGGTGGGCCGGGACAGCGGCCAGTAGTGTTAGTGGGTGGGCCGGGACAGCGGCCAGTAGTGTTAGTGGGTGGGCCGGGACAGCGGCCAGTAGTGTTAGTGGGTGGGCCGGGACAGCGGCCAGTAGTGTTAGTGGGTGGGCCGGGACAGCGGCCAGTAGTGTTAGTGGGTGGGCCGGGACAGCGGCCAGTAGTGTTAGTGGGTGGGCCGGGACAGCGGCCAGTAGTGTTAGTGGGTGGGCCGGGACAGCGGCCAGTAGTGTTAGTGGGTGGGCCGGGACAGCGGCCAGTAGTGTTAGTGGGTGGGCCGGGACAGCGGCCAGTAGTGTTAGTGGGTGGGCCGGGACAGCGGCCAGTAGTGTTAGCGGGTGGGCCGGGACAGCGGCCAGTAGTGTTAGCGGGTGGGCCGGGACAGCGGCCAGTAGTGTTAGTGGGTGGGCCGGGACAGCGGCCAGTAGTGTTAGTGGGTGGGCCGGGACAGCGGCCAGTAGTGTTAGTGGGTGGGCCTGGGCCAGCGGCCAGTAGTGTTAGTGGGTGGGCCGGGACAGCGGCCAGTAGTGTTAGTGGGTGGGCCGGGACAGCGGCCAGTAGTGTTAGCGGGTGGGCCGGGACAGCGGCCAGTAGTGTTAGTGGGTGGGCCGGGACAGCGGCCAGTAGTGTTAGTGGGTGGGCCGGGACAGCGGCCAGTAGTGTTAGCGGGTGGGCCGGGACAGCGGCCAGTAGTGTTAGTGGGTGGGCCGGGACAGCGGCCAGTAGTGTTAGTGGGTGGGCCGGGACAGCGGCCAGTAGTGTTAGTGGGTGGGCCGGGACAGCGGCCAGTAGTGTTAGTGGGTGGGCCGGGACAGCGGCCAGTAGTGTTAGTGGGTGGGCCGGGACAGCGGCCAGTAGTGTTAGTGGGTGGGCCGGGACAGCGGCCAGTAGTGTTAGTGGGTGGGCCGGGACAGCGGCCAGTAGTGTTAGTGGGTGGGCCGGGACAGCGGCCAGTAGTGTTAGTGGGTGGGCCGGGACAGCGGCCAGTAGTGTTAGTGGGTGGGCCGGGACAGCGGCCAGTAGTGTTAGTGGGTGGGCCGGGACAGCGGCCAGTAGTGTTAGTGGGTGGGCCGGGACAGCGGCCAGTAGTGTTAGTGGGTGGGCCGGGACAGCGGCCAGTAGTGTTAGTGGGTGGGCCGGGACAGCGGCCAGTAGTGTTAGTGGGTGGGCCGGGACAGCGGCCAGTAGTGTTAGTGGGTGGGCCGGGACAGCGGCCAGTAGTGTTAGTGGGTGGGCCGGGACAGCGGCCAGTAGTGTTAGTGGGTGGGCCGGGACAGCGGCCAGTAGTGTTAGTGGGTGGGCCGGGACAGCGGCCAGTAGTGTTAGTGGGTGGGCCGGGACAGCGGCCAGTAGTGTTAGCGGGTGGGCCGGGACAGCGGCCAGTAGTGTTAGTGGGTGGGCCGGGACAGCGGCCAGTAGTGTTAGTGGGTGGGCCGGGACAGCGGCCAGTAGTGTTAGCGGGTGGGCCGGGACAGCGGCCAGTAGTGTTAGTGGGTGGGCCGGGACAGCGGCCAGTAGTGTTAGTGGGTGGGCCGGGACAGCGGCCAGTAGTGTTAGTGGGTGGGCCGGGACAGCGGCCAGTAGTGTTAGTGGGTGGGCCGGGACAGCGGCCAGTAGTGTTAGTGGGTGGGCCGGGACAGCGGCCAGTAGTGTTAGTGGGTGGGCCGGGACAGCGGCCAGTAGTGTTAGCGGGTGGGCCGGGACAGCGGCCAGTAGTGTTAGTGGGTGGGCCGGGACAGCGGCCAGTAGTGTTAGTGGGTGGGCCGGGACAGCGGCCAGTAGTGTTAGTGGGTGGGCCGGGACAGCGGCCAGTAGTGTTAGTGGGTGGGCCGGGACAGCGGCCAGTAGTGTTAGTGGGTGGGCCGGGACAGCGGCCAGTAGTGTTAGTGGGTGGGCCGGGACAGCGGCCAGTAGTGTTAGTGGGTGGGCCGGGACAGCGGCCAGTAGTGTTAGTGGGTGGGCCGGGACAGCGGCCAGTAGTGTTAGTGGGTGGGCCGGGACAGCGGCCAGTAGTGTTAGTGGGTGGGCCGGGACAGCGGCCAGTAGTGTTAGTGGGTGGGCCGGGACAGCGGCCAGTAGTGTTAGTGGGTGGGCCGGGACAGCGGCCAGTAGTGTTAGCGGGTGGGCCGGGACAGCGGCCAGTAGTGTTAGTGGGTGGGCCGGGACAGCGGCCAGTAGTGTTAGTGGGTGAGCCGGGACAGCGGCCAGTAGTGTTAGTGGGTGGGCCGGGACAGCGGCCAGTAGTGTTAGTGGGTGGGCCGGGACAGCGGCCAGTAGTGTTAGTGGGTGGGCCGGGACAGCGGTCAGTAGTGTTAGTGTGTGGGCCGGGACAGCGGCCAGTAGTGTTAGCGGGTGGGCCGGGACAGCGGCCAGTAGTGTTAGTGGGTGGGCCGGGACAGCGGCCAGTAGTGTTAGCGGGTGGGCCGGGACAGCGGCCAGTAGTGTTAGTGGGTGGGCCGGGACAGCGGCCAGTAGTGTTAGTGGGTGGGCCGGGACAGCGGCCAGTAGTGTTAGTGGGTGGGCCGGGACAGCGGCCAGTAGTGTTAGTGGGTGGGCCGGGACAGCGGCCAGTAGTGTTAGCGGGTGGGCCGGGACAGCGGCCAGTAGTGTTAGTGGGTGGGCCGGGACAGCGGCCAGTAGTGTTAGTGGGTGGGCCGGGACAGCGGCCAGTAGTGTTAGTGGGTGGGCCGGGACAGCGGCCAGTAGTGTTAGTGGGTGGGCCGGGACAGCGGCCAGTAGTGTTAGTGGGTCGAAGATCTAGCCTATAGTGAAGGAATGAACGTCGTAATGGTCTTATGGGGCGCACTGGACAGTTGTGCAGCATATATTGTTGCTCGAGGTGTTGCTGGGGAGAGTGGCCTGCAGCAGGAGATTACACAGGTCGATGGTGGATGAATGTGATATCATCGAATTTCAGACACATCAACCAGATGGATGAATGAATGATGCAATGAAGCAAGAAGGCAACATCTGGGAACTGATGTATACCCACGATATAGCACTGGTCGATGAGTATGAGCTGGTGGATGGGGGGCGGGACAGAGACAGCATCGAGTTGAAATTCTGAGCTGACCGATTGACGTCCTTTGCACGCAATGTCCTGTGACACCAGCTCAATATACAGTACATTAATCTCTTATTTGCACATCTAAATATAATTAACGTTTTATTTTAGACCATGTTATAATGTGTCTGTACAGCTGTGTTCTTCCATGGAAGACACGGCGATAATAACGATGATACTAATACAATACATATTACTGCGTAACAAATAATTAAAATGAATTGGCCTATTAATGGATATCTAATTTCGGCGAACTGCAAGCACGAGGACGCGATATTTATTACCACCAAATTAAGACCAAAATATCTATATTTATTACCACCAAATTAAGACAAAATATCGTTGGTGCCTCCTAGCTTTCTGTCGCATTTCTGTCGCAACCAGGTTGTCCGATGAAAGCTCGGGACCGCACTGTAAAATTACAGAGAGCAACCTAGCGGGAGGACCCAATGAAAGGCGCGAAGACGCCTCATCTACTCGACACATTCAGTGCGCCGAGCCACTGCGAGCTATAATATGTAAAAAAATGTCCTAACCCATCAATGATGACGAGGGCCATCACAGCCACGCCATCGGGTCTGACCGTCATAGGGACGTCTGTCTAACGCCAGGCGAAGGGTGTGTGGCCGTAGTGTCTACGGAAGAACCAGCTTTCGTTGCTTCTGATATGACAATAAATGTCATACATAGATTATGAAGTGTGTTCCCTTCGGGTTGTAGAATCCAACCTCATAACACACCGGGAAAACTTGGTGAGGATATTTATAAAGGCAAGGCGCCTGTTTCGTCACCTCACGATAATGTTCTTTATGTTTCAGGCATTCTTTAGAGTCAGCACCGGACAAAGGAAGGGTCCGTGTATTTGGGCCAGGGCGAAACTCATCATCTACTAGCAGCAAAGATAAGGATCTAGTCCCGTTCCTGCCACCATTGTTTGACTCTTATGTGATTGGCAAACAGGGCGATAATGGGTGTTGAAAGGGAATACTAAACGTGCTCTAAATTATGTACGTAGGCATATGTTCATGGATTGCGTTAGAGCGGGCGGCCCGACTAAGGAACTGAAGTCTGCAGCTGCCATGGCACCATGTTACATATCCGACCACTGTATAAACTGGATCCCAGGGTGACTGCAGACGCAATCCCATTAACGACCGCACCAGACAACACACCGGGTCCTATCCTGTTATGGACATGTCAGACGATGCGACAAGTTGCTGCTAAGATCTGGTTATTGTTGACGTAATAATTCAATGAGAGCACAAAAGCAATAGTGTGAAGGCCAAGATGGTACAGAATGCAAGTGATGCGAATGGTGTATGTATGCGGCAGTCCAGGCAGGGACACAACTATCTAGCCCCCCCCCCCCCTCTCTCTCTCTCTCTTTCCCTCTCCCTCTATTTCTCTGTCCTAGTTTAGTCCTAGACCGCAGCTGGATATAAATGATGCGACCGTTGAACGACCTCATTACACATGATGTATGTGCTTGGGCAAGGTCAGGGAGGAAGTGGAGAGCCGCGTCGAGGCGACCCCGATAATGTATCAGATTATGCGGCATTACGAATTCAGCCGCTTTCACCACATGTCAAGCGTAGTCCACGTTGTGAGATCGCTGTGGCTGTGGCAGAATTAGCTTCGTTTGCCATTATGGCAGAACAGTAAAAAGTAACTAGCGCTTGTTATTACTTTATGTGAGAATATACCATACTTTGTACTGTGATCCCAATGCTGATCGGGCTACTCAAGGCTAGACATATTCATATTGTTGATTCTCATAGCTTGCATTAGGTAACAGCCCGTTAGGGTCTGTGTTGTTTGTACCTCTAAGGATACCCGCAATCGGTCATCAAAGCATAAAAGTCAGAAATGCACTACAATTCAGTAACCTATCAATATTATGACACGCTCGATTTCAGTATCAATGCCTTTACCATATAACGATTAAAGCAATATACTTACATACGCCATCTTAGATTTTTTACATTGTAGAATCAAGACTAAAAGTATCTCAAAATTATGATGCATATATGTTTTATATCTCTAAGAGTCGGTAAAACTACAATTTCAACATAAAACTGTGCGATTTATTTAAATCGCGCGCGGACGTGATAGCGAGCCGCAGTCGACATCACACACAAAATACCGAACAGCGAACAGGCGCGCATGAATATAATGCCGGCCACGAACTTCTGCTCCGGTGACCAAATTGCTTCTCTCCGGATAGCCCACAGGCTTTCAGGATTTAAATTCAAGACAACATATACTTATTTGACATGGGGAAGAGGTTGGTAATACAAACAATTACAGAATATATGGCTTTAACTGGAAAAGCTACAACTTAAGCTAATTTGGTACCAAGGGACATACCGTATTTAGATCAAACTAAAGAAGCAAAAAAGCTCTCTAAGACGTCTCAGGCTTTGCATCCCGCCTTGGCAATCCATATCTGGAATTTTTGGAGCAGTCATATCCGTAGGTTACCTGGTTATATCGCCACTTGGATCAAGACTTTGTCTGCAAACACTACCCACCAGTAGACCTCATCCCACGCTGTTTGCAGAGCGGTCGGTAGAGATGATGTGGGAGTCTGGTCACATCAGTAAGGCAAGAAAGAAGAAGAAAACATCTGTGATTGTGGTTATGTGATATTAAGAATCATTACTGTTTGAAATAGCTGAACCAACAAATACCATAACGAGAGGTGAAAAACATATGCTATCTCTACCCAAGATCCCGTCTCTTCATCGTGGCGTAATAATTGATTAATCCCATCGTGGTAGAATTTTGAAGCAATCAGCGTGCTTTCTTCTGTTTATGTTTATAAGATAAAAACACGGGGAGACACTCTGGTCAAACGCACGGCATCAATGTACAACTCCGCGACAGCTATCGGCAAGGAGCACACATAAATAAAACGCAAGAAATACAAGGTAATTACCAGGAAAGCGGTTCGGGTATCAATTATTCTGCAAAACTATTAATCGTTTACTAGACATGTAAAGTGTTAACCTTTCTGACTCGATTCAGCCCCTCATATAATTGATAATGTAGCGCCCGAGCTGACCGTTCTCTGGTCGCAAATGGTTTTGAATATGCGTCACGTTATTATTCTATCCGGGAGACTCGCAGGGGGGGGGGGGGGGCATTAATGTTTTTTTTCTAAGCGGCCGAAGCCAATAAATATCCCGCATGTCGTGAGACCGAACCAAGTCCATACCGTTTCAATCTCTGTTTGATTAAGCCAGTGGGTGGCATAACGGTTGAAGTTATCGTATGTTGGTCGTAAAAAGGATACACTGTGAAAATATCTTTGTTCGACCTGAAGACATTCTACGGGCATTAACTTCTCTTTCATTTTGTCTTACAATTGAATTTAATGCTCTATACAAGTACCGGATTTACTTGCAATGGCATTTAAAGCGAATACCGGAAACAGCCGCGTTGCAAAGGTAGGTAGAGAACATCCCTTCACACACAACCATAACCCGACTGTCTGTGTGCAGGAAGCCAAGCCACCCACCACCATCAAGTCAAAGGGGCGTGGTCATTTCCTTTACGTGATTTAAAGTTTTACTGTCAGGATTCCAGGAACCGATGTTACCAAGAGGGTTTTGCTTAATATAGCAGGGGGTGATTTTACTTTTCCTAATTAGACATCTGTAGATTTGCCGACTGGTAGTCAAGCCGCCACGCCCAAGCCCTGTATCTTCCTCAAGCCACTTAGCCTCCGGGATAACGGGGCCGGGATGAGACAATATATCTCAAGCCCCGATGGCTGCAGACAAAGGAAATGCCATTCCGAAGCATCGCAGACCCCAGGAAGACCCATTCCGGTAGACAGGTCAAAGCTCCTTCCGTCCATTTTCCGCAACGGATCCCCGAGGCAACGCAACCAGACTTTATGACGAGAGACGGGCGTCAGCGGTGGCTTTTAGGGAGCTTTATAGAACACATAAAGTATTGAGTGTTGGATGAATCCTGCGACGACAGGCTGACTAAAGCAGACGTGATACCCAGACGATCAGTGACAAGATACCTGGAGATATATCCTCAATATATACAGAAAGGTCTTATTGTCCAGTTGTGACGCGACTAAAACTCAACTTCCTCTTCTGTGAAGTGTAAAAGATATTCACTCGTTAAGATCAATCCCAGACTTTGTGAGGCCGAAATCTAAGAATCCGCTGTGAGGTGATTGGTGGCGTAGGCTTTTGTTAGCGGATGGGTCGGAGCGACGGCAAGTAGCAGGGCATGGGTAGAGGGTCTCTCCTATAGTGAAGAAAGCAAGCTGTGTCTTGAGTGCCAAAAAACAGAATGCGCATTCTTGTCGCAGTGGAAAATTGTTCAACATATATAGTAACCAGATGACCGAATGATATATATATATAGTCCAGATGTGCAATTTACTCAGCTTTGTCACGGTGCCATACTTTTTGCTCAGGTTATCAACTTTCCCCGATTCGTTCAGGATCATTCGGAATATGTTTTCGCAAGAGGATAATATTAAAAACGAACAGACAACCATAACTTGTAAGTTCATCTCAAGAGCTATATCGTTGGTGCTTCGGTGACAGCGGAGGCACATTCTCCGGTGAAAGCTCGGGACCGCAGTGTAAAATTACACGCAGCAACCTGACGGGAGGAATCAATGAAAGGCGGAACCCGCCTCATCTACTCGAGTCATTCAGTGCACCGAGACACGTGCTATGATACGTAAAAATGTCTTATCCCTTCAATTGATGACCAGCGCCATGACAGACATACCATCGGGTCTGACCGTCATAGGGACGACTGTCTAACGCCAGACGAAGGGAGTTCTCTAGAACAGGATGAAAGCAGGCGAAGGGGCCGTAGAATCACTGGGGAAAAAGTTTGATGCCTCTGATATGTTGAAATATTTCTAATCAATGTTTTATCCAAAACTGCTGAAATTGCTTGCGCGTCCTATCAGTTACACGTTCTAGATGAATGGAATGACCATCAGGCTTGTAATAGCAATCTATCACCGACCATTAAAAACATCCAGAAGACTAACCCAACTGCAATCATCTACTTTATTCCGTATTGTGTATGCATGCTCTTCACTCTCGCCTTCCGAGCTCGTTATGCAGTCCATTCATTATACCTGCCTTCGCTGGGCCAAGAGCGCCTGGTTTCGTTCGATCCATCACTGATGTCTCCCACCCACCACACGCTTGTTGTGGACCCGACACACAATGTTCACCTAGTCCCCATCCATCACATCTCCGACTGGAATCTCTCAGCAGTCCAAGGAGTCTTGTTTGGCCATGGTACACCACATATAATGTAAGCATCACACCTCTGACTGGGACCCCTCTACATACACAAGAAGTGTCGTCGAAGGCATCTTGTCTGGTCATTGAACACCACAAACAATGTAATTCTCGCATAACTGGGTAGTTCATATTCTGCCAGAAGTCGCAAAGTCTCTGAAGGTTAATAACGATTAGAGACAATACAAAGAACATGTAGTTAGTAAGCGCATAGGCGTAGGCATAGGCATAGGCATAGGCATCTCTTAGCCGTTTCATTGGCAACCTTCGAGATAATGAAGGGTGGAAACTTTAATGATGCCAATAAATCAGGCGTCATCGACATCTAATCGGTCAGCACCGGACAAAGGAAGGGTCCATGTATTTGGGCTATGGCGAAACTCGTCATTTACTAGGAGCATATTGATCAAGTCCCTCTCCTCCCACTATTGTTGCAATCTTATGTAATTGATAAACAGGGCGATAATGGGGGCTGAAATGGAATACGTGCTCGTGGAAATGGAAACGTGCTCTAATTTATTCACGTATACATATGTTCATGGATTGCGTTGGAGCGGGCGGCCCGACCAGGGGACTGAAGATTGCCGCTGCTGTGCCACTATGTTACAGATCCTGCCACTGAATAAACAAATCCCAGGGTGACGGCAGACGCTGTCCCATTAACGACTGCACCTGACAACACTCTGGGTCACATCCCGTTATGGACATGTCAGGCGATGCCACAAATTGCTGCTAACTACTTTTTATCGTTGAAGGAATAATTCAGCGAGTGCACAAATGCGATATTGTGAAGGCAGAAATGGTATAGAATGAAAGTGATGCGCATATTGTATATAAGCAATACTCACAGTCAGAGACACGGCTGTCTGCTCCTCCCTCTCTCTCTCTTTCTCTCTCTCTCTCTCGCTCTCTCTCTCTCTAAAGCCTCCCTCTCGGTCCCTCTCTTTCACTCTGTCTCTGTTCAAGTTTACCACATTGCAGCCGAACAGTAATGTGTTACCCGTTCACCGATTACCTCATTACACATGATGCATGTGCTTGGGCAAGGTCAGAGAGGAAGTGGAGAGCCGTGTCGAGGCGACCCCGATGATATATCAGATTATGCGGCATTACGAATTCAGCCCCTTTCACCACACTTCCAGCGTAGACCACGTTGTGAGATCGCGGTGGCTGTGGCAGACTCGTTTGCGCGTAGCACGCAGGCCCAATTAGTAAAAAAAGAGGGTCCATGGTCGCTCTAATGCTGACCGAGCTACTAAAGGGAGAAGCATATTCATATTGATGGTTTACATCACTTGCGTAATGCAACAGCCACCATTGCTTATAACCACATGGACACCCCTAATTGGTCATCAGAGCATCAAGGTCAGAAATGCATCATGATCTAACCATCATAACGCATTGGCCATTTAAGAACTCAAAAGGTTCCATATCTACAGCTTAGGTTGGCGTGGTACAACATGACCTACTATATATATATACATAGATCATCAGGCTGACTATAGAAGCAAAACATCTATTGGGAAAACCAAAAATCGACCCCACGACTCGCAAACGGGGATAAATTATGTGTCGTGGGCGTTGCACCCCTCCGAGGTCATTCCTAACTGTCAGTGCGGAGTCTTTGGAGGAGTCACGTCAGGAGGTCAGGAGGCTATACCGCCATTTGGACCAAGGCTTTTTCCGTCTGCAGGCACCATTCACCAGTAGACCTCATCCCACTATGTGTGCAGGTGTAGGTGCCGTCATGTTCGGGTCCCATCATTAAGGAGAGAGTAAAGAAAGACATCATGTGTGGTCATGTGATGTCAACGCCAGTACTGCCCAAAAATATCTGAATCAATACCAGATCGAATAACTGTATTTTATATCACAAAACAAGATTCTATAGAAAGTGACCCGTTGCATATTACATCGTCTTGTGATACTTTGTGATATTTTTACCGAGCAACAGAAACGGTCGGACACTGTGTACATGTGTGATGCTTCTCGCCCAGCATTGTTTTTTTAACTACAATGTTTCGCATGTTCGAGTCCGGGATGCCACGTTGTGCGCATGGACACAACGGCAATATTTGACGGATTGAGATTTACTTAACTGAATTATTTCAAAGGTTTCTCGTTTCTCGAGTAATTCACTTCGTTGGAATTTGTCTAGGGTCGCCATAGCAATGCACGGACGGACATTGTTTGTATATTTAAAGGTTGCATATCTAAGCTTGGTTAATCCAACAGAACGGCAGTAAAGGTGAAGTTATCACCAGCGCGCAGTAGAAAGGTCTTTACAAAACTCAGGGCACAGGGCATCGAATTTTGTGTTGAGGGACAATATTTGATGCTCGAGCTTGCAACTGTATGCATATAGACCCATCCGAGTGGTGATTGAACGGACCACGCGGTTACCCAACACACCAAGCCCTTTACTCAATCAAACGAAATCAAGGCATCAAGACCAATTCACTCAACAGTTTATGTCGCTTCCTGCTATTGAAGTATTACTTCCAGCGTAATGGTGGACAATGAATTACATTAATAGATGGCTCTGACTGTTTTATAGTTACTTTCCTTAATTAGCCGTCAGGCGTTTTGCAGGCGGTGCCGCCACTACCAAGCCGTATATTTCGCCCATCCACCTAGCCGCCGGAGTGACTTGGCCGGGATAAGGAAGGCACACAAAGGAAATGCCATTCCGAAGCCATCGCAGGACTCCGGAAGCTCCTATCGGACGTCAGGTCAAAGCCCATTCGGTCGATTTCCCCAAACGGATCTCTGGGGCAACGCAAGCAGACTTTATAGCGGGAGACTTTTCAGAACATACACCGACTTGAGTGTTAGATGAATCCCCCGACGACAGGCTGATAAAATAGAACAGAAACCCAGACAACAGTGACATGAAGGCACGGACCTTACTGTAGATGGCTTTGTCCAGATGTGACAAGTCTGAAAGTAGACTTTGTCGTCACTCCAGCGCCGGCGATATCAAGAACATGTTGTCTCCCAGTGAGGACAAATCAAAAATCAAAATCAGAGGAATGGTATCAATCTCCTCAAACTCCAGTCATTTGTATTAGAGCTGAGTCTGGCAAACAACCTCTAGGCAAATATAAATAAATATAAGCAAGAACGATTTTAATCTCGATTTATTCGAGGAAACGGCGTTGTCAGACATCTCACATGCAGATGGGTATGCCATCTTTTTGCCACTCTTCTGCTATCAGCTTAATGTATGATTATACCAACTAGGGCCTCCCGAAACTCCGGGTGTCTAGCACAATGCCGATCTTCATCAGATCGTAATGAGCTATGAAGTTATCATAAGAAGGAACATGGTTCATATTTATAGGGGCATTTTTATGTCTAAAGACTAGCCCGGACATCGCCCAGATGTGTTATCAACGCAACACATTGGCATGCACAGACCAGCATCAAATACTGTTGGTGCCCAAAGAATATCTTTCTATCTCGCTCATTAGTTAAAAACGTCACGTTCCCGGCACCGCATTACACACAGCCACCTGACGGGCGGAATCCATGAAGTGCATTCTGACTCACAGTGTGAATCGGGAGACCAGGCGACACAAACAGGGACTGCTGTATCCTATCAATGGTGACGAATGTCAAGACAGCCGTGGCATGGTGAAGACGGCAGTCGTGACGGGAGAAGTGATCTGTCCGAGATGTTCAGAGCATATTCTGCACCGCAGTGCATCGACGCCCTAACTATTGAGTATAACTAACGGTATCATATATGCGACTTTTGTTCAATTATAGTATTTACTATCGGTGTCTTTTGTGATCAGAAACGGTTTCTTCTTCAAAAGACAAAAAAAGGGCTTCTTTCGGTGTGAAGATAAAGCGTCAAATCTTCGTTCAATGACATTTGAAGGTCATCACCAACATAATAACCACGGCTTATGATGCTCGTACATGTATTTATGCTGTCTATGCATGGCACCACCATATGTCAACACAGCAGCATACAGAGCCGACAAACAACCCTTCTCAGACTCCAATAGCCTCTTCACGCAATATTGTATTTTATCCCCAACCCCACCTCCATCTGTTTATACACTCCCTTCATTCTCTCTTCCCTCGTTGTGTCAAGAGCCATTTGTCGGCCCTTCCATGGCTTAGACCCTCTGATGGTTACCCCCCTTTCTCCTTCCCCCTGCGCCATTCCGAGGTCTGATGGCAGCTGACCCCCACCAGCGTAATCTCGGCCCTACCCATCGCCTCGCCGACTGGCCCCTTACAGCAAGCAGAACAAGTGCCGTAAGGACCCTCGCTACAATACGCCGCCGACCGCGGCGCCCCAGGAGTCTTCAGGACAATCAGATTACATTACCAGAAGGCGCCAAGTTGTGGCATTATCGGCACCGATTCGTGATAGTACAACGTTGGGGTGCCTTATACATTGTCCCCGATAGTAAGGAGATACCATAAGTAGTTCGTCATTTATTGATGATGTCAGTTCAAGCTGCTCACACAGCATGTTTACCCAGGATGACATGTGACATGATTTAAGTGAATGATATATTGATATTTTATTGCAAAAAAAAACATAAAGTGCAAGCCATACGCTATGAGAAGGACATCTGCAAGATATAAATAATATCACATCGGTGTCGATCCTTGTTGTTTAAAATGTGTGTAGATATCATTACGCATACAATGATTGTTTAAAGATGTTAAATATCACATTTATATCACGATGGATCGTTGAGCTCCAACGCACCATTTTTAGCCGAATATATGTTAATTTTTGCACTGAATTGACATAATTGCCCTTTCTAACAAGCATACATGTGCTTCTATTTGTCTCTTTTCTTTATTTATTTAGCCCTATAGCGTCTAGTAACAGTGCTCTGTGGATACAAGTTGGGATACAACTTACACATTTTCTTCATTATCCCCAGCTGTTTCACGGGGCAACACATTTTGAGAACCGCATGATATATAAACTTCCCCTTTGTTGCGCGGTACGATGTCGATTAAGATTGTTTCATGAATAGTTAATGTCTCTTCCCACAGCGCCGACAGAGGTGCCCAAGAAGAGAAACGAGCCTTGGCGTCAGTATAGGATTAAGAGGGTTTACCTCCCAATTGAAGCGTTAATGGAGATGGTGCTTAAGGTCCAATGCGATAACGATGGGATATAATTCACAGGAAGGGAGGGAACTGATGTGCGTTCCGAGAGACGATGAAACAGCTAAGAAAGAAAGCAAGAAAAGGATAGGTACATTTTCCGTTTATGCGCTGAACACATGCGGCGTGTGCGCTGAGATATCAGCCAGGTCCAGATTCCTCGTGTAAACAGCGGCGTACAGTCATCGTAACATATAGAACATTGTCTGTGTTTGACAGACACCAGAATGAGACCCATCGCCGCCATTAGAACATTGTCTGTGTTTGGTGGTGTGCTACACCAGAATGAGACCCATCGCCGCCATTAGACGTTTGTCCGTGTTTGGTGGTGTGCTACACCAGAAGGAGACCCATCGCCGCCTTTAGAACATTGTCTGTGTTTGGTGGTGTGCTACGCCAGAGTGAGACCCATGGCCGCCATTAGAACAACATTGTCTGTGTTTGGTGGTGTGCTACACCAGAGTGAAAACCATCGCCGCCATTAGAACATTGTCCGTGTTTGGTGGTGTGCTACACCAGAATGAGACCCATTGTCACCATTAGAGTTTGTCCGTGTTTGGTGGTGTGCTACACCAGAAGGAGACCCATCGCCGCTATTAGAACATTGTCTGTGTTTGGTGGCGTGCTACACCAGAGTGAGATCCATCGCCGCAATTAGACGTTTGTCCGTGTTTGGTGGTGTGCTACACCAGAATGAGACCCATCGCCGACATTAAAACATTGTCTGTGTTTGGTGGTGTGCTACACCAGAGTGAGATCCATCGCCGCCATTAGAACATTGTCTGTGTTTGGTGGTGTGCTACACCAGAGTGAGATCCATCGCCGACATTAGAACATTGTCTGTGTTTGGTGGTGTGCTACACCAGAATGAGACCCATCGCCGACATTAGACGTTTGTCCGGGTTTGGTGGTGTGCTACACGAGAATGAGATCGATCACTACCATTAGCAGTTATAGTCAGTGTGTATTGCTACACGACACCGCAGTGAGACACACGGTCTCTGCAGGGTGACAGTCGGGACAAAGAATTGATCCTAAGTGGCAAAATCTGGAGCTTCCAGACAGCACCGAGGATTCAATGGGGATACAAAAAGGCTGTATGGGACTGCATCATCCTTTTAGCCTCACCCGCCAGTGTCCGCTTTGGTAGTCATTTGACTGGGGACGGCATCAATGCAATGAGGAGGAAGACTGGCCGAGAGGATGACGAGAAGGCAATTAAATTTGGAGTTCGTCGGGTACTCTGGATACTTTGAGTATTGCCAATGTATGGGAAAGCTTGCAAAAAACCCACAAAACACGTGTTCTTTATGTTGCCGTAATCATAAAAATACCATTATTTACGGCAACAAAGGCCGCAAGATTTTCTGATCAACAGGTTTTACGCCAGCAAAATTCAAGTATTATAATGTGATTGGCTGTCACATCTGCGTAAACCGTAAGCTGGATGGATGTTGTTAAATAATTGAGGCTAAAAATAAAAAGCTCTTCACATGTGTACGTCTATTTATTTTTGATGATTTATTGGTGCATAGGTAGCTCGTGTTTTCTTAACACAAATCATAGCATTGCCTTATATGGTTATATCTGCATCTTATCGAATTTCTCCTCGCGAGAAGCAAATAGGTATATAAAAACGTTTACGCGCATAATTGCATATCATGTTACAGCAAAGGAAGACAATTATTCTTCTTTCTTTGAATCTCAAAGTCAGTATTGATTTGACAGCTCTTTGTGGTTAGTATTGATTTGACAGCTCTTTGTGGTTAGTATTGAGTTGACAGCTCTTTGTGGTTAGTATTGATTTGACAGCTCTTTGTGGTTAGTATTGATTTGACAGCTCTTTGTGGTTAGTATTGATTTGACAGCTCTTTGTGGTTAGTATTGATTTGACAGCTCTTTGTGGTTAGTATTGATTTGACAGTTCTTTGTGGTTAGTATTGATTTGACAGCTCTTTGTGGTTAGTATTGATTTGACAGCTCTTTGTGGTTATACAGAACTTTCATTACTGATTCATGGCATGGTAATACGCGACTTTCCCATTTCACCATGGAGCTGCAATGCGACGCCTAGCGACTAAAACTCGAACTGCCAGAGGGGAACAAATCTTGCCGTTGAGTGCGTCTGTGTTTCAGTCTTAGTGGGCTCATTGTATATACATATTGCAGAATTGTTTAACTGCTTTTAATGCATTCATACTTTAGAAAGTGCAGGGAGACCATATATGAAACATTTTTGTTGTTAAACACCCGTTAAAGGCTGATATATGGCATAAACCATTTATTATCGCCCATGTAAACATCCAGTCAATAGGCCAGTCCCAGTGCGGCAGTGGCCAGCAGGCAGATTTTTTTAATGTAGTTTTTAAGCCTGTTTGATGCAATTATTTATGTAATTATGTCATATATCTATATGTGTGCATGAAAAATCTCTTAGGTTGGTTGCATGTAAAGTTATCTGGAGATTTATAAAGTTGTGACAGCATGATATATTGCTATGAAAATCTTAAAATCTTACTATGCGCCAGTATAATTAAAAAAAACTTCAGTTTGGTACCTCATCTGCACCTTCTTTATTGTAAAATTTCTAGGTGTATTATTATTATCTTTCAATTAAGGTTTAAAATATATTGAGCGGTTATGAATGTTCTCTTTATGAATTATTACACGTCATCTTATAAAATGGAAAAAAGAGAAGTGCAGCTTACATGGCATTGAACATGAGAAATGTGTTTGTGAAATACCATTTAGTTTTCATTACTTTCCTAAAGATGATTTGATTAGGAAAGAGTGGATTAAGAGAGTGAATAGAAAGAGTGAGGATGGTCGCAGATGGGAACCCACAAAAAAACAGTGTTATCTGTTCACTTCACTTTGTTGAAGGCAAGCCAACTCTAAGTTATCCTTCGCCATGGCTAAATATGCCTGTACAGCTTAGTATACCAAAGCCATCAAGGAGCTATCCGAAAATATATAATGCATCTTTGAGCCCTAAAACAAAGACCAATCAAATGTCCCAGATAGATAAGGGAAAACCATGTGAAGCTCCTGAACATATCACTTCTGATAACAGCTATAGCGCAAATGAATCTGAAAACAGGATTGGCATTGCTTGCCAAGCTGAAGAAGCCACTACAGTTCAAAAGGGAGATCATTATGTGGAATTGGGAGTGGTGACTGTTGCTGAGCCAACAGAAATGGAGAAAGAATCTGAATTTGAAAATAATGAGGCTTCACTTGGCTTTCCTGAAAAACCTGGACTTGGAGATCATGGTTATGCTGTATCCCATCAAGCACAATTAACACATAGTAGGGTAAAAAAAATAGCACAGCTACAACATAAAATAAAAGAACTAAAGTTGGAAATCAGTGACAGAAAGGCTAAGAAACTGACCAAATGTGATGAGCTATTAATAAGTGACCAAAAGATTCGGTTTTACACTGGCCTTCCTTCAAGAGAAGTGTTCACACTTCTCTTGGAGTATCTTAAACCAAAAATGAACAAGATGCGGTATTGGAGAGGCTCCAAAGTTGTTGTCAACCCAGCACGCCATCGACACTTTCTAAGGTAATTCTGATATTTTATGTCTGTTCTCTTTCGTACAAAATTTCACATGTTAAGACAATGCATACGGCAGTAATGAAATGAATTTATTCAAATCAGGGAAGTACAAGTTCGTGCATTATTATTTAAGCTGCTTTAGTGGTGTACATACATTTCATGATCACATGTACTATGAATGAACATATGATGACAGTTATCATAGTAACGTTATTTTCATCGTCATGCAGGTCTCCGTCCAAATTTGGACGATCGAGGAAGCTGTTCATGGAGGAAGAGTTTTTGCTCGTCCTGATGCGGCTTCGTATGGGTCTTCTCAATGAAGACTTGTCTGACAGATTTGGCATTTCCACAGGACACTGTAGCCGAATTTTCACAACCTGGGTGAAAGTATTGTCAAAGGAAATGATGAAGAAACATTACAAAGGCCTTCGGGGGATCCTTGATTGTACAGAAATGTTTCTCCAAAGACCACGAAGTCTGATCAATCAGGCTCTCACCCACTCGGATTACAAAGGAAGAAATACAGCGAAGATTCTAGTTTGCATCACACCTCGTGGCCGCATCGCCTTTGTGTCGAAAGCGTGGGGCGGAAGGGCGTCGGATAAACATATTGTGAATGAGTCTGGTTTTCTGGATTTGATAGAGGTCGGGGACAAATTCATGGTGGACAAAGGATTCAATATAAAGGGAGAAATGTTGCTTCGTGGAGCCGAAATTGTTATTCCACCTCCAGCAAAAGGCCAGTCTCAGGCGACAGCAGCAGAAACCTTGCTGACCAACAAAGTTGCCAACCTTCGCATACATGTTGAGCGGGCAATCAACAGGCTTAAATGGTTTCATATACTGTCGAACACCTTCCCAATTACCTTAATACCCTTGATCGACGATATTATAATGACCTGTGCAGGTTTATGTAACTTTTATGATCATCTTGTTTAATGCATTACAGTCTTCAGGAATAGCAACTGTCACAACCAATAGACTGGTCCTCATTGAAGACACTTTTTCTGCGTCAACGACCTCTCTTTGGCAAGCATGGCACAAGTAAACCGGAGAGCAATTTTTACGACTTTTACGAGGCCTCTTCGCAGGTACGGCCGACTGCTCTTCTGAAACCTCAGACTTCACACTTTTCTTCGGCACGGCGGAACATATCTGTGGAATAGCAGAGACAGGTCTCACCACAGTTGGAGGTAACCCAGCGGATTCGCAGACAGTTACTGATGGTGCTTGGGCATTTGCAGCGCTGTCGTCACAGCGGCCTGTTTCCTGTAAGCCGACTGACTCAAACTTCTTCAGTAGCTCTCGCGTGCGTAGCTCGTGAATTACATATGTGTTGAAAAATGTGAAGAGTTTCTTCTGTAGATCCGACCAGTGCTTAACATCAAGAACCATTCTTTCGAGATGAAAGCCATACATAGTAAAGACGAAAAAGTCACAGTATTTGGCTCCGAAGAGATCTGTGATGGCCAGTTGTCCCTGGCACTGATCAAAGTAATTGTGATTTCTCTTCAACCTGTGGCCCTCTCCATGACTCTCCAGATAAGGCAGATTGTCACTAGTTGGGATCTGATCTGAGATGGATATTGGGCATTTAATCTCTAGGACTCCCTTGCCGCAGCAGGAACAGTGTACAAAGGCATCAGGCGACGCGCCTAAGAATGATGTCTTCGCGTCTAGGCAAAGACCTACCTCGTCAAGTACAACGCCCTTGTGACCCCGTTCCTTTAGTACCTGTACGTATTTCTCCTTTGCGATTGGTTCCATTGATCGTCCGTACTTCAGCGCAGGTATGCGATCGTAAGGTTTGATGTACCCCAGGAGCGATGAAAGCAAGTTCTTCATAGAAGTAGATGGATTACGTTCAGCTGAATTCATTTTAGTAGCTATTGAGTGAAAGTTTGATGCTGTCAGTCGGCCGTGCCTGTATGTGTGCCACAATTCATTGTCGGCTTGCCCTCTAGTAGCCAGCTCTAGCACTTGAACGGCTTCTGATGAGATGTCACAAGATTTCATTATCTCTGCGGTTGTTGAAGCATATTGTATGATGTCGTCCATGGTAGCTGGTAGTGGAGTAGGGAAGGTAGTCTTTACATTTCGGTCGAAATGCGAATTTCGGGTTGGGCTGCTCTCCGCCAATACCACCGCAGTTGGTCTCACCTTTGTGAAAACGTATAAACCCTGTAAAGGTCACCTTAGCTGTGAAGTACTATAGATAACCCAATATGCGTATAGAGAGTATAAGCACTTGAATCTGTGTATAAATGATGTAGGATAGTTGGTAGAATTGAATGCAGTATATATAGCCAAAGCATCTCAAGCCATTGAATTTAACGGTGTAGGAATAGGATGCATTCATTTTAATGTTGACCTGTATTGTTCCGGTTACCTTCTTTAGCTTGGTCAGAAGATCATCAAATGTCATTCCCGTTCTCCTGTGCCGCTCATGTGGTGTAAAGAGCTGTTTGGCCGCTGTATTTATAGTTTTCTGCTGATCTGTTTGATACAAAAACGGCAAAGGCGCTGTTTATACCGGTACCACTAGATAAGTTTGTATAGTATCAGGTTAGGTTTACGTTCACATGTTTGTCAGATGACTATCAAAGTGAAGCTTTTCCCATTTTCAGCTCTAATATCTTAACTAGTAAATATGGTTTGGTGATTTGCACATACCCAGTCGTTGAGCATGTGGAGCTTTCCATTCCATGTCTGATATTTTACTTGGAGCCACAACTAAACCGCGTCCGCCTGCCTTCCACGCGCATGGCAGTGAGGTGCATGTCGGAGAGCCGTAGCCATGCTTCCAGACAAAATCTACTTCAAGCAGGAGGGCCGCGATGTGATTGCAGCTCTGTGCAAGCCTGAAAATGCGATGTTCTAATAAACTTTTGATGTATCTATTGCCTATTGTCCACTGTTACTTTCTTACTTTCGCTGCTCAAGTACGTCGGTTGAAACCCTTTTAATCAATCAAGTCATTAATATAGCAATGATACTAAATTGTGAACTTCCTTTTTATGATGCGTTTGAATAGTTTAAATATGTATTTAATACGTATAACTTTTATCCTGTGAATGAAGCGTCTGATAGGTGGCAGATAAAGTCCGGGAATGGAATAAAATCCGCAACAAATGTCGGTCTTGGATAGCAAAGAAATGCTAAAAAATATTTAAACGGATATGGATTAGTATAGCAAAGATAACCATTAATGGAACTGAGTAAATTTGTAACAGAAACCTTACGGATCCAAAATAGAACCCAACAAGAAAGTAAACCTACAACAAATGTGGGACAATGTCCAGGCGCCCAAAGAAAAACACGTAAATAATGTTTTACCCCGCAAAGCAGGTGCAATAGCCACTGTGTATGGTGCCGCTTTCCTTGTTAATACACACCCACACAGTGTGTGGCTCGTCGTGCACGGCATAGGAAGGGATACATTTGGTTTTAAGAAAACAATATTTGCACGTGGCTGATATGTCATGGTAAAGAATTTCAAACAAGAACTTCGAAGCGAAATAGCTGAAGGCCTTCCCTTCATTATAATCACATAGTAGACGCTGACTGAGGCTAACATTGTCGAACTTCGGCTCATTCTTGGCCAGATATTGGGCAATGTCTACTATCATAGTACAAGGCCATTTCGTCATTGCGGCATCTTCACCCAACCAGTCAGTAGTTAGATCCGCCAACGGATCAGGTAAATTACCACGTGGGGTCGCCAAGAGCTGCTGGTAGCCAGTTGCTCTTGCGTGCGGCTTCTCATTGCTTGTCGGAGCGGTTGGCACCTTCATCTTGCACGCGGAATATGCCAGGGCCGATAGCTCCATCTTTGTGCCAGATACAGGCAAGTCCCTGTCACGCAGGTATTGCTGTAACTGTGGCTTGCCCCACATTGTGAAGCTGTTCAAATTTGGGGCGGCTTCATTAGCCGAAAGGGGGGTGCTCATATTTTTGCCTATTTTTACTGTCAGCAGTTATAAAAACCTTCCCCGTAATTAAGGTGTCTTGAACTGAAAAAACGCAATTATCAGGTTTAGTGTAAGCTTAATACCAATTTATGGTAGACACAACAGTTGGATGGAGTAGATATATTAACTTATCCTGAGCTATTCCTGTTCAATAATGCTTTAATTGGTAAGTTGGTCGCGATGAGAAGCGATGAGAAGCGGGGGGGTGGGGGTGGAAGGCGGGGGCAACACAATCTAAAATTAGAAAGATATGGACCTGAAAAAAAAAAGATATCTAATCTCAGACCTGGAAAAAAAAAAAATCAGAGGCTGAAAAAGATTCAGTTTAAAAAAAAGAGGCCGGAAAATCTAAGATCAGAGAACAAGCCCACCAAAAAATCAGAGAACCGGGCGGGCCAGCCTAGCTGTTCCACCCCCACCCCCAGTTTAGAAGTTAATTATCTTTAAAACCTGCTTTTTACGATGTCTATAAATAAAATATCACCTTGGCGCAAAATATAATACTTCCTGTGATTCTATTTTCTTTAAAATCCACTGGTTTGCACGGACGCTTGGTGATCAGCCCATAGGCGGCTGGCTTGAAATCCTGCAAAGCGCGCCAATTTGTTCCCCTCTGTTAGTGTGCGCCACATTCGCTAGGTGGCCAAATTCAATATGGCCGCGGAATGTGAAAGTCGCGTATGGAATGCATTATTGCCAGGATGCGGCATACCAAGCCACAATAACCATTAGCTAATGCAAATATCTACTAACCATATCGAAACCACACAAAGTGATCAAGCCGAACACACACAGCCATGATATATCGGTGGCCTATTGGATAAATCCAGCTTATGCTGAATTATGGCATCTGGGGGAGCTGGGTCGTTTCTTGTACTTTGTGTTGTGATTGGCAAACAGGGCGATTACGAGGGCTGGAAGGAAGCACAACTCGTTATATATATATGCTCTAAATTATGCACCCTTGTGGCTGGCGTACATGGTGTGGGATTGTGACGTTCTACGCCAGACTGCGGTAGCTTCCGTTGTAAGCCGGTATGTACGTTCCCAACATGACATAAACCGGTCCCCAGAGCGATTCCAGACGCAATCCCATTAGTAGCCGCGCCAGACCAAACACAAAAGCCGTTTACATAGACTGTGATGTTGGACGAACCAACAACTTTCTGTTGTCGTTGACGAAGTAATCATCAACGAGTAAGACAATGCGATAGTGTGGTACATGGTACATCAGCAAGGTAGGGTGATTACTATGAAACATTTAAAGTGCTATGTGTACATTACTACAACTTCTTACTAATGACGCCACCTTTCACCGACCTTAAAGTGGTCATCCCAGTCAGACGTTCAGTCATAGGTTGTTGTGGTTCTGATATGGCGCCATTATCAGTTAATGCAGATGTTCATAAATAACATCCAATGAACATATACGACAGATACTCTACTTGTTCTGTCCTTTTCATTTTAAGGATATTATTCAACAGAGAGACCGTGACCTAATGTACCCTACCCGATCTTCACTTAGCCTCTGGGACGTGAACCCACAGCCCTACAACTAGGCTACATTAGCAGTCACTGCCTGTTTTATTGTCGGCGGTAGGTTAGTGGCAACATACGCAGACTAAGAACTCGATCAAGTCGTCAGTCGACCAGTGTTCAGTTTGGACTGTTTTATTCCACCAGCCCAACCTCTATGGTTCTAACAACGGGCATAGACATAGACGGAGGCCCACTGTGACTCCACATCGATTGTCATTTACTTCTGTTCAGAGATGTATCACCGATAAAGGCTTTGCGAAGAGACACATAAAGGAACAGAGGCATTTACAGACGCGACTATTACCTCGTCTACCCACAACCGCAAAGATCAGGTGACCGTTGCGGTGACGTCACGAACAGGTCTTCGCTCCAACCCTGGTAGCTGTCGGTGAACGTTATCTTATCCGTCTGTTACAATGTGTTTGGCGAGCTGCTGGGATCAATGTATCCTACAGCGTAGTTCTGGCAGACGTCGCCCTAGATCTGCCGGGAACAAGTAGACCCCGACTGGAGACCTCTCACCCTGGGAAACCGGACGTCATCCACAGATATTTGCTGTCAAAGGTCAGGCGAACAACACATGGATGGTAATCCCATTAAGCGGCATCAGATGTCGCGGCGGTTCGCAGTAAAGCTCTCCCTGTGTGGGGTCGCTCATAGTGGCGGTGAAGTGGAGGTCGATATGCTGTTGATATTGTGGTGGCCTCAAAGTCATGTAGATACTTACATGTACAGTGATAAGTCATTAGATGGTTGTAGATTGATCCAAATACCGAGGAAATGCCGGAAACCTACAGTGCCCTGCCCCACCCTCAACTTTAACTTAGCAACGGACTAGGCATATGCTTGGGTTTAATGCGTGGAGGAAGAGGGGGGCGGGGGGGGGGGTGAGGGAGCTGCTGGACTGCAAAACCCATTCTGATATTGACGACCATGATTTGTCACCTGCAAAATGTTCACAGGAACCAGCCTGATCTATGTCCTGCCGTTATCGGCAGTGGCATTTGCCATATTGTGAAATTTATCCTTCATCAACTAAACATCGCATTTGCCCAGTGGCGGATCCAGCGGGGGGGTGGGGGGGCTACTGCGACTGTAGCCCCCACCCCCTGGTCAAGCCGCAGAAGGCCCCCCCCCCACCGACAGGTTTAGCCCCCGAGAATAAAGCAGCCTATCGCTGTCCATGAGCAGCCAACTAATGCTGGAGAAGGACCAGTGCCCCCCCCCCCGCTTCCGTCGCCTATGCACTGCATTCTCGAAATTCAAGCCCCCCAGGGGCGGATCTAGGGGGGGTCAGTTATTCAGAGAGCACCCCCCCCTCGGTCGCAAGTTTATCCGAGAGCACCCCCCTGCCCGCTCGCAAGTTTTCAGAGAGCACCCCCCCCCCTTGGCAAATTCCTAAATCCGCCCCTGCCCCCACCCCCTAAAGTCTGGATTCGCCCCTGTTGGTATGCCCTGTAATCGCGAAATTCAAGCCTCGCCACCTTCTAAAGTCTGACTCCGCCCCTGATAGTTGCCGGTATCCAGATCCCGTTTATCGTCATGGAGATCACATTGCCCTGGCTGCCTAGTGGATCACGCGGCTCGTGGGCCTGGTGGCCACAGCGAGCTAGGACTCCCAACACAAATGGCTTAATTAACCATCGTATTGTCACACAAATCACCCACGCCGCGAGCTTGCCTGCCCATAATGGAAACATCCGTCACAGGTCATACTGAAGGGAGGCTCGCTGGCCGATTACCCACCAGAAGGAAGATTTGACTGAATCACGCTCCCAACGGTCGATTAAGTACTTAACTGCGGGGCTGAGCCAGTTACGCTTGGCTCTCCTTCTCCCTGACGTCTTGTCCGATATCTCCAGTATTTATGGAATCACGTGGGAAGCCTGCCAACATCCGCCGCCCACACTCTGCTTTCAACTCACTCTGCTAGGGGGCGCTCCGTTATATCTCTGTAGTCGGCTGTGCACATGCGTCCGCCAGGGCGGCGCCGCGCGAGATTGACAGCGGACCAAATGCGCCGCGCATTTCTTAAAATCAGTGCCGGGGACCCAGCCTAATAACGCATGGAGGTATTAGTGCCGCGGACCCAGCCTAATAACGCATGGAGGTATCAGTGCCGCGGACCCAGCCTAATAACGCATGGAGATATCAGGAAAAAAGTTCGCTCCCAATATTCCTTTTTTCAAATGACATACTAAGTACTTTGCAATATTAAATACGCAAGGCTGTGTTATGTTTTATGCTTTGATAACTATTATTTTGACAGAAATTATAACTGATCTAACCGTTTCTCAAGAATCTTGAAATGTGTCCCCGGCCGACGGCAGCAGCCTTAGCGGAGGAACGGAGGTCCATCTGGGCACCGTACTTTCTCTGATTCGCAAGTAAAGTTTTTATCAAGGATGCATACAGCTAGCATCGTTAGCTGGGTCGACGGCATATTGTCCCATCAACGCGTAGCAATACAAGAGCGGTCACGACGTTAAAGGGACTTCATGTCACATACTCTGATGCGTAAACATATTTTAGTACGTTTCAGAATATAAGTTGTGATGGGGGTGGGGGGAGTATGATTACTCGTTTCACTCCAGCCTATATTATGATGATTATTATTGAATCCCTGCAGGGTCGGGCGGTCGATGTTTCTCTCTGTTCTCCGACTAAACTGCTCATTATCTGTCCTTTGCCAGAGACGAGGATGGAGACGACGTTGTGAGACGAAGCAGCCATCTCGTGTTACTATACCCATATTATAGCGATCGGTCTCGCGAAGCCAGAACACAATCCAGCTATCTGAGGCGATGGCTTTAGTCGTACGCCTCTGAAGGTATCATATATAGTTTATTACTTGCAACGGACCTTAAAATGTTAAAGTCTCTACCATGAATCTTCATCTGCAAGCTAACGTAGGTAGCCTTCAAGCCATGATATTAAACAGGACTTGATCAGAATCACGACATCGTGAAGCGGGGCTCAGGAGTACGTACATTCCCTTTAACGTGAGTTCGGGTCTGGTGACCAACCATACAACCGTCTGTTCCGCATCCTGCTGTCATTATATGTCAGATTGGGTTGGTCTCGAGCCACCCAGGACATGGGGATATCCGATAAATGTCAACTAACCGTCAGACCAATCTAAAAAAATGTCCTTGCGTCCCTATAACGCCCGCCTAGGCCGCCCCATCCTTACTGTACCATGGAGTCGCCACAGCTGTTGTCAGTACGACTATGACGTTGGTGAACTTAATCTATTGCAGTTTTTGCGTAAAAAAAACGGTCGCGAAATAATCGGGTTTAGTTTTGTTAATAACTTGCCGAAGACGGTCCGGTGATTCTTCTTTCATAGAAATTGCACGGTTGGAGTTGAATCGCCTGCGGCTCACCAGACATCCCCCGACAGTGCTTCTCAACGGTAACCAGACATGTCCTATCCGGCGCCATCTCCCAGCGAAGTGCAAAAACCTGTAATCTGTATTGAGGGCCGGCTCCACGGGTCCGATGTGTCTTACAGCCTAACCAGACCCCAGCACTGTCAGCATCCGGGGCCCAGCATGGAGGAGAGCAGCTTAACCAGACCCCAGCACTGTCAGCATCCGGGGCCCAGCGTGGAGGAGAGCAGCTTAACCAGACCCCAGCACTGTCAGCATCCGGGGCCCAGCGTGGAGGAGAGCAGCTTAACCAGACCCCAGCACTGTCAGCATCTGGGGCCCAGCGTGGAGGAGAGCAGCTTAACCAGACCCCAGCACTGTCAGCATCTGGGGCCCAGCGTGGAGGAGAGCGCCACGGCAGATCAATCAGTGCTCGAACCCCTTGCTAGTGACCCCAAAGTGGAATCAATCACATTATGACGTCAGAGGAAGCGTAATGGGACCGCTCGAGGGTAACAGGTTTGTGTCAGTGTGCGCCGAAATAACGGTTGGACGGCACACCAACCATTGATGTCAATGTCGATTCAAGGAATATATCAATTAACATAACTGGCTGTATATTGCCATGATTATCAATTTTGATGTGCTATCTGTGGGTAATTTACCACTCAAGGCATAAGTTAGGAGTATCTTCTTAAAAAATGTCCTCCGAAGCATAAACAGTCCTTATGCTGTATTCGCATAATATCGTGGGTAAAACTGTAATCTTTATTAATAAGCTTTTAAGCACACCCATATTTAAGGGGTTTCTTGCATATCATTTAAAAACATGACATCAGGCGAATAACGTTTTTCTTCGGTCCTCGTCGCAAATAAGTGTTATTATTTAAGCGAAATTAAATCCACGTAATATGCGTTCTTGTGACAATAAACGGAGTGATAGATTCGAACTTACCCATCGCGATGGAAAGTGACAGTAAGCATGTGACTCAAGGCAGGTTAAAGAGACAGTAAGCATGTGACTCAAGGCAGGTTAAAGAGACAGTAAGCATGTGACTCAAGGCAGGTCAAAGGGACAGTAAGCATGTGACTCAAGGCAGGTTAAAGTGACAGTAAGCATGTGACTCAAGGCAGATTAAAGTGACAGTAAGCATGTGACTCAAGGCAGGTTAAAGTGACAGTAAGTATGTGACTCAAGGCAGGTTAAAGCGACAGTAAGCATGTGACTCAAGGCAGGTCAAAGAGACAGTAAGCATGTGGCTCAAGGCAGGTCAAAGGGACAGTAAGCATGTGACTCAAGGCAGGTTAAAGTGACAGTAAGCATGTGACTCAATGTAGGTTAAAGAGACAGTAAGCATGTGACTCAAGGCAGGTCAAAGGTACAGTAAGCATGTGACTCAAGGCAGGTCAAAGCGACGGTAAGCATGTGACTCAAGGCAGGTTAAAGAGACAGTAAGCATGTGACTCAAGGCAGGTCAAAGGGACAGTAAGCATGTGACTCAAGGCAGGTCAAAGTGACGGTAAGCATGTGACTCAAGGCAGGTTAAAGTGACAGTAAGCATGTGACTCAGGGCAGGTCAAAGTGACGGTAAGCATGTGACTCAAGGCAGGTTAAAGTGACAGTAAGCATGTGACTCAAGGCAGGTCAATATGACGGTAAGCATGTGACTCAAGGCAGGTTAAAGAGACAGTAAGCATGTGACTCAAGGCAGGTCAAAGGGACAGTAAGCATGTGACTCAAGGCAGGTCAAAGTGACGGTAAGCATGTGACTCAAGGCAGGTTAAAGTGACAGTAAGCATGTGACTCAAGGCAGGTTAAAGTGACAGTAAGCATGTGACTCAAGGCAGGTTAAAGTGACAGTAAGCATGTGACTCAAGGCAGGTCAAAGTGACGGTAAGCATGTGACTCAAGGCAGGTTAAAGAGACAGTAAGCATGTGACTCAAGGCAGATCAAAGGGACAGTAAGCATGTGACTCAAGGCAGGTCAAAGTGACGGTAAGCATGTGACTCAAGGCAGGTTAAAGTGACAGTAAGCATGTGACTCAAGGCAGGTTAAAGTGACAGTAAGCATGTGACTCCATGCAGGTTAAAGAGACAGTAAGCATGTGACTCAAGGCAGGTCAAAGGGACAGTAAGCATGTGACTCAAGGCAGGTCAAAGTGACGGTAAGCATGTGACTCAAGGCAGGTTAAAGTGACAGTAAGCATGTGACTCAAGGCAGGTCAAAGAGACAGTAAGCATGTGACTCAAGGCAGGTCAAAGGTACAGTAAGCATGTGACTCGAGGCAGGTTAAAGAGACAGTAAGCATGTGACTCAAGGCAGGTTAAAGTGACAGTAAGCATGTGACTCAAGGCAGGTTAAAAAGACAGTAAGCATGTGACTCGAGGCAGGTTAAAGCGACAGTAAGCATGTGACTCAAGGCAGGTTAAAGAGACAGTAAGCATGTGACTCAAGGCAGGTTAAAGTGACAGTAAGCATGTGACTCAAGGCAGGTTAAAATGACAGTAAACATGTGACTCAAGGCAGGTAAAATGACAGTAAGCATGTGACTCAAGGCAGGTTAAAGAGGCAGTAAGCATGTGACTCAAGACAGGTTAAAGTGACAGTAAGCATGTGACTCAAGGCAGGTTAAAGTGACAGTAAGCATGTGACTCAAGGCAGGTTAAAGAGACAGTAAGCATGTGACTCAAGGCAGGTTAAAATGACAGTAAACATGTGACTCAAGGCAGGTTAAAGAGACAGTAAGCATGTGACTCAAGGCAGGTTAAAGTGACGGTAAGCATGTGACTCAAGGCAGGTTAAAGTGACAGCAAGCATGTGACTCGAGCCATGTTAAAGCGACAGTAAGCATGTGACTCAAGGCATGTTAAAGCGACAGTAAGCATGTGACTCAGGGCAGGTTAAAGAGACAGTAAGCATGGGACTCAAGGCAGGTTAAATCTTCATTGAGTCACATTGTGTAGACGTCGATTGAAATCGCTCAATAGAATCTATTCTATATAATCCACTGAAGGCCGGTATCGCCCTCGCCCCCCCCCCTTCCTCGCGGCGACAACTTACCGGCCGTATTGCCCCCCCCCCCCCCCTACCTCGCGGCGACAACTTACCGGCCGTATTGCCATGGCTCACGGAGTGGTGTTGCGCGGATCTTGGATCGTTGTTAATGTTGGCAGCCGCCGAACCCCGACCTAGGGGCAGGCCTAGGGGCAGGCCTAGGGGCAGGCGTGGACGCCCTATTGGTCCCCATGGGGTGCTTCCCAGACATCTTAATGGTCTGTGTGCCTCCATGGTTGGGTCTAGGAGGACCGCCGCGTGGGGTGGGTGGGGGCTGTGGGGGAGGCAGGGGGAAATCAATCTCCCACCCCCACCTATCGCCGCTAAATCTTATCGCCTGAGATATCTCTCTGTTTCCATTCCAGACGCGTAGGCCTCAAGGTCCGAGGAACCACGCCTCGTGGGAATCAGTGGAGAAGAACGTATTATAGTTTCTTTTTCGTTTGGCTTCTTAATATATAGCGGAGTTGCTGCGTAGAGGTGAGATTGCCATTGCCATAAATACTTCCATGTGCCGGATATTAGCTACAGATTTTTTTGTCGTTACTGACAGCCGCCGTCATGACAAATTGGCGAGATATTTAATGGCGGTCGTCCGACTGAAAGACCAAAAAAATACTTGGTTGGTACGACAGCAACGAATTAATGACCGAAATATAATACGGTTGTGGGGCCATGCTACATACTAATGTTGTTTTCGCTAATAAAATTAGATAGATCAATTAAATTACGTAATGTCGATCTTGGATGGCAAATAGTTAGTGATTGACTCGAGTCAAGATTTAATTAGTGATGGACCAGAGTCGAGATTCAATTAGTGATGGACCAGAGTCGAGATTCAATTAGTGATGGACCAGAGTCTGGACTTAATTAGTGATGGACCAGAGTCTGGACTTAATTAGTGATGGGCCAGAAGCAGAATATTATCTGTGGACTTAAAACGACATATTATGGTAGACCACAAGTCAACCGCCTTAACAAACCTGATATCAGGCGAACAAGTCTCACAGATAGTTTGCCGTCTAATCCCTTAATGTTTCCTTTCGGTATTACAGTCATTATCATGTCTCATTATGGATCACCTTGCAATGTGAATGATGACATTTATTCCCACAGGGAAGCTTTATGAGTTACGTGGACAATTAATTTGACATTTATTCCCACATGTGGGCATATTTACGATGTTCGTGTTTTGAAACGTATTTTACGCGATTTCCTCATAAAGTCCTTAAGAATTGGGGACAGACTCCCGGGGTTTGAAGCTTCAACTATTCACGAAGTAGTCCGATGGGAAGCCTATTTCCCAGTTGCCATGCGGCGCCGATACCCACTCCATTCACTCTGAAGCCCATCTATCACCGAATAAACAGAGCTGTCACTTCCAAAAGAATGTCATAATCAGAAAATTCTCAATGTGTCCAACCTGCCACACATTCGCCACATTTAATTACGTAAATGGAGTTGCATATATTTTTTTTACCGATCGTTCATTTTCATTCTGATGCGCGACCAATCTCGGAAGGACGCTCGGTATAGATGGTGCTGCCTTCCATACACCCCCCCCCTCCTCCAATGGGATAGATGCAGTGGGTTGCTGTTGATAAAGTAGTTATTCGGGTATTCAGCGGTCTGACGAGACTCTAATATCGCAGGCGTCAGCAATTTCGTCTCTTTTCATCCGGGACTTCCAAAGAAATAAAAACCGCTCGTTGCCACTCAAATTAATTGCAACTCTTTTTATGAAACGTTTTCAGTTTCAGGAAAGCAAGATGCCTTCATTTTCACACGGAATAATGGATGATACCCCCCCCCCCTTAGTTTGGACGGTAATAGCACGAGACACGTCATCTGCTGGCACTTCGAGTTTTTCTTATGGTATGTCAACTTGGTAAAACCTTACAGTCTCAAAATGGAGATTAACATCACGGACATCTTTGAGGACATTATCACCCAGCCCTCCTATAGCTGGAGGCACGGCACTGAACAGCTGCCCATAGGATCATGCGGCAAGCAAAGAACTACTAGGACATTGTTATACCGATGGCAAATTACCTTCATAGAGGGCTGCGAACATCTTTGATTCTTCTCCGCGAGATGACTAATTCAATTAAAAAAACTACTTTGCTGTCGTAGGCGGGTGTATAAATGTTGTTTCACCACAGAAGCAGATGGCAAGCTCCCCCCCACCCCCACCCCGCCCCGCTATAACGCGGCGCGGGTTTCCTTTTGTCTATTTGCGCAGAGACAACGGGCTTCCCACGGGGCGCGGCATCGACCCCCGCCTATATCTACACCCGTTATTTGGACATCAAAATGGCCGTCGGGACGGCGGGCGGCGCGGGTATTAGCCCGGGACTGGTCCTTGACACCAAGGGCAAAGTCAGCATGGCCTGCAGCAGCAATGTACCTCCATTGGCTGGAGTGGGTGAGGCACGCTTCCCCGAACAACCCTCCCGGCTGATCAGCCAGGGGAATTCATTCATAGAGGGGACCCCCCCCCCCACCCACTCCTCCCCCATAGGGTCGGGGATTGGAGGTGTGTGTGTGAGTATGGGGGGTGGGTGCACCCAGACACCCTGCTCTACCCCCACCCCCTCCATTGCCTGACACACTTACCAATCAAACCCGACCAGCGAGAGGTCCTGGGCACCATGCCGGGAGGGCATTCCTCCACTGATTGAGCGGGCCTTCTTCATGGATGTACATACACTGCGCTGAAATCTTCGGCAAATTAGGGATTTAGGGCAGTAACTTCGGCACCCATAGAATGCAGAATGTCTCGCCATATATAAACATAGTTATAAAGCATACAGTGAAATCGCCATAGACTGAGGCAAGATAGGTTCCAGGCTTTGGGCTGCGCGCCGGATGGGGGCGGGTGTACGTCGTTAGCCGACCTGTCTCCATTTGTCTAGTCAGGGTTACTACATGTATTTTCCTGAGACGGGTTCAGTTTATTATCATGTTATTATTAATGCAAACGCAGTATTTTTGGAATCAATACACTTTGACACCTGCACCGATCAGTCAACCTTATTTCCTCCGGGAGATGTCTTTTCCCAGTTTAGCCTTGATGCGCACGAAGCTGTCCTAATATATGAGAAAAAGGGGTCCTGTATATTTAATATCTTCTAGTTGTATCGTGGGATACCAGGTGTATATGCGGTAATATCGAATATAGTATAAAAGATAACCATCAGGTGAGCTTTTATGCTATTAATACAACAAAACTTATAGATACGGGGTATATATAGTGTAACGTGCAAAACGGGTTCTGTTTCAGACACATAACGAAATAAGCTAAAATCATACTTTTATTTCCATTATTACATTTATGCATTGAATACAACAGTCTTCTTAATGAAGTTGGATAAAATAATAATGTGCCCACGACAAAGCCTAATCCAGAACATTCTCTCACTATGGCGGTCTATCATATCATCCTTCACGAGGTTTTCTTTCTCTTCTTCTTTGATTTCTTGACCTTCTTGCGGTCCGCGGAGGAGTCGGAATCCGAGGAGGACGAGCTGCTGTCAGAGGACGAGGAGGATGAGGAGCTGCTGCCAGATGACGAGGATGACGAGGATGATGATGATGAGGATGACGAGGAGTCGCTGTCGGAGGATGAACTGCTATCTGAGGAGTCCCCGCTGGACGAGCTGCTGTCGTCAGATCTGAGGACCAAACAAAATGATCAAAATGACGTCGTATTATATCACATAACTTACATTATTTATTCATCCATCGTCACAACACAGTTTATGGACAAAGGCTTACACCGTGGCGCCACATGGCGAGAAATCGTGCATATAAAAGTAAAAATCAGTGACGCAGAGCCAGACACAACCTAAAGCCGACCACGCCATCAGCTGGAGATACAGAGGACACAGAGCCAGACACAACCTAAAGCCGACCACGCCATCAGCTGGAGATACAGAGGACACAGAGCCAGACACAACCTAAAGCCGACCACGTCATCAGCTGGAGATACAGAGGACACAGAGCCAGACACAACCTAAAGCCGACCACGCCATCAGCTGGAGATACAGAGGACGCAGAGCCAGACACAACCTAAAGCCGACCACGCCATCAGCTGGAGATACAGAGGACACAGAGCCAGACACAACCTAAAGCCGACCACGCCATCAGCTGGAGATACAGAGGACGTAGAGCCAGACACAACCTAAAGCCGACCACGCCATCAGCTGGAGATACAGAGGACACAGAGCCAGACACAACCTAAAGCCGACCACGCCATCAGCTGGAGATACAGAGGACGTAGAGCCAGACACAACCTAAAGCCGACCACGCCATCAGCTGGAGATACAGAGGACGCAGAGCCAGACACAACCTAAAGCCGACCACGCCATCAGCTGGAGATACAGAGGACGCAGAGCCCGACACAACCTAAAGCCGACCACGCCATCAGCTGGAGATACAGAGGACGCAGAGCCAGACACAACCTAAAGCCGACCACGCCATCAGCTGGAGATACAGAGGACACAGAGCCAGACACAACCTAAAGCCGACCACGCCATCAGCTGGAGATACAGAGGACGCAGAGTCAGACACAACCTAAAGCCGACCACGCCATCAGCTGGAGATACAGAGGACGTAGAGCCAGACACAACCTAAAGCCGACCACGCCATCAGCTGGAGATACAGAGGACGCAGAGCCAGACACAACCTAAAGCCGACCACGCCATCATCTGGAGATACAGAGGACGTAGAGCCAGACACAACCTAAAGCCGACCACGCCATCAGCTGGAGATACAGAGGACGCAGAGCCAGACACAACCTAAAGCCGACCACGCCATCAGCTGGAGATACAGAGGACACAGAGCCAGACACAACCTAAAGCCGACCACGCCATCAGCTGGAGATACAGAGGACGTAGAGCCAGACACAACCTAAAGCCGACCACGCCATCAGCTGGAGATACAGAGGACACAGAGCCAGACACAACCTAAAGCCGACCACGCCATCAGCTGGAGATACAGAGGACGTAGAGCCAGACACAACCTAAAGCCGACCACGCCATCAGCTGGAGATACAGAGGACACAGAGCCAGACACAACCTAAAGCCGACCACGCCATCAGCTGGAGATACAGAGGACACAGAGCCAGACACAACCTAAAGCCGACCACGCCATCAGCTGGAGATACAGAGGACACAGAGCCAGACACAACCTAAAGCCGACCACGCCATCAGCTGGAGATACAGAGGACACAGAGCCAGACACAACCTAAAGCCGACCACGCCATCAGCTGGAGATACAGAGGACGCAGAGCCAGACACAACCTAAAGCCGACCACTCCATCAGCTGGAGATACAGAGGACGTAGAGCCAGACACAACCTAAAGCCGACCACTCCATCAGCTGGAGATACAGAGGACGTAGAGCCAGACACAACCTAAAGCCGACCACGCCATCAGCTGGAGATACAGAGGACGCAGAGCCAGACACAACCTAAAGCCGACCACGCCATCAGCTGGAGATACAGAGGACGCAGAGCCAGACACAACCTAAAGCCGACCACGCCATCAGCTGGAGATACAGAGGACACAGAGCCAGACACAACCTAAAGCCGACCACGCCATCAGCTGGAGATACAGAGGACGCAGAGCCAGACACAACCTAAAGCCGACCACGCCATCAGCTGGAGATACAGAGGACGCAGAGCCAGACACAACCTAAAGCCGACCACGCCATCAGCTGGAGATACAGAGGACGCAGAGCCAGACACAACCTAAAGCCGACCACGCCATCAGCTGGAGATACAGAGGACGCAGAGCCAGACACAACCTAAAGCCGACCACGCCATCAGCTGGAGATACAGAGGACGCAGAGCCAGACACAACCTAAAGCCGACCACGCCATCAGCTGGAGATACAGAGGACGCAGAGCCCGACACAACCTAAAGCCGACCACGCCATCAGCTGGAGATACAGAGGACGTAGAGTCAGACACAACCTAAAGCCGACCACGCCATCAGCTGGAGATACAGAGGACGCAGAGTCAGACACAACCTAAAGCCGACCACGCCATCAGCTGGAGATACAGAGGACGTAGAGTCAGACACAACCTAAAGCCGACCACGCCATCAGCTGGAGATACAGAGGACGTAGAGTCAGACACAACCTAAAGCCGACCACGCCATCAGCTGGAGATACAGAGGACACAGAGTCAGACACAACCTAAAGCCGACCACTCCATCAGCTGGAGATACAGAGGACGCAGAGTCAGACACAACCTAAAGCCGACCACGCCATCAGCTGGAGATACAGAGGACGTAGAGTCAGACACAACCTAAAGCCGACCACGCCATCAGCTGGAGATACAGAGGACACAGAGCCAGACACAACCTAAAGCCGACCACGTCATCAGCTGGAGATACAGAGGACGCAGAGTCAGACACAACCTAAAGCCGACCACGCCATCAGCTGGAGATACAGAGGACGCAGAGCCAGACACAACCTAAAGCCGACCACGCCATCAGCTGGAGATACAGAGGACGCAGAGCCAGACACAACCTAAAGCCGACCACGCCATCAGCTGGAGATACAGAGGACGCAGAGCCAGACACAACCTAAAGCCGACCACGCCATCAGCTGGAGATACAGAGGACGCAGAGTCAGACACAACCTAAAGCCGACCACGCCATCAGCTGGAGATACAGAGGACACAGAGCCAGACACAACCTAAAGCCGACCACGCCATCAGCTGGAGATACAGAGGACGCAGAGCCAGACACAACCTAAAGCCGACCACGCCATCAGCTGGAGATACAGAGGACGCAGAGCCAGACACAACCTAAAGCCGACCACGCCATCAGCTGGAGATACAGAGGACGCAGAGCCAGACACAACCTAAAGCCGACCACGCCATCAGCTGGAGATACAGAGGACGCAGAGCCAGACACAACCTAAAGCCGACCACGCCATCAGCTGGAGATACAGAGGACGCAGAGCCAGACACAACCTAAAGCCGACCACGCCATCAGCTGGAGATACAGAGGACGCAGAGCCAGACACAACCTAAAGCCGACCACGCCATCAGCTGGAGATACAGAGGACGCAGAGCCAGACACAACCTAAAGCCGACCACGCCATCAGCTGGAGATACAGAGGACGCAGAGCCAGACACAACCTAAAGCCGACCACGCCATCAGCTGGAGATACAGAGGACGCAGAGTCAGACACAACCTAAAGCCGACCACGCCATCAGCTGGAGATACAGAGGACACAGAGCCAGACACAACCTAAAGCCGACCACGTCATCAGCTGGAGATACAGAGGACGCAGAGCCAGACACAACCTAAAGCCGACCACGCCATCAGCTGGAGATACAGAGGACGTAGAGTCAGACACAACCTAAAGCCGACCACGCCATCAGCTGGAGATACAGAGGACACAGAGCCAGACACAACCTAAAGCCGACCACGTCATCAGCTGGAGATACAGAGGACGCAGAGCCAGACACAACCTAAAGCCGACCACGCCATCAGCTGGAGATACAGAGGACACAGAGCCAGACACAACCTAAAGCCGACCACGCCATCAGCTGGAGATACAGAGGACGCAGAGCCAGACACAACCTAAAGCCGACCACGCCATCAGCTGGAGATACAGAGGACGCAGAGCCAGACACAACCTAAAGCCGACCACGCCATCAGCTGGAGATACAGAGGACGCAGAGCCAGACACAACCTAAAGCCGACCACGCCATCAGCTGGAGATACAGAGGACGCAGAGTCAGACACAACCTAAAGCCGACCACGCCATCAGCTGGAGATACAGAGGACACAGAGCCAGACACAACCTAAAGCCGACCACGTCATCAGCTGGAGATACAGAGGACGCAGAGCCAGACACAACCTAAAGCCGACCACGCCATCAGCTGGAGATACAGAGGACGTAGAGTCAGACACAACCTAAAGCCGACCACGCCATCAGCTGGAGATACAGAGGACGCAGAGCCAGACACAACCTAAAGCCGACCACGCCATCAGCTGGAGATACAGAGGACGCAGAGCCAGACACAACCTAAAGCCGACCACGCCATCAGCTGGAGATACAGAGGACGTAGAGCCAGACACAACCTAAAGCCGACCACGCCACCAGCTGGAGATACAGAGGACGTAGAGCCAGACACAACCTAAAGTCGACCACGCCATCAGCTGGAGATACAGAGGACGTAGAGCCAGACACAACCTAAAGCCGACCACGCCATCAGCTGGAGATACAGAGGACGCAGAGCCAGACACAACCTAAAGCCGACCACGTCATCAGCTGGAGATACAGAGGACGCAGAGCCAGACACAACCTAAAGCCGACCACGCCATCAGCTGGAGATACAGAGGACGCAGAGCCAGACACAACCTAAAGCCGACCACGCCATCAGCTGGAGATACAGAGGACGTAGAGCCAGACACAACCTAAAGCCGACCACGCCATCAGCTGGAGATACAGAGGACGCAGAGCCAGACACAACCTAAAGCCGACCACGCCATCAGCTGGAGATACAGAGGACGCAGAGTCAGACACAACCTAAAGCCGACCACGCCATCAGCTGGAGATACAGAGGACACAGAGCCAGACACAACCTAAAGCCGACCACGTCATCAGCTGGAGATACAGAGGACACAGAGCCAGACACAACCTAAAGCCGACCACGCCATCAGCTGGAGATACAGAGGACGCAGAGCCAGACACAACCTAAAGCCGACCACGCCATCAGCTGGAGATACAGAGGACGCAGAGCCAGACACAACCTAAAGCCGACCACGCCATCAGCTGGAGATACAGAGGACGCAGAGCCAGACACAACCTAAAGCCGACCACGCCATCAGCTGGAGATACAGAGGACGCAGAGTCAGACACAACCTAAAGCCGACCACGCCATCAGCTGGAGATACAGAGGACGCAGAGCCAGACACAACCTAAAGCCGACCACGCCATCAGCTGGAGATACAGAGGACGCAGAGCCAGACACAACCTAAAGCCGACCACGCCATCAGCTGGAGATACAGAGGACGCAGAGTCAGACACAACCTAAAGCCGACCACGCCATCAGCTGGAGATACAGAGGACGCAGAGCCAGACACAACCTAAAGCCGACCACGTCATCATCTGGAGACACAGAGGACGTAGAGCCAGACACAACCTAAAGCCGACCACGCCATCAGCTGGAGATACAGAGGACGCAGAGCCCGACACAACCTAAAGCCGACCACGCCACCAGCTGGAGATACAGAGGACGTAGAGCCAGACACAACCTAAAGTCGACCACGCCATCAGCTGGAGATACAGAGGACGTAGAGCCAGACACAACCTAAAGCCGACCACGCCATCAGCTGGAGATACAGAGGACGCAGAGCCAGACACAACCTAAAGCCGACCACGTCATCAGCTGGAGATACAGAGGACGCAGAGCCAGACACAACCTAAAGCCGACCACGCCATCAGCTGGAGATACAGAGGACGCAGAGCCAGACACAACCTAAAGCCGACCACGCCATCAGCTGGAGATACAGAGGACGCAGAGCCAGACACAACCTAAAGCCGACCACGCCATCAGCTGGAGATACAGAGGACACAGAGCCAGACACAACCTAAAGCCGACCACGCCATCAGCTGGAGATACAGAGGACGTAGAGCCAGACACAACCTAAAGCCGACCACGCCATCAGCTGGAGATACAGAGGACACAGAGCCAGACACAACCTAAAGCCGACCACGCCATCAGCTGGAGATACAGAGGACGCAGAGTCAGACACAACCTAAAGCCGACCACGCCATCAGCTGGAGATACAGAGGACGCAGAGTCAGACACAACCTAAAGCCGACCACGCCATCAGCTGGAGATACAGAGGACGCAGAGTCAGACACAACCTAAAGCCGACCACGTCATCAGCTGGAGATACAGAGGACGCAGAGCCAGACACAACCTAAAGCCGACCACGCCATCAGCTGGAGATACAGAGGACGCAGAGTCAGACACAACCTAAAGCCGACCACGCCATCAGCTGGAGATACAGAGGACGCAGAGCCAGACACAACCTAAAGCCGACCACGCCATCAGCTGGAGATACAGAGGACGCAGAGCCAGACACAACCTAAAGCCGACCACGCCATCAGCTGGAGATACAGAGGACGCAGAGCCAGACACAACCTAAAGCCGACCACGCCATCAGCTGGAGATACAGAGGACACAGAGCCAGACACAACCTAAAGCCGACCACGCCATCAGCTGGAGATACAGAGGACGCAGAGCCCGACACAACCTAAAGCCGACCACGCCATCAGCTGGAGATACAGAGGACGCAGAGTCAGACACAACCTAAAGCCGACCACGCCATCAGCTGGAGATACAGAGGACACAGAGCCAGACACAACCTAAAGCCGACCACGTCATCAGCTGGAGATACAGAGGACACAGAGCCAGACACAACCTAAAGCCGACCACGCCATCAGCTGGAGATACAGAGGACGCAGAGCCAGACACAACCTAAAGTCGACCACGCCATCAGCTGGAGATACAGAGGACGCAGAGTCAGACACAACCTAAAGCCGACCACGCCATCAGCTGGAGATACAGAGGACGCAGAGCCAGACACAACCTAAAGCCGACCACGCCATCAGCTGGAGATACAGAGGACACAGAGCCAGACACAACCTAAAGCCGATCACGCCATCAGCTGGAGATACAGAGGACGTAGAGCCAGACACAACCTAAAGCCGACCACGCCATCAGCTGGAGATACAGAGGACACAGAGCCAGACACAACCTAAAGCCGACCACGCCATCAGCTGGAGATACAGAGGACGCAGAGTCAGACACAACCTAAAGCCGACCACGCCATCAGCTGGAGATACAGAGGACGTAGAGCCAGACACAACTTAAAGCCGACCACGCCATCAGCTGGAGATACAGAGGACACAGAGCCAGACACAACCTAAAGCCGACCACGCCATCAGCTGGAGATACAGAGGACGCAGAGTCAGACACAACCTAAAGCCGACCACGCCATCAGCTGGAGATACAGAGGACGCAGAGCCAGACACAACCTAAAGCCGACCACGCCATCAGCTGGAGATACAGAGGACGCAGAGTCAGACACAACCTAAAGCCGACCACGTCATCAGCTGGAGATACAGAGGACGCAGAGCCAGACACAACCTAAAGCCGACCACGCCATCAGCTGGAGATACAGAGGACGCAGAGCCAGACACAACCTAAAGCCGACCACGCCATCAGCTGGAGATACAGAGGACGCAGAGTCAGACACAACCTAAAGCCGACCACGCCATCAGCTGGAGATACAGAGGACGCAGAGTCAGACACAACCTAAAGCCGACCACGTCATCAGCTGGAGATACAGAGGACGCAGAGTCAGACACAACCTAAAGCCGACCACGCCATCAGCTGGAGATACAGAGGACGCAGAGTCAGACACAACCTAAAGCCGACCACGCCATCAGCTGGAGATACAGAGGACGCAGAGTCAGACACAACCTAAAGCCGACCACGTCATCAGCTGGAGATACAGAGGACGCAGAGTCAGACACAACCTAAAGCCGACCACGCCATCAGCTGGAGATACAGAGGACACAGAGCCAGACACAACCTAAAGCCGACCACGCCATCAGCTGGAGATACAGAGGACGCAGAGCCAGACACAACTTAAAGCCGACCACGCCATCAGCTGGAGATACAGAGGACGCAGAGCCAGACACAACCTAAAGCCGACCACGCCATCAGCTGGAGATACAGAGGACGCAGAGCCAGACACAACCTAAAGCCGACCACGCCATCAGCTGGAGATACAGAGGACGCAGAGCCAGACACAACCTAAAGCCGACCACGCCATCAGCTGGAGATACAGAGGACGTAGAGCCAGACACAACCTAAAGCCGACCACGCCATCAGCTGGAGATACAGAGGACGCAGAGCCAGACACAACCTAAAGCCGACCACGCCATCATCTGGAGATACAGAGGACGCAGAGCCAGACACAACCTAAAGCCGACCACGCCATCATCTGGAGATACAGAGGACGCAGAGTCAGACACAACCTAAGGCCGACCACGCCATCAGCTGGAGATACAGAGGACGCAGAGCCAGACACAACCTAAAGCCGACCACGTCATCAGCTGGAGATACAGAGGACGCAGAGCCAGACACAACCTAAAGCCGACCACGCCATCATCTGGAGATACAGAGGACGCAGAGCCAGACACAACCTAAAGCCGACCACGCCATCATCTGGAGATACAGAGGACGCAGAGTCAGACACAACCTAAGGCCGACCACGCCATCAGCTGGAGATACAGAGGACGCAGAGCCAGACACAACCTAAAGCCGACCACGCCATCAGCTGGAGATACAGAGGACGCAGAGCCAGACACAACCTAAAGCCGACCACGCCATCAGCTGGAGATACAGAGGACGCAGAGTCAGACACAACCTAAAGCCGACCACGCCATCAGCTGGAGATACAGAGGACGCAGAGCCAGACACAACTTAAAGCCGACCACGCCATCAGCTGGAGATACAGAGGACGCAGAGCCAGACACAACCTAAAGTCGACCACGCCATCAGTTGGAGATACAGAGGACGCAGAGCCAGACACAACCTAAAGCCGACCACGCCATCAGCTGGAGATACAGAGGACGCAGAGCCAGACACAACCTAAAGCCGACCACGCCATCAGCTGGAGATACAGAGGACGCAGAGCCAGACACAACCTAAAGCCGACCACGCCATCAGCTGGAGATACAGAGGACGCAGAGCCAGACACAACCTAAAGCCGACCACGCCATCAGCTGGAGATACAGAGGACGCAGAGCCAGACACAACCTAAAGCCGACCACGCCATCAGCTGGAGATACAGAGGACGCAGAGCCAGACACAACCTAAAGCCGACCACGCCATCAGCTGGAGATACAGAGGACGCAGAGCCAGACACAACCTAAAGCCGACCACGCCATCAGCTGGAGATACAGAGGACGCAGAGCCAGACACAACCTAAAGCCGACCACGCCATCAGCTGGAGATACAGAGGACGCAGAGTCAGACACAACCTAAAGCCGACCACGCCATCAGCTGGAGATACAGAGGACACAGAGCCAGACACAACCTAAAGCCGACCACGTCATCAGCTGGAGATACAGAGGACGCAGAGCCAGACACAACCTAAAGCCGACCACGCCATCAGCTGGAGATACAGAGGACGTAGAGTCAGACACAACCTAAAGCCGACCACGCCATCAGCTGGAGATACAGAGGACACAGAGCCAGACACAACCTAAAGCCGACCACGTCATCAGCTGGAGATACAGAGGACGCAGAGCCAGACACAACCTAAAGCCGACCACGCCATCAGCTGGAGATACAGAGGACACAGAGCCAGACACAACCTAAAGCCGACCACGCCATCAGCTGGAGATACAGAGGACGCAGAGCCAGACACAACCTAAAGCCGACCACGCCATCAGCTGGAGATACAGAGGACGCAGAGCCAGACACAACCTAAAGCCGACCACGCCATCAGCTGGAGATACAGAGGACGCAGAGCCAGACACAACCTAAAGCCGACCACGCCATCAGCTGGAGATACAGAGGACGCAGAGTCAGACACAACCTAAAGCCGACCACGCCATCAGCTGGAGATACAGAGGACACAGAGCCAGACACAACCTAAAGCCGACCACGTCATCAGCTGGAGATACAGAGGACGCAGAGCCAGACACAACCTAAAGCCGACCACGCCATCAGCTGGAGATACAGAGGACGTAGAGTCAGACACAACCTAAAGCCGACCACGCCATCAGCTGGAGATACAGAGGACGCAGAGCCAGACACAACCTAAAGCCGACCACGCCATCAGCTGGAGATACAGAGGACGCAGAGCCAGACACAACCTAAAGCCGACCACGCCATCAGCTGGAGATACAGAGGACGTAGAGCCAGACACAACCTAAAGCCGACCACGCCACCAGCTGGAGATACAGAGGACGTAGAGCCAGACACAACCTAAAGTCGACCACGCCATCAGCTGGAGATACAGAGGACGTAGAGCCAGACACAACCTAAAGCCGACCACGCCATCAGCTGGAGATACAGAGGACGCAGAGCCAGACACAACCTAAAGCCGACCACGTCATCAGCTGGAGATACAGAGGACGCAGAGCCAGACACAACCTAAAGCCGACCACGCCATCAGCTGGAGATACAGAGGACGCAGAGCCAGACACAACCTAAAGCCGACCACGCCATCAGCTGGAGATACAGAGGACGTAGAGCCAGACACAACCTAAAGCCGACCACGCCATCAGCTGGAGATACAGAGGACGCAGAGCCAGACACAACCTAAAGCCGACCACGCCATCAGCTGGAGATACAGAGGACGCAGAGTCAGACACAACCTAAAGCCGACCACGCCATCAGCTGGAGATACAGAGGACACAGAGCCAGACACAACCTAAAGCCGACCACGTCATCAGCTGGAGATACAGAGGACACAGAGCCAGACACAACCTAAAGCCGACCACGCCATCAGCTGGAGATACAGAGGACGCAGAGCCAGACACAACCTAAAGCCGACCACGCCATCAGCTGGAGATACAGAGGACGCAGAGCCAGACACAACCTAAAGCCGACCACGCCATCAGCTGGAGATACAGAGGACGCAGAGCCAGACACAACCTAAAGCCGACCACGCCATCAGCTGGAGATACAGAGGACGCAGAGTCAGACACAACCTAAAGCCGACCACGCCATCAGCTGGAGATACAGAGGACGCAGAGCCAGACACAACCTAAAGCCGACCACGCCATCAGCTGGAGATACAGAGGACGCAGAGCCAGACACAACCTAAAGCCGACCACGCCATCAGCTGGAGATACAGAGGACGCAGAGTCAGACACAACCTAAAGCCGACCACGCCATCAGCTGGAGATACAGAGGACGCAGAGCCAGACACAACCTAAAGCCGACCACGTCATCATCTGGAGACACAGAGGACGTAGAGCCAGACACAACCTAAAGCCGACCACGCCATCAGCTGGAGATACAGAGGACGCAGAGCCCGACACAACCTAAAGCCGACCACGCCACCAGCTGGAGATACAGAGGACGTAGAGCCAGACACAACCTAAAGTCGACCACGCCATCAGCTGGAGATACAGAGGACGTAGAGCCAGACACAACCTAAAGCCGACCACGCCATCAGCTGGAGATACAGAGGACGCAGAGCCAGACACAACCTAAAGCCGACCACGTCATCAGCTGGAGATACAGAGGACGCAGAGCCAGACACAACCTAAAGCCGACCACGCCATCAGCTGGAGATACAGAGGACGCAGAGCCAGACACAACCTAAAGCCGACCACGCCATCAGCTGGAGATACAGAGGACGCAGAGCCAGACACAACCTAAAGCCGACCACGCCATCAGCTGGAGATACAGAGGACACAGAGCCAGACACAACCTAAAGCCGACCACGCCATCAGCTGGAGATACAGAGGACGTAGAGCCAGACACAACCTAAAGCCGACCACGCCATCAGCTGGAGATACAGAGGACACAGAGCCAGACACAACCTAAAGCCGACCACGCCATCAGCTGGAGATACAGAGGACGCAGAGTCAGACACAACCTAAAGCCGACCACGCCATCAGCTGGAGATACAGAGGACGCAGAGTCAGACACAACCTAAAGCCGACCACGCCATCAGCTGGAGATACAGAGGACGCAGAGTCAGACACAACCTAAAGCCGACCACGTCATCAGCTGGAGATACAGAGGACGCAGAGCCAGACACAACCTAAAGCCGACCACGCCATCAGCTGGAGATACAGAGGACGCAGAGTCAGACACAACCTAAAGCCGACCACGCCATCAGCTGGAGATACAGAGGACGCAGAGCCAGACACAACCTAAAGCCGACCACGCCATCAGCTGGAGATACAGAGGACGCAGAGCCAGACACAACCTAAAGCCGACCACGCCATCAGCTGGAGATACAGAGGACGCAGAGCCAGACACAACCTAAAGCCGACCACGCCATCAGCTGGAGATACAGAGGACACAGAGCCAGACACAACCTAAAGCCGACCACGCCATCAGCTGGAGATACAGAGGACGCAGAGCCCGACACAACCTAAAGCCGACCACGCCATCAGCTGGAGATACAGAGGACGCAGAGTCAGACACAACCTAAAGCCGACCACGCCATCAGCTGGAGATACAGAGGACACAGAGCCAGACACAACCTAAAGCCGACCACGTCATCAGCTGGAGATACAGAGGACACAGAGCCAGACACAACCTAAAGCCGACCACGCCATCAGCTGGAGATACAGAGGACGCAGAGCCAGACACAACCTAAAGTCGACCACGCCATCAGCTGGAGATACAGAGGACGCAGAGTCAGACACAACCTAAAGCCGACCACGCCATCAGCTGGAGATACAGAGGACGCAGAGCCAGACACAACCTAAAGCCGACCACGCCATCAGCTGGAGATACAGAGGACACAGAGCCAGACACAACCTAAAGCCGATCACGCCATCAGCTGGAGATACAGAGGACGTAGAGCCAGACACAACCTAAAGCCGACCACGCCATCAGCTGGAGATACAGAGGACACAGAGCCAGACACAACCTAAAGCCGACCACGCCATCAGCTGGAGATACAGAGGACGCAGAGTCAGACACAACCTAAAGCCGACCACGCCATCAGCTGGAGATACAGAGGACGTAGAGCCAGACACAACTTAAAGCCGACCACGCCATCAGCTGGAGATACAGAGGACACAGAGCCAGACACAACCTAAAGCCGACCACGCCATCAGCTGGAGATACAGAGGACGCAGAGTCAGACACAACCTAAAGCCGACCACGCCATCAGCTGGAGATACAGAGGACGCAGAGCCAGACACAACCTAAAGCCGACCACGCCATCAGCTGGAGATACAGAGGACGCAGAGTCAGACACAACCTAAAGCCGACCACGTCATCAGCTGGAGATACAGAGGACGCAGAGCCAGACACAACCTAAAGCCGACCACGCCATCAGCTGGAGATACAGAGGACGCAGAGCCAGACACAACCTAAAGCCGACCACGCCATCAGCTGGAGATACAGAGGACGCAGAGTCAGACACAACCTAAAGCCGACCACGCCATCAGCTGGAGATACAGAGGACGCAGAGTCAGACACAACCTAAAGCCGACCACGTCATCAGCTGGAGATACAGAGGACGCAGAGTCAGACACAACCTAAAGCCGACCACGCCATCAGCTGGAGATACAGAGGACGCAGAGTCAGACACAACCTAAAGCCGACCACGCCATCAGCTGGAGATACAGAGGACGCAGAGTCAGACACAACCTAAAGCCGACCACGTCATCAGCTGGAGATACAGAGGACGCAGAGTCAGACACAACCTAAAGCCGACCACGCCATCAGCTGGAGATACAGAGGACACAGAGCCAGACACAACCTAAAGCCGACCACGCCATCAGCTGGAGATACAGAGGACGCAGAGCCAGACACAACTTAAAGCCGACCACGCCATCAGCTGGAGATACAGAGGACGCAGAGCCAGACACAACCTAAAGCCGACCACGCCATCAGCTGGAGATACAGAGGACGCAGAGCCAGACACAACCTAAAGCCGACCACGCCATCAGCTGGAGATACAGAGGACGCAGAGCCAGACACAACCTAAAGCCGACCACGCCATCAGCTGGAGATACAGAGGACGTAGAGCCAGACACAACCTAAAGCCGACCACGCCATCAGCTGGAGATACAGAGGACGCAGAGCCAGACACAACCTAAAGCCGACCACGCCATCATCTGGAGATACAGAGGACGCAGAGCCAGACACAACCTAAAGCCGACCACGCCATCATCTGGAGATACAGAGGACGCAGAGTCAGACACAACCTAAGGCCGACCACGCCATCAGCTGGAGATACAGAGGACGCAGAGCCAGACACAACCTAAAGCCGACCACGTCATCAGCTGGAGATACAGAGGACGCAGAGCCAGACACAACCTAAAGCCGACCACGCCATCATCTGGAGATACAGAGGACGCAGAGCCAGACACAACCTAAAGCCGACCACGCCATCATCTGGAGATACAGAGGACGCAGAGTCAGACACAACCTAAGGCCGACCACGCCATCAGCTGGAGATACAGAGGACGCAGAGCCAGACACAACCTAAAGCCGACCACGCCATCAGCTGGAGATACAGAGGACGCAGAGCCAGACACAACCTAAAGCCGACCACGCCATCAGCTGGAGATACAGAGGACGCAGAGTCAGACACAACCTAAAGCCGACCACGCCATCAGCTGGAGATACAGAGGACGCAGAGCCAGACACAACTTAAAGCCGACCACGCCATCAGCTGGAGATACAGAGGACGCAGAGCCAGACACAACCTAAAGTCGACCACGCCATCAGTTGGAGATACAGAGGACGCAGAGCCAGACACAACCTAAAGCCGACCACGCCATCAGCTGGAGATACAGAGGACGCAGAGTCAGACACAACCTAAAGCCGACCACGCCATCAGCTGGAGATACAGAGGACGTAGAGCCAGACACAACCTAAAGTCGACCACGCCATCAGCTGGAGATACAGAGGACGTAGAGCCAGACACAACCTAAAGCCGACCACGCCATCAGCTGGAGATACAGAGGACGTAGAGCCAGACACAACCTAAAGCCGACCACTCCATCAGCTGGAGATACAGAGGACGTAGAGCCAGACACAACCTAAAGCCGACCACGCCATCAGCTGGAGATACAGAGGACGCAGAGCCAGACACAACCTAAAGCCGACCACTCCATCAGCTGGAGATACAGAGGACGTAGAGCCAGACACAACCTAAAGCCGACCACGCCATCAGCTGGAGATACAGAGGACACAGAGCCAGACACAATCTAAAGCCAACCACGCCATCAGCTGGAGATACAGAGGACGCAGAGCCAGACACAACCTAAAGCCGACCACTCCATCAGCTGGAGATACAGAGGACGTAGAGCCAGACACAACCTAAAGCCGACCACGCCATCAGCTGGAGATACAGAGGACGCAGAGCCAGACACAACCTAAAGCCAACCACGCCATCAGCTGGAGATACAGAGGACACAGAGTCAGACACAACCTAAAGCCGACCACGCCATCAGCTGGAGATACAGAGGACGTAGAGCCAGACACAACCTAAAGCCGACCACGCCATCAGCTGGAGATACAGAGGACGCAGAGCCAGACACAACCTAAAGCCGACCACGCCATCAGCTGGAGATACAGAGGACGTAGAGCCAGACACAACCTAAAGCCGACCACGCCATCAGCTGGAGATACAGAGGACACAGAGCCAGACACAACCTAAAGCCGACCACGCCATCAGCTGGAGATACAGAGGACGTAGAGCCAGACACAACCTAAAGCCGACCACGTCATCAGCTGGAGATACAGAGGACGTAGAGCCAGACACAACCTAAAGCCGACCACGCCATCAGCTGGAGATACAGAGGACGCAGAGTCAGACACAACCTAAAGCCGACCACGCCATCAGCTGGAGATACAGAGGACGCAGAGCCAGACACAACCTAAAACCGACCACGCCATCAGCTGGAGATACAGAGGACGCAGAGCCAGACACAACCTAAAGCCGACCACGCCATCAGCTGGAGATACAGAGGACACAGAGCCAGACACAACCTAAAGCCGACCACGCCATCAGCTGGAGATACAGAGGACGCAGAGTCAGACACAACCTAAAGCCGACCACGCCATCAGCTGGAGATACAGAGGACACAGAGTCAGACACAACCTAAAGCCGACCACGCCATCAGCTGGAGATACAGAGGACGCAGAGTCAGACACAACCTAAAGCCGACCACGCCATCAGCTGGAGATACAGAGGACGCAGAGCCAGACACAACCTAAAGCCGACCACGCCATCAGCTGGAGATACAGAGGACGCAGAGCCAGACACAACCTAAAGCCGACCACGCCATCAGCTGGAGATACAGAGGACGCAGAGCCAGACACAACCTAAAGCCGACCACGCCATCAGCTGGAGATACAGAGGACGCAGAGCCAGACACAACCTAAAGCCGACCACGCCATCAGCTGGAGATACAGAGGACACAGAGCCAGACACAACCTAAAGCCGACCACTCCATCAGCTGGAGATACAGAGGACGTAGAGCCAGACACAACTTAAAGCCGACCACGCCATCAGCTGGAGATACAGAGGACGTAGAGCCAGACACAACTTAAAGCCGACCACGCCATCAGCTGGAGATACAGAGGACACAGAGCCAGACACAACCTAAAGCCGACCACGCCATCAGCTGGAGATACAGAGGACGCAGAGTCAGACACAACCTAAAGCCGACCACGCCATCAGCTGGAGATACAGAGGACACAGAGTCAGACACAACCTAAAGCCGACCACGCCATCAGCTGGAGATACAGAGGACGCAGAGTCAGACACAACCTAAAGCCGACCACGCCATCAGCTGGAGATACAGAGGACGCAGAGCCAGACACAACCTAAAGCCGACCACGCCATCAGCTGGAGATACAGAGGACGCAGAGCCAGACACAACCTAAAGCCGACCACGCCATCAGCTGGAGATACAGAGGACGCAGAGCCAGACACAACCTAAAGCCGACCACGCCATCAGCTGGAGATACAGAGGACGCAGAGCCAGACACAACCTAAAGCCGACCACGCCATCAGCTGGAGATACAGAGGACACAGAGCCAGACACAACCTAAAGCCGACCACTCCATCAGCTGGAGATACAGAGGACACAGAGCCAGACACAACCTAAAGCCGACCACGCCATCAGCTGGAGATACAGAGGACACAGAGCCAGACACAACCTAAAGCCGACCACGCCATCAGCTGGAGATACAGAGGACACAGAGCCAGACACAACCTAAAGCCGACCACGCCATCAGCTGGAGATACAGAGGACGTAGAGTCAGACACAACCTAAAGCCGACCACGCCATCAGCTGGAGATACAGAGGACGCAGAGCCAGACACAACCTAAAGCCGACCACGCCATCAGCTGGAGATACAGAGGACACAGAGCCAGACACAATCTAAAGCCGACCACGCCATCAGCTGGAGATACAGAGGACGCAGAGCCAGACACAACCTAAAGCCGACCACTCCATCAGCTGGAGATACAGAGGACGTAGAGCCAGACACAACCTAAAGCCGACCACGCCATCAGCTGGAGATACAGAGGACGCAGAGCCAGACACAACCTAAAGCCGACCACGCCATCAGCTGGAGATACAGAGGACGTAGAGCCAGACACAACCTAAAGCCGACCACGCCATCAGCTGGAGATACAGATGACACAGAGCCAGACACAACCTAAAGCCGACCACGCCATCAGCTGGAGATACAGAGGACGCAGAGCCAGACACAACCTAAAGCCGACCACGCCATCAGCTGGAGATACAGAGGACGCAGAGTCAGACACAACCTAAAGCCGACCACGTCATCAGCTGGAGATACAGAGGACGCAGAGCCAGACACAACCTAAAGCCGACCACGCCATCAGCTGGAGATACAGAGGACGCAGAGTCAGACACAACCTAAAGCCGACCACGCCATCAGCTGGAGATACAGAGGACGCAGAGCCAGACACAACCTAAAACCGACCACGCCATCAGCTGGAGATACAGAGGACGCAGAGCCAGACACAACCTAAAGCCGACCACGCCATCAGCTGGAGATACAGAGGACACAGAGCCAGACACAACCTAAAGCCGACCACGCCATCAGCTGGAGATACAGAGGACGCAGAGTCAGACACAACCTAAGGCCGACCACGCCACCAGCTGGAGATACAGAGGACGCAGAGCCAGACACAACTTAAAGCCGACCACGCCATCAGCTGGAGATACAGAGGACACAGAGCCAGACACAACCTAAAGCCGACCACGCCATCAGCTGGAGATACAGAGGACGCAGAGCCAGACACAACCTAAAGCCGACCACGCCATCAGCTGGAGATACAGAGGACGCAGAGCCAGACACAACCTAAAGCCGACCACGCCATCAGCTGGAGATACAGAGGACACAGAGCCAGACACAACCTAAAGCCGACCACGCCATCAGCTGGAGATACAGAGGACGCAGAGCCAGACACAACCTAAAGCCGACCACGCCATCAGCTGGAGATACAGAGGACGCAGAGCCAGACACAACCTAAAGCCGACCACGCCATCAGCTGGAGATACAGAGGACGCAGAGCCAGACACAACCTAAAGCCGACCACGCCATCAGCTGGAGATACAGAGGACGCAGAGTCAGACACAACCTAAAGCCGACCACGCCATCAGCTGGAGATACAGAGGACGCAAAGCCAGACACAACCTAAAGCCGACCACGCCATCAGCTGGAGATACAGAGGACGCAGAGCCAGACACAACCTAAAGCCGACCACTCCATCAGCTGGAGATACAGAGGACGCAGAGCCAGACACAACCTAAAACCGACCACGCCATCAGCTGGAGATACAGAGGACGCAGAGCCAGACACAACCTAAAGCCGACCACGCCATCAGCTGGAGATACAGAGGACACAGAGCCAGACACAACCTAAAGCCGACCACGCCATCAGCTGGAGATACAGAGGACGCAGAGTCAGACACAACCTAAGGCCGACCACGCCACCAGCTGGAGATACAGAGGACGCAGAGCCAGACACAACTTAAAGCCGACCACGCCATCAGCTGGAGATACAGAGGACGCAGAGCCAGACACAACCTAAAGCCGACCACGCCATCAGCTGGAGATACAGAGGACACAGAGCCAGACACAACCTAAAGCCGACCACGCCATCAGCTGGAGATACAGAGGACGCAGAGCCAGACACAACCTAAAGCCGACCACGCCATCAGCTGGAGATACAGAGGACGCAGAGTCAGACACAACCTAAAGCCGACCACGTCATCAGCTGGAGATACAGAGGACGCAGAGCCAGACACAACCTAAAGCCGACCACGCCATCAGCTGGAGATACAGAGGACGCAGAGTCAGACACAACCTAAAGCCGACCACGCCATCAGCTGGAGATACAGAGGACGTAGAGCCAGACACAACCTAAAGCCGACCACGCCATCAGCTGGAGATACAGAGGACGCAGAGTCAGACACAACCTAAAGTCGACCACGCCATCAGCTGGAGATACAGAGGACGCAGAGTCAGACACAACCTAAAGCCGACCACGCCATCAGCTGGAGATACAGAGGACGCAAAGCCAGACACAACCTAAAGCCGACCACGCCATCAGCTGGAGATACAGAGGACGCAGAGCCAGACACAACCTAAAGCCGACCACGCCATCAGCTGGAGATACAGAGGACACAGAGCCAGACACAACCTAAAGCCGACCACGCCATCAGCTGGAGATACAGAGGACGCAGAGCCCGACACAACCTAAAGCCGACCACGTCATCAGCTGGAGATACAGAGGACGCAGAGCCAGACACAACCTAAAGCCGACCACGCCATCAGCTGGAGATACAGAGGACGCAGAGCCAGACACAACCTAAAGCCGACCACGCCATCAGCTGGAGATACAGAGGACGCAGAGCCTTACACAACCTAAAGCCGACCACTCCATCAGCTGGAGATACAGAGGACGCAGATCCAGACACAACCTAAAGCCGACCACGTCATCAGCTGGAGATACAGAGGACGTAGAGCCAGACACAACCTAAAGCCGACCACGCCATCAGCTGGAGATACAGAGGACACAGAGCCAGACACAACCTAAAGCCGACCACGTCATCAGCTGGAGATACAGAGGACGCAGAGCCAGACACAACCTAAAGCCGACCACGCCATCAGCTGGAGATACAGAGGACGTAGAGCCAGACACAACCTAAAGCCGACCACGCCATCAGCTGGAGATACAGAGGACGCAGAGCCTTACACAACCTAAAGCCGACCACTCCATCAGCTGGAGATACAGAGGACGCAGATCCAGACACAACCTAAAGCCGACCACGTCATCAGCTGGAGATACAGAGGACGTAGAGCCAGACACAACCTAAAGCCGACCACGCCATCAGCTGGAGATACAGAGGACACAGAGCCAGACACAACCTAAAGCCGACCACGCCATCAGCTGGAGATACAGAGGACGCAGAGTCAGACACAACCTAAAGCCGACCACGCCATCAGCTGGAGATACAGAGGACGCAGAGCCAGACACAACCTAAAGCCGACCACGCCATCAGCTGGAGATACAGAGGACGCAGAGCCAGACACAACCTAAAGCCGACCACGTCATCATCTGGAGATACAGAGGACGCAGAGCCAGACACAACCTAAAGCCGACCACGCCATCAGCTGGAGATACAGAGGACGCAGAGCCAGACACAACCTAAAGCCGACCACGCCATCAGCTGGAGATACAGAGGACGCAGAGCCTTACACAACCTAAAGCCGACCACTCCATCAGCTGGAGATACAGAGGACGCAGATCCAGACACAACCTAAAGCCGACCACGTCATCAGCTGGAGATACAGAGGACGTAGAGCCAGACACAACCTAAAGCCGACCACGCCATCAGCTGGAGATACAGAGGACGCAGATGCGGAGGAATGACTTCTTGGGATGGTGGTTGGGAGTGGTGCGGGCAAATGGCGGACCCTGGTAGTCAGTTGGCTTGAGATCCGGTTGAGAACCCATCCCAATCACCATACAAACTTCAGTAAATTGCCCCGCATCCCTCCCACCAGTCGTAACATCTCCAAACCACTTCACATCCTGGTGGCTTTTATTTTGAACACACCCTAATAAGAAGAAAAGGGTGCCCCTCGCCCCATCACTCCTTGGTATGTATTCCTCCGCCGACGAGTGAGCCTTGATCTCCGGCCTCTCTCCATCAGTGGACGGCGTGTTGACCATTGAGATGGCCATTCAAAGAGATCCTTTCACCCTACACGAGGTCCCTTTCGCCTCCCCGGCCGCTCAACCCGTCCTCCACAGATTACATTGCTAACAGACCTCCGGATCGCCCGTCCACGGCAATCCTCTAAGTGACTGGCCGCCGCGACAGGAGCCCCGAGTCTATGGCCCAGTCAGCAGCCTTCATCAGTCCGTACATCGCACACAGCGAGCGACCAGGCGCGGCCCATCCAGGCAGTCTCAGTTACACAACCCTGAGGCACGGATTGCCACCAAGCTCATCCTGGAGGAACGCATTGTACCTTCGTTAGTCGTATAAGATACCTTCCATCGTCGCTGGTATCCACCCCATCCCACAGCCAGCACCCGCCCCATACCCTACACCTCCCCCTCCTCTCCCAATCCATCGACCATGCTTTCAAATCTACTCCCACCCAATATTAAGCCATAGCTAATTCAGAACTCTACTTGCCGACTGCCCTCCTCTATCGCCTCCTCCACCCGCCACGTCCGCCCCCCCCCCCCCACCACTCCTCCTAACCGTACTATCCTCATGTCGAAATCCCGTCGCCAGGCGGGGCGGGGCGGGGCGAGGGGGAGGGGGAGACCTCATTAGGCCCGGTGTAGTGTCGCTGAGGCCGGTCGCCCCGATCCTCTTGTCCTTGCCGGGATCCTTACCTAATCAAGTCAAACGGTAGCTTCACAACTACTGGTCCACGCCGCCTGGGCACTTCATTTTCTAGCTGAATGGACCCCAAAGCGAAGAGTATTTGGACCGGTGTTTTCACGGAGCCCCCCCCCCCCCCACCCCGGTTTGTCTCCTAAGGCTTCTGCTACACAAATTACACGAGGGGAGGGTCTGGAAGACAGCCCGCGCCGTCTGGCGGCAGAGGAAGGCTAAGCGCTGCATGGAGATTGGAAAGCCAATTTCTGCATAAACCCCGTCGGATTTAGACGTAGCTATGCCAGGTCAAGGAAGAAGCTACGGCCAGGAGCCGGGGCGGTGAGCCGATTCTGCCACCCAGCCCCGCCCCGCCCAACCTCGCCCAATAATTGTTCACACCGCCCCCATTGTACCCACCCTCCTAGTCGTCAATTGGGAAGACCTCTCTGTCATGCCATTCAGTTGTGCCGCGCATCCCCGCCGAAACCCGCAAATCTCTCTTGGCAACAGTCTTGCAAGAAGCCGGTTACCAAACAAATGTGAATATTAATAAATACTTGTTCTTCTTGCTAGGATTGAACATTTACGACTTATCCGACGATGGTACGCTTTACTCGGACTGTGGCGTTATGAAACGAGTACACGGCCTGCGCCATACCGTTAATGGGCGATAAGAGGGGTTGTTAGAGAGCCAAATAATATGCAGAGCCCCCCCCCCACCCCCCCACACACACACACGCCTCACAGATATTGGATAGACAGGGGGGATTTACCATTCCAGTGGAGAATCACCCCACATTTAACGAGCAAACAGACTGGTAGTGGTGATCATTACAGATCATTACAAACTAATTATTGTGATTTTAGAAGCAGAAACACCATAACAAAAACACAGCCATACCATTATATGGAGAGTGCGTATTTCATGAGGGTCATGCCTCACTTCACAACTCCTCGGGACGGACTTGCATTAATTAGCGCCGTGCGGTGTTATTTGTCCCGCCAGAAAGCGCCCCCTAACGGCCGAGGCATACCGGATTGGCGTGCAATAGGGGTTAAACTCCCCGGCCTTTATGCTCTTTGGCCTCCTCCACGGCCTTAACGGGCGGCTGCTAGCACCCTACCTCCGCCCCGCCCCTCCTCCAAGCCCCTCCCTGCCCCGACGACTGGGGGGTCCCATAAAGCCGGGTCACCATGGCGTCATACATCACCCCAAACCTCCGCCCTTACCCCCACCCCCCTACATCTCCCGGGTTACGATCTATATATAACGCTCCAAGAGCAGACGACATTTATCACAATGCCTCCGATGGGATCAGCCCCACCCCCGCCCGCCCGTCTGGCCGTGATGGGCGATAATACAGGACAGACAGCTACTGTCTTTGAACGGCGGCCCAGGCCGGCCTGTAAGTTGATCCGATCATTATATCCAACGACCCGGCCTCTCTTTGGCAAGTAACCGTCGGGCCACGATGTTAATGAGAGGCCAAGTGAAAATCGGCAAAAACAGCTGGCAGTTCATAATGGCACGGTCGCTGGAAGGCCATAACACAGGAGCCCCCGCCTCCCCTCCACACCAGTCATTTCCTCGGCCAATATGGAATTATTAAGAGCTCATTAAAGAGCGTGGCGAGAGATATCGCGGACATTGCTACACGGGGTCCACATGGAGAGGGAATCTATAGTAAATACTATAACGTGAGCTTCCTTTGTCAATTCTTACATCGATCATACAATTCAGATAAGCCACCAAGTACAATGAAAGAGATTTAAGTTAATACTTACAAGATAATTATGATGATCCATGATAAGAATTAAAGTGTGGCACGTAACACTTTAAACTGACTCAAATATAAGAGGGAGAAGAGGAAAGACAGTTAGATGTAATATAAGGACTTCACGCGGTTCTAAGGAGCGTGTATCGCTGGTAACGTATTTAACCATCCGTAAATAAACAGCTGCAATTACTTACTTCTTTGATTTCGTCAGGGCAGCAGTCTGGGCTCTGCAAGAAACAAAAGAAATGTACTGTGACGTGCATTCCCACATGGCTACAGCAAACAATTGATAAGCATTCACCGTATAATGATACCACGTGCTTGTCAGTCAGCACAATAGCAGCATTTAATCTAATGACGCTCAATCAAGACAATACACACAACATCAAGGCATAGTTATATAAAGCGCAATAGACCTCAATTGCGAGAGGGAACATACACACATATATAATATAGATCCTCATCCCTATATTTCCCATTTGTCAGGCCAGCCCAACATAACACCACGACAACTTCACATGCCACACACCCCAGGAGTGGCGACAGGTGCCTGATCCCACCCAGACCAAAATCAATCTACGTCTCGCATTGTCGTCTGCAACGTTTTGTAGGTTTGGCGCCATTTTCAGCGGTCCATTTCTATCATGGACAGCGTCACAGCGTCACAGCGTTTCACGTGAGCTACACACTGTTATACACTATAATATACAGACACATACATGTATACCGAGTGAAAAATGTTTTGGGATCTTGCCATTCACTCTATGTTAGGACAAAAAAACGGCTGTCAAAAGTGGAGGCGTTGATTTAAAGCTGCTCATACAGCATTTTTAGCTTGGCAAGCATAATCTGTCCATTTGAAACGAGGTATGTAGGCCCTTATACAAATACATAGTGTCTGCCGGACGGCTGTGACTGGGGTGGGAAAGTGTGGCTTTCTTTTGTGCAACGTCTGTTTGGGCAACATTCGGACAACCCTGCCTATTTTTGCCTTTTAACATTAGGTTAGATAAGATAGCGCATACATCGTCTAAGAATGAGCCATATAAAGACCCAATAGGTGGATATTGCTGTACGTGCAGCTTTGTGATCGACTTGCTGCAATCTGTCCAGCACGATATTGCCTCGCACGCTACAGACAGTTCCCACTATACCACCGGTCCCCAGGGCAATACCCCATGTATTGGGCCGCATCGACAGCCACGGTAGCAATACCATGTGCGTCTCCGTACTCGGTGCCGCAGGTTGTTTAAACCTACAACGTGACGGTTGGTTGTATATTCAGGACGCCTTAACCACTTCTTGGTCATATCGCGTCCATGGGAGAAGGAAGGGAGAGTGGAGCCATGTCCACGGGGGTAACCCCCTCCTCTTTGCGAAGAAGGACATGGAATCTGTATTCTGCGACCACACAGACATGGCCTCAGAGGGGCTCGAACCACCGACCCACTAGCTACGTATGGCACCATGGGCATCAGGCAGCACTCGTATGCAGCCCCACCTAAAATGCCAGGAGGTTCTGTAGGAAATAAGTTTTCATCCTAATGTTCAATATGGCAGGCCGGGTAGGCAATAGATCGTTAAAAAAGACAAATGTCACCTCACAAAACTGTTATTAATATCCAGCGCTGTTCGACCGCAGGGTAGGGAAGGGGGGTGGTGGGGGCGGGGGTATTTCCAGAACAGGTCCAGACTAGTCCTTGGATGTCATAACCCCAGGGGCTTAGATCTGTTGACAGAGCTCCCGAAGTAAATAAACAATGCATCATTCTCAGTCAACACCAACAATTTTTTTTCTACATAATTCCCGAAGTAAAAAAACAACGACCCTTCTCAGGCATACCCTAATGTGATTAATAAACAGCTGTTGGGCTTCGAGTCCGAATGGTGCAAAATAAGAGCCCAAACAAGCATCGCTTGCTAGATTCCAGACTCTCATATTATAAGCAATGTTGTGGCTAGGTCTGAGAATCTCATTCCACATGGCGACGACGGCGGAGAGCTTGGGGGGGTGGGGGGGGAGATGAAAGGATCCATTGCTGACGGCGAGACTTATCGGTAGAACACAATCTTGCCCTGCACAGAGTACGTGACTGTGGCGGTGACACGGCCACAACGAACGTGATGCTTATGTCGGCCAGCAAAAACCAGCAAAAACCCAAGACTTCGAACGTTACGCAGCAGCGATCTCAGCCAACAGGAGATAATCAGCTGTTTGAAGACAGCAGCAACAGAGAATCTTTGTAACCCAAGTTAGTTCAGTGGCAAAATATTGAAAACTTACGTGACGACGATTATCAATGTCGACCGAGGGTGGGGTGGGGAGGGGGCAATCTTTATTCCTGATTTTGAACATTCCCGATTTCCCAGGAAACAAGGGAAGGGAGTACCCGGTTTCTCGTTAACACAGCGACGAAACCAGTGAACGTATCCACTTTAACATATGTAATGTCTAAGCAAAACAAGAGGGCATGACATGCATGGGGGCACTAACTGTCCTCAAAACAGCAGTGACTCTCAGGGTTACGCAACAGTGGGAAATACCCGGCTGACGTCAACAGCGGGAGTCGTATGATCGAGTTCGTTAATATTTACACCGCCAGACCACACGTAGAACCGCTGTTGCGTGTTCATGCGATGTGCAGTTCCAGGCCCCAGAAGGCCGGCCACCGGACTGCCATGGAATCACAGTTTCGTGTCCATGTGGCGTGCATAAGCAAGACTGCGGTTTAGATATATTGATAGAAACGCTTTAGCACGCACTGGCCAATCCAGGGCACTCAGCGTTACTTGCTTCGAGTGAGATCCTAAACAAAATGTTAAACGGATCTGTCTTACAGGGAAGGAAACCCATAAAAGAAAAAGGAAACACGGATGTTTTAACCATTTTCGTGCAATGCAATGCGGAAATAAAACAGGATAAACAAAAAAAACTTGGCTCTATTACAAGTAACGTCGGAGTGGAAGACCGCGTCGCCGCCTATCACGTGACCCCTATTAGCCGACGCCAAGTCACGCAGATTGTCCCAGTGGCTCGGGGAAGCAATAACAATGGGTCCTCCTCCTCCAGTGGTGTGCCAAGAGACAATGGGATCAAACGACGCCCGGTGAACACGGCATTACATCGCAGGCTTCTCTAAACCTCCGCTGGGCCACTGGGAACCTTCTGGGGCCGGCGTGCCCTCCTCGCAGTGATGAGGCATTCGGTCATAGCTACAGGGTACAGAGGACTTCGCTTGGAAGCCACCAGAGAAACAACATTCTGGGGCTGTGTACAGAGGACTTCGTTGGAGGCCACCAGGGAGACAACATTCTGGGGGCTGTGTACAGAGGACTTCGTTGGAGGCCACCAGGGAGACAACATTCTGGGGGCTGTGTACAGAGGACTTCGCTTGGAAGCCACCAGAGAAACAACATTCTGGGGCTGTGTACAGGACTTCGTTGGAGGCCACCAGGGAGACAACATTCTGAGGGCTGTGTACAGAGGACTTCGTTGGCGGCTACCAGGGAGACAACATTCTGGGGGCTGTGTACAGAGGACTTCGTTGGAGGCCACCAGGGAGACAATATTCTGGGGGCTGTGTACAGGACTTCGTTGGAGGTCACCAGGGAGACAAGATTCTGGGGGCTGTGTACAGAGGACTTCGTTGGCGGCCACCAGGGAGACAACATTCTGGGGGCTGTGTACAGAGGACTTCGTTGGAGGCCACCAGGGAGACAACATTCTGGGGGTTGTGTACAGAGGACTTCGTTGGAGGCCACCAGGGAGACAACATTCTGGGGGCTGTGTACAGAGGACTTCGTTGGAGGCCACCAGGGAGACATCATTCTGGGGGCTGTGTACAGAGGACTTCGTTGGAGGCCACCAGGGAGACAAGATTCTGGGGGCTGTGTACAGGACTTCGTTGGAGGTCACCAGGGAGACAACATTCTGTGGGCTGTGTACAGAGGACTTCGTTGGAGGCCACCAGGGAGACAACATTCTGGGGGCTGTGTACAGGACTTCGTTGGAGGCCACCAGGGAGACAACATTCTGGGGCTGTGTACAGGACTTCGTTGGAGGCCACCAGGGAGACAACATTCTGGGGGCTGTGTACAGAGGACTTCGTTGGAGGCCACCAGGGAGACATCATTCTGGGGGCTGTGTACAGAGGACTTCGTTGGAGGCCACCAGGGAGACAAGATTCTGGGGGCTGTGTACAGGACTTCGTTGGAGGTCACCAGGGAGACAACATTCTGTGGGCTGTGTACAGAGGACTTCGTTGGAGGCCACCAGGGAGACAACATTCTGGGGGCTGTGTACAGGACTTCGTTGGAGGCCACCAGGGAGACAACATTCTGGGGGCTGTGTACAGAGGACTTTGTTGGAGGCCACAAGGGAGACAACATTCTGTGGGCTGTGTACAGAGGGCTTTGTTGGAGGCCACCAGGGAGACAACATTCTTGGGGCTGTGTACAGAGGACTTTGTTGGAGGCCACCAGGGAGACAAAATTCTTGGGGCTGTGTACAGAGGACTTCGTTGGAGGCCACAAGGGAGACAACATTCTGGGGGCTGTGTACAGAGGACTTCGTTGGAGGCCACCAGGGAGACAACATTCTGGGGGCTGTGTACAGGACTTCGTTGGAGGCCACCAGGGAGACAATATTCTGGGGGCTGTGTATAGGACTTCGTTGCAGGCCACCAGGGAGATCACATTCTGGGGGCTGTGTACAGAGGACTTCGTTGGAGGCCACCAGGGAGACAACATTCTGGGGGCTGTGTACAGAGGACTTTGTTGGAGGCCACCAGGGAGACAACATTCTGGGGGCTGTGTACAGAGGACTTCGCTTGGAAGCCACCAGAGAAACAACATTCTGGGGCTGTGTACAGGACTTCGTTGGAGGCCACCAGGGAGACAACATTCTGGGGGCTGTGTACAGAGGACTTTGTTGGAGGCCACCAGGGAGACAACATTCTGGGGGCTGTGTACAGAGGACTTTGTTGGAGGCCACCAGGGAGACAACATTCTGGGGGCTGTGTACAGGACTTCGTTGGAGGCCACCAGGGAGACAATATTCTGGGGGCTGTGTATAGGACTTCGTTGGAGGCCACCAGGGAGACAGCATTCTGGGGGCTGTGTACAGGACTTCGTTGGAGGCCACCAGGGAGACAAGATTCTGGGGGCTGTGTACAGGACTTCGTTGGAGGTCACCAGGGAGACAAGATTCTGGGGGCTGTGTACAGAGGACTTCGTTGGAGGCCACCAGGGAGACAACATTCTGGGGGCTGTGTACAGAGGACTTCGTTGGCGGCCACCAGGGAGACAACATTCTGGGGGCTGTGTACAGGACTTCGTTGGAGGCCACCAGGGAGACAATATTCTGGGGGCTGTGTATAGGACTTCGTTGGAGGCCACCAGGGAGACAGCATTCTGGGGGCTGTGTACAGGACTTCGTTGGAGGCCACCAGGGAGACAACATTCTGGGGGCTGTGTACAGGACTTCGTTGGAGGTCACCAGGGAGACAAGATTCTGGGGGCTGTGTACAGAGGACTTCGTTGGAGGCCACCAGGGAGACAACATTCTGGGGGCTGTGTACAGGACTTCGTTGGAGGCCACCAGGGAGACAAGATTCTGGGGGCTGTGTACAGAGGACTTCGTTGGAGGCCACCAGGGAGACAAGATTCTGGGGGCTGTGTACAGAGGACTTCGTTGGAGGCCACCAGGGAGACAACATTCTGGGGGCTGTGTACAGAGGACTTCGTTGGAGGCCACCAGGGAGACAACATTCTGGGGGCTGTGTACAGAGGACTTCGTTGGAGGCCACCAGGGAGACAACATTCTGGGGGCTGTGTACAGAGGACTTCGTTGGCGGCCACCAGGGAGACAACATTCTGGGGGCTGTGTACAAAGGACTTCGTTGGAGGCCACCAGGGAGACAATATTCTGTGGGCTGTGTACAAAGGACTTCGTTGGAGGCCACCAGGGAGACAACATTCTGTGGGCTGTGTACAAAGGACTTCGTTGGAGGCCACCAGGGAGACAATATTCTGGGGGTTGTGTACAGAGGACTTCGTTGGAGGCCACCAGGGAGACAACATTCTGGGGGCTGTGTACAGAGGACTTTGTTGGAGGCCACAAGGGAGACAACATTCTGGGGGCTGTGTACAGGACTTCGTTGGAGGCCACCAGGGAGACAACATTCTGGGGGCTGTGTACAGGACTTCGTTGGAGGCCACCAGGGAGACAAGATTCTGGGGGCTGTGTACAGAGGACTTCGTTGGAGGCCACCAGGGAGACAACATTCTGGGGGCTGTGTACAGGACTTCGTTGGAGGCCACCAGGGAGACAACATTCTGGGGGCTGTGTATAGGACTTCGTTGGAGGCCATCAGGAACATCTCCTGGGCCAGGCCAAACGTCGCAAGAAAACCCATACTAGCCGTGGACGAGTCAATAAAGGGAATATTTAGTCCCAGCGGCACTCCACCATATGGTTGAGCCGTCTGACTTCCCAAATTAATACCATAAGAATAATATACAACCTTGATACGATACATAATGTTAATCGCGTCGTCCACGTAACCTTGGCAACGGTTCTTTGGGTGTACCTTGTCTTTTATTTATGAAGACATTAAGTACACACAGAGAGCATGCTCGATCCAATAAATTAGGTGCCACCTTAGGTGGTACTTTACTACAATCAAGCTTCCATGTCAGCTTCTCGAGATAAAATGATTGTGTTTAGGCGATAAGCCGGGCCAAGGAACCTCCCGCGAGGAGTAGGATGAACGGATGAACACACGCCTCAGATAAGGTGACCAGGCACGGATTCGAACCCGGGACCTAGTGGTATGCGGTCTAGTGCGCCAGCCACTACTGACAATTGGGAGGGTCCCCCTCAGCTTCACGAAGCCAAGGCACCAGGTGCAAACAAAGACCGGTGTGAAGGGGACGAAGTGATCACATCAGTGAGTGTTTTACGCCGCATGCGCCAACCAAGCCATGAACCACCTTTTCTTTTGTATTTGGGGCGGATCTAGCTGCACACCAGTCGGCGGGGCGGATCTAGCTGCACACCAGTCGGCGGGGCGGATCTAGCTGCACACCAGTCGGCGGGGCGGATCTAGCTGCACACCAGTCGGCGGGGCGGATCTAGCTGCACACCAGTCGGCGGGGCGGATCTAGCTGCACACCAGTCGGCGGGGCGGATCTAGCTGCACACCAGTCGGCGGCGGTGCGTGAGAGGGGAGAGAGATGGGGGGAGGGGGGGGGGTGAAGAAACTCGAATGTCAAGGTCAGGTATCGTCGTCAAGCTCTGGTCTCCCAGGCTGAAAGAAGGTCCTGAGGCAACACGACGGGAGAAAGTGGGGGAATGGGATTGGCGTCGGACCGTGTTATTTATTATCAGAGACCAAAGGCCAATGATTGTAGAGCACGCGCGAGGCCTGGGCAGTCATGACGCTCCATATCCACGTGTATGACTCCATCACTGATAAACCTATCAAGACCCTACACCGCCCACGTCATTCCTCTTTGCTAGTTTAACGGGGGGGGGGGTTCTCTTTTAGTAACACCTTCAGACCGGTAGCGCTGTAAAGATATAGACATATCTTGTCATCACACAGATACCAAAGAATGTCAGTCTGAGCGGTCATAGGACATCCCTGCAAGAGCAGAACCATTTTCCTCGAAGTGGCGCCACCGTGCAGGACAACTTTACGGTGAGGCAGCCCGAGATCGCCCAATACCTCACCACTTAAATTATCTATCCAACAATTCCATGACCTTATCCACATATCAACAATTTATATTGTAGAACCTGTGGTGATGATCGCCATAACCGTGGCTGTGTGAGATGGGTGCACTCAAGTACCACATCAAGCCATTAAACCTCCCGAGACAATGTGAAGGGGCTGCTCAAGATGCCCCCGCCCTCCTATTATACCTGTACCAATCCAAGACCCGATGGTATTTGAGCCTAAAGCCCCCCATCCCTATCCGCCCAGTGTTAATCGCTACTGCATGCGTATTGTATGTACAGCTTTAGCTGTGCACTCCAGAGAGGAAACAAAGAAGAATGACGGTAAGGTAATGGTAAGTATCATAAGGTACTGCATAGAGACGTCCACAGGGCAAACCGCTCCATGATCACCATCAACGAGAGACGATGAAATGAATAATGATAGGCAAGCTCAGATCAAGCGAATACGACAGAATGCCAAGCCGCCAGAGGGCGCATTTCTTTGGGCCAAGGTCGGTATACCGCTCGGTACCCGCAACACGTGACAGGCACTGTGGCAGTTGTATGGCTGAGGTCCGTTATGCTCCATTACATAACGGCGGGAGTCGTATGGTCGAGTTCATTTATATCATTTAAACAGCCAGAACCGCCGTGGTGTGTTTATGCGATGTGCATATGCAAGACTCCTGCTCTTTGGATAATGATAGAAACGCTTTCTGGCCAATCTAGGGCACTCAGAGGGCCCACCTCTCGGGGCCTACAAACTTACACGCATTACAAACCACAATGCGTTACAACGCAACGACCGGTTTAAAGAATATGTTGTGCACAGCACCTGTTATAATATACAGTGGTAAAGTGCAGGAACCATAATACCAACCACTCATAATAAACATCCATAATAAAAAACTTACAGGAGGTCCAGTTTCTTCTGGTGTTCTTCTTTCTTGGCTTGCTTGGCCATCTCCCGCGTCCTGGAATCTCTGTGGACATACTTCCTCTTGCCGGTGCACTGGTAGGTCCAGTGGCCCTTCTCCAAACACTTCTGGCAGCGAACATTCTCTGCACTGGCCTCACTGTCCATAAGAAGAAGAAATAACTGTTAAAGCTAATGAAATGGCACAGGAGATGAGCCTCAACAAGGATGCGTAACATTTGAGATCACATAATTGCATAAATCGATTAAACATGAATTTCTCAACAGGGCTTAACTAAATTATACCACTGTGTTTCTTAAGTATTGAGTGCAGACTCTGCTGTGTATGCCACCTCTCTGCTGTTAGATTAAATGTGTATTTTAGGAAAATGATTCTCGAAGGACCTTTAACACAGTCAAGCACCATCCATAATTACCAAACTCACTTTCGGCCTAATTAGCAGGGTCAGCACATCGTTCAGATATAGGCAATAAATTCATCACTCACTCAGTGGCATAAGGTACTTAAGTCCTGTTGAGAAATGTTTAAACAACGTCTGTCTAAATATATTGTTTTCTTGCTCACCAGCCGGTAAGAGCTCTTCTCATGGGTGAGAACAATGATGTAATATGTTTAAGAACAATGAAATCACATAACTCAGGTGAAGTTCAATAAATATTGTGATATGGCAGGCACTTGAACATGTAACTTTCCCATCCTGTATTACCCTGGAATGATAATGTTGTGCCATCTAGTGATTGGGTCTAGAGAAGATACTAGAGTAGACTGGTGGTTTGTAATGGTGTTGGTCATGGATTTGTTGTGCATGCATTTGATGCAAAGAAATTGAATTATACATGAATGAATGTTGTTTTGGCAATTAAAATTGGCTGCAATGATGAAATGAATGTGCACGTATACTTTGAAGTTTCAGAGAAGGCATGACAAGGTCTAGCCGCAGACTCCCCTCTGGGCCATGCGAATCAACCTCACCATAAAAAGAAGGCTGATCGAGTAAATTTGTACTGCGAGTGCCAAAAGTTGCCTTGTAACATTGAATAGTGGTAGGTCATACTTCAAACATAGCTGCAAATGTTTCACAAAGGATCGTAGAAGGCATGTAGGTGACTTTTTTTGAAGATTCAGCCATTAGTATTGCAAATACAAGGTGTGAAGTGGGTGTTAACGCTCTGTGGCAGCCATTGAATCGTATAAGCTGTTCTTATTTAGGTCTTCAGCAGAGCTATCTCCTATTAGCCTGATGTGAAGAAAACCGTACCTGTGCCAGGCTGAATGTACAACCTAGTGAGGAGCTGCGGCTAAGGCTACTGGGAAATGTGCTACCATTTTAAATCAATATATAGATGCTTAACTTTGTTCTTTTTCTCATCTTATCTTTGGAGATGGCCTAGATCTATACTTTGCCCTAGGCCATTTGGTGCATGGCTAGGCTGACTGTACTACCAGAATGGTATGGGTTCGGTATTCATGGGGTGGTGGCCTATAGGGGTTTCTGTCTATGGGGATGGGGGGAGAGGTGTGTCAAGCTATTAGCTGGGTGGATTAACTGGCCATATGCATACTAGGCAGCTAGGGGTGTAGGCAGAGGAGGCTCACACTGGGTCAGTGTGAAAATTTATTAATTGGCATTCTTTCCCAATAATTTATCCTGAAAAAGTCGATCAGAGCATTATTCAACACAATATTTTATAGATATTTACAAGTTATACCTTTCTGGGATCTGATGATTCCAATTCAAAGCTCCCCCACACCCCCCCCCTCTCCCCCCCTCTTGGGAACTTGAACATGCATACTGTCACTGTCTACCTGCCTAAAGGTTTCAGTACAGCAATCTAACCAATTGGTTGATTATGGATAAATTGGGTATAAAAGTAGTTGCTGGTCTATGTTAAATAAATTTGTTGTTAAATCTCTATAAACTTTCGCTGCCTATTCCCCTATACAATCAATCACACCAACCCAGACCATTGTATACAACTCGGCAATAGCCTCGCAGTCACTCTGGTGGGACGGTGCGAATAATAACAGTCCAATCGTGGCAGGCTAATCCCCTCGACCCCCTCCTCTCTACCCCTCAATCACCATAGACTAATTCCCTCGCGGCTCGACCAACCCCTCCCCCCCCCCCCCCTCCACCTATGGTAGGGGGTGGTGAGAGGGGCTCGGCACTGAAAGCAAAAAATCCAGAGGCAGGCACTGACGATACAACATAATCAAGCAGCAGCGGCAGGAAGGGACCGGGGGAGGCCAGCAGCAGCTGGAACCGGGGCACATCGGCCAGGGGCTAGGCAGGGAGGTCGGCCTGGGGCACGTAGGGGACGTCGGCTTGGGGGACGTCGGCTTCCTGGGGGACGTCGGCTTGGGGGACGTCGGGAATGGCGGCTTCCTGGGAGACATTGGGACGTCGGCCTGGGGCTCGGCGTGGAAGCGGACTTGTGCGTCTCTGGGGCCTACGACTCGGCTCCCGGCCCGCAGGAGAGACATGGCGTCTCGCTCGCCAGCGACGTACGCGTCCCACAAGGCTTGCAGACGTCTGTCCGCGGCGGGAGCCCCTGCCCGCCTCTCGCGAACCCGCTGTTAAATGATCTAATAAATGCACTGATAATAAACCCCCCGCCCCACCCTTCCCGCTACCTCAACCCCCCCCGGCGGCCACAGCCATTGGCGGCCACTGCCTACGTGGACCGCAAGTTCCTAGATCCGCCCCTGTCATACTAAGGCAAGGGGTGGGGAGACCATACGGCCGTGTTGGCAGTACAGCCGTCCTGTCTAGTTACTGGTTACAGCCGTCCTGTCTAGGTACTAGTTACAGCCGTCCTGTCTAGTTACTGGTTACAGCCGTCCTGTCTAGGTAGCCGTCCTGTCTAGGTACTAGACTAGTATAGACCGGCCGTTTTCCCGCAGCGGCAATGCGTGAGGTGGGCGATAATAAAGACAAAAACCATACGAACTCAAAGGAACAAATATGATTTTAAACTCTTTCAACTTAGCTTCTATCCCCTACTCATTGAGTGATTCATCCATCCTTCCTTCGTGAACAATTATCACGATAAAGGGAATCGAAGTGCGACAACTCACCGACTATTCAACAAATGCCTCGGAACAACGGACATCCTGCGTCTTCTGTTTTCTTGACGTCCCTACGGTTTTAATCAAACAAATTTACCTTGGGCTCATTTTGAGAAGCGCGCCACGATTTACGATTTGAGCTACCTGGATATCGGTTCGTAAGCCTATTTCCCCAGCATAGTTCCAAGAATATGACCTCAAATTAAATTACCCATAATAACCAGGTAAAAGAACTGTGTATCTGTGATTATTTTATGAAAGTATACCCAATTACACACCTTCTGGTAAATTTTCCAGGATACTTTACCGTCCCGTTAAAAAAATATTCTCCATTTTCCAAGTATACCCCCATTTCACAAAATGACCAAAACTTGACACCTACCACGAATATGTAATTTTGCTACAATTCAGCTCAATATTAAGTCATTATCATCAGTAATAGCTCTTTGGAAAGCCTAAACCTAGTGCCATACAGGAATGATAAATGTAAGTAGTATAGTCACAAAAAATTACAGAATGGTAATAATAAAATGCAATTATGCAAAATCAGGACAGATTTTGCCAAAGTTCGAAATCACCACCTCCACAAAATCGACTATAATTTCACCCAAAATTAAAATCTTGCCACTAAACCACTTTTAAAAACTTCTAAAAACATCGTTCTTGTAATAAAAATTAAGAAAAATATAGGTAGCCGTGCAAATTTCCCGAGAAACGCGCCCTGAAGCTTGAAAATGTTATTTCAGAAATAATTTTTGGCGCAGCTTATGTCACACAAATTATCATTAATTTACGCCTTGTGTTCACATTTTAATAAATCCGGTTATATATATTGGTCTCCGATATAATTATGATCTACACGAATGTTTTCTGAACTATTTACAAGTTTTCTCCATGCCTTTTTCGTGAATTTTCCGAATTTATCACGAAGAGCCATTCTCGGGGAAATATCATGTAAATGACGTCACGAATTTGGGATTCCCCTGTGAATGATGTAACGAGGTAGGGATTCCCCTTTCACTGACACGCGCCGATGTTTGTCGATGTTTACCGAGATCTTTTTCTAAATCGCCGAAGCTTATTATACGATGCTCTATTCATTTTACCTATGTCACCACTTCTTTTGCTGTGTTTTATTCGTGCTTTGTCCATTAATGTTTCGATGTCACGTGGGTTTCAAACACGTCTATATAAGAACACAAACACGTCTGATCCGTTCGACATCCAGGATGAAAGAGGCCTGTTTTAATACAGTAAAGTTACAAAAATGACGTGGAAGTTCAGAGGTCACGGTTTAGATCAATACTCTAGCCACCTAGCGAGTCCTATAACGTTACCACTATCAAAACACGTTAAAGTGAACAGCCAACCTGGCCTCTAACGCTGCTTTACCGATTCATATAATACCCAATTGTCTATCCTCCAAATTACAGAATTTTTCGTCCTGTCTCTAGCTCACAATAAAATTTAGAAGTGACCGCCGGGCACGATTTCGCCGCCTACCCAGGCGGCAGCCCTTTTTGGAGGTGTGTCCGCGATTGACCAATCAGGAGGCGATACTCTAATTTATTCAAACCGGAAATTGCGCCTATGGTGTGAGCAAAACACTCAGTCAACATGTACATGATGGTCCCATGTGGGCCCCACGTGGGCTGCGCGGTGGGTCCCATCTGGGCTGCCCACCTGGGACCCACCTCATTTTGGCCGCGGGTTTGAAATGGGTCCCATCTGGGCTGGCCCATGTGGGTTGGAACTGGGCTTTAAGTGGGTCCCATGTGGGCCGCCCACGTGGGTTGGAACTGAGCTTTAAGTGGGTCCCATGTGGGTTGGAGCTGGGCTTTAAGTGGGTCCCATGTGGGCCGGCCCACGTGGGTTGGAACTGGGCTTTAAGTGGGTCCCATGTGGGCCGCCCACGTGGGTTGGAACTGAGCTTTAAGTGGGTCTCATGTGGGTTGGAGCTGGGCTTTAAGTGGGTCCCATGTGGGCCGGCCCACGTGGGTTGGAACTGGGCTTTAAGTGGGTCCCATGTGGGCCGGCCCATGTGGGTTGGAACTGGGCTTTAAGTGGGCCCCATGTGGGCCGGCTCATGTGGGTTGGAACTGGGCTTTAAGTGGGCCCCTTGTGGGCCGACCCATATGGGTTGGAACTGGGTTTTAGTAAAAGTAAATTGATATATTTACATCGTGGTGATTTGTGCACATTTTATACGTTAGATCATGAATAAATAGGCTTAACTTATGATTTACAAAAAACTGACGAAATTGTGTTTAAGGGCGTGCCCATGTGGAACCCATCAATAGCCCAGATGAAAGCCCATTAAATGCCCAGCTGGAACCCACACAAACATTGCGTGGGCTGACACATGAAAAACCCACATAAATCCCATGTAAATGCAAATTGATATTTTTTCCTCGGGGTGATTTGTGCACTTTTTAAACATTAGATCATGAATAAATAGGCATGATTTATGATTTACAGAAAGAACACTGACGAAATTGTGTTGGTGGGTGCGCCCACGTGGGACCCACCAGGAGTCCATATAAATGCCCAGCCAAATCCCAAGCCCACATAGCCCATCCAAAACCCACGTGGGACCCATAAGGTCATGTTGGCTGCAAGAGCGCGTGATCATCGCTAATATAAAGAGCTGCGATTCTAACTCCAATCATGGCATTGTTGTGGAGTCCATCGTCGCAAGACGTATATCAGTTTGTTTGGATGGTACATTTCCATTAAACACTAAGATCATGTTCTACTGCGCGGCTTGGAACTGCCACTGTTGATCTGTAAATCGCGGCCCTGATCTCTCTCCCCGCGAGTGATAACATAAGGCGGTGCCACATGAATAGTCACAATACGCGTCACTGCTCCCGGCAACATGGCGCTCTGCTTGACATTGCTGGGGGCGGGTTGCCTTAATTTTTTTCTCCTTACCAGTCGGCGGAAACGAAGCGTTAATACTCGCCAATTTAACTTTAAGATGTAAACTTTCGGTGCTGATCGCGATTAAATTAGATCACCCGCTTTAAGCATAATACAGACGCATCATAACGTTACCATTAAGTACTAATCGTTACATCCTTTCTCTTTTAAAAGAAAGTTTCAAAATTCATCCATCTAAGAAAACAGTCAAACAACATATCAATCACACATCTTCAAATCCAAGATATACATTATATTATATACATTATTAATAAAATCTTTCAATGAGCAAGTTAAACACATTGAACGAGTCACGAGTGAATAAAGTCACTTGTAAATAATAAAGTCTTTAAATCTCGAAGGAAGTTTCACATCTCTCGTCTGCCTTGAGGGACGAGGGCTGCTCACAGGTTCGAGAACAGGGTGAGTCTGCATCGCAGGAGCACAAATCAACGGGAAATCCGCAGACGTCGGAGCGGGAGTCGGAGCGGGAGTCAGAGCGGGAGTTGAATCAACAGGATCCTTTGCCTCGGGTTCAGGAGGGTTATTAGGTGATTGACGATGATCACTATCCGTAGCAGATTCTCTCTCGGGTGTTTTACAAAGATGCACACGGTGGTACACCATAACGCGCAAAATGGGCCTTCATCTTGCGAATCACAGTTGTCGCTCGTGTGTTTTCCAAGCGATCGCATTCCCAAAAGTTACTAAAGTAATCAACTAGGATTATGAAGTCTTGTCCTTGCAAATTAAACAGATCGACTCCTACTGTTTCCCACAGACGATCAGATACTTCGTGGGGCATCAAAGTTTCCCTGCTGGGAGACATAGATAGGTATATGTATTACACACGTCACAAGAGCTAATAAATGCTTTGATTTCAGCGTTCATTCCAGGCCAATATACACATTCTCTTGCCCTCCTCAGGCATCCTTCAATGCCAATATGTGAAGAATGTAAAGCAGTCTTGATTTCTGCACGTAGACTGAATGGGATGACTATCCGCTCTCCCTTGAAGATCAGTCCAACGTGAGCTGTCAGCTCATCTCTAAATGGAAAGTAAGAGGTAATGAGTTGCGGCACTGCCTCTCTGTCCTCTGGCCAACCCTTCAAAATTACACTTTTTAGAGTTTGCAATACATCATCTAGGTCTGATGCCTGTCTAATCTTGTCGATTCGTTCTTGACGGAGAGGTAGGAATATCATTACATTCACATGTTCAAACTGGTTTCCTCCTTCTCTTTTCTTTAGACATGCTCTCGATAAGGCATCTGCAATTTTGAGTTCTTTGCCTGGGCAGAAATTTAATGAAAAATCATACTCCTGTGCTCTCATTAGCATTCCTTGTAGCCGTCGAGGAGCTTGATTAAGGGCTTGTGATCACTAAGTATCTTTGTATGGCGACCAAACGTATATTGATGAAACTTGTTTAGAGCATATACAACAGCTAACATTTCCTTTTCAATTTGAGCATAATTTTGCTCAGTTGTAGTGAGAGTTCTGCTGGAATAGCAAATTTGTTTACCATCCTGCATTAGACATGCTCCTAGGCCTTTCTGGCTAGCATCACATTGAATGTACAAAGGTTTACAAGAGTCATAGAAAACCAGAATAGGTACATCTGTCATCATGCGTTTTATGTTGAAGGCCTCTTCTTGTTCAATACTCCATAACTACTCAACTCCTTTTGCTGTCAGCCTTCTAATTGGTTCCATGGCATCCGAAATCTTTGGCAAAAACGTTGACAAATGATTTATCATGCCGCCAAGAGTTTGTACTTCACAGACATTCTTCGGCGCTTCCATTTGAATAATAGCTTCAATTTTCCGAGGATCTGGTTTCAGACCATCCTTTGAGACGACGTGACCATGGAATGAGATTTCATTTTGTTTAAGTTCAGTCTTGCCCTCATTCAGTCTGATTCCAAATTTCTTATATCGCTCCAATAACTGTTTCAGTTTACAGTCATGATCTTCATTTGCCTCTTCCAGAGTATTACCACAACCATACACCAAAATGTCATCCGCAATGCAGCAGATTCCAGGTAGGTCCTGCAGCGTTGACCACAGACGTTTCTGGAATATCTCGCTACTTACAAAAAGACCGAAATGTAACCTCAGCCATCTGTATCTGCCAAAAGGGATTTGTACAGTTGTAGGTAAACTCGACTCTTCATCAAGTACACAGTGCTAATATTCACTGGCAAGATCAAATTTGGAGAAGACTTTTGCACTGCTGAGATCAGGTAAAATGTCGTCAAGTATAGTCAAAGGATGAAGTTCACGCTTCAAAGCTGTATTAAGACTTTGAGGATCAATGCACAGCCGAATGTCTCCATTTTTCTTCAAACCAATAGCCAGTCGGCTGACCCAGTCGGTAGGTTGATCAACCTTAGCTATCACTCCTTGCTTCCCGGCCTAGTTCATTAAGTTTATCTTCAAGTTGTTTCTTCAGACTAACAGGAACCCGGCAAGAAGAAAGGGCCACAGGCTTTATCGTCTCGTCTATGGTTAATTTTACAGGACCTGGTAAAGTTCCCAACTTCTTGTCGAAGACCTCTTGGTGAGTAGACATCAGCTCACTCACAGTGCAGATGTTTTCATAATGTACAGTAATGAGGTTTATCTGTTCACTGGCTTTCTTTCCAAGAATAGGTGTTAAATCTTCATCAACGACATAAAATTTTATTTAAACAGAGTACTTTTTGCGGTTCTTGCAATTTGTTACCACAGTACGACATTTACCAAGTGGTTTCTTCATTGTCAAATTCTACATCACAAGTTCAGTATCACAATCCTCAAGCTGAATATCTTTAACATACTTGCGAGGTAGAATATTCACGCTGGCACCACTGTCCACTTGGAATTTAATAATCTGTCCAGCCAATTCCATGTTTGTCATGATATTATTGCTGAGTGAATCTTCTTTCTTTTTGACCATTAATATCATTTCAGTCTCTGAATCTGATTCTTCTCTTCTATTGATATATTGTATCTTTCTCTCATTCGACATACATTTGCTTGCAAAATGTTTTTTTCGGCCACATTTGTTGCAAGTTTTACCAAAAGCTGGGCATTTTTCTTTTATCCATAAATGGGGTTTCCCGCAGTAGCGACACTCCTTGAGCATTCTTGTTTGAGTCTTTTCTTTTACCCTCTTGTCTTGTAAACGATAAACCTGGCTTTCATATGGTGCTCTTTAAAGATACGCGTCTGTTTGATAGACATTTGGTAAGCCACACCTAATTGTACTGTCTTTTAAAGCGTTAAATCCTCTTCCTTGAGCAACTTCTCTCTTAATTGGTCATGCAGTCATCCAAACACAATTTGGTCCCTTACCATTTTCTTTTGTTGACCCTCAAAATTACATCGCGAGAAGCTTGAGTCTGGTGACAAACGTATCAAGAGTCTCACTTTGCATTTGCTTCGCTTCATGAAACATATAACGAGCTGTTAACTCATTCTTTCGAGGGGCAAAGTATTGCTCGAATTTCTCCAGTAAAATTGCTAACTCTTTGGAGGGGTCCCGGTCACCTTCTGCTGCAGGAAATTCACAGGCATTAACAAAATGGCTACATTTTCATCATCCTGCTTGTCATTTTTTCCAGTTGCTAAGATGTACAAGTCAAATTTCTGTTTGAAATGCATCCATGCTTGCGCCGTATCTGTCGTAGCCGTTGTACTGAATTGTCCAGGTGATTGAATAGCTTGAGCCATCTTCTTTCTTTCTTTCTTTCTTATATCTTCACTTTGTTATAAACTCAAACTATCCCACCGCTGTCACCATGTTTCGTGGTCACGTGGGTTTCAAGCACGTCTATATAAGAACACAAACACGTCTGGTCCGTTCGACATCCAGGATGAAAGAGGCCTGTTTTAATACAGCAAAGTTACAAAAATGATGTGGAAGTTCAGAGGTCAAGGTTTAGATCAATACTCTAGCCACCTAGCGAGTCCTATAACGTTACTACTATCAAAACGCATTAAGCATAATACAGACGCATCATAACGTTACCATTAAGTACTAATCGTTACAATTAAGACTGCGTAAAATCTCAGGGCTACAGCCCGCCGATGTTTGCCGATGTTTACCGAGGTCTGCTCAAAATCCCCCGAGGCTTATTATGGGTAGCTTACCTTAATAACACATGATGCGGGAGTCAGCTCTAATTCAATGGTGCATGAAATGTAAAACTACGGATTCGTCTACAGGGGCGGATCCAAGGGGAGTGGGGGGGTGGGGGGGGCATGAAATACAAAACTACGGATTCGTATTTAAGGGGAGTGGGGGTAGGTGGGGGGGGGGCCCTTTTAGGGCCGAAATTTATACCATTTAACATGAAAACCGCAACCGGCCCCGCCTTTCCAGCATATCTGGGATTCGACCCTGAAACCGGCCGCTCCCTATCCAGATTTTATGGATCCGCCCCTGGTCTACTAAGTTCGATCGACGAGAATGTCTTTGAGTAGTATCAGATATCTGTGGCAAGCGGCCGGTTGTCATGTTGAGTAGTATCAGATATCTGTGGCAAGCGGCCGGTTGTCATGTTGAGTAGTATCAGATATCTGTGGCAAGCGGCCGGTTGTCATGTTGAGTAGTATCAGATATCTGTGGCAAGCGGCCGGTTGTCATGTTGAGTAGTATCAGATATCTGTGGCAAGCGGCCGGTTGTCATGTTGAGTAGTATCAGATATCTGTGGCAAGCGGCCGGTTGTCATGTTGAGTAGTATCAGATATCTGTGGCAAGCCGGTTGTCATACTGGTGAACAACAACACCCCACCCAGGCTAGACATCAGGTACCGCAGTATCCAACTTTGCAGTTAAGCGGACAACATGCGGAAACAGCGCTAGGGCGGCTATTAAATATAAAGGCAAACTTAATGTTATGTGACTTATAACCCCCAAACTTTTGTTCGAAAAACTATTATTGAAATTAATCTTACTTTATTTGCCCTTTATTTTTCGATTTGTTTAATATTTCAGTCATGTTTCGGCTGCGACCTTGTTTTTTTGTAAACGTTTTTCTGATGTTAATTTTCAGTTTACCTTGCAAAAGTTTATTTGTACAAGTTTCTCTAACGTGAATTTTCAGTTTAACTTACAAACGTTTATTTATAAACGAAACATAAACGTTGAGTTAACGTAGTAAAGTAGCTGGAACTATATGAACCTTGCAAACCCCAATCTGACGTTAACTTAACGTTGATATGTCGTCATCATGAAACCGTTTTAGATTTTTTTTGATGAAAAAAACAGAATATTCCATTATATAATAATACTTGTGCATAAATAGTTGGACTAATCGCCAGTTCAGGCACATTTTGTACAATTGTACAAACAGCTATAGGTACATATATATATATCGATTCGGATATCTGCTTATGTAGGTATAATTACTACGATACTGCGACTTATTCAGGAGGTCAAGACATATTTCACATCGCCTTTAAGTAGCTGGAGGGTGGAGATTTCGTTTTTAGAATGAAGTAGAAGCGTATATATGAGGTAATCACATATGGCGGCGCCAGTAAAACAAAAATCAACATTTCTTTTTAAGAAGACTAAAGTTCATCACCGCTCAAAAGTATAAATTGCTTAATCCACTAGCAATATAGTAACTAACGCAACAACAAAATTAAGAAATAGTCTTAGATTAATAACTTCATTTAAAGTAATGTCTTCTTTTCTATTTCACTTTAGCGATTGCAAACCAGGCCTATAATTTTACTTCCTGCAACATTAATGTGATAACAGACAAGTTTTGTATGTAATACAAGTGTAGTATAAAAATACTCTGTTTTATTTTATTTTTTTCATCTCTCTCGCGATTACAAAATAAATGATGGCTGGCAGACTTCCTGCAACGCGAATGTGAGACATGTTGGCAACGCAGATTACTGGTATCGACATGTTTAAATGTTCAGCCCATTTACATATCCATCAGCAATAATTACAACGAACGGAAAGGAAGCAATTTAAAGTTCCATGCTACATATAACACAATCATTATTAAAACAATTGAACGATATTCACCGATGTTCCCGGTGTCAGTATATACACAAGTAACACAAAATACACGCTACGTAGACTATCGATTGTGAACGTGTCCAAATTTGCCATACTCCCGAAAACCATAGGGCGATTCGTCAGCAAAATCTATCATCTTTCGGCGCAACGTCCGAATAACTTCGCCGGAGATGCTTACCCGCTGCCTCCACCACCCCTCCCCACTCCCATCCGCCCCCACCCCCCCCCCCCCCGCCATCACGTCACGGAATCTAAAAGTCATTTTCTAGATTCAAGTTTTAATTTGATGCCATTGAGTGGAGTGATGCTGATTGTGGCTGTCTTGACTGGAATCTACAACACACAAAAAAGGGAATAATTAAAAGCTGACATTGCAAAGCGACATTACGCGCGGATCAACTCCACCATAAACATATTTCAGTCAAGGGCGACCCCACAGCTCAAAATACATGCTGCATTGTATTAGAGATTGTGCTCCAGGACGCAAAACAAATAGATCCAGCAACATTAGCGAAACATACATGTACATGTTGCATGCTTGTTGCATCCTTGTGTGCAACAGTTTCAATGCTCTAGCCAACCCGTACGCTAAATGAATTTTAAACGGAAGTTGTATGTTCCGATCAGCCGAACACAGCTTATAGATGGATTGCTGGCTTATATAGAAACGCTATGTTCAAAAGATCCCATCAAGGATGTAAATCATTATTTTTTTGCAATATTTTTATTGTTAGTATATTTCTTCTTTTAGACCATGAAATCCCAACCTCAGTTTCGTCACACTTGATGAATCTGTAGCTTTTCAGAATGGTGGCGAAGGCGACTTTTGTCTTCAAAAGCGCCAGTCTCATGCCGATACAGTTTCTGGGACCGTGTCCGAAGGGAAGGTAGCTGTAAGGTTCTCTGCTGGCCTTGGCCTCGGCAGTGAAACTAAAATATTACGGAATTGGTCTATTAATTTAACATTAGAACTAAATGAGGAGTACACAGAACTAAACGGAAAAAATAATTCCTTAATATGTCGAATAGAATCGATGAAGATGATCTCATATACGTGTATATATTTACACTTACACTTATATAACTTACCATTGAATTTTACTTTTATGGCATTTCCATGTCATATAATACCATTTTCGCAGTGTTTGTATAAGGACGCATGCCATCCTATACGTAACCAATATCATGTACCGTTCGGCGCCATTCGAAGAACACTCTGTCTTGGTGGTAAGGAAACACACATTACATCACATTATTACAGTCAGGGGCGGCATAATAACGTAATAATCCCATTACCGTTCAGGAACGAAATTCTCTGGATCTTCCCAGAGGTCGGGATCGTGGTGCATCGCGTACACGGAACAGCTGACGACCATTCCCTTCCGGATGTAGACCCCGTCGATGGTGATGTCACGACTGGCTTCTCTCATGAGTCTGACACGATCACAAGAGGATTCATGTAGAGGGGCGTACAAGCACTTTTGACGCAACCAACGGAACAAGATAATAAATTATCTCCAGTTTTATATCAAGTGGAGCCTTTAGGGCCACCCATAGACAAACTGATGTCACATTTGATGCTTTTAGGGCCACCCATAGACACATAGATGTCACATTTGATGAAGTCCGATTTGAGTCCACGAGAGGTCAGTGACCTGGATAGATCAGCCGTCAAATCACGACATTTTATTAATAGCGGAGTCGTGGTCAGTGTCATCGAGATTCTTCCCATGCTACTAAATATATTAGTAATCAAGTGGTCAACACTGCATTTGTTGTTAGAGACGTATCCATGATTTTTTTTACCAACACATGTGCTCAATATATAACACAAATATGCCATGAAAACGTGCGAGCAAAGCGGCTACAACAAACAAATTCTGTTATCTGCTGTCATAATTTACCGTTCATGCAAATTGTATTCCACTTCAAATGTACCCCCCCCCCCCCCCGCCCCCGCCTCCACACTCCCCACGCTCCCCCCGCTCCCTTTCGCCTTAATTTTGGACAATTGTAGACAACCTCCCTTTTCCCCTCTCTATCTGTCGGAAAATTCACTCCCTCCTCCCCTCTACTCCCGGTAGTAAGTACTTCAGACAGCTGACCCCCCCCCCGCCCCTAGCCCCCCGGGCCCATTTAAATACCCCTCACAACGTACCTTGCCCCAGCTGGGTACATCCTCAGGGTCTCGTCAATGCACATGCCAAGGTAGGACATCTCTTTACACATGTCATAATCGACCTCATCCTGGTTAAAATATAACCACACAGAAAGATAACCAAACAGAGACAAATCCAATTTAAGTTATGAAACAAATACATATGCATTATTTATGGCGGAGACTTCAATGCGGCGAAGGACACAGGAAGTGATGTATCTTCCATAGAAAGCGCCGCAATAGTTTAAATTTGTAGGTAATGAAGTTTTCACCAGTGTGTGAATATTTAGTTGCAACCAATATAAAGTGATGTCATGACATTATCAGTGCCTGCATCTGAGATACCCTTCAAACCGCTGTTGCCTTGTGATGTGTAGCGGTTTGTAGGCCCCGGGAGGCCGGCCCCAAGTACCCTAGAACCGCCAGTATATGAGCTACAGCGCTTCTATAAAGATCCAAACAGGCACACCGCATGAACACGCAAAGGCGGTTCTACGGTGCTCTATGTCTCGCTGGTTCAAAATACCAGCATTCTATCATTTGAGGAAAACTTTGAAATACGTAGGTTAAAACAAAAACACCAGAAAACCGTTAACACAATGGTTAAATGTTTCTAAGGGGTTAAGGGTTGCTTAATGTTTGCGCCATCACGCACCTTTCCCTCCGTAACTCTGTCAATCTCTTCCAGCAGTTTGTCTTGTTTCTCGGGAAACAGAGCCAAGTTGTAGGCCAGGTACGACATTGTGACCGCGGTCGTTTCGTACCCAGCGATGAAGAACATCAGGGACTGCGCCAAGATCTCGCCATGGGTCAACTCTGGGGAGTAATAAGACATTGCACTGTCGCATAATAATAGTCTAACAAAACAAGGCTTTCTATCTCGAGCACGCTCATTGTGGATAGCATACGCATGGACTAAACATAGTATACGCCCTTAACACCTCGTGGTTTATAGGCCCCGTGAGGCCGGCCGCAGGGATTCCCCAGAACCACCAGTGTGTGCTAAAATAGCAAATAGACAAACTGCGGGAAACTGCACACCGCATAGACGCACAACGGCGGTTCTACGGTCGTCTAGGTCTGGAACCATTTGCTCATGTACCATAGTCCGGATTTCAGTAGCTGTACGAAGAACCATTTCCATTACTTGAGATGAATTCTGTCACAAGATGCACGGTAATAGGTTTACGCATGTAACACTTTGAGTAACGATCATTTGACATAATTAAGATCTAAAATCCTAACCGAGGAACATTAATTAATCTACTGACTGGAGGTGTTCCACAGTCCCCGTTCGCCGGCGACCACGTCACTCGTCTTCAAGTCTTCACTGTTCCGGAGATCCTTGACTTCAGGATCGTTCACGTGGGACTTCAGCATCAGCTCCAGGAAGTCATTGGCTTGCTGCCGGATACATCAAATGTCCAACAAATATTAAGACAAAATGCACCGGCTGCAGAGGGCATTCTTCCATGTTGGCAAGGAACATTGTTTCGCACAGCTCACGCATTGCTCACACTGAAACCAGCAAGAGCTAGTCCCTTAAATTGAAAACAGTCGGGGCCGAATATTTCGTCTCCGAATAGAATACTAGCGAGCATCTTTTCTACCAGACGTTCCATCCCCCTCTCTGTAACGTACTCGATATGCAAACTAATGTTGAAGCTGGTATTGGACTAAATATCAAAACAAACAGGCATACCTTTAATTGGCATTGATGCCGCATCAATGCTTGCCTCGCACAGCATTTTTAAGGATTCAAAATTCCGGCAATATTTGTCTATACAGACGATCAGTATTCGATTGTCATTTCAATGCCGATCCGACTACATTGCATCTGTTGTGTCTTATTCACAGGGGCGGATCCATTTGGGGGCCACAGGCTGGCGTAGATCCAAGTATTTGAGAATTCGAGAGGGGGATCCACTTTGGGATTGATATTATTACGACCGGGGATGGGTGGGCGGGGGGGGGGGGGGGTGTTGAACCAACATAAGCGGTCCACATAATAATATTGGGGTCCAGTACGGAAAGGCGGGTGTGGCATCGACATCTTTCTTAGCTAGCATACGATTACCCTTGACCAAGAGCATCCTTTATCAGAAAGGGAGGAGGGGGTCAGACCCCAGCTCATACCGTTATATTGCCCTCGCTGGAAGTAACAGCAAGAACCCTGTGACCCCTGTGACCCCCAACTATTTAATCAGGTGTGGATTCAAGGAGTCACAGGACCCTGTGACCCCTGTGACCCCCAACTACTTAATCATGTGCGGATCCCAGGAGTCACAGGACCCTGTGACCGCCCCTTGGATCCGCACCCGATTCATGTATATTGCACATATATCTTTTCTTTACATACAACTGCTTTATGATGGAAATAATCATCATTTACATTCACATTGTCTAAGCCTTACAATCTCGGGATGTTCTTCTCGGTGCTTGATGACGTCATTCGTGACCTTTGTGAAAAACGCCGTCACTTCAGGAGGGAAGAAAGACATTCCCAGCTTTGACAAATACTTCGCCGCCTTTGGAGCGAAGACTGAAACAAAATGTGTAGATATGCGACGTTATTTCACTGTGTTTTTTAATATTAAGGTCGAGACGTACGTCTCCGTGACAATCGATCATGCCATTAATGACAAAATGAAGTTACACTAGCAGTCTTAATGTATACAATTAACCTTAGCTGTGACTCAATTAATATCGACACATATCGCCATCTATAGGCAGTTGCAAATCATTGCACTAAAAGTGATTCCGAAGTTACTAGTGGCGACGCACATCGTAACACTTCAACAGGCCTTTAACAATCAATAAAGCAATTATTCGACCCCACTTGTTGGCCAAGACTTTTAAAGCAGAAGTCAAACCCAGGTAGGGTATATGTGTATACTTCAACAAACATGAAATCATCACAATCATTCCGGTATACAGTGCACTAGTACCAAAATCGTTCTCCAGTCTAAGTGAACGTACCCATGACTATGATTCGTGGATCCTTAATATCTTGAGCGAACGACTTTTTCGCCATTGCCACAAATTGGTTGTTTGGATCTTTCTGCGTGTCAAGTTCAATGCCAAAGGCGATGGCTGCAATGGCGTCCATTGTGAAGTTGCCGGTAAGGCTAGAAAATATAGTCAAATACAGGAATGATTTCAAGTTAATATTAGATGCCATGCTCTCCATAGAAGTTAATCGTTCATGGTAATCTTACAAAATTAAATTTGCTTTAAATATAAATTCCTCAATCTCAAATGCAAACATACGTTAAAATATTACGTATATGTATGCGTCATACGCAAATGGTGTATAGCCAGATAATTAAATTATAGTTCATCAGCGTCGTAAGTTTAATACATTTTCACTTAAACCCCAAGGTTTGACTTAATAGACAATGAAGGCACTAACATACCTTCTGATGTCAAAGCTTTCCCCCTTCTTGAATGTCTCCTCCAGGGCATTACGCAGATTCACGGCACACTTAGTCAGCTGATCCGTCATCTAAAGGGATGGTGGGGAGGGGGTGGGGGGTGTTACGGCGTATTTAACCCTTTCGCTATGCCGGTACATATCGATGAATATATATGGGTTAATTAAACGTAAAGGCACGGCATGTGGTTTACGCACAGCAAACATACAAAGTGTAAAAAGATGACATGACACAGTTTCGATTTCATCCTCTCATCCATCGAGAGAGGCTAGGCAGAACAATACACTACATGTATTGGTATGCTCATATTGTTGAGAGAAGCCACTCACCCTCCTGAGTCGACTTCCACTGAAGGTCGGGGTGAGGAGGGAGCGAACATGCTTCCAGTGGTCATCCCGCAGGAAGTTCAACGACTTGTCCAACGGGTACTCCGCGAAGTCGAAATCCTGAAAGGTAAGTGAATGCCATGTAATACAAGAAAACGACAATTGAAGTCGCAGCCAAGCCCTACACCCCCCCCCCCCCCCGCCCTCCTTCATTTGTTAAAGCGATATAGTGAACTCCACGCTATCTTATCATGTAACCCGTGGCGCTATTAGACTGTCGTAGCATGTGGACTTCTTCAAACAAAATGAGTTTTACTTTAAATCGATCAAATAATTCAGACCAAATTCGAAGTGTCGTTCACAGGTTACATGCTGAAGTATGCAGATTACTGACACGTGCGTTGTGACAGCGAGAATGGTTATCGCGACACTATGGCTGCGAATCCTCAAACCATTTAAAAACGTCCGCCATCTATAGACTACCGTAGAACCGCCGTTGCGTTTTCATGCGGTAAGAAGTTGCAGGCCCCAGATTTGCAATTTACGGGAGCGCTTTAGCACGTAACGGCGGTTCTAGGGCCGGTCTCCCGAGGCCTGCAAGCCGCTACGCATTACAACGCAACAGCGACCTGAACGATATCATAATGTACGTACTTGTCGATTCTGAAAAGAGCTGAAGTGTTTCACCAGAATTTGCTTGATAATGCTCGGATCATAGACCATCAGGGAAGGTGTACTACCATCAAAACATCTGAAACACCATACAACACAATCAGCCACCAGATCATTCTCCTCATCCGTAAGAATGAGGCAATAGTAGTCAACATGTTCACGATGTTTTAGTGCTTATAATGCAATAACTGGCGATGAATAACAAGCGCAAACCGCCTTTTATAACGATAATAACGTGTTTTTGTATCAGTGGTACGAAGATATCTGCACGCGAAACGTGTATCAATAGATATAAAGTTGGCAGAATCGGTCACCGTCTGAAGAAACTCACCCGACAACTTTTCCGTATTTTCGACGAAGATCTGAATCGAATTTCAGTACACCCTACAAACACAATATGTTAATAAAGATAATTTGTTTCATACAATACACTCATAACATGTTGTGGTATAACATTTAAATCAGGAAGATGCTTCATCAGCAATCTTAGAATCATGTACCATCAAAATTCGCCATGCCGAAATCCTTTCAGCTCATGTTTCAAGCGTTTCTTAAAAAAGCAAGCAAGCTTATATATGAAACACGTCATTATACTCAACATTGTGCCAACCAGACCAATTATTCTCAAGAAGTTTCATTTCAGTTAGTGTAAGTTAGTAGATCCCTTAAGTTAAATATAACCGCAAAGCTTTAGGCCCAGGATCATATTTTAATCCCTCATTCCCTGCAAGCAGCAGGCTACCAACCTCACTGAGAAGTCCCAGGATTGTTCCCACGAAGGGGTATGGTGGTGGACCGCGGATGCCTTGCTTCGTGAAGTAATCAAAGTTCCGCGTCATGTACCTGAACGAGCAGTATGCACAGGTCATTCAGGTGTTTTTCGCACATTTTACGTCACGAAAGCTGTGGTCGAGACGGGAGCACATCACCTGGGACTGTGACGTCACAAGCAGAGATATATGAATGTTGAGTACTGTTTCAGGAGTCGATACCAACATCCAATATCTGGGGCCGTATTCATAATTATCACTTAGGTTACGCCACTGGACTTAGCGCTAAGGGTAAGATTTATCGAGCGATTATCAGGTTCAAAATACATAAATAGTCACACAAGAAGTGGATTTTCTGACTTACGAAAGTGCTTAAATTATATTATATAATCATGAGCACCACCAGAAAGAGCTGGCGAGGATAAGACGAAAATGTACTTTTCGTGCGTAACTTACGAGGGGATTATGAATACGGCCCCTGGAACGTAGGCTACACGTAGGTGTTCATCAGATGCTATTGGCCGACATTCCTGATATGACGTGACGTGATGAGTCAAGCACCCGACACCATGACGCCATGACGACGGCTATACGGCTATAAAGTACGCCGAATTGTACATGACCATATCTCATAGCTATGCTTATGGAGTCATGCTTATGGATCACCATATTTAAGTGAAGCTGATGGATCATCCATATTTAATAGTCATGCTTATGGGGCAACCGTATCTAAGAGTCATGCTTATGGGTCACCTATATCTAATAGTCATTCTTATGGATCAGGCATACCCTGTAGTCATGCTTATGGGTCACCCATACCCTGTAGTCATGCTTGTGGGTCACCCATATTCATGTCGTGCTTATGGATCACTCATATCTTATAGTCATGCATTTTAGGTCACCCATATCTCATAGTCATGCTTATGGGTCACCCACATCTCATAGTGATACCTATGGGTCACCCATATCTTATAGTCATGCATTATGGGTCACCCATATCTCATAGTCATGCATATGGCTCACCCATATCTCATAGCCATGCTTATGGGTCACCCATATCTTATAGTCATGCATTATGGGTTACCCATATCTTATAGTAATGCTCATGGATCATTCATATTGAAGTCATGCTTATGGGTCACCCATATTTATGTCATGCTTATGGGTCACCCATATCCTTACGACGACGTACGTACAGCTGCTGTGGCAAACATGTAAACCCAGCATGTAACACGCGGGACAGTGGGGTTTATTAGCCTAATTATTTAATGCCTAACGGCTTTCCATACTATGCCTTGTGAGACCAGCGTGAATGCTCGAGTCCGTACTCTCGCAGTACCGACAACACAGGCTGCAAGCACCGGCTGCTGGACCTCAGACAGGCATAGGCACAGTTGCATGCGCCGGATTCAGCTCACAGTGCGGGTTGCCAGCCCCTGTTAATTACGACGACCGACACTCATGCCGCACGTCTGTCTGCCAGACACATACAAATGTCTGAGCCCGCATCCACACGGCGCCACAGATGGGGCTACACTCACACACTTACCGGTATAACAGATAGATCGTGGCTATGGCAACCAACAGCCATGTCGGAATGGTCAGTCCCAAAATCTCCATTTTGATCTTGGCGAGGTCTCGCGTGGCTGCGTGACTTCCTCTGACAGCTCATTGACAACGCCAAACGACGGGTACAGCGACGACCTGGCCAGCTGGCCGGTTCAGATGAGTCGACTTGAGCTTTGTAATATATCGGCTCTGTGTGTGTGTGGGGGGGGGGGGGGGGGAGGGAGGGGCGGTGGAGGCTGTCTGTGTGTAGCAGGACACTTGACTGCCATTGATAGCGACGGTATTGCACCACCAAGCCGCAATCAGCCTCCTATGGGCGGCTGATACAATATTTATGTAACAAAATACAATTTGCCGTCAAGAGGAGATTCCCTTGGCAGGTTGGCTTAATAGTCTAGATTTTGTAATCAAAGCACTATTGCTTCCACCAATAGCGATATAGGGTTCAGTTCATATCGTCATGGAAAGTACTCATTCATAGAGGAACAAAATTCGGAATAAATATAGCAAGCGCGGCCCATACTCTGTCTTTGATGTGATTGGCCATATCACCAACGGGTGATGCAATACACCACGTGTCAGTGCGGACGCGTGTCAAATGTCACCCGCAGATCTATGTGTATCAAGAAGATATACATATAGACAAGAAGTCAGTGGGGACACTGATGATAACGAAAATCGATTTTGGGTCAAAGGGCGTATCTTTTGAAACATGCTGAACCAAACCGCGACGTTATACGATGATTATTAATTCACTTATAGTCCGGGCAGCCTGTGCAGAATCAGGGGTCAACCCGAAACAAATTGCAATAGTAATCAAACCTGTTTTTTCTCATTCTATATGTATCTGGTAATATCATTTCCAAAATCTACCGAAATATATTCGTTGGAACATATTTTTTTACGGGCCTATTTTTACCCTACCCCCGAAACACCAGAATTGATTACGTATTTGTCCGTACACGAACTGGCAGAAAAGTTGTGTAATTGAGACCCCTACTACGAATTTAGACCCTCGTAGCCTACCCCTACTATATGTAATAGAGTGTTATTTCATCTACCAAATGCAACAAACAAAAATAAAATATCTTTATTGTTAAACCTGAGACCCATCCGGCTCGCCATGCAAATATACTGCGTCGATCGACAGTCGGAAAACAGAAAAACAGGTTCTAAATGTAAAGATTCCTATAAACTTTAATATACAATATATTTTATCTATGTTTGTTGTATTTTGCAGTTTAAATAACGCTCTATCACGCGAACTGGAAATATGGTATTGTAGGTCACAATTCGTAGTGCAGGTCTCAACTGCCTCGCCTCCCTGTCATTTCGTTTATGTAAAAATACGTTGCTTCTTGTGGGGTTAATAGGGTAAAGTAAGCCACCCCCTTAAAAATATGTTCCAATGAATAGATTTTGGAAAGGCTACTCCTAGATACCTAAGGAATGAGAAAAAACAGGTTTCATTACTATTGCAATTTGTGTTGGGTATATCCCTAGTTTGCCCAGACTATTATTAATAACAGGCTATTTCTTCATTTCAGTAGGCTAACTATTGCATATACCGAGTCCCACGGTTTGACCTTCAAATTGAAAAGAAAGGGGTCGTTTTGACGTCAAGGCGTGGCCCAGGAATTCTATCAGCGGCATGGGTAAACGGTGATACCAATGGCCCTTTGTGTCGGATTATAACTATTTATGGAGTCATAGTGATGGTAGCTAAGTAGGTGGGCAGATTGGAATAATTGCGGCCAATTTGGGCTAAAAATGGCCTTCAATTGCCAATTTGAGCTCAGTAAAGCCTTCAACGGGCAACGTACGCACTGTAGACCTTATAAATGGCCAATTGGGTGCTGCGGGCATTACTTTGAGCCATGTGTATAAATATATAGAGCGGATATTTTAAAACTGCGACTGGGGGACTCCAGAACTTGCGATCGGGGTGGGGGGACTTTGAATATGTGCGTTCACAGAGGGAGTTCCCCGATGTTGGCGCCTGGAGCACAGGCACAACCGACCTGGGATCGAGAAGGGGTAGCGGGAGGTGGGGGGGGGGGGTGGAGAACCTTACGTCGCGTCGACAAGGGACGATGTGTTTTTTCGAAGTTAAAGTTACATGTGGAGCTGACCGTTGCAACGGCTGTACCAAAATAAACATAAACGTTAACGGAAATGTTACCTTTGACCACAAACAGTGTCAACGGCCACCGCCAAAGAAAAAGTGGCGCTCCGGACGCTTCTATTGTCTCATATAATTTAGCGCTTGGGCCCCCTGTCGGTGGCACCGGTAAACGACTTGTGTACACACGTGTATGACGTTTCAAATCAGCACAAGTTTTCATTTTTGTGGCGGACAATTCATGAATTTGAAATGTTTTGCTCATTGGCAGATAATTGGGGAGCGATATGGTAGGTGTTTATTGTCAGTTATGAACCTTAAGGCTATAGGTTTGTGTTCTTATACGCAAATTTGGCATTCAAAAACAGCGAAACAACTCCACATGCAACTTTAAGTTTTTGCCCATGTCGCTTGTCGCAAAGTCTTGTGTCGCATGTCGATTTAAGGCAACCCCAATGTCGCGTTTGTCGATTTTAAAAATCGTCGTGTCGCCGTGCCGAAAAAGGCCCTCTGGTGGTCTAACGTTACTCCGACGTGAAATAATCTGTCATCCTAATCAGGTCTAGCGTAAATCCCTAAAAAAGGACATGAGCTTTGATTTGTGTATTTTACTGTCATTTAAGGTATGTATTTAATGTGACATAAATGTGTAATTTAATGTCACATCAATGTGTATTTTGATGTCGCGTGGTGTATTTTAATGTGACAGTAGTGTGTATTTTAATGTGACATTAGTGTATATTTTAATGTAGCATTGTGTATTTTATTGTGACATTAATGTGTATTTTAATGTGGCATTATTGTGTATTCTAATGTAGCATTATTGTGTATTTTAATGTGCCATTAGTGTCTATTTTAATGTAGCATTGTGTATTTTAATGTGACATTAATGTGTATTTTAATGTGACATTAGTGTCTATTTTGATATTGTATGATGTATTTTAATATTGCACGATGTATTTTAATGTGACATTAGTGTGTATTTTATTATCGCATGGTGTATTTTAATGACAAGCATAATATATAATATACTAACTAGAAAAACTACCAATGTGTAATATGTCGATGTTTGCGGAATAAATAAGTTGACATGTTACGCTATTCAACTATTCAAGATAACACGCGATGCAGCCTCTGAGTCTGAGAACTGCGAAGTGGTTTGATGACATTGGTAGGCTATGGTGTGAGACCCGCTGAGGTGTGTCTCTTCCGTGAGATTATATAAGACTGTCGTTTGGCCTCGTGCGTTGTATGGGGCTGAGTTGTGGTGGAATTTTAATTAGGCAGGGTCGAGTTAGCTCAGTTGGAGCGAGCTCATGCATTTTACCTACAGTTTATCTGGAATATTCCTAGAAATTCTAGCGCAACTATCATGCGATACTGGGACGCCTATGTCGGTTACATGTTAGCAAGCTGGCAAAGGTCGTCTTCGTTGAGCGACTCTTTCAAAACGCAAATTGCCAAAGTACAGGTATTGTTAAAGACTTAACTAGTGTTTTAGCGAAGTATGACATGTTATAGAATATATTTTAAAGTTTGTGTCGGGTAACCAGTTTTCCTTCTAAGCGTGAGTGGAACTTTTTTTAATTAGTTTTATGGCGTATATGGCTACATATACCTACACCTACATGTTCATATTTATGGACAACTGGAAAGCGCGTTCTATGTCTTTTCTACGGCATTCGATCACACAATTGTATTCTTCATCACCCCCCCCCCCCACCCAACCGACACATAGCATGTAGGCCTTGGCGTCCTGTCCAGCTTCCAGGAGCTCAAGACATCAAGACATGTACCCAATGAGTTCAGAGGGACGGGGGGGGCGGTGATGGATTGATCAGTCCCCCTCCTTGATGACCTTGATGACCCCCCCCCCCCCCACTGAGTCACTGCTACTTGAGAGGACAGTTTACGATAACGGCCATAAGACCATAAGGGCACTCAGGCCTGGGCCACAGACAGTGTCGGGCCACCCTGACCGATCGCATCGTCACAGCTTACAGAAAGGACCATATATGGTGGTGTTAACGTTAAAGCTTGCCGCACTCGGCTATCTGTGCAATGACCGGCACAGAGTAATGGAAGTAAACAGTCCAGCGAGTTGCGAGTCACTTATGAATCATTGCATGTTCATCGGAGGAAATGGTGACACAAATAAATGCTGTAATAATCGGGAGACAATCATCAGTTTTTAATAATTAATTATTTCTAATCATAGATGGCTAGTCACAATTTTTTAATGATACAGATTGCAATACTTAGATACACATTCTAATACTTAAGGTCCTAACGATACAAATTTTAATACTTAAGGTCCTAACGATACATATTCTAATACTTAAGGTCCTAACGATACAGATGCTAATACTTAAGGTCCTAACGATACAGATTCTAATACTTAAGGTCCGTACGATACATATCCTAATACTTAAGGTCCTAACGATACATATTCTAATACTTAAGGTCCTAACGATACAGATTCTAATACTTAAGGTCCTAACGATACATATTCTAATACTTAAGGTCCTAACGATACATATTCTAATACTTAAGGTCCTAACGATACAGATTCTAATACTTAATGTCCCAACAATACATATTCTAATACTTAAGGTCCTAACGATACAGATTCTAATACTTAATGTCCTAACGATACATTTTCTAATACTTAAGGTCCTAACGATACAGATTCTAATACTTAAGGTCCTAACGATACAGATTCTAATCCTTAAAGTTCAGCTCCTAAGCCCCGATAGACTCAAGATATTAATCCCAATGTATTACGTCATGAAAAAAAATACCCGTTAACTCTATTCGGGAGCATAAGACAGGCAGTCATAATATTAATGTTGTTAAAACGTTATTCCAGATGTTTTGAATTCAACACATGGAAGGCCTACTGGGTATCTCCTTTCTCCATAATATTAATTGATCTAACATTTATGTAAACAGATTTCGTGAGTAAAAACATGCCACACTTACCACTTGCCGCGAACCACATAATTTGCACAGCCACCCAGATTGCCTCAACCTTTACTCTTCCGTGGCTTCAATAAGTTAATTTGAAAAATTAATTTACCCAAAAGCTGGCTTTTAGGTTCTAACGATACAGATTCTAATACATAATGTCCTAATTTACAATGCATGTTCTAATACTTAAGGTCCCAACGATTCAGTATACATATCCTATAATAATTGAGAAAAAACGCTTCTCATCACAAATGTCTAATGATAAAAGGTCATCGCCATAATATTAGAATTCAACATGATATTTAATGAATTTGAAATCGGGAAGGTTTTAATAAAATATTTGATACTAACGGAAATACTACTAAAATAGTCCTAACAATATCGGACTTGGCGTGTGACGTGGGGCGGGTGGGGGGGGGGGGTAGGAGTTAGCGTACTCCATACAACAACCTTGAGTTCGAATGGGTACGTGTCGCAGTCAACCTGGCTGTAGTCGATAAATACACTGTATCACGGCACTCGAGTGTAGGGCACATACGGACGTGACCAAATATGGTCATGTATGGAAAAACAAACCGGCCCGATAAACTTGTACTTTGGCCGAGGTTGGTTCGACATGTCATTGAGGACGCGGGCAGGGAGGGGGGGGGGGTATCAGACGAGATCTATGACATGCCGTGTTTTGTCGCCTTTATGTAAGCATGGACTGCCTAAGGCCGCCTAAACTGCTGATGCTATTTAAGGCGACCGCCGTTCGTACAGTCCAGCTATAAGTTCATTTCTAGTAACACAGACCATCTATCTACCGCACCGACAGGCCGATTGAAACAAACATATTGACCAGGCATCCATCCACATCTGGTAGCCATGGAGATCTTGGGGTTGACCATCCCCACTTGGCTGGCAGTGGCCGTTCCTGCATTGTATCTTTTATACCGGTAAGATTACCACCGTGGTTCCCTGTCTCGATCTTCTATATCTACACAACCCACTGTACGCAATACACCGGCCCACATGTATGGGGCGCCGACATCCCATTGACCGGCCCAGATGTATGGGGCGCCGACATCCCATTGACCGGCCCAGATGTATGGGGCGCCGACATCCCATTGACCGGCCCAGATGTATGGGGCGCCGACATCCCATTGACCGGCCCAGATGTGTGGGGCGCCGACATCCCATTGACCGGCCCAGATGTATGGGGCGCCGACATCCCATTGACCGGCCCAGATGTATGGGGCGCCGACATCCCATTGACCGGCCCAGATGTATGGGGCGCCGACATCCCATTGATTAAAGCTGCTTTCTGGCCAAATATAAGCCAAAGAGACATATATATCACAACTTCATTGTTTCATTCTATAAATGCAGAAACAAAATAAGTAATAAACATCGCTGTTTCGGCTGTTATGGTAAACGTGTCTATCCCGGGACACCGAGGCATTAAGTTACTGCTACTTATAACAAAGCATCGCGAAACGCAAAAACCTCTGGTAAATTGGTTGTTACGGGCAAGGTAGGCTTAGAGACTCCATTTGGCAGTCTGGCATGCGTGAAAAATGGACAAAGGAAATGTTGGATGATTCAACGACTGACCCTTATTTGTATTTTGACCTCGTTAGTTTTGGCGGGAAAGAGCTTGATAAGTAACTGTAACATTGTTTTCACGAAGTGTCCATGAAACGTATTATTTTAGAAACTATATCCTTGGACAAAGAAAGGGCTAATGCGCGATTGACCGATGGTTACATGTGGGCCATGGTGCAATGGAAATGTTTGAATGTCTTCTGTTATATACGTGAGTATGATGTCACTAATCGACAGGAGTAAAAAAGATAGTTATAGTCGTCTATTAAAGTAACACAATGCTGTCATTATCATGTCCCCGCCGTGTTTCAGCTTGCCATGTCACACATCATCATTTATCATTGTAGGCCTAAATGTGGTGTGTATTTTTCAGGCACATGGCAAGGGACTTTGACTACTTCAAGCAGCAAGGCATCAAAGGCCCTCGCCCCTACCCCTTGGTGGGGACATTAATGACGATGTTCTCAATGGTAAGCAAGTTCAGGCAAAACTGTAATACTGAACAACCCCAGGAACTTTGAATGTCGGCTACGGATACGAGTTCAGCCATTAATTCTCCTGCAGATCCAAGAACAGAATTAGCCCCTAACTTTCTTACGACAATGAAATAATCATAATATAATCCAAGGTATGTGAAGAATTATTCTCCCGAAAAGAGTACAAAGCTCGGACAAAATCTCAAATTTCATAGACGCGTGTTGTGTTTTATTCACAGGGGATAATAGAACATGACAAGGATTTGCTACGACGATATGGCAAAGTTGTCGGGTAAGTGCGTGAATGCATTATTTATTAATACCAATTGTAACTATTCTGTTGGCAGAATCACTATTTTGATATCCGCTACTTTTTTTCTGAAAGGCAAATTCGAAGTCTGATTGATTGATTGATTTTATTTATTTATTTCCTCTATTTGCTGAAGAGTTACATGAAATTCAAATACAAGTAGCACAACTCCCATAACACCTTGCCTCATCTATATCAAATTATACTGCAATTATAACGATTCTTCTCGATATATATTGTGCACGAATTCGGCGACAATAGTATATTTCTCAATTGGATGTAAATTTTCTTTATACATGTATGATTATAAGCCTTTTTAAAATCTCCCCCCAAAACCCAAAAAGCTACATATGCTTGTTTATTAAATAAAATCGGCAAACAATGATGACTATGTGTTTGGGCCTTGCCAGGCCACCGTCGATGCTGCAGGTCATGTTACATCCCATAACGATGCTTCCCTTTCCACTCAGGACCTTTACTGGAAGTCAACCCGTGCTGCTGTTATATGATCCAAAAATGGCCAAAGAAATCTTGTCCAAGCAGTTTAATTCGTTCCAGAACCGGCAGGTACACTTTTAAGGTGTTCTTACATATTTTCCATTAGAGCTCCTAAATTCGTTTTGTTTCAACATATTTAATTGGGCTGGCGATAAAGTTCGAATGCCGACTGTTTGATGAAGCAACACAGTAGCAAATACCCCGCATAGAGTATGTTTTAGTTTGTTGTTTTAATGGACTGACCTGACTGACGTCACATTTGGAACAACCTATGGTGCCATTGCAGGATATGGGGTTCGCTGAAGACCCCATTTCCAAGATGATGAGCCTTCTGCGCGGTGATCACTGGAAACACGTGCGTGCCTTGATGACGCCGACCTTCAGCGGAAGTCGACTCCGCAAGGTCAGTCGGCCATTGGGGCCAAGCATGTGAACTCTGCTCCTGCACACATATTACATTTGGCGTTACAAGATGATACAGCAAGATCAGATGATGAAGCAACCGTTATTGCTATTTTAGATACTAAATTCATGTGATCAGTAACGATGATGTGTTTTACTTACTAGACAGCCTTAAAAAGGGCGGTATGTAGGGTTCGATAAAGTTCAAGTGGTAGCTCACCTGACATTATGGTGACAGATGGTTGCCCGTTATTTAGTTAGTTAACGATATATGTCTTCAATTACTTAAATTACACATTGAATAGTTTGTTCCCCGAGAGCGTAAGGTGGCGGTTCATAATAGAATACAAACCAGGATTATGAGGTGTCGTGGTACGTGCACCAAGCTGTGCTTTACGTTGATCGTGGTGTGTATTGGCTTCTTCGTTATTGTTAATGTTGACTATGAATGTTTCTTCTTTACTTCCCCAGATGACGGATATGATGAACAAGAGCGCGGTCAACATGCGACAGGCGATGGTGGACAGTCTCCACAAGGGAGACAGTTTCGACATCAAGACGTAAGCCCATTATAGCCCTTGTGCATATTGACTAGAAAACCAAATGTACTGTCGAATAAAAGAAAACGAAAAGGGACTGGATCGTTGTCAATTATATGTTTTATTTTAACAGGATTTCTGGTAATTTTGCGATGGACGCCATCGCTAGCACCGCGTTTGGGATCGAACTGAACTCACAGAAGGACCCAAACAGCCAGTTCGTCGCTATGGCACACAAGTTTTTCTCTCGTGATCTTAAATCCCCGCGACTTATGATCATGGGTAAGTTAAAGATATGTGGCTATATATATCCCCAATAAGTTAAAAATGTGTGGGTATATATCTTGGATAAGTTAAACAGTTTTTGCTATATATCCTGGGACGCCCCCCCCCCCCACACCTTCAGGTCCTAAGATATAAATTTGCCCCTCTTTCAAATTTTCCGCCCCCTGGCCAGCTGTGGGGGCGGGGGGCACAGAGGGCATATGCCCCTCGCCCCCCAGCATTCAGACCCTAAGATATAACTTGCCCCCCCCCCACCCCCCTCCCTCTCCCTTACAAATGCTGTGCACCACGGTCACCTACGTTTTAGGATTTTATACTCGTTTTTTTTATGTTTTTGTGGAACAATTTATTGTGGCCCCCTTTTCAAGAATTCCTGCACAAGCCCCTGCTTTCTGCTGCATAGGAAAGTGAAACATTTTAAATAGAGCGTAATTAATGTAGTCCATGCTATAGGCCAACGGTGAAAACTTATCCCAATTGCCATTTCAGTATTTTTACCCACATTGGCTAAACTGCTGAGTAAGTGTGGATTTGCCTTCTTCTCGCGCGATACCGCTACGTTCTTCAGCAAAGTCACCGACGACGCCATTAAACATCGAACGGAACACCCAAAAACCGTGAGTGTTCCTGAGACACTTATTCAAGATCTAGTCATAGGATGTATTAAAGACCCCATTACAGCTAATATAACAGGCTGGTTGTTGGCCAATCGACACAGGACGCAGACACCAGGAGACATGATACTGACTACCGGGCCACTGTGTTGATGTGCTTAGGTTGTTCCGGTGTGGTATGCGGGATTGTCCCCCATGCGGAGATGTCCCTGTTACAGGGATACAGTGCATCTATCATAATGGCGCTGTACGAACACATGGAGCGGAGAGGGTCTCAATATCATGTATTTTATGTACGGGGGACAGCTGCATAGGGCGACGCAACGTCCGCATGTCACACCGGCCCCGAAGGTTGCAAGTCCATTCTGTGGACCGGCTGGTTTTAGGCGACCCATGCCCGCTGATATGTCAATGGACTGACGTAAATTCTCTGACACCCTGTGTTTTGGTGTGTGTTTAATATTAAAATAACAAATACATGCAAGTCTGATTGTGATTTTTTGTTCTTACTAATTGAAGGTATGCACTTTACAAATTGCGTTATCGCCAGTCGTAAGTGACACAACATGGTGTTAAGCAAAATAAATGTTGTTCATATAACTTCATGTAAAGTTCCGGATGGTCATTGCAGCAAGCGAACGACTTCCTGCAGCTGATGATCAGTGCGCGCATCGATGACCCAGATGTGAAGGCAATGTCGAAGGACTACGCCACGGACGCCACAGAAATCGGGAGCAAAACTAGTGAGCTATAAAGCCCGTTCATGTACAGAGTGACAGCTATCCTCTTGATACGTATACATATCTGTTACACCAACTGCGGATTACATCGCTCCTTCACAAAGCTAGTGAGCTGCAAGCTGTTAATGTACAGCCCTATGTATGTCATTGTGACAGTATATAATTTAGGCTTCATGTTATAGGGTGTCCGCGATGTCATGTCTGCTGTACTCCCGTGTCATACGTGTACAGCCCTATGTATGTCATTGTGACAGTATATAATATAGGCTTCATGTTATAGGGTGTCCGCGATGTAATGTCTGCTGTACTCCCGTGTCATACGTATACAGCCCTATGTATGTCATTGTGACAGTATATAATATAGCTTTCAGGTTATAGGGTGTCCGTGATGTAATGTCTGCTGTACTCCCGTGTCATACGTATACAGCCCTATGTATGTCATTGTGACAGTATATAATATAGCTTTCAGGTTATAGGGTGTCCGTGATGTAATGTCTGCTGTACTCCCGTGTCATACGTATACAGCCCTATGTATGTCATTGTGACAGTATATAATATAGCTTTCAGGTTATAGGGTGTCCGTGATGTAATGTCTGCTGTACTCCCGTATCATACGTGTACAGCCCTGTGCGCAAAACGCACTTAATGAATATTCGATCCAACACCCACACGAATTTCACTTTAATGTATACGAGAGACCTGATATTCCATTGTAGAACTGACACACGGGGAGATATTGGCTCAAGGTTTGCTGTTCTTTGTTGCTGGGTATGAAACGACAGCGTTGACCCTGTCGTACCTGGCGTACAACCTGGCCCTTAACCCAGACAAGCAGGACACACTGCTGGCGGAGATTGACTCGGTCATGGCGGGGAAGGTGCGTAGCTCGATCGTGTAATTCCATGATATAATCTGAAACCCTTATATAATATAAAACGCGAATGGCTCCCAAGCCAGCCATCGACTTGTTTTTCATGCTGTATGTCCTTGGTCGGGTAAAACGTCCATGCCGCACCTCAGAAAAGAGTGAACGGTTACCCGCGGAGAAATGGCTTCGGTCTGGTCTTGACCCGCCTCATTGACGCGTTACATATGTTTCTCGAAACCAGCTGGCCAACGACATTGCAACTGAACGTAACTTGTCATTATGCAAGAATTACCAGTTTTTAGGCATTTGCTTGCGCTTCTAATGTTCCGATACTTTAAACAACTAATCATCGATTGCTTGTTCTGTCACAGGAGGAAATCACTTACGACATGTGCAAGGAGATGGACTATTTGAGGATGTGTATTGACGAGACATTGCGAATTTATCCAATCTTTCAAAGGTGTGTAGTGATGCGGGAAATGTTAAACATTCGGAAATACACAACTATGCTCATAAGGCTTCGGGGTTGGTCGGAATCACGTGACTAGGGGGATGACAGGGGTTTAGGCAAGCTCCCCGCAAGGTGGCGCTACGCAAGCTAGCTTTTACCGCTGATGTCGGCCTGGGGCAAATCTTAAGATTCTTGCAAAACGGTCAAATCAGCTGTAATTTCTGGCAACATTATAATTTTCAAGAATAAAGCTTTATGTATTTAATGCAGCAAAAAACATCTTGTAACCTTTCGAAGTAACCTTAACTCTTTCTTTTCATCACCTGATTTCATGCGTTATTAGGCTTAGGCTGGGTCCCAGCACTAATTTGTAGAAATGCCCGACGCATTTTTCCTATCAATTTGCGCAGCGCCGCCCTGGCGAGCGAGTATAAGAACGCACTGAGGACGTAGGCAACAACAGAGATATAATGGAGCCCTACCGGAGTGAGTCGCAGGCAGAGAGTGGGGGTTGATAAATATAATTATTAATTAAAAATAAATAATAGGTACAGTGGTGATATATGAAGTCCGCCATCGACATTCTGCACAAGTCTACTGTAATTTGTAACTGACCTTGGACCCAGTTTATACTGATTTATAACACCATTAATGTTCTTGTATTAATGGATAATTTATAATAACTGCAAACATATTGTAGGTGACAAAGATGTAAACTTCTTTGATATCTATGTCGTAAATTCTCAGTAAATTCCGCAATCTGACCACGCTTTAGAGCTGTTCCATCACCACCGGTGTTGATGACAATCTGACGACAGTTTAAGGCTATTCCATTACCACCGGTGTAGATGACTATATCCGCATATCTTAATTCATATTGTTCCACTGTGAGGCGCCACTGCATGTGCTATATATGTGTAAATGGTCATTTTGTTGGTCCACGACGAAACGTCACATCAAGGAGTTAAACAATCTATATTGTCCTTCATGTGAAGGGAAAAGATTGTGTCTATCGCTTTGCTTTATGCGGTAGTTTCCCAGTAGATGATGGTACCGGTCATGCCCGCCATTTTGCAATACAATCGACACGATCAACACACCGGACATCGGGTATCATATCAATATCATGCATATGGTGGGAATTATTAACACGGAAACTAGAACATAGCCACATCTGTTGATAACTAGGTCTCTTTTCGGCGATGTTTGTGGACGACAATTGTGTAACCAGCAGCCGTTGTTGTTTGCAAGTGACATGTGGACACCGTTGTGTTTGCCACGGACAGGCTGGACCGGGAGGCCGAGGAGGACATCACCATCAATGGCATTCGGCTGCGCAAGGGATTATCTGTCCACTTCAGTGTTTACGGGATGCACCACGATCCAGACGTGTGGGAGGATCCCGAGAGCTTCATTCCGGAACGGTATGCATCTAATGTGTGTCGCCTCCTACCCATGATTCATCAAGAGGGGTCAAGTAATATCAGAGAACCATCCAGTAGTCTGCCTCATCCCGCTTCGAAATCCGTATTTTAAAACAAGGATGAGTTTCATGTACGTGATTTTTCAGCATAATATTATTTGATTCCGCTATTCCGTACTGACTTCTACAAACTTAAGGTGGGGGGGGGGGGGGGGGAGGGGGTAATTTGGGGGGTATACAACACATTTTGTGTTTGGCATTAATAACATCCGTCCGAATCATGTCAACCTCAGTGGTTGTCAGCTCAACCGACTCCGGGAGCTCAATCATTGATGCATTTTCCATATATATATTTGCGTTATCAGCTTCACTCCCGAAGCCCGGGCTGCTCGAGACCCCTACACCTACTTGCCCTTCGGAACCGGCCCCAGAAGCTGCATCGGCATGAGGCTGGCTATACTGGAATTGAAGATCGCCATGGCAACCACTCTGAGAGATTACAGATTCGTCACGTGCGATGAGACGGAGGTAATGGGAACTTGCTTCGTGTTTTGTCCATTATGAATACTGGGTTTAATTGCATTGATATTTTATCGCTCCTTGTTATTGAAGTAAAAAATATATAGTGCTAAAATATATAAATACGTTATATATTATATATATTAATCCATGTTAAAGCCATACTAAATAATTTACTCTTAATCGAAACATCCTACATTAAGCATTATCAAACGTTATATATTATATATATTAATCTATATTAAAGCCATACTAAATATTTTACTCCTAATCGAAACATCCTAAATTAAGCATTATCTATATTATTTCGACTTTTTTTTCAAATTTGAACAGATTCCAGTTAAAACCGAGTCAGTCAGCATCAGTCCTGTCAACGGTATCAAGCTGAAGATGGAGGCCCGAAAGTGACGTCACGGCGGGAACGGAGGCCCGGAAGTGACGTCACGGCGCGAATGCAAACTTGGAACTTGCTCAAATGTGTACGTGCTTGACAATTCAGGCCTGGTCGCCGTGGCACCCCCTCGCCCCCACCCCCGCCCCCACCCCCCAATCCTGTGTCTGTATCGTGTGGACAGGAGGGGGACGCTGTACGAACGCGATGTGTTCGAATGATATGCTTATTATGGTTTTGGATGGAGTACCGCATGAGGTGACATCAGTAAATATCTCACAGATACTGCCCGAGCCATTAGGCGATGGAATGCTTGGATGGAACATTTGTATTCCAAATATAAACCGTGTGTCCCGAGAAACAAACGGTGCAGTCCATCAGACCCCCAAAAGTAACACGTCGTTGTTACAAGGAGCCACTAGTGGAGTACGGAATAAGTCTATCCAGGACCAAATGTTACAATGGGCCACAGCCAAGGGAATGCGATAATATACAGAGAAATAAATTATAAAAAAGGCAAGGAAAAAGCAACATTAATTTTTGTATTCAAAACTGTTATACGGTAAATGTCGGCCTATTATATATATATATCTTTTTTATTACCTTAATGGAATAATGATCTTATAATTAATAAACTCGGACACCGCTGTAGTCTGGCTTGGCGTACATTTATCGATTTTTCATGTACCATATATTCCAATAATAAAAAACCTTGCTGATACCCATGTTCGGATCTTGCCGCTTCATGCTCATTCTACTCCATGTGAACCCCGTACCCTCCCTGTTTGGTGCGAATCTCGCTCATCCTCCCCCCCCCCTCTCCCCCCTAAACAATGAACCTACATCCTGGATTCGTGGATTTACATCAATGTTTTTGATATGACATTTATTTATTTAACGAGGTTCACAAGAGCAAATTAAAATATGAATGATCATCTCGGAGAGATCAGGAAGGATTGTGATAAGCAAGCGATACAAATGCAAGAAATATGAGGACATGGGACTACACTATGACGTACAGATCATGGTGCTATACAACTATACAGTTGGACATTGTACGTTAGAAAAAAAAATGGAAATTTAGGCGACTTATGTGCAGACAAGGCTAACCTGGGACGATGAATGACGAGCTGATGAAACATGCCCCTGATGAGGTGGCCAGGCCGAGATTTCAACCCAGGACATATTTTCAACCCACTACACCAGGGAGGCCCCCAGGACCTATTGATCTGCCGTCTAGTGCGCTAACCACTACACCAGGGAGGCCCCCATGGCCTATTGGTCTGCGGTCTAGTACGCTAACCACTACATCGGAGAGGCCCCCAGGGCCTATTGATCTGTGGTCTACTGCGCTAACCACTACACCAGGGAGGCCCCCAGGACATATTGATCTGCGGTCTAGTGCGCTAACCACTACACCAGGGAGGCCCCCAGGACCTATTGATCTGCCGTCTAGTGCGCTAACCACTACACCAGGGAGGCCCCCATGGCCTATTGGTCTGCGGTCTAGTACGCTAACCACTACACCAGGGAGGCCCCCAGGACCTATTGATCTGCCGTCTAGTGCGCTAACCACTATATCAGGGAGGCCCCTAGGGCCTATTGATCTGCGGTCTAGTGCGCTAACCACTACACCAGAAAGGCTCCCATAACCTATTGATGTGCAGTCTGGTGCTCTAACCATTACACCAGGGAGCCCCCAATGACCTATTGAAGTGCAGTCTAGTGCTCAAACCATTACATCAGGGAGGCCTTAATGACCTATTGATTTGCGGGCTAGTGTGCTAGCCACTACAGGAGGGAGACCCCCAGGACCTATTGATCTGCGGTCTAGTGCGCTAATCACTACACCAGGGAGACCCCCAGGACCTATTGATCTGCGGGTCTAGTGTGCTTACCACTACACAAGCGAGGCCCCGTTAAAAGTCGAAAACGTACACATATATTGACCGTAATCAGTAATTTATTTATATATGTAACATAATTTTCTATACAAAATACTAAAATGATAAAATGGACGAAGCAGGGATTGACAGTTTGTGGAGTTTATGCTGAAAGAAGGCCGGGCGTCCACAACACCAGCTCTTCCATGTGAAGGTCACAGTGGGACGCAGTGGGTGCGATCCTCACCTTCCCGAAAGACGACAGCGCAAAAAGCACACAAATGTCCCGACAGGGGCGTAAATACTGGAATAATTACTAGAACAATGTAAAACAAGACCCCAGTACCGTATTGTTGAAACATAATCAATCCTTGAATCAATCATAAACAATCATTGAATTCATGCAATGTTTACATAAATTAACTTCAAGTGAAGCATGTTTACGAAACATTGATTAAAACCTAGTTATTAAGAGCTATTCGACCTTAAATTTCCCAAGCAGAATGATTACAAAGTAGTGAACATATTCAAGAAAGAATGACAAACTGGATTTTTAACCTTAATTCGTTTATGACTAGAGCTGCAAAATAATAAATCCATGTTCTGCTGTCACGTCACTCGGCTAAGTTATAACATGCTCTGCAGAAAATGTGCTATTTTAATGAAGTATTATCTATTTACATTTATTATACCTCCAACAATAATATGAATTTGTCAATACAAAAATTAATGTGCCATCAGCATAGAAATATTACTTTCATATATTCATGTAATATAGGTACTCTAAATGGATCGCTTACTTAACCATTTTAAGAAATATAAAATCCATGGGCTTACCCTTCGTATATCAATATACATGCACGACATTACTAAATACTATGCATATGTTTTGCCAATAAAGCAGGAAGTGGGGATCGCTCCTTAATTGATGCATCTTTTTCTCTCGTAGGGGCAATACATTTAGCGTCTACTTTAACTCTATACGCCCATAATAATACGTTGCTGATTAAATATATAATCAAAGAATTTTCCCGCTAGTAATAAACTTGCATGTAATAAAATGGTGACAGGGCATGTTAAAAATGACCTTTCTCTTACTTGATCCTGGTACAATTTTCTCCGTGGCGTCAAGTGATTTTAAACTAATTGCCTCTGCACTAATTGGTAACGTACAAGTCTCTCCGCCACGTCACGTGTTTCAAACAACTGGCTCTTTTATAAGCCTTGGTCCCCGACTAAATTCTATCCGTGACGTCACTTCCGGGCTTCCAGTTTCAGCTTGATTCCGTTAACCGGACTCACGCTAATACTCTTAGTTTTAACTGGAATCTGCAAAACAAAACAAAAATGGGCTGTCGAGCTTGGATAGGAAGTGCATGCAAGAGGTTTCAAAACTCCAGATTCTTGGTGAAGCTATGGTCTACTCCTATCTCATCCTCCCTGCGCAGTGCGCATACTTAGTCATCGTGCATAAGGAGGATGATATGCCAAGTACTTAATAGCAGCACTGGAAGATGATGCCGAGAATGCTTACATATACTTAATGCTTACATATACTTAGTGCTTACATGTTTAAAATATTCTTACCTTTGACCTCTACTGCAATCTCATCCGGCCTTATATATATACACATATGCATAAGGCCTCAGACTATGCCATATCATGTCATGCTAGCGTTTAATAACTTCTTATTTCGGAAAGTACTACAATTATCACTGTAATATTAGGCGGGGTCAGCTTAAACGTCTAGATGATTGAATTTATACGAGAAAAAAAATCATTATTATTTCATTATGCTTTAACTTCAATAGTGATTTCAGTAGACAACACAATTCTCACCTCCGTCTCGTCACATTTGACGAATCTGTAACGTTGCAGAATGGTTGCCATGGCGATCTTAACTTCCAGAAGAGCCAGCCTCATGCCCACACAGCCCCTGGGACCGATTCCGAAGGGTAAGTAGCTGTAGGGGTCTCTGGCAGCGTTGGCTTCAGGGGTGAAGCTAAAATAAAAGCATAGTATATATTAAATATCGGCAGCCATATATCAAGTTTAGGCCCAAAATTCAGTGAAGCATCAAGGCAGCAAGTTATGGAATATGCTCAACAAGGACACAAAATAGTCAAATCAGCCAAAGCATTAAAAACAATGCTGTCAACGCCGGATGTGTCCTTCTGTCCCTGCCGCTGTAATTGTGGCCCATTGTGCAACATAGCTAATGAGTAAGGAATGGTTTCTAAAGTTCCATTATCATATGCACATAGGGGGGCGGCGCGATAGCTCAGTGGGCTAGAGCGCTCGCATTAAGTACTCTGGTCACCTGAGAGCCTAACGGCACGTGGATCAGTGGCTCGAGCCCTGCTGTGGCCATGTCTGTGTGGTCGCAGGATAAAGATCCCATGTCTTTCTTTGTAAAGAGTAGGGGGTTACCTCCAGAGACATGGTTCCACTCACCCTTCCTTCTCCCATTGACGCGATATGACCAAAAGTGATTAAAATGTCCTGAATAACCAACCAACCAATCATATGTACATATAAATCATCAGTTCAATAACACTTACAACTGTGCCAGTGTTTATTGTGGACGTTGATTTACCGACGTAAAATGTTTATCTTATCATGCCAGTTCCAGAGAGGAGTGTCACCAGAGGGGGATCCGTTCGTGTAGCGAGGCAGGGTGGCTTACCGTTCTGGGATGAAGCTTTCCGGATCTTCCCACAGTTCTGGATCGTAGTGCATGGCGTATATGCTACAGCTCACCATCATTCCCTTCCGGATGTGAATTCCCTCGATGGTGATGTCCTCGCCGGCCTCTCGGTTCAGCCTGCCGAAACCAGGACGCGCAGTGGCGTAAAACAGGTTATTGCTGATACCAGGACGTGCAATGGCGTAAAACAGGGAATTAATTTCCGACGTCGTAACTCGTAACCTTATCATTTACATGCTAATCTAATTATTTATTGCAAGTTGATGAGTAACCGAATTAAGCTTTATAAAGTGAGCCACATTTTCGATATTTTAGCGAAATTACCCCCATAATATTACAGTTTCATATACGTAAGTACTTTCATACACGATGAAATATGGGGTATTTCCACCCCCCCCCCCCTTCCCCCGGGTCTAACCCGCCCCCGGGTCTAACCCTCCCCCGGGTCTAACCCTCCCCCAGGGTCTAACCCTCCCCCGGGTCTAACCCTCCCCCGGGTCTAAGCCTCCCCCGGGTCTAACCCGCCCCCGGGTCTAACCCTCCCCCGGGTCTAACTCTCCCCCAGGTTCTAACCCTCCCCCGGGTCTAACCCTCCCCCGGGTCTAAGCCTCCCCCGGGTCGAAGCCTCCCCCGGGTCTAACCCTCTCCCGGGTCTAACCCTGCCACGGGTCTAACTTTCCCCCGGGTCTAAGCCTTGGCACCTTCTAGTCCTTCCATTTCCTTAATTCCCTTTGACTTCGTTGGGCGGCGGCGTGGCCAATTTGTCGATCGATCACTTCTTTGACTTGGTAGTCACATTTGAACCTGTATATTTCATTCTACCAAGGTATGACGCTCCCGTCGCTGGCCCTACCCTACCGTCTTCAGCGTATGGACATTACTGAGTAACTGAGTCTTAAACAGTCCGACTGTTGGACGGAAGCCAGACTAGCCTGACATATACATTGCACACCTCGGTGCAGCCGGGTACATCCGCAGCGTCTCGTCGATACACATCCTCAGATAAGGCATCTCCTTGCACTTGTCGTAGGTGATTTCATCCTGCGACAGAAAATAACGAGAAGATGTTCTCTGTAGTGAAACATACATGGCACGAATAAAAGTCCAAAGAGTATAAGTAAAGAACAATGACCAACCACCTGGTCTCCGTGGGCTGATACGTAACCCAGGTTTTTACATCTTCAGGAGCTTGAGCCCGTACCTTATCTCCCAGGACCGAGTCAATCTCCACCAGCAGTTTGTCCTGTTTGTCTTGGTGCAGAGCCAGACTGTAGGCCAGGTACGAAATAGTCAGAGCGGTCGTTTCGTACCCAGCGATAAAGAAAAGCAGAGCCTGTGCCAGAATCTCCCCATGGGTCAGCTCTGGTAGGACGGAAAGTGGCGCCGTATATATATATACATATATTAATGGTTACACACAATGCATTACAATGTTAGACGTTTACAAAATGCATTGTAAAGCCAGACGTCTACACAATACAAGATAATGGTGGAAGTCTACACAATACATGGTAATGCTATACGTCTACACAATACATGGTAATGCTAGATGTCTACACAATGCATGTCAAAATTACATGAAACCATGTTACAATATGCATATCTTCAGCACATACGGACTTGAAGTCGCATCAACGAGTTCGACAGGGTCAGGCAACAGGTGATATAACTCACTAGTTCTGCTCCAGACTCCTCTCGCGCCCTCCACCAAGTCCGTCGCGGCGTCTCCGGCTTGCTCTTCCAGGACTTTCTTCACCTCGGGATCATCGATGTGGGCTGTGAGCATCAGCTGCAGGAAGTCCTTGGCTTGCTGCAAGGCCCATCAACAAATAGTGTGACTCATCGAAAGCAGTTTGGAAGAGTTAACATTGGTGGGATTGGTGGTTAGTTTTACGTATGACGCCAAAACCTCTGCAGCAACAATGGGAAGGATGGAGGTAGAGAGGAGAGTTGGGAATAACCCATACATGTGTATGCCGTAAAGGGAGATAAAGTGACACCGTGAGGCTCGAACCACGCACCGGCCGCGTGGGCAGGCCCCTGCACAGCACACTGGACAACACGCTACCTCTGATGGACGGTAGCTGTGAATATAATAATACTGTACTGCCTCTGTCACCATTTAGGGCGTATTATTGAAAACTCACGATTTCTGGATGATCTTCTCGGTGTTTGATGGCGTCGTTTGTGACCTTGCTGAAGAAGGTCGTGACGTCACGCGGGAAAAAGGTCATTCCGAGTTTACCCAGGTACTTAGCCAACTTAGGCATAACAACTGAAAGCAACACAAACCATTTTTACCATTTTCATGACGGGAAGCTGATGGGTTGCTGAGAGTAACAAAGTTTCAGCAAAAATGAATTCGTATGAGTGAAGTAAATTAATGGAAACTGATTTAGTCGATATAGCGCACTTTATTCCTATCTGCAAGCCTTAACGTTACCGCATCCCATGGTCAATACATCAAACACTCACATGTCCGTAGACATACCTCATGATAAATGATTAATAACTTACTCAAAACGATTAGTCGTGGATCTTTAACATCGCGGATGAAAGCCTTGTTGGCCATTCGCACGAACTGGCTGTTGGGGTCTTTCTGCGTATCTAGTTCAATCCCAAACGCGGTCCCAGCGATGGCGTCCATGGTAAAGTTACCAGAAAGCCTGTCAACACAATATACAAGGGGATTAACACCCATTATATTGGTTCCTCGAGAAATAAATCCCTTCAAGACAAGTAACACGTCAGGACGCTGTATATAGTGGTGGTGCTTGATTTCAAGGGCATGCTATGTATCGCAAAAAAAATTGCATTGGGATCTGTTTAGTTAATTTCAGATAGGTGTTATGTATTAGATAGGGTGTGATTTTTAACAGTTGCTGCGGTGGATGTAGGCTGGTATATATTGGCAACGACGGTGCCGAAATATCTTGATTCTTGGGATAGTTATGTCGTTGGTGCTGCGACGTTTGGGGTAGTGATCTAGGTGTGTGGTGCGATGTTTGGGGTGGTTATGTAGGGGTGGTGCGATGTTTGGGGTGGTTATGTAGGGGGTAGTGCGATGTTTGTGGTGGTTATGTAGGGGGTAGTGCGATGTTTGGATTGGTTATGTAGGGGGTGGAGCATTGTTTGTGGTGGTTATGTAGGGGTAGTGCGATGTTTGGGTTGGTTATGTAGGAAGTGGTGCGATGTTTGGGGTGGTTATGTAGAGGGTGGTGCATTGTTTGGGGTTGTTATGTAGGGGGTGGTGCGATGTTTGGTGTGGCTATGTAGGGGGTGGTGCGATGTTTGAGGTGGTTATGTAGGGGGTGGAGCATTGTTTGGGGTGGTTATTTAGGGGGTGGTGAGACGTTTGGGGTGGTTATGTAGGAAGTGGTGCATTGTTTTGGGTGGTTATGTAGGGGGTGGTGCATTGTTTCAGGTGGTTATGTAGGGGGTGGAGCATTGTTTGGTGTGGTGAGACGTTTGAGGTACGACGGCAGCCAGGACTAGCGGGACGCACAGGTGGAGGATTATGCTATATATAGAGGCGGCACAAGTGGAAAAGGAACTGTTTTATGTGCAGCCTAAGTAGTCTTTAAATACGTGTAGACATAGTGTAATAGTTAACACAATGGACATACGTGCGTTGTGGTTCAAATATTACAATACGGTCTGTGCAATATATAGGAATATAATAACTTGCGTACTGTTTGATGTCAAAACTTTCTCCTGTTTCACAAATCTCCACCAGTGCTTGACGTAGGTTCAATGCGCACTTGTGGATCATGTCCGTCATCTGTTTGGAAAGTCAATACAGCACAGCCAAGTAATGGGATAGAGGTACAGATCCAATTTCAGGAACAAACAATTTTCGTGCACAAACTAAAATGAAACTGTTGTATCACTGAGAAAGCCATATGGCTCTTTAGTTATTAAAATAGTTCGCTTCCGCTCCAGTTACATGCATACAGGATATTTAGATTACAAGATCATTTCTTGTCACTCATAAAGGCGTAAAGACAAATCTAGTGATAGTGGTGATAATTCGCGACCTACATTAAATGCCCACGATTTGTAGAGTCATCAAATGATGTTTACGCTCCTGTCGGGCGTATTTAATTTTTACTAGTAGTTGGTATGGTCACATTAGACCAAAAGAGGTTATATCTGCTCTTACATACACTCTTATTTTCCTTGGCATGCGGTCTTTGAGCGGTCATTATGTGTTTTTTGTTTTGCTTTACACGTGTCCTTGACTGACCTTACGGAGTCGACTTCCGCTGAAGGTCGGGGTCAGCAGAGCACGCACGTGCTTCCAGTGGTCATCACGGAGAATGGTCAACATCTTGTCCATTGGGTAGTCACTAAATTCCATATCCTGCATGAAAAAATACGATTTGAACGATAATGACCACCATCAAGCTTTCTATTCGCTAGGGGGAGCTCCGTGTTTCCGGCCAGATCGCTGCAGTCGACAGGGAGCAAAATTCAAGACTTTTGAAAAATTGTCAAATTAGTTATATTTTTTTATTTAAGTACCATTTTCCAGAGTGAGAAGTACCGAGCCTTGGACAGCAAGCTGCTCAGTGACCGATTTCGAACCATGGCTGAGGAGGGGCTCTTCCCTCATCCACCTGATACCGCGTGTTATAGGGTATAAGCTGGCTGCACAGCATTATTATGTACTAATCCCTGGCGTATCAATTCGGCGGTCGAAAACCGGAATGTATTGCCGAAGTAGCCGACAGCGGACTGATGTATAACGCAACCCCTAGCGGTGTCGACAGCAGAGAATGGGACAGCAGGCCTCGCAATGTACTAATATTATCTGTATATAATATTGCAAAATGTACCTGTCTGTTCTGAAACGAACTAAAGCGTTTGACGAAAAGTTCTTTCGCAAACTTCGGGTCGAATGTCATCAGCACCGGCTTGGGCCCAGTGAAACAACTGAATGAGATAAGGACAGTTCAGCACAATTAGTAAACGTAATAAGATAGGAACAAATCTAGTTCCTGTTAAGCATCTTTGGTACGAACATCCCTATTTGTTATCACTTACACCGTTCATTATAACTGCTTTTGTAACTAGTTAATTAATTAATACAATATTCCACACCGTCATAGTGTGAACGTAACTACAACTAGATTAGATTTCAAGAATAAAAACTGACACTAATTAGTGATAATCGCTAGCATATTATCGCTATAGAAGCGAGACGTTTGATTTTCAGCCTCACAACACAGTTTCACTTCCGATACCTACAACGTATCACATTACTGTATCCTATCATCTATATTGCCCATAACAGGGAGCGCAACCGTTAACTTACCCGACAACTTGTCCATATTCCCGTCGCAATTCCATGTCATATTTCAATATGCCCTGTGAATGAAACACCAAATAGTTTGAGTAATGGTCGTGGGTACAACGGTGACGGCTTTAGTGAACAGGGTGACCACAGTACACATTTTGTCTCCAATTAGAAGCTTTGCGCTGGATTACTTACTTACAATGTTGCTAATTGAATAGTGGACAATTTCGTCAAAGTTTCTACTCAGTACGTCACTAGTCAGCCTGAGTACCAAATACCAAGTCTTGGGGTAGACCACCATAAGTGGTTTCACCGTTATCAGCATTGGATTCCTCCACTGACGGTTTGTCTCACTTTAGTAAAGAAGCCCAGTATTGTGCCCACCACGGGGTAGGGACGTGGACCGTTGATGCCTTGCTTCTTGAAGTAGTCGAAGTCCTTCGTTAGGTACCTGAGGAATAACGACACTGATATGCAGACGAGAGAAGAGGCTAGTGGCGAGTAACATGCCCTCCTCCCGCCTCCACGCACGCACGCCCTACCCGCCACGACCTACACGACCAACAAGTGTTCATTTCCGCCGCCATCGCCCCACAATGTAACATGTTCAGGATGGAGCAATCACCGAACAGTGCAACATTTTTAAAGGTGGGGCAATCACCCCACAATATAACATGTTCCAAGTTGGAGTGTTCACCCCAGTGGTGGAGCGGTCACCCCACAATGTAACATGTTGAAGATGGGGGAATCACCAGAAATGTAACATCTTCAAGGTAGAGCGATCACCCCACAATGGAACATGTTCAAGGTGGGGCAATCACCAGAAATATAACATGTTCAAGGTGGGGCAATCACCCCACAATATAACATGTTCCAAGTTGGAGTGTTCACCCCACAATGTAACATGGTCAAGGTGAGACGACCACCTTACAATGCAACATGTTCAAGGTGGAACGATCAGCCCACAATGTAACATGTTCAAGGTGGAACGATCAGCCCACAATGTAACATGTTCAAGGTGGAACGATCAGCCCACAATGTAACATGTTCAAGGTGGAACGATCAGCCCACAATGTAACATGTTCAAGGTGGAACGATCAGCCCACAATGTAACATGTTCAAGGTGGAACGATCAGCCCACAATGTAACATGTTCAAGGTGGAACGATCAGCCTACAATGTAACATGTTCAAGGTGGAGTGTTCACCCCACAAGGTAACATGTTCAAGGTGGAACGATCAGCCCACAATGTAACATGTTCAAGGTGGAACGATCAGCCCACAATGTAACATGTTCAAGGTGGAGTGTTCACCCCACACGGTAACATGTTCAAGGTGGAACGATCAGCCCACAATGTAACATGTTCAAGGTGGAACGATCAGCCCACAATGTAACATGTTCAAGGTGGAACGATCAGCCCACAATGTAACATGATCACGGTGGGGTTATGACCTCACAATGTAACTTGTCAAAGGTAGGGCGATCACCCCACATAGTATCATGTCCAGGTCGGAGCGAGCAACTCAAAAGGTGGCATGTTCAGGGTGGAGCGATCACCCCACAATGCAACATGTTCAAGGTGGAGTGATCACGCTACAGTGCAACATGTTCAAGGTGGGGCAATCACCCCACAATGTAACGTGTTCAAGGTGGAACTATCATCTGACAATGTAACATGTTCTAGGTGGAGTGATAAACCTACAATGTAACATGTTCAATATTGAGCGATCACTCCACAATGTAACATGTTCACGGGTGGGGCGATCACCCAACAATGTAACATGTTCAAGGTGGAACGATCACCCTACAATGTAACATGTTCATGGTGGGGCTATCATCCCACAATGTAACATGTTCAAGGTGAGGCGAGCACCCCACAGTGCAACATGTTCAAGGTGAAGTGAGCACCCCACAACGTAACATGTTCAAAGTGGAGCGATCACCCCACAATGTAACATGTTAAAGGTGGGGCTATCACCCCACAATGTAACGTGTTCAAGGTGGAGCGATCACCCCACAATTTAACGTGTTCAAGGTGGGGCTATCACCCCACAATTTAACGTGTTCAAGGTGGGGCTATCACCCCACAATGTAACATGTTCAAGGTGGAGAGATCACCCCACAATGTAACGTGTTCAAGGTGGGGTTATCACCCCACAATGTAACGTGTTCAAGGTGGGGCAATCACCCCACAATGTAACGTGTTCAAGGTGGGGTTATCACCCCACAATGTAACGTGTTCAAGGTGGGGCTATCACCCCGCAATGTAACATGGGCGGATCCAGAGCGGGGGGAGGGGGGGGCAGGTCGACATCCGACATGTCGACGTCCGACAAATCTCCACGGCAAGCGACATCGCTTGCTGTGAGTCAGCAAGAACCCCAGTACTGTGCCTCCGCGCAGCATTCTAGCGTTGTCATGGCGTGTATTGCCGTAGACAAGGATATTTTTATAGATAAGGCGGCGGGCGAAAAGCGGACAGGGCCCATGTCTGTTTGCCCGTCCTACAGTCATACTAGGACTAGCTAGGTACGTAGGCTTGACACCGACTAAGCGAGGGATTTGATATTGGTATATGTTTGTACCCTTGTGACGGAAGACACACAATATAGCGGGCGCTATGGCCTGATTTCACCATGGTTACCATAGGTTAGGCAGAAACAAATGATTCCGATGCATTTAAAAAACAAACTTAGTCTTCACATTTACAAAGAATGAATTTCTCAACATTTGAAGGGGGCCGGGCACCTAATCTTGGGCATATTTCATCCATTCGTCATTGATTCTCCAGGGGAGGTTTCGCGGCCCATTCTAACCATTATAATTTTGTGTACACAAACATGGCTTAATACACAGAATCTATCATTATCGGAGTAGAGTTTACATCCATGGCACTATCATTAGACAATCACCTCTTCATGGACAATCGCAGTACAGGTACTTGTCATACCTTGAAACTAATTAACTATAATCTCTACTGATAAGCCCAACATATCGAGCCCAGGCATAGGGCCTATACATACATAATGTGATGCCGATCAGAGGCACACTTTAACTCAGCACGGTATAACTTACCGATATAACAGGAATACTGCCGGTATGACCACTGCCAACCAAGTGGGGATGTTCAATCCAAAAATCTCCATCTCCGTGGAATGGTAGTTGTGGTGTCAGTCGCGGTTGGTCTCTCCGTCCGTACGCGTGTCGTCGCGTATACATACGCCAGCCAAATGAGGCGAATGCCCTGCTTGTACTGAGTCAGAGCTTTAAGGTAAGCCACCCATAATGAGCCTCGACGATTTTGAACAGACCTCGGTAAACATCGGCAAACTTCGGCGGGCTGTAGCCCTGATATTTTAAGCAGTCTTAATGAAACAAAGCACGAATAAAACACAGCAAATAAAGTGGTGACATAGGTAAAATAAATAGAACATCGTATAATAAGCTTCGGTGATTTAGAGAAGACCTCGGTAAACATCGACAAACATCGGCGGGTGTCAGTGAAAGGGGAATCCCTAACTCGTTACGTCATTCACAGGGAATCCCCAATTCGTGACGTCATTCACAGGGTATTTCCCCGAAAATGGCTCTTCGTGATAAATTCCGAATATTCAAGAAAAAAACATGGGGAAAACGTGTAAATATTTCAGAAAACATTCGTGTAGATCATAATTATATCGGAGACCATTATTATATAATCAGATTTATTCAAATGTGAGCAAAAGGCGTAAATTACTGATAATTGGTGTGAAATAAGCTGCTCCAAGAAATATTTCTGAAATAACATTTTCAAGTTTCATGACGTGTTTCTCGGGAAATTTGCACGGCTACCTATATTTTTCATTATTTTTATTACAAGAACTATGTTTTTAGAAGTTTTTAAACGTGGTTTGGTGTCAAGATTTTCATTTTTGATGAAATTATAGATAATTTTGTGAAGGTGGTGATTTCGAATTTTGGCAAAAACGGTCCTGTTTTTGCATAACTGCACTTTATTATTGCCATTCTGTTATTTTGTTGTGGCTACTATTTACATTATTGAATATCATTCCTGCATTGCACTAGGCTTAAGCTTTTCAAAGAGCTGTTTCTGATGATAATGACTTAATATTGAACTGAGTTGTAGCAAAATTATATATTCGTGGTAGGTGTCAAGTTTTGGTCATTTTGTGAAATAGGGGTATACTTGGAAAAATGGAGAATATTTTTTTAACGGGACGGTAAAGTATCCTAAAAATTCACCAGAAGGTGTGTAATTGGGTATACTTTCATAAAATAATCACAAATACAGAGTTCTTTTACCTTGCTATTATGGGTGGCTTACCTGAAATATAGAGCCGTGCCACAGGCGTTATTTACATCCAGAATCATATGGCAGGCCGACAGGACCATAAAATCAAAAACCTTCCTCGGAAATTAAAAGCTTTCATAGGGAGCAACACATTCGTTCCTATGAAAGGAATGGACCAATCACAGGCCGTATATTGGGTTTATGTGATTTACTCCTTGTGTAAGCAGTTGCCTTAGTAATCCTTTCGAATGTCTGTATAAATATTGAATAGTTGAATATACTATGGATATATAGCGATAATTTTACCAACCAATCATATATAACATGCTATTATAAAAATGTTTATTTAGTATATTTGATCTAGGCTATCTGTATATAAAGAAACATGTTTACCAAATTTACTAGACATTGGCCCTTCTACACAAGATGTATACACCGACATGGTTAGTATGAAGCCGCTTATACAGCATAGAATAATGCTTTATTTACACAATGTAATGAATATTGTTTCTCTGGTCTTGTTAACTCTATAACCAATGTAAGCATATGTTTATTGAATCTATCGTTGTTTTAAAAGACAAAATATACAAGTCATTTCTGAATTTGATGATGCATTACACAAAAAAGTCACTTTCTCTAAACAAATAAAACAGTTTGGCCCAAAAGATGCAACACAATTTCATTAAAAACATGTTCTTTTTTTTGCATGTTATTTCCTTGCATTGACGTAATATGTGCTTCATTAAATAATTTCCATGTTAGATGTGATTTTTTTCCGAAATCAATCTATAAAACATATGCAATGCAGTATATTTTCCATCCTACTATTTTAGACATATGTTTGCTGACAAATATAAAGCCGATCATCAAGCAATTGTCAATGCGTAAACATATTTTTCTTTATACTATTTATTGGACATGATCTGATCTTAATATAACTTTCATAAATTTACCTTTTAATTTTATCATGACATTCAAATTCACAAACAGTATCCAGATTATGATGAAGTAGACGAGCAAGCCACACATGCAATATATTTATTCCAGCAATAAACGTATGGCGTTATAATTACTGCAATTCAAATATTTACATAATAATTACCTAAAACACCATTTCCATATATTTAGAGTTTTTATTAATAGTAGGCCTATTGGCATTGAGCTGGAGCCATAATGGTCTTGTCATGTGGACCTCTCAATAGTGAGTGTGAAAATCCAATTTGCAGTCACATGCCATGAACACATACATACCGACAAATACATAGGGCCCATGTATCCGCAGGAATTCTGTATGTCCATACTATAGTCTTAAGGTAAGCCACCCATAATGAGCCTCGGCGATTTTGAGCAGACCTCGGTAAACATCGGCAAACATCGGCGGGCTGCAGCCCTGATCTTTTAAGCTGTATCAATGAAACACAGCACGAATAAAACACAGCAAAAGAAGTGGTGACATAGGTAAAATAAATACAACATCGTATAATAAGCTTCGGCGTTTTAGAGAAGACCTCGGTAAACATCGACAAACATCGGCGGGTGTCAGCGAAAGGGGAATTCCTAACTCGTTACATCATTCACAGGGAATCCCCAATTCGTGACGTCATTCACAGGGTATTTCCCCGAGAAAGGCTCTTCGTGTTAAATTCCGAATATTCAAGAAAAAAACATGGAGAAAACGTGTAAATAGTTCAGAAAACATTCGTGTAGATCAAAATTATATCGGAGATCATTATATATAATCAGAGTTATTAACATGTGAGCACAAGGCGTAAATTACTGATAATTGGTGTAAAATAAGCTGCTCCAAAAAATATTTCTGAAATAACATTTTCAAGTTTCATGACGTGTTTCTCGGGAAATTTGCACGGCTACCTATATTTTTCTTTATTTTTATTACAAGAACTATGTTTTTAGAAGTTTTTAAACGTGGTTTGGTGTCAGGATTTTCATTTTTGATGAAATTATTGCCAATTTTGTAAAGGTGGTGATTTCGAATTTTGGCAAAAACGGTCCTGTTTTTGCATCACTGCACTTTGTTATTGCCATTCTGTTATTTTTTGTGGCTACTATTTACATTGTTGAATATCATTCCTGTATTGAACCAGGTTTAAGCTTTCCAAAGAGCAATTACTGATGATAATGACTTAATATTGAGCTGAATTGTAGCAAAATTACATATTCGTGGTAGGTGTCAAGTTTGGGTCATTTTGTGAAATGGGGCTATACTTGGAAAATGGAGAATATTTTTTTAACGGGACGGTGAAGTATCCTAAAGATTCACCAGAAGGTGTGTAATTGGGTATACTTTCATAAAATAATCACAAATACAGAGTTCTTTCACCTTGCTATTATGGGTGGCTTACCTTAAACAGACGTCCTCATTGCATCTCAGTTGCGTCTGACCTGTTGAAAATGTGTACTGGTGTACTGAGGCAGAGGAATAGCGGGTGGTGAACGGGGGAGACAGGGGCGGATCCCTTTTAGAACCCAAATTTGTAGCATTTAACATATGAAAACCGAAACCGAACCGCCCTCCTCCCCTATCCAGCATATCTGAATCCGACCCTGAAACCTGCCGCCCCCCCCCTATCCAGATTTTCTGGATCCGCCCCTGGGAGAGTTGGGGTGAGTGTCTCACTAGTCGCTTTGTTGAGCAGAGGAGTCGAGCGCCACCTTAGAAAGTGGGCTTACCTTGGCCTGTACTTTACCCTGGTATAAAACATCCTAAGCTAAGGCCACAGCTAAGTGACTCAGAGTCGCTGACGCAACCTCCAAGATTATGTCGTGTCGGGATGGGCGATGATCGGATTATAGATAAGACGGTAGGCCTATATATGGTCAGGGTTAGTGTCAGAGTGGAGCTGGGCCGGGGGGGGGGGGTGGGGGGGGGGCTCACGGGTGTTGGGCTTGTGTGTAGCTGGGGTGTTCTCGATCAATGTTGGTGTAAACATATTTAGTTTAATAATCTTAAAAGCCAGTGGCGTAGGCAGGGACTGTACGCACCTGCTGCAGATGAAATAAACCAAATACCCCTGAACAACAGGATTGCACGTGTTTGCACTGCCCAATGTGTACGCACGTGCGTACGTGCGTCTGGCTGGCTACGGCCCTGGATGCAAATCGCAAGATATTGCCTTGTAGGCCTATACAAGGTGAAGGGCCATTGTAACCTGGTAATCCCAATGAAATCAACCGGCCTAGAGCTGCTCGCAGCATACTAGGCCGGTCAAGCTCCCCGCACGGTGGCGCTACGCAAGCTAGCTTTTACCGCTGCTGTCGCCAGAGGGCAAATTTCAAGATTCTTGAAAAACGGTCAAATCAGCTGTAATTTCTTGCAACATTATTATTTTTATGAATAAAACATAAAAATAACGAGCTTTGTGTATTTAATAGAGCAAAAACATCTTGTACCATTTCCAACAAATTAAAATTGTGACAGAACTCTTTCTTTTCATCACCTGATTTCATGTGTTATTAGGCTTAGGCTGGGTCCCAACACTACTTTGCAGAAATGCGTGACGCATTTTTCCTATCAATTTGCGCAGCGCCGCCCTGGCGAATGAGTGTGAAAATGCATTGAGGCAGTAGGCGACAACAGAGATATAATGGAGCCCTAGCGGAGTGAGTCGAAGGCAGAGAGTGTAGGCCGGTAACTAGTAATTGTTAAGCCTCCGTGATTGGTCGGGCGCCAGTGGTCGTGCAGATGCTATGGCAAGCCAAAATGATTTTTCATATCTTCAAGAAATTAACCTTAAAATTGTTGTATACATGTCTTTACATGAACTGGACATATGTCCTATTACTTAAAAACATATTACAATGTGAAGTAAATTGGATAATAATTTGGATTTCACATAGCGTATGAAACATAGAGATTAGGAATAGAGAGACATTGAATTTGTTTGCCGGGAGGAGGATATTTTGGCAAATATTATACGAAGCTGATGTCGTCCTCGTCGTCATTACTGGTTATAATTGTGTTGACGAAACGGAAACATTGCCTATATTCCGTGATAGTTCAGCGGCTAAACGACAAATTAGGTCGAGTTGTGCATTTGGTGGTAAAAGCGTGAAAGTTAACACACTTAATTATCCTCAATATCCTGGTATTTAAATTTAGCTAATGTCAAGTCGACTTAACCCCTGGCGGCTTTAGACAGGCTAAACTACCCAAAAAAGCTAAATACCTCGCAAATCGACGATTGAACTAATATTTTATGTTTATGCATAGGTTTTCGGGGTCGCTGAATTAAACAGAAGATATTTGTGTGTATCTAGGTGCAACGCATCCTCTAGTTCCACGATGGCGGACAAAGGCCAGCAAACATGCTCAATATCTTAAAAACTAAGAGGCGCAGGGTCCCTGTATAGGGAAATGGCTGATGCATTTTTCTTGAATATCCAGTGAGGACTTATGTTACCTTTGCTTACACCAAAACCTATGGATAGACATCAAAATAACAGTTTTATCCTTCTTATTGTGAGTCCAAGATATCGCTTATAATTGGTGACATTGTCCACCATTTAAATACATGGCCGCTATGGCCGTCGGGGATCAAATCTGACTCGACACTTAACTAAATTCGATTAGACATGAATTTCTAACATGTGAGCCAAATTTCATTCATTTACCACAAAATGACATGACATCTTGTAGTACAATTCGGTAATACTCCATGTGTTTAATGGTCAGCTAGAAAAGATCTAAAACACACGTTCATTATTGAAATGTAGTATTGCAAAGGAGGGAAGACGGACGCGTTCGCACGTACAAACGTATTTAACTGTTTTCTTTCTTTTTCATAATTTAAAACACGTGATAAGGCGTCTGACACCTACCCGCAATCTCGAACTTGATCATGTTCATACTGTCTCCTGTCTGCAAGGTCTCACGATCAGTTGCATTCATCAGTCGATTAAATTCCACTTTGGCTTTCCATGGTTTCGAAGTCAGATCCCCGTTTTATAAGTCAGCACATGTCGTAATTAGATATTTCCTCAGATAAATTACAATGCGAGGTTTCGTGAAGGTATATAGAAACATTTATGAGGTGCAGTATGGGAACATCAGTTATGTTTTTTAAATTTGGCGACTAAGGAAAAAGGCCGGAATTCCGGCCCTTTCTAAAATGGAGGATACCCGTTACCAGCGGTCTGTGGTCGAACAGGCAGGCTGGTTCCCAGCGAAGATGTAAACAACGCCTGTGGCACGGCTCTATATTTAAAGCTCTGACTCAGTACAAGCAGGGGACTCAGTACAAGCAGGGCATTCGACGCGTCATTTGGCTGGCGTATGTATACGCGACGACAAGCGTACGGACGGAGAGACCAACCGTGACTGACACCACAACTACCATTCCACGGAGATGGAGATTTTTGGATTGAACATCCCCACTTGGTTGGCAGTGGTCATACCGGCAGTATTCCTGTTATATCGGTAAGTTATACCGTGCTCAGTTCGTGTTTGCCTCTGCCTGTGATCGGCATCCCCACCATGTATGCATAGCCTCTATGCCTGGGCTCCATATGTTGGGCCTATCAATCAGTATAGATTATTATGACGCAAAATCTGCGATTTGTGTGTGTCTGTGTGTGTGCGCGCTTGTGTAACTTGCATAACGTCTTGGAATTGTGCAAATCGCCGAAGTAGTTTTTTCTGCAAAAAAATTTTAAACTTTAACATGGGACTCTACGAAAACTATTAACTATTAAGAATAGCTGGTCGATCTCTATCTCCTGGTGACCTGTCCGGGCCCCCACACCACCTCATGCCTTATATCATGACAAAGCGCGACGACTCTGATAATCTGCTTATCAAAACAAACTGTGAGGCGAGGGCGATCGCGTGCGGTACCGACTGTCACGGTGCGAGTGTACTGTTGTGTGTGGGGAAGGCGGGGGGAGAGAGGGGGGGGGTCAAGCTGGGGTGGAGGGATGATTGAGTTGCTTGCTATGAAACTAATGTGCATGGTAGGGATGTACAAACTAGAAATGTAGACCGAAACCGAGTGAGATCGTTGAACCTGGGGGCGAAACTGAAGAGTGACTTTTACTTTTGGGATGGGGCTAACAATTGAGAGGATGCTCACTATAACGACAGTTATGGAGCTGCTGAATCTGAGCGGTCAATATTGATCTGAGGTATCAAATCTGGATCTAAGAGGCTAAATACGAATTTGAATGGTCAAATCTGGATTTCAGGGTGTGTCTGTTCATTCTGTGTAGGCCACGAAAACGCAACATTTCGTCGTATAAATTTACTCATCGATATCCGAGCAATTTCGTTAATGGTGTCTGTAGGTCACAGTTCAAAGTCACAGTCAAGTCAACTGTTAAGATCAAGGTCATTGTACTGGACCGAAGACACAATCTGGGTTTTAGATTTTACGTCATCTCACCCTACGGGTGACGCAATCTCGTGGTAAATTAGTTTCAAGGTATGACAAGTAACTGTACTGCGATTGTCCATGAAGAGGTCTTCTCTAATGATAGTGCCATGGATGTAAACTCTACTCTGATAATGACAGATTATGTGTTTTAAGCCATTTTTAAGCATACAATTAATGGCTATACCTGGGCCACGGAACCTCATCTGGACGATAAATGGCGAATGGACGAAATGTGTCCAAGACTAGGTGCCCGGGCCCCTTCAAATGTTAAGAAATTCATTCTTTGTAAACGTATAGACTAAGTAAAACTTTTAATGCATCGCACCCCCCCCCCCCCCCCCCGCCATCCCTGGGTATCATTTGACCCTCCCTAACCTATGGTAACCATGGTGGAATTAGGTCATGGCGCTCGCTATACTGAATATGTCCTCCTGATCACATGCGTACAAACATAGACCAATATACAATCCGTCGGTTAGTCGATGTGCAAGCCTACGTGCCTAGCTAGACTTAGTAAGGTTATGGTCCGCTTTTTGCCCGCCGCCTTACCCATAAAACTACCTGTGTGTACGGCAATATAGGCCGTGACACGCTAGACGGCTCCAATAGTCTAACGGGTCAGGGGCCAGGCTGCGCTCGGGCACCGTACTGGGGTTCTTGTCGCTTTTCTTGAAGATTTGTCGTACTTCGCCATATTTCCATGTGACAGTAACTTGCATCAACAGGGGGAGGGGGGGGCGGACCCCCCCCCCCCGATCCGCCCATTTTGAACATATTACACTGTAGTGTGATCGCCCCACCTTTAACATGTTACATTGTTGGGTGATCGCTCCACCTTAAACCTGTTACATTGTGGAGTGATCGCCCCACCTTTAACATGTTACATTGTGGGGTGATCGCTCCACCTTAAACCTGTTACATTGTTGGGTGATCGCTCCACCTTAAACCTGTTACATTGTGGAGTGATCGCCCCACCTTTAACATGTTACATCGTTGGGTGATTGCCCCACCTTTAACATGTTACATTGTGGAGTGATCGCCCCACCTTTAACATGTTACATTGTGGGGTGATCGCCCCACCTTTAACATGTTACATTGTGGGGTGATCGCCCCACCGTGAACATGTTACATTGAGAAGTTGTGAGAACCCAATAAGGACCTACAACTCTTTCCTTATCTGGCTTAATGTATATTTCTATTGTTTCCTCCAGGGAGGCGGCGATGGCATGGATTTTATTATGCGAGAGTTCATTATTGTGACGGAACTATAATGACCCGCTCTGAGAAAATAATGACCGCCTGCTTATTGTCCGCAGGTCCTTACCGGCAACACGAGTGCGAGCAAGCAATAGAAGTATGCATTAACATACCATAGTGACCCCGTATAGACACATGGAGCGGATCAAGATGGGCCTCGTTCGCAGGTGACCGCTAGTCGACTAATGGTTGACGATTTGGCTGCCGAACGGTGATTAGTCCAACCATCTAGTCGACTAGAACGAACCATGCCGCCACCCACGGTTCCTCTGGTCGATTGTCGTCCAAGATGGCGGAGGGAAATGAGCAGTATATAAGCGGTGTTCGCGTCATCTTTTGTGGCGTATACTTGATCTGTAACTTCGTTTGCAAGTTTATATACATTTAAACGAAATAATATATATCATGGTTCATACGTATAATTCCTTATTTTGCCAATTTATCATGTTTTCGTGCTAAATGTTCACATGATCGAATTGTTTAGATTTTTTTTTTTGGGGGGGGGGGTCCCTCGCACTCCTGCGGTCACTAAGCCGATACAGTGAGGCTCTAGCCGAAGAACACAGGATAAAATATTCTTTGTAATACAATTCAGTGACGATCCAGGATTTTGCACAAGAGGGTCAGGTAACACGGCGGTCAAAGGTGCTTGTTATTGTTGACGAGACAGACTGTCAACCCTTTTCGACTATCCCGCGTTCGGCATTAGGTTGTAATGCGCAGGCGCAATGGCGAAACCTAGGTCAAGAAATAGTCGACTAGCTGTCGTTTGCGAACGAGGCCATGGTCTCAAGATCATGTACTTTATATTAGGCTGGCCACTGCCTTTGGAGGGACACTTCCGCATGTCACACGGGACACTCTTCCATTACGCTAGCCGCTCGCCATGTCACCAGTTGGCTAATGAAAAATGACATATCTTGCCACTGTGGGGAATCATACCCTGGGAGGAGGGGGGGGGGGGCATCTCCGCATGGAGGGGCGGGATCATCTCCGCATGGATTTGCATTTGGCTGTTTTAGTTTTACAGGATTAGCCAAAATGGCTACAGTAAATTTGGCGCTAGCGTTAGCTTTGCACTGTAATGTTTGCTTTCATTAGATGAATGAAATAATTCCCATATTCGCACGCGGAACATAATCCAGGGATAAACCCTGGTGTGTTGACTGGGCTTGTAGCCAGGGCAATGGATTTGTATATCTAACCGCCGGTGGAAGTAATTTATAACCTGGGTCAAATGTTACCACCTGTAGTCGTTGTTCGGCCGTATATACTTGTGTACCACGTTACCACATTTGGGTCTTTGGGTTTTTCATGAATCAATTCTAATTTTATAGATTTGACATGAATGTTTTCGTTTTGTAGCGGCCATTTAATTCTTCAAAGAAGCTTTAATAAAGTGGTCTGCTTACTTTGTGCGGAACTATATCTTCGTTCATTCTCTCGTCTTCATATCAGTGTCATTATTCCTCAGGTACCTAACGAGGGACTTTGACTACTTCAAGAAGCAAGGCATCAACGGCCCACGTCCCTACCCCGTGGTGGGCACCCTAATGGGCTTCTTTACTAAGGTGAGACAAGCCGGCAGTGGAGGTATCTAATGCTGATAACGGTTACACCACTTAAAGTGGCCTACCCCAAGACTTGGTGCTCCATGGTATCAGGCCGACTAGTGACGTACTGAGGAGAAACCAACTTTGGCGGAATTGTCGACTACAGAATTAGCGACATTGTTCTCCAGTGCAAAGATTCTAATTGAAAACAAAATGTGTACTGTGGTCACCCTGTTCACTAAAGCCGTCACCGTTGTACCCACGGCCATTACTCAAACTATTTGGTGTTTCATTCTCAGGGCATAGTGAAATATGACCTGGAATTGCGACGGGAATATGGACAAGTTGTCGGGTAAGTTAGTGGCTGCGCTCCCCGTTATGGGCAATATAGATGATAGGATACAATAATGTGATACGTTTTACGTATCGGAAGTGAAACTGTTGTGAGGCTGAAAATCAAACGTCTCGCTTCTATATCGATAATATGCTAGCGATTATCATTAAGTAGTCTTAGTTTTTATTCTTGAAATCTAATCTAGTTGTAGTTACATACACACTATTACTGTGTGGAATTGTATTAATTAATTAATTATCAAAGCAGTTATAGCAAACAGTGTAAGTGATAACAAATAGGGATATTCGTACCTAAGATTCTTAACAGGAACTAGATTTATTCCTATCTTATTATGTTTACTAATTGTGCTGAACTGTCTCACTCAGTTTTTTTGCTGGGCCCAAGCCAGTGCTGGTGACATTCGACCCGAAGCTTGCGAAAGAAATTCTCGTCAAACGGTTTAGTTCGTTCCAGAACAGACAGGTACATTATACAATATTATATACAGATAATATTAGTACATTCGGGCAGTTTACATTATTTAGTTGCAGATCGTATTATTGTAGTCTCGTTGTAACGAGATGCATACGAGGCATGCTGTCCCATTCTCTGCTGTCGACACCGCTAGGGGTGGCGTTAGACATCAGTCCGCTGTCGGCTACTTCCGCAATACACTCCGGCTATCGACCGCCTAATTGATACGCCAGGGATTAGTACATATTAATGCTGTGCACCCAGCTTATACCTTATGACACACGGTATCAGGAGCATGAAGGAAAGAGCTCCTTCTTACATATCGTTCGAAATGGGTCCCTGAGCAATTTGCTGTGCAAGGCTTGTTACGTTTCATTCCGGAAAATGGTACTTTAATAGAAAATATAACTAATTTGACAATTTTTCAAAAGTCTTGAATTTTGCTCCCTGCCGACAGCAGTGATCTGGTCGGAAACACGGAGCTCCCCCTAGCGAATGGAAAGCTTGATGTTGGTCATTGTCGTTCAAATCGTGCTTTTCCATGCAGGATATGGAGTTTAATGACTACCCACTGGACAAGATGTTGACCTTTCTCCGTGATGACCACTGGAAACACGTGCGTGCTCTGCTGACCCCGACATTCAGCGGAAGTCGACTCCGTAAGGTCAGTCAAGGACACGTGTAAAGCAAAACAAAAACCACATATTGACCGCTTACAGACCGCATGCGAAGGAAAATAAAAGTGTTTGTAGGATGAAATATGACCTCTTTTTGGTCTAATGTGTTCGTCACAACTATTAATAAAACTTAAATACGCGCGACAGGCCTGTCAATACAATTATTTGATAATTTTACAAATCATGGGACCTTTAATGTAGGTCGTGAATCATCACCACTATCATTGGATACTTCTTGACTCCTTTATAAGTGACAAGAAAGGATCTTGTTTTTCTCGCCTAAATACCCGGTGTGCATGTAACTGGAGCGGAAACGAACTATTTTCATAATTAATGAGCCATATGGCTTTCTCAGTGATACAACAGATTCGTTTCAGTTCGTGCACTAAAATTGTTTGTTCCTTAAATTGGCTCTGTAACAGTGTCCTATTACCTGGCTGCGCTGTATTGACTTGACGTCTTTCCAAACAGATGACGGACATGATCCACAAGTGCGCATTGAACCTACGTCAAGCACTGGTGGAGATTTGTGAAAAAGGAGAAAGTTTTGACATCAAACAGTACGCAAGTTATTATATTCCTGTATATTGCACTGACCGTATTTTAATATTTTAAAGCAATATATTCCGTAATTTTTTGTATTACCAACCTCTTTTCCATGTCAAATAAGTACATTCTGTCTTGAATTTAAATCCTGAAAGCCTGCGGGCTATCCGGAGAGAAGCATTTAGATCAACGGAGCAGAAGTTGGTGGCCGGCTTTATATCCCTGCGCGCCTGTTCGCAGTTCGCTATTTTGTGTGTGATGTCGACCGCGGCTCGCTACCACGTCCGCGCGCGATATAAATAAACCGCGCAGTTTTATGTTGAAATGTTTATTTTACAGACTCAAAGAGATATAAAATATATGCATCATAGATGTTGAGATACTATTAGTCTTGATTCTAAAATGTAAAAAATCTAAGATGGCGCATGTAAGCATATTGCTTTAACCACAACGCACGTATGTCCATTGTGTTAACTATGCCACTGTGTCTACACGTATTTAAAGACTACTTAGGATGCACATAAAACAGCTCCTTTTCCATTTGTCCCGCCTCTATATACAACATAATCCTCCACCTGTGCGTCCCGATAGTCCTGGCTGCCGTCTTACCCCAAACGTCTCACCACCCCCTACATAACCACCCCAAACAATGCACCACCTCCCACATAACCACCCCAAACATCGCACCACCCTCTACATAACCACCCCAAAATAACCACCCTCTACATGTCCACTCCAAACATCGCACCACCCCCTACATAACCACCCCAAACAATGCACCACCCCATATGTAACAACCCCCAAACATCCCACCAACCCTACATAACCACCCAAAACATCGCACCACCACTACATAACCATCCCAAACGTCTCACCACCCTCTAAATAACCACCACAAACATCGCACCACCCCTACATAACCACCCCAAACAATGCACCACCCCCTACTTAACCACCCCAACCAATGCACCACCCCCTACATAACCACCCGAAACAATGCACCACCCCCTACATAACCACCCCAAACAATGCACCACCCTCTACATAACCACCCCAAACAATGCACCACCCGCTACTTAACCACCTCAAACAATACACCACCCCTTACATAACCACCCCAAACAATGCACCACTCCCTACATATCCACCCCAAACAATGCAACACCACTACATAACCACCCCAAACAATGCGCCACCTCCCACATAACCACCTCAAACAATGCACCACCTCCCACATAACCACTCCAAACATCGAACCACCCTGTACATAACCACCCCAAACAATGCACCACCCCCTAAGTAACTAGCCCAAACAATGTACCACCCCCTAAGTAACTACCCCAAACAATGCACCACCCTCTACATAACCACCCCAAACAATGAACCACCCCCTACATAACCACCCCAAACAATGCACCACCTTCTACATAACCACCCCAAACAATACACTCCCTCCCACATAACCACCCCAAACAATGCACTACCTCCTACATATCCACCCCAAACAATGCACAACCTCCCACCTAACCACTCCAAACATCGAACCACCCTCTACATAACCACCCCAAACAATGCACCACCTCGTACGTAACGACCCCAACTCAATGCACCACCCCTAGATAACCACCCCAAACAATGCACCACCTTCCACATAACCACCCTAAACATCGCACCACCCCCTAAGTAACCACCCTAAACATCGCACCACCCCCTAAGTAACCACCCCAAACAACTGTTAAAGATCACACCATATCTAATACATAACACTTATATAAACAAACTAAACTTATCCCAATGCAATTTGTTTTTGCAATATATAGCATGCCCTTGAAATCAAGCACCACCACTATATACAAGGTCCTGACGTGTTAGTTGTCTTAAAAGGGGTTTATTTCTGGGGAACCAATATAATAATGGATGCTAATCCCCTTGTATATTGTGTTGACAGGCTTTCTGGTAACTTTACAATGGACGCCATCGCTGGGACCGCGTTTGGGATTGAGCTGGACACGCAGAAAGACCCCAACAGCCAGTTCGTGCGAATGGCCAACAAGTCTTTCTTCCGCGATATTAAAGATCCACGACTAATCCTTTTGAGTAAGTTATAAATCAATTGTTTTGGTAAAATAACATTACCACCGAACGTGTAGCACCTGTTTTATAAATATCTCTTTGACCGTAAATTAATTTGTTTATATTGAGACATTCCGTTGTTATAATGGTGAATGGAATTGTGAGATATGTCGAATCAGTTGCGTTGTCTACGCCAAGGTTAGTAAGCGTTAAAGAGGTTCCCAACGTTTACCCGCTTGTCAATCTATACCTGATGATCCAGCCGTAAACAGACATGTTTGTTCTGTACGGTTATGTGAGTATTTGATGTATTGACCATGGGATGCGGTAACGTTATATGGCGTTAAGGCTTGCAGATAGGAATGAGGTGCGCTATATCGACTAAGTCAGGTTCTATTGATGTGTGTCACTCATAAGAATTCATTTTTCGCGGAGGCTTCGTTACTCTCAGCATCCCATCAGCTTCCCGTCATGAAAATGGTAAAAACGGTTTGTGTTGGTTTTAGTTTTTATGCCCAAGTTGGCTAAGTTCCTGGGTAAACTCGGAATGGCCTTTTTCCCGCGTGATGTCACAACCTTCTTCAGCAAGGTTACAAACGACGCCATCAAACACCGGGAAGATCATCCAGAAATCGTGAGTTTTCAGCAGTATAGGCGACACAGGCAGTAAAGTATCGTTATATTCACAGTTACCTGCGATCGGAGGTAGCGTATTGTCCAGGGCACTTTGCAGGGGCCTGCCCAAGCGGCCGGTGCGTGGTTCGAGCCTCACGGTGTCAATTTCTCTCACTGTACAGCATACAAATGTATGAGTTATTCCCGGTGACAGGGCTTCTTTCTACCTCGATCCTTCTCATTGTTGCGTGCAGAGGTTTTAGCGTCATACGTAAAACTAACCACCAATCCCACCAATGTTAACTCTTCCAAACTGCTTTCGATGAGTCACACTATTTGTTGATGGGCCTTGCAGCAAGCCAAGGACTTCCTGCAGCTGATGCTCACAGCCCACATCGATGATCCCGATGTGAAGAAAGTCCTGGACGGGCAAGCCGGAGACGCCGCGACAGACTTGGTGGAGGGCGAGAGAGGAGTCTGGAGCAGAACTAGTGAGTTATATCACCTGTTGCCTGACTCGAACTGTCGAACTCGTTGATGCGATTTCAAGTCCGTATGTGCTGAAGACATATTGTAACATGGTTCAATGTAACTTTGACATGCATTGTGTAGACGTCTAGCATTACCATGTATTGTGTAGACATCTAAAATCACCATGTATTGTGTAGCCGCCTAACATTACCATGTATTGTGTAGACGTCTGACATTACCATGTATTGAGCAGACGTCTGATATTACCATGTAGTATGTAGACGTCTAATATTACCATTCATTGTGCAGACGTCCGACATTACCATGTAGTGTGTAGACGTCTAATATTACCATGTATTGTATTGTGCCGACGTCTGACATTACCATGTAGTGTGTAGACGTCTAATATTACCATGTATTGCGTAGAAGTCTAACATTACCATGTATTGTGTAGACATCAGACATTACCATGTAGAGTGTAGACGTCTAATATTACCATGTATTGCGTAGAAGTCTAATAACATTACCATGTATTGTGTAAACGTCTGAAATTACCATGTATTGAGCAGACGTCTAACATTACCATGTATTGTGTAGACATCTAACATTAACATGTTTTGTCTAGACGTCTGACATTACCGTGTAGTGTGTAGGCTTTTAACATTACCATTTATTGTGTAGACGTCTAACATTACAATGTATGGTGTATACATCTAACATTACCATGTATTGTGTAGACGTCTGACATTACCCTGTATTGTGCAGACGTTTAACATTACCATGTAGCGTGTAGACTTTTAACATTACCATGTATTGTGTAGACGTCTAATATTACCATGTATTGTGTATACGTCTAACATTACCTTGTAGTTTGTAGACGACTGACATTGGTATGTATTGTGTAGACGTCTAGTATTACAATGTTGTGTTTAGACGTCTAATATTACCATGTATTGGGCAGAAGTCCAACATTACCATGTATTGTGCAGACGTCTAACATTACCATGTAGTGTGCAGACGTCTAACATTACCATGTAGTGTGTAGACGCCTATAATTACCATGTATTGCGTAGATGTCTAACATTGCCATGTATTGTGTAGACGTCTAACATTATCATGTATTGTGTAGACGTCTGACATTACCATGTATCGAGCAGATATCTAACATTACCATGTATTGTGCAGACGTCTGACATTACCATGTATTGAGCAGACGTCTAACATCACCATGCAGTGTGTAGACGTCTGACATTACCATGTAGTGTGTAGACGTCTAACATTACCATGTATTGTGTAGAAGTCTAATAACATTACCATGTATTGTGCAGACGTCTGACATTGCCATGTATTGTGTAGATGTCTGACATTACCATGTATTGTGTAGACGTCTAGCATTACAATGTATTGTGCAGACGTATAACATTACCATGTAGCGTGTAGACTTTTAACATTACCATGTATTGTGTAGACGTCTAATATTACCATGTATTGTGTAGACGTCTAACATTACCTTGTAGTTTGTAGACGTCTGACATTACAATGTAGTGTGTAGACGTCTAACATTACCATGTATTGCGTAGACGTCTGACATTACCATGTATTGTGTAGACGTCTGACATTACCAAGTTTTGTTCAGACGTCTAACATTACCATGTATTGTTCAGACGTCTAAAATTACCATATATTGTGTAGACGTCTAACATTACCATGTATTGTGTAGACGTCTAACATTACCATGTATTGCGTTGACGTCTGACATTACCATGAATTGAGCAGACGTCTGACATTAACATGTATTGTGCAGACGTCTAACATTACCATGTATTGAGCAGATGTCTAACATTACAATGTATTGTGTAGACGTCTAACATTACCACGTTTTGTGTAAACGTCTGACATTAGCATGTATTGAGCAGACGCCCAACATTATCATGTATTGTGCAGACGTCTGACATTACCATGTAGAGTGTAGACGTCTAATATTACCGTGTATTGCGTAGAAGTCTAATAACAATACCATGTATTGTGTAGATGTCTAACATTGCCATGTATTGTGTAGACGTCTAACATTACCATGTATTGTGCAGACGTCTGACATGACCATGTAGTGTGTAGACGTCTAATATTACCATGTATAGTGTAGACGTCTGACATTACCATGTAGTGTATAGACGTCTAACATTAAAATGTATTGTGTAGACGTCTAGCATTACCATGTATTGTGTAGACGTCTGACATTACCATGTATTGAGCAGACGTCTAACATTACCATGCATTGTGCAGACGTGTGACATTACCATGTAGTGTGTAGACGTCTAATATTACCATGTAGTGTGTAGACGTCTAACATTAATATGTATTGTGTAGACGTCTAACATTAAGATGTGTTGTGTAGACGTCTAACATTACCATGTATTGTATTGTGTAGACGTCTGACATTATCATGTATTGTGCAGACGTCTAACATTACCACGCGTTGTGTAGACGTCTGACATTACCATGTATTGTGCAGACGTCTGACATTACCATGTAGTGTGTTGACGTCTTTTATTACCATGTATTGCGTAGAAGTCTAATAACATTACCATGTATAATGTAGACGTCTGACATTACCATGTATTGTATTGTGTAGAGTCTGACATTATCATGTATTGTGCAGACGTCTAACATTACCATACGTTGTGTAGACGTCTAACATTAATATGTATTGAGCAGACGTCTAGCATTACCATGTATTGTGCAGACGTCTGACCCATGTAGTGTGTTGACGTATAATATTACCATATATTGCGTAGAAGTCTAACATTACCATGTATTGTGTAGACCTCTGACATTACCATGTATTGTGTAGACGTCTGACATTACCATGTATTGAGCAGACGTCTAACATTACCATGTATTGTGTAGACGTCTAATATTACCATGTGTTGTGTAGACGTGTGACATTACCATGTAGAGTGTAGACGTCTAATATTACCATGTATTGCGTAGAAGTCTAATAACATTACCATGTATTGTGTAGACGTCTGACATTACCATGTATTGTGCAGAAGTCTAACATTACCATGCATTGTGCAGACGTCTAACATTACCATGTAGTGTGTAGACGTCTAACATTCCCATGTATTGTGCAGACGTCTGACATTACCATGTATTGAGCAGACGTCTGACATCACCATGTCTTGTGTAGACGTCTAGCATTACCATGTATTGTGTAGCCGTCTGACATTACCATGTATTCAGAAGGCGTCTAACATTATCATGTATTGTGCAGACGTCTGACATTACCATGTATTGTGTAGACGTCTAACATTACCATGTATTGTGTAGACGTCTGACATTACCATGTATTGTGTAGACGTCTGACATTACCACGTTTTGTCCAGACGTCTAACATTACCATGTATTGTTCAGACGTCTAAAATTACCACATATTGTGTAGACGTCTAACATTACCATGTATTGTGTAGACGTCTAACATTACCATGTATTGTTCTGACGTCTGACATTGACATGTATTGTGCAGACGTCTAACATTACCATGTATTGAGCAGATGTCTAACATTACCATGTACTGTGTAGACGTCTAACATTACCATGTATTGTGTAAACGTCTGACATTACCATGTATTGAGCAGACGCCCAACATTATCATGTATTGTGCAGACGTCTGACATTACCATGTAGAGTGTAGACGTCTAATATTACCATGTATTGCGTAGAAGTCTAATAACATTACCATGTATTGTGTAGATGTCTAACATTGCCATGTATTGTGTAGACATCTAACATTACCATGTATTGTGTAGACGTTTAACATTACAATGTATTGTGTAGACATCTAACATTACCATGTATTGTGTAGACGTCTGACATTACAATGTATTGAGCAGACGTTTAACATTACCATGTAGCGTGTAGACTTTTAACATCACCATGTATTGTGTAGACGTCTAATATTACCATATATTGTGTAGACGTCTAACATTGCCATGTAGTGTGTAGACGACTAACGTTAATATGTATTGTGTAGACGTCTAAATATTACAATGTTGTATGTAGACGTCTTATACTACCATGTATTGTGCAGAAGTCTAACATTACCATGTATTGTGCAGACGTCTAACATTACCATGTGGTGTGTAGACGCCTATAATTACCATGTATTGTGCAGATGTCTAACATTGCCATGTATTGTGTAGACGTCTAACATTACCATGTATTGTGTAGACGTCTGACATTACCATGTATCGAGCAGACATCTAACATTACCATGTATTGTGCAGACGTCTGACATTAACATGAATTGAGCAGACGTCTGACATTAACAGGTATTGTGTAGACGTCTAATATTACCATGTATTGCGTGGAAGTCTAATAACATTACCATGTATTGTGTAGACGTCTGACATTACCATGTATTGTGCAGAAGTCTGACATTACCATGCATTGTGCAGACGTCTAACATTACCATGTAGTGTGTAGACGTCTAACATTACCATGTATTGTGCAGACGTCTGACATTACCATGTATTGACCAGACGTCTAACATCACTATGTATTGTGTAGACGCCTGACATTACCATGTATTGTGTAGACGTCTGACATTACCTCGTTTTGTTCGGACGTCTAACATTACCATGTATTGTTCACACGTCTAAAATTACCATATATTGTGTAGACGTCTAACATTACCATGTATTGTGTAGACGTCTAACATTACCATGTATTGCGTAGACGTCTGACATTACCATGAATTGAGCAGACGTCTGACATTAACATGTATTGTGCAGACGTCTAACATTACCATGTATTGTGTAAACGTCTGACATTACCATGTATTGAGCAGACGCCTAACATTACCATGTATTGTGTAGACGTCTAGCATTACCATGTATTGTGTAGACGTCTGACATTGCCATGTATTGAGCAGACGTCTAACATTACCATGCATTGTGCAGACGTCTGACATTACCATGTGGTGTGTAGACGTCTAATATTACCATGCATTGTGCAGACGTCTGTCATTACCATGTAGTGTGTAGACGTCTGACATTACCATGTAGTGTGTAGACGTCTAACATTAATATGTATTGTGTAGACGTCTAACATTAAGATGTGTTGTGTAGACGTCTAACACTACCATGTATTGTATTGTGTAGACGTCTGACATTGTCATGTATTGTGCAGACGTCTAACATTACCATGCGTTGTGTAGACGTCTGACATTACCATGTATTGTGCAGACGTCTAACATTACCATGTATTGTGCAGACGTCTGACATTACCATGTAGTGTGTTGACGTCTTTTATTACCATGTATTGCGTAGAAGTCTAATAACATTACCATGTATAATGTAGACGTCTGACATTACCTGTATTGTGTAGACGTCTGACATTATCATGTATTGTGCAAACGACTAACATTACCATGCGTTGTGTAGACGTCTAACATTAATATGTATTGAGCAGACGTCTAGCATTACCATGTATTGTGCAGACGTCTGACCTATGTAGTGTGTAGACGTATAATATTACCATATATTGCGTAGAAGTCTAACATTACCATGTATTGTGTTGTCTAACATTAGCATGTATTGTGCAGACGTCTAACATTACCATGTATTGTGTAGACCTCTGACATTACCATGTATTGTGTAGACGTCTGACATTACCATGTATTGAGCAGACGTCTAACATTACCATGTATTGTGTAGACGTCTAATATTACCATGTGTTGTGTAGACGTGTGACATTACCATGTATTGTGTTGACGTCTAACATTACCATGTATTGTGTAGACGTCAGACATTACCATGCATTGTGTAGACGTCTGACATTATCATGTATTATGTAGACATCTAATATTACCATGTATTGTATTGTGCAGACGTCTGACCTTACCATGTATTGCATAGACGTCTAACATTTCCCGGTATTGTGCAGACGTCTAACATTACCATGTGTCGTGTAGACGTCTAACATTACCATGTATTTTGTAGACGTCTAACATTACCATGTATTGTGTAGACGTCTAACATTACAATGCAGTGTGTAGACGTCTAACATTACCATGTAATGTGTAGACGTCTAACATTACCATGTATTGTGTAGACGTCTAACATTACCATGGAGTGTGTAGACGTCTAACATTACCATGTATTGTGTAGACATCCAACATTACCAATAATGTGTGGACTTCTAACATTATCATGTACTGTGTAGACGTCTGGCTTTTCCGTGCGTTCTCTAAACGTCTAACATTGTAAAGCATTGTGTGGAACCATTAAGGCATGATTTACTGCACTATAAATATATATACGGCACTACTTTCCGTCCTACTAGAGCTGACACATGGGGAGATTTTGGCACAGGCTCTGGTCTTCTTTGTCGCTGGGTACGAAACGACCGCTCTGGCTATTTCGTACCTGGCTTACAGTCTGGCTCTGCACCAAGACAAGCAGGGCAAGCTGCTGGAAGAGATTGACTCGGTCCTGGGCGATCAGGTGCGTACTCAAGCTCCAGAAAGCTCCGTCATAGAATGTAAAAGCCTGTGTTACGTATCAGCTCACGGAGGCCAGTTGGTTGGTCATTGTTCTTGATTTCTACCCTTTGGACTTTTATCGGCGCCATGTTTTTTATTCACTACGGTGAACATCTGCCCTTTATTTTCTGTCACAGGATGAAATCACCTACGACAAGTGCAAGGAGATGCCTTATCTGAGGATGTGTATTGACGAGACGCTGCGGATGTACCCGGCTGCACCGAGGTGTGCAATGTATATGCCAGGCTAATCTGGCATCCGTCCAACTCTCGGACTGTTTAAGACTCAGTTACTCAGTAATGTCCATACGCTGAAGACGGTAGGGTAGGGCCAGTGACGGGAGCGTCATACCTTGGTAGAATGAAATATACGGTTTTAAATTTGACTACGAAATCAAAGAAGTGTTTGATCGACAAATTGGCCACGCCGCCGCCCAGCGAAGTCAAAGGGAAATAAGGAAATGGAAGGACTAGAAGGTGCCAAGGCTTAGACCCGGGGGAGGGAGGGGCGTGGCAATGCCCCATATTCCACCGTGTATGAAAGCACTTACGTCCTTGTGAAACTGTGGTTTTATGGGGGTCATTTCACTAAGATATCGGAAATGTGGCTCACTGTATAAAGCTTATTTCGGTTACTCATGAACGATAAGCGATAAATCATTAGATTAGCATGTAAATGATAGGGTTACGAGTTACGACGTCGGAAATTAATTCCCTGTTTTACGCCATTGCACCTCCTGCCATCGGCGATTCCCTGTGTTACGCCATTGCACATCCTGCTATCGGCAATTCTCTGTTTTACGCCATTGCACAACCTGCTAGCGGCAATTTTCTGTTTTACGCCATTGCACATCCTGCTATCGGCAGTTCCCTGTTTTACGCCATTGCACGTTCTGCTTCCGGCAGTTCCCTGTTTTACGCCATCGTATGTCCTGCTTTCGGCAATTCCCTGTTTTACGCCATTGCACGTCCCGGTTTCGGCAGAGTGGACCGAGAGGCCGGCGAGGACATCACCATCAATGGAATTCACATCCGGAAGGGAATGATAGTGAGCTGTAGCGTGTACGCCATGCACTACGATCCAGAACTGTGGGAAGATCCGGAAAGCTTCATCCCAGAACGGTAAGCCACCCTGCCTCGCTACACGAACGGACAACCTATCTGGTGACACTCTCGGGAACTGGTAAGATAGGATACCATAAATTGTGCGTCGATATAGTAAAGTCAACAATAAGCATTGGCACAGTTGTAAGTGTTATTGAACTGATTAGTTATATGTACACATGATAATGGAACTTTAAGAACCATTCCAGTTATTTAAGCCTTACTAGCTATGTTGCACAATGGGCAACAATTACAGCGGCAGGGACAGAAGAACACATCCGGCGTTGACAGTATTGCTTTTAATGCTTTGGCAGATTTGACTATATTGTGTCCTTGTTGAGCATATTCCATAACTTGCTGCCTTGATGCTTCGCTGAATTTTGGGCATAAACTTGCTATATGGTTGCCGACATTTAATATATACTATGTTATATTTGCTTATATTTCAGCTTCACTCCTGAAGCCAAAGCTGCCAGAGACCCCTACAGCTACTTACCCTTCGGAATCGGTCCCAGAGGCTGTGTGGGCATGAGGCTGGCTCTTCTGGAAGTGAAGATCGCCATGGCAACCATTCTGCAACGTTACAGATTCATCAAATGTGACGAGACAGAGGTGAGAATTTTTTGGCCTCCTGGAATTACCATTGAAGTTAGAAAATAATGAAAGATGTTATTTCACGTTGTAAAAATATTAAATGTACGATTGCTGTACGATTATGGAACTAAAAAAAAAATATATATATATATTAAATGATATTTTTTATAATATAAATGTAATCATCTAGACGTTTAAACTGACCCCGACATTATATTACAGTGATAATTGTAGTACTCTCCGAAATAAGAAGTTATTAGACGCTTGCATGACATGATATGGCATAGTTTGACTACTTAAACACAATTAAAAGGCCGGATTAGATTGCGGTAGAGGTTACGGGTAAGAATACATTAAATATATATACGCATTAAATATATGTATGCATTCTCGGCATCATCTCCTAGTGCTGCTATTAAGTACTTGGCATATCATCCTCCTTATGCACGATGACTAAGTATGCGCACTGCGCAGGGAGGATGAGATAGAAGTAGACCATAGTTTCACCAAGAATCTGGAGTTTTGAAATCTCTAGCATGCACTTTCTTTGTACAAACACGTTTGTTTTGTTTTGCAGATTCCAGTTAAAACTACCAGTGTTGGCGTGAGTCCGGTTAACGGAATCAAGCTGAAACTGGAAGCCCGGAAGTGAAGACACGAGGAGAATTGAGTCGGGGACCAAGGCTTATAAAAGAGCCAGTTGTTTGAAACACGTGACGTGGCGGAGAGAATTGTACGAGGGTATTGTAGAGGCAATTACTTTACAATCACTGGACGCCACGGAGAAAATTCAGAGTCAAGTCAGCGAAAAGTCATTGTTAACTTGCACAGTGATCATTGTATTACATGCAGGTTTATTACTAGCGGGGAAATGGTTTTATTTATACATTTAATCGTAACGTATTAGTATGGGCGTATACAGTTAAAGAGATCCAATTTGTCTCAATGGAAGAATCTTATGGAAAGGCGAAGTGCGAAGTTCCACCATTGTAGACGCTACATGTATTGCCCCTAAGACAAGAAAAGATGCATCAATTAAGGAGCGATCCCCTCTTCCTGCTTCATTGGCAAAGCATGTGCACAGTAATTAGTAATGTCGTACATGTATATTGCTCTGTACAAAGGCGAAGCCCCTGGACTATTGCTTAAAAGGGTTTAGTAAGCGATCTATTTAGAGTACCTATATTATATGAATATATAATGTAAGAATATGCCGAGAAAAAAATAATGCTTCTATGCTGATGATAAATTTTTGTAATGACGAATTCATATTATTGTTGGAGGTATAATAAATGTAAATAGTATACTTCATTGAAATAGCGCATATTTCTGCAGAACATGTTATAACTTAGCCGAGTGACGTGACAGCAAAACACCGATTTACTGTTTTGCAGCTCGAGTCATTAACCAATTTAGGCTAAAAATGCATAGGATTATTTGGTGGATTTTGAAGGAGTTCAAGTCATTCTTTCTTGTATATGTTCACTACTTTGTAATGAATCTGCTTGGGCAATTTAAGGTCGAATAGCTCTCAATAACTGGGTTTTATTAAATGCTTCGTAAACATGGTTGACTTAAAGTTATATGTAAACATGGCATAAATCCACTAATTGTTTATGATTGATTGAAGGATTGTTTGTGTTTCAACAATACGGTACACGGGCCTTGCTTTATATTTTTCTAGTACTTATTCCAATACACCAGTATTTACGCCCCTGTCGGGACATTTGTGTTCTTTTTGAGCTGTCGTCTTTCGGGGAGGTGAGGATCACACCCACTGCGTCCCACTGTGACCTTCACATGGAAGAGCTGGTGTTATGGACGCCCTGCCGTCTTTCAGAATAAACTCCACAAACTGTCAATCCCTGGCTCGTCTATTTTATCAGTTTATTATTTTTGGAGTGCCATCTCACAACCACACACATAGTATAAAAATGAATAAATTACGGATTACGGTCAATATATGGGTACGTTTTCGATTTTTAACGGGGGCCTCGCTTGTGTAGTGGAAAGCGCACTAGACCACAGATTGAATGTCATGGAAGCCTCCCTGGTGTAGTGGTTAGCGCACTAGACTGCAGACCAATAGGTCGTGGGGGACACCCTGGTGTACTGGTTAGAGCACTAGACCGCAGATCAATAAGTTATGGAGCCCTCCCTGGTGTAGTAGTTAGCGCACTAGACCGCAGATCAAAAGGTCCTGGGGGCCTCACTGGTGTAGTGGTTAGCGCGCTAGACCGCAGATCAATTAGTTCTGGGGGCCTCACTGGTGTCGTGGTTAGCGCACTAGATCGCAGATCAATAAGTTATGGGAGCCTCCCTGGTGTAGTGGTTAGAGCAGTAGACAGCAGAGTAATGTATATCCTGGGTTGAAATCTCGGCCTGGCCACCTCATCAGGGGCATGTTTTATCCATTCGTCATTCGTCATTCCAGGCCAGCCTTGTCTGCACATAAGTCACCTAAAGCTCCAATTCTGTTTTTTCAACGTAGAATGTCCAACTGTATAATGTCATCTTGAACTGTCATTGTGTAGATTATCATACTGATCTTTGCGCCGCTGTTGTTTTGCTAAATCCTATGTCCTCATATTTCTTGTATTTGTATCGCTTGCTTATCACCGTCCTTCCTTCTCCGAGATGACCATTCATATTTTAATTCGCTCTTGTGAACCTCGTTAAATAAATGAAGGTAATGTAAAAAACATTGATGTACATCCACCATTGTGTTAATTAATACAAAAAATATATGCGTCGATGATGTGTGAAATGCTTTTGGTGGGCGACTTTAATTGCGTCACATCGGAACTGGAAAGGATTCTTTCGTCTTTTAAAGATGTAAAGATTTTAAATAGTTCTTTTAATGCCATAAGCATGTTAGGATCTCAAACAAAGAGGGTACGGGGTCCCCATTAAAATGGAGTAGAACGCCCAGTAACAAGCTGGAAACGAACAATGTCTGTGACTTCTCTCTGTGTCGCCATTCTTAAGCTGTGTTTGTTAAACATTGCGGCTGTTGTGGTGTACGTCTGAGTATGAAGCGGTAAGACACGAACATGGGTATCAATATCGTTTTTTATTAATAGAATATATGGTACATGAAAATCGCTAAATGTACGCCAAGCTATACTACAGCGGTATCCAAGTTTTTTAATTATAAGATCATTAATCCATTATCTTAACGGTAATAATAATATATATATTATTAATAATAATAATATATATATTATTATTACCGTTACAGTATATATATATATATTTATATATATATATATATATATATAATATGCCGACTGTTACCGTATAACAGTTCTGAATGCAAAAATAGATTTTGCATTTGCATCTCTCTTTACTATAGTTTATTTCTCTGTACATGTATTTTCGCATTTTCTTGGCTGCGGCCAATAGTAACATCGGTCCTGGATAGACTTATCCCGCACTCCACTAGTGGCTGCTTGCAACAACGATGTGTTACCTTTGGGGGTCTAATTGACTGTACCGTTTGCTTCTCGGGACACACGGTTTATATCTGGAGTATAAATGTTCCATCTAAGCATTCGCCTAATAATAGCGCAGTACCTGTGAGATATTTGCTGAGGTCAGCTCATGTGGTACTCCAGCTAAAACCATAATAAGCATATCATTCGAACACATCGCGTTCGTACACCGTCCCCCTCCTCTCCACATGATATAGACACAGGACTAGTAAAATAGTTTTACACCCACTCGATTCTTTAGGCACAAACCGCGCAGCTGGCCGGTTCCCAACACCAAAACGTTGACTACAATGAGTGCGCGTCACGCAGTTGCAGCAAGTTGGTCCCCAAAAGACCTAAACCGGAAACAGAACCCGCGAGAACTGTACAGCCCTATGAAAGCTAGGCTCTATAGTTGCCATGGCATCCTCGTGGCTGGTATAAATATAGAGCATGTATTGTTCAAAGCACGTTCGGCGCCATGGCAACCATCATTTTATGACGCGTGTTTTAGTATTTTGGCGACAGAGCGTTTTCTGCCAACGGAGTGTCAGCATGGAGAAATATTCTTTGTGTCCTAAAAAAGGATAACATCGCATTACAAAGATAAGTTTGGTATCAATAAATGGTCTAGTGTTGCTTTCTCACGTCAGGGATTTTGAGAGTGAACGAGGCAAATTCGCGGAAAATATGGGCCGAAACGTGTCTACGGCATTTATGACTTTGTTTGACTTTAGTTTTAACAGCGTCATCTATAGCGACGTACGCCTGGGCTGACATGACCTTGTCAACAGTGGAGCCGAGTTGCTGTGAGAAGGAACGGTTCTACTATTCGTTTTGTAGGGATATACCTGAAGTTGTCATTTGGATTGATTGGGCATGGTTCGATGTGTTGATTGTACAAAAAGAAATGTGACATGGCGTCATCCAATTTTTACTTGAGAGACCCTTTTATTTTTTAATTATTACAGCCTGAGAGCTCTTTGAAATCTGTGTAACGTACACAAAGACATCTGTACAATACCAATATACAAAATGAAACGCTTAGTGTCACGCACCTGTACATGTTATATATATCCAAAAAGGCGGTGTAGAATAATAAAAAAAGAGATTTTTGTATCATATTTTACATGAGTAGCAACTATATGGACTTTATAAGTAATAATAGGACAGCATGATTTCTCCCTCCGTGACCTCCCCGTGACCCCTCCGTGACCCCTCCGTAAGCACGTCACCTTCGGGTCTCCAGCTTGAGTTTGATCCCATTGACGGGACTCACGCTAACTGTCGACATCTTAACCGGAATCTACAATAATAACAAATACGACTTCTTTTAGCAATGTGCAGTAATCAGGTTGTCTTGTTGCCACAACCCATCGCGGCCCATTCAATACGTGGTGTGTTTCCTCTGCGACGTTACGCTGAGTTACAATGAACACGTCAGGATGACCAATATGGATGTACGTTACTATTTACATGTAATCAAATTTCAACATCAAGTTGAAATATGTTAACACTTCCTGAATTCATTTTACGGGGATTAGACACTCCCGTCGAAGCAGGAGACACTTCTATACAGAGGTCCAGTGTATTGTCAGTTATTCGCTTCCGTGTATCAATTGATCTATATACTTCAAGCAGCTTTACTTTCAAACAAATCCTTACCTCAGTCTCGTCACATTTGACGAATCTGTAACCCTTCAGAATGGTTGCCATGACAATTTTTATTTCCACCAGTGCCAGCCTTATCCCGATACAGCTCCTTGGACCGAGTCCGAAGGGCATATAGGTGTATGGGTCCCTGCTGGCTTTGGGTTTGGCGGTAAAGCTAAATGATAGAAAATATAGTAATGCATGATATAGATAAGTTGTTCTCAGGGTATTATCCAGAGTTAGGTTTTTGCCAGCCAACATTTTGACTGGTAAAAGAAAAGGGTTCAGTATACACGCACAACATACTGCCATCCGATCAGGTCGCATTGTGAGCTCTCAATTTACAGTTCTATAAACAAAAGTAGTTCTCGATGTCATATAAAATTGTAAGAGCTATGATTTTCTTTTAAACCTACTGGCAAAAAGGCCCTTTTTGGGCGGTAAACAGCACCTGAGTGCCCGCCAAATTGAAATTCTGCCCCCCCCCCACCCTCAACCTTGAAACTGGCCACCCATCCGACGCGCAGACGGGTCTCTGGCTAATACCTTGGTTGTTCTGAATTTAATCAAGGGGCAATATACTACCATATCAGGCATATATACGCGCCGCTTATTAGCAAAAATAGCATCTTACCGCTCCGGGGTGAAGGTCTCCGGATCTTCCCACAGTTCAGGATCGTGGTGCATTCCGTAAACTGGAACGAAGACTGTCATTCCCTTCCGGATATGGACTCCCTTGATGGTGACATCATGAGAGGCCTGCCTGTCCAACCTGCCGACGACAAAGAGGGAGGGGAAGACCCTCTAAATCGTGACTCTCCAAAAAATTAACGAGAGGAAGATCACATTTCCGAGAATATGTCAAAAGTTCTCGGACAAATGAGTCGAGTTCCTGAGACTACCAGACAGCCATGGTGGGACATTAAGTCACTACATTATGTGCTTTCATCGGTCACTCATTCACAACGTCATGGCATTTCGTGAAAGATGAAATGGTGTTTAGACCACGCTCGTGTACATATAGGATAAACCGGGTCTCCCCCCAGCGGCAGAAATGGTTGAAGCTGCGACTAGTTGGACGGAGGTTGGGATCGCTATGTCTTGACCAAAGTGACTGCCCGTATGTAGGACGCAACGTGGCCATTCTATCGAAGGTCACCACATGGCATAGCAGTTAGCACTTAATTTCTGTTGTATATATGGTTATACATTGTTATATTTGTGCAGACTAAAGATTCCAGATCTTCTATGGGAATCACGCTCGGTTTACACCGTAACCCTTCCCATTGCCGTGATCTGACCTCAGAGGTCATCTAAATAAAGCGACCAATGTACCATAACACACCGTTGATACTGAGTATTCGAGTCCCACAACGGGTACAGAAAGTAACAATAAACGGCAGGTCTTTACCGATAACCAGTCGTCATTAAATAATCTTTAATATATATAATAGTCTTTAATAGACGTATTTGAATATTTGTCGTGCTCGCTCCCTTCTCACATAGTTCACCCGTTTCTGTGCATGTGGGGTTGCGGCCCATATGTTAAGTTGATATGCATATAGCATTGGTTCGAGTGTGATATGTGTTTATCTCAGCACAAGTTTCCGCTTCAAACCCATCTCGCAAGGGCAGCAATGTCATATGCATTTGTTCGCACGAACTATAGTGATATATGACAAATCGAACATTTTCCAAAGTACCCAGTCGGACAGTGCGAGATGGGTTTGTCCCAGACCTGGAGTCACATTGAATGGACCTCACACGCTGATACACACCTTGTAACTGCCGGGTACATCCTCAGGGTCTCGTCAATACACATGCTGAGATAGGACATCTCCGTACACATGTCGTAGTCCACTTCATCCTGTCAATAACATGAAGGAATGAGGGGGACAATTGGTGCCTTTTACCACCTGAAGGAGAAGCCCCGAGGACAGCGAGCTGTGAGACTATTCTCAGGTTGTCGAACATGCTGGCATGGTCTAGAACTAGCCCCAGTTCAGTTCTGTGCTGCCGAGGAACATAACTTAATTTAGGTGCCGAGGAGCATGGCGTCCAAGAATAGTGGATTTGGCAGGCAGTGTTGCTTAGTGTGTTTTACAGAGACACATTTTGACGGCAACCATTCCGCGGAGAGATACTAACGAAATCAATATTCGGTGTCATCCAGACACTTAAACCACCACGCACCTTCCCCGCCATGACCGAGTCAATCTCCTCCAGCAACTTGTCCTGTTTGTCTTGGTTCAGGGCCAAATTGTACGCCAGGTACGACACGGTCAGAGCGGTCGTTTCGAAGCCAGCGATGAAGAAGAGCAGAGCCTGTGCCAATATCTCCCCATGGGTCAGCTCTGCAGTAAACAAGAGATAGTGGGCGATTTATGATACGCTTGAGAACAAGAACAGGTTAATTAAGCGTTGAATTAAATAATATATTTACTTGCAACGCGTCCATGTTAACTTCTGCAAATAGCATAGGCAAAGCTTCTAACTTTCTCATATTACCGTGAAATGGATGTGGAACCTCTCAAACCCGAAACCTGAGTAAACCGAAATCCCTCGGTACACAGGATGAGATCCAGAACTCACTAGTTTTGCCGATGACGCCGGTTGTTCCATCGACCCCATCTCTACCATCAGGGTCTTCGCCGGTTGCCGTAATCATCAGAAACAGGAAGTCCTTGGCTTGCTGCGATATAAACCAATAGACATTAGAATGAGGGTGTGGAGGGATTTAGGGATGTGGTTGGACAGTAACAAATGGAAGTCACAAGCATATTTCTTTCAAATCGGAGATGCTGTGTGTTGAAGACATTTTTGAAAGTAGGCTTGTAAATTAAGTTTCTTGTAATATTATATCATATATATATAGAATGCTGTAAACGGTAGAATTACTTAATATCTAATCTCAGAAACATTCTGACACTTAATATGCATTATTGCGAATAAGAGAAGACGTTAACATGCGATAAGATTCAGGTAAGAGACAGCCAAGATTTGTATAAGAGTACGAAGACCTGGAAAGCGCTTCCTCGTTAGAAACTATATATTATGCCATATAAATTGTAAATGCTGGTCCATCTGACTTATATTAAATAATAACACACTTGTGATATTTTTCATGCATGTCATTTCATTGTTGTTGTTTTTTTTTACTTTTCCTAACGCTGTAACCCGTCGCCCAACGTAGGACGAGTTCTCCTATCGTGTTAACTAGATAAACGATCAACCTTTGTAACAGTAACTGCTCCCCTGGGATTATCTGTTACACCTAGCGTCCTATAATGCAGCCAAAAGTGTATTCATTACTCACGATTTCTGGATGTTCTCCTCGGTGTTTGATGGCGTCGTTTGTAACCTTGGTGAAGAAAGCAGTGACGTCACGCGGAAAAAAAGAAACTCCGAGTTTACCCAGGAATCTTGCCAATTTGGGCATAAAGACTGAAACCAAAAACGTAATAATAAATGTTACATAATGTTGGTTAAATAAATGATGAGGCTGTTGCACAACACAATTGTATATCGCGAACGGCATATGCATCAGTTTGTCGGCAAAACTGATGCATATGATATAAAGTGTGACTCAATGTCTCGTGGTCTACGTCATTTTAAATTGGACATCGCTGTCGATTTATGCCGTATGATACAAACATGCATTTCTTGCGTTGACGCTAACAAGGTCAAACAGTGAGTCCGACAAATTATTCTAAATAAGTAATTATGCACGTTGAAAATCGCTGCATGGGCGGCTTCAAAGAATTTCTAACTTACACATTTGAATAATGATATTATCAATATCATATGATACCTAGGCTACTGGTAATGGATGCATCGAAGAAACATAAGAAAACTCACGCATTACAATAAGACGAGGATCCTTAATATCACGAAAAACAGACTTGTTTGCCATGGCAACAAATTGGTTGTGTGGGTCTTTCTGAGAATCGAGATCAATGCCAAATGCGGTGCCAGCAATAGCGTCCATGGTGAAGTTACTAGCACTCCTGAAAATATGAAAGCAAAGAACGACCGATCTGCCTAACCCGAAAAGTAACAAATGTACAGTTGTAGTGACATATTGTGGATTATTGTATTTCAAAGAGAAAATTTATAGCGCAGTTAAAAAAAGCTTTTGTCATAACAATGAAAGCTTCTTGGAAGACCAGGAGGAGACAATATGGCTGACGTACGCTTTGATGTCAAAGCTTTCCCCCTTGACACAAGTGTCGACCAGCGAGTCACGCAAGCTGACGGCACATTTGTTGATAATGTCTGTCATCTGCGTGGTAAAACCAATCAGTAAGTGAAGTTACAGTCGCAACGTGGCTTATACATATAGTTTCCGTCAATTTTAAAACATTCTGAATACTATGATGAAATATTGACAACTAACCAAACTGTAGCATGCTCATCATATATAATGATAAAGATGACCAAAATGTTTACTCTATGTAGTTGATATGTGGCAAAAATACTCGGAAATCACATGGGAAATTAAATAGTCATGATGGATATGTTCACAATCGGTTATTTCCAACAAGCTCGTTACGCGTACTATAATGTATCGCCTTTCACACTTGTCCCTGTCATAACTTAGTAGACAGGGTGAGCGTTCCTAACTGAAGCATATTTGTATGTCATTGTAAATGTGGTGATCGGTGATTCTCATTTGTCATCTGCGGTCTTGTTTCAAATTCTCTCCCACCATATGAACCGACTATTCTCTTCTATTTACTCCTGCGGAGTAAATTCTGACAGTCTTATCTGCAAAATACAATTATTATGTCTTATCATTAGCCCCTGAAATCATTAACCCCAAAACAAAAATAAAAACTGAAAACACAGGCCAAACCCCGCCTGACGGACTGACCTTACGGAGTCGACTTCCGCTGAAGGTCGGGGTCAGCAGGGTTCGCACGTGCTTCCACTGGTCGTCACGCAGTAGACTCAACAGCTGGTCTATGGGGGATTCGTTGAACTCGATCGCCTGTTGCCCAAAACGCGAGAACCCGTGCGAGAATAACACAAATCGAGGAAAGAAGGGTAAAGTTGCACGGTTACTTTCTAACCCTCATTGACATTGATCCGCCAAAAAACAAATGCATATTTATCATCCAGAAACAAATAGCCGGTAGCTGTTCTTATAGTACGTGACTCGCTTTATAGCTAATTTTCATATCTTTATTAACCCAAAGCTGAAATCACAAGACGACAATGGGAGAATAATTGGAGTAAGCATTTGGCGTAACAGATAGATTTCACCACATGACAGTTAAGTAGCACGCACCTGTCGGTTCTGGAATAAACTAAACTGCTTGACGAGGATCTCTTTGACAATCTCCGGATCGCCGACCAGCAGCGAAGGTCTACTGCCAGTGAAGCCCCTGCACAGAGAGACGTGGATGGTAACACACGGGTACACATAGGCTTAATCCTGATGTTGCCACAGCAACACGACATATATGTTGGTGGAATGCAGGGCCCGACAGCAAGTATGTTTTGATCTTTTCTTCCGGAGCTTACATCTATGTGAGAAATTACTCCAAGCTTATGAACCAAAGGTAACAGTTTAGGCAGGATCGGAAACATTGCTGTAAGAGTAGAGTTACATTATTCACTTAAAGCGTTGCTTTCCATTGTTTTTTTATTTATCAAGCACTAATGCAAACTTTATCCTACGCAGCTGCTTCTCCTCGAAACTCTACAAGGTTTTCGGTGTATCAAGGTTCCAGAAACTGACAGATTTTAAGCCATTACAGTGAGACATGTTGTCATATTGGCGATATTGGAGGGAACATGTGATAGCTAAGCCTCAAACGGGAAGCTGATATTCCGAATAGGTGAAGATTTGTTGAATCCGAGACAAATTCAATAAACATAAACAATAATATAAACGATATAACTTGCAGAAGACGATTTTCCGTAAACTTACCCGACCACTGGGCCATAGCGCCGTCGCAAATCCACGTCATATTGCATTAAGCCCTGTGGAATGACCAACATATGTCAATGCATGGCGTGGAAGGGTGAATAGCTGGTGCTTAACAGTATAACGTGCTTGCATAGACAGCCCACAGATAGATAATATACCTACAATATTTCACGATTGACATCCAATATAATTCTGAACAATTTTTGCTTCGTTAATATCTAATATCTTGCTTGATGTTACTTATCTTCCATAGATTATAAAAGTTTTACTTTAGGCAAATGTTGTACAGTGACGGTAGGATTCTACAGCAGCTTTAATTAATTGTATCAATATTGGTACACTTTTCCTGACGTTTGGCTCACCTTTTTACTATGATATAGGAACGTAAGTATTGTGCCCACAACGGGGTAGGGGCGAGGGCCCTTGATTCCTTGCTTCGCGAAGAAGTCGAAGTCCCTCGTCAAGTACCTGCAGCATTTATTGGGTTAAGCTATGACGTCATGCATTCACGGAGGTAGAGTGAAACCATAATGTCGCGGGGTGGTTTCCTACCCCTTCCAAAGAAAGTTCATGCTCAAACATAAACAGTCACACGAGCTTAAGCCACAGTACCGGCAGGTGAGATGACGTGGCGAGACACAAGTGACAAGGGCGCGCCTTCGAATAAGGCAGGCCAGTTGAAAGCGTTCAACAGGTAGAAGGGGAATGAGCGGGGCTTGGACAGTATGGGGCGGGGCTTGGACAGTATGGGGCGGGGCTTGGACAGTATGGGGCGGGGCTTGGACAGTATGGGGCGGGGCTTGGACAGTATGGGGCGGGAACTTGGACAGTATGGAGAGCGGCTTGCAACAGACTGGACGGGGCTTGGAACAGACTAGGCGGGGCTACGAACAGAGTGCACGGGGCTTGGGGCCGGCTGGGGTGGGGCTTGGAGCCGGGTGAGGCGGGGCTTGGGGCAGCCTGGGGCGGGCCTTGGGGCAGGTTGAGGCGGGGCTTGGGGCAGGCCGAAGCGGGGCTTGGGGCAGTCTGGGGGGGGGGGGTTTGGAGCAGACTGGGGTGGGGGTTGGAGCAGGCTGGGGTGGGGGTTGGAGCAGGCTGGGGTGGGGCTTAGGGCAGGCTGAGGCGGGGCTAGAAGCAGGCAGAAGCGGGTCTTGGGGCAGACTGGAGCGGGGCTTGGGGCAGACCGGGGTGGGGCTTGGGGCAGACTGGGGCGGGGCTTGAAGCAGGCTGGAGCGGGGCTTGGGGCAGACTGGGGCGGGCCTTGGGGCAGGTTGAGGCGGGGCTTGGGTCAGGCCGAAGCGGGGCTTGGGGTAGTCTGGGGGGGGGGGGTTGGAGCAGGCTGGGGTGGGGGTTGGAGCAGGTTGGGGTGGGGCTTAGGGCAGGTTGAGGCGGGGCTAGAAGCAGGCAGAAGCGGGTCTTGGGGCAGACTGGGACGGGGCTTGGGGCAGACTGGGGTGGGGCTTGGAGCAGACCGGGTCGGGGCTTGGAGCAGACTGGGGTAGGGCTTGGAGCAGACTGGGGCGGGGCTTGGGGCAGACTGGGTTGGGGCTGGGGGCAGACTGGGGTGGGGCTTGGAGCAGACTGGGGCGGGGCTGGGGGCAGGCTGAAGCGGGGTTTAGGGCAGGCTGAGGCGGGCCTTGGGGCAGGTTGAGGCGGGGCTTGGAGCCGCCTGGGGTGGGGCTTGGAGCAGACCGGGTCGGGGCTTGGAGCAGACTGGGGTAGGGCTTGGAGCAGACTGGGGTAGGGCTTGGAGCAGACTGGGGTAGGGCTTGGAGCAGACTGGGGCGGGGCTTGGGGCAGACTGGGTTGGGGCTGGGGGCAGGCTGAAGCGGGGTTTAGGGCAGGCTGAAGCGGGGCTTGGAGCAGACATGGGGGGGAGGGGGTTTGGAGCAGACTGGGGTGGGGGTTGGAGCAGAAGCGGGTCTTGGGGCAGACCGGGTTGGGGCTTGGGGCAGGCTGGGAAGGGGCTTGAAGCAGGATGGGGCGGGGCTTGGGGCAGGCTTGGGTGGGGCTTGGAGTAGGCTGGTGTGGGGCTTGGAGTAGGCTGGTGTGGGGCTTGGAGCAGACTGGGGTGGGGCTTGGAGCAGACTGGGGTGGGGCTTGGAGCAGGCTGGGGTTGGGCTTGGAACAGGCTGGGGCGGGGCTGGGGGCAGGCTGGGGCGGGGTTTGGGGAAGGCTGAGACAGAGCTTGCGACAGCATGGGACGGGCCTTGGGACAATATGGGGTGGCAAAGGCAACAGGCTGTGGCATGCTGGGGCAGGCTTGGGGCAGGCTGGGGGGGGGGGGTGAAGCCGGCTGGGGCGGGCTTGGGGCAGGCTGGGGCGGGCCTTGAAGCAGGCTGGGGCGGGGCTGGGAGCAAGCTGAGGAGGGGCTTGGGGTAGGCGGGGTTTGGAATAGACTGGGCGGGGTTTGGGACAGACTGGGCGGAGTTTAGAGTTTAGGAGGCGCTTGACCCCATACCCCATACCCCATCTAGCTGTACCTGGACGGTAAAGTAGAGACATCAATTACTTGTTTTACTTAAATAATAACATCAAGCTCTGAATTTTGCATGATGATGAAGGTAATAATGGAATGTAGCTGAGAGACAATGGGCCTGAGTGGCCTCTATGTAGCCCCGTTTGATGGCGTTAATGGTTACGGCAGACTGATAGGTCGTCCTTACGTTATGGACATAGAACAATATAAAATCCATAACAAGGCATCTGATGGGGCTAGCCTCTATGTAGCCAGTGGCGCCTGTAAGTTAGGCTAACCATATACTTGGTTTGGTTGCCTCGCTAGTATTTCGTCTATACCCGCTCTCAAGCGGTGGGCCATGGACTGATACATCGCTTACACACAGACTGCACGGAAGACCAGCTTTAATAGGGCCCCAGATGGGCTTTTTCGACACGACGACACGGCGATTTTTTAAATTCGACAACGCGACATTGGGGTTGTCTTAGAATCGACATGCGACATAGGACTTAGCGACACGCGACATGGAACCTTTCTTAAAATCGACACGCGACATGGACCTTCTCTTAAAATCGACACGCGACATGGACCTTTTCTTAAAATCGACATGCGACATGGCTACCCCCCCTCAGGGGCCCTTTTAATGTGGCTATTGCACGTTAGTATTATGATACCACACCTGTATAGCAGGTAGACTCCAGGCACGGCCACTGCCACCCAGGTGGGGATGGTTATTCCTAATATCTCCATTTCCGTCTCGTAGATAGCGTGCCTTGGCGTAATCTAGCAATAGTAAATACGCTAAATCGATCTTTGCGTCTGATAGGGGCCCGTTTGTTTGGCCCTGTATGCAAGTCGGGGTCTTCCTGGGCTGACTATATAGGTCCACGGAGCATGCGCACGGGGACTGTTTACAAATAAAAGAAGGCCGGCCCCCAGCCGTGTCCTTGGCCCAGCAGTAGAGCGGCAAAAATCGACATCTCCCCTCCCCCCCCCCCCCCCGGCGGCCGACCCTCCGTTTTTACCCATTTTGAGCGGCACGGACTTGGCCAGTGTGTTGGCCTACGTGACAGTCAGGGGTGACTCACCGTCGGCCCGTGTCAGCACGTGTAACCACAAGGGGCTGACTGGGCTCCACGTGGAGAGCCACCTCACACCAGGCGAGAATAAACACCTGGACTGGTTCGGCGCACCACACAGGTGACGCGGCGGCACCAGCTCAGTGATGACTGGACCATACGTGGCCCGGCGCAGCATACCACATTCCTTTTTCTATGGTATTAAAGCAAAGCGACCAATCAAAACATTTAAGATAACGTCTCAGTAAGGGGTGAATGGTGTACACGGTTTGGGTTGGGTTGGGTTTAATATAATAATTTGATAAGTTCCAGTTAGGTAGGAACTTGTAAATCATGCACCGTGCGTCCTCCTGAAACACACATACTGAATGTGCTCTACCCTGGGTGGCCCTCATGCCAGCGGCTTATGCCTTAGTGAGGGTCTCCTCCGACATATGTAAAATATAACATGTAAAATGTATTAATTCTATATAGATTGAAAATAAAAGGTCTGAATCTGAATCTGAATCTGGGCGGGATCAGAGGGACCCTCACGCGGTACTAAATACTACCGTTAAGGTAAAGGGCGGCACAAAAAACTGCTCGCGCGTTAAATAAACAAACAGAGACAAGACGCAAAAATGGGACTTAGTTTGGTGGGTTTGGATCCGATTTATTTGCTTGATCATGAAATGGCATGACGGATGAATCAATCAATCCTTTGCGTATTAATGAGTTGCCTTTGGGTGAAGATGAAATGTCATGCGAATGACATGACAGCAGACATTCATCCTTGTGCACTGCAGGTAATCCGATGAAATGGGGCGGCGACCAGTCATTGCGGCGCCACAAGACTGTCGCCGAAAGATGAAGACGATCGATATGCGATGAAGATGATGACGCGATCACCTATCCAGGGGCGTGTGTAGGAATCCTTGAAAAGGGGGGGGGGGGGCACAATAAACAATAAACTGACGACCGAGAGCGGGGGGGGGGGGGAGCGACCAAAGGGTCCGTCATTTTTTGGACGACCGGGAGGGGGAGGGGGGGGGGAGCACAGATATACTGGGCACTTTCAAATTCAATCCGATAAGCAGCTTTACGCAAGCACCAATTCTGGCCCAATTCAGTGTAAATTACGAAAATAATGGTGTTAAATGTACCTCAACATTTTTAGAATGCAACAAAGACAAAGCTCTGGCGTACGGAAGCTCGTTAGGGCCATTCAAGTTTTTTTGCATTGATACTTTGTTTTCAATATTCAAACCGGGAATAAATGATTCGAATCGGGTTTAAATGATTCAAACCGGGTTTAACTGATTCAAACCGGGTTTAAATGATTAAAACCCGGTTTGAAATGCTCACACCGGGTGCAAAATGACCGCCCCCCCCCCCTCCCCCCTATCCCTAGGAACAGGATCCATCCTGTCAGCATCCTATTAATCAGTTGCTTCCCCGGCCGGTTCCAAAGTAGTTGTCTCCGATCCACAACCGCACACTCCCACTGGCGACATCGGGTATGGTCTACAACTATATCAAACAGTGTAATATGACACTCTTTGAACTTATGGCCCTGGAGTGCTAGCAGAACCCACATGCCAAGGCTGGGGTATGCTGCCCACAGTTACATTTTATCTGTTGGCACTGGTATCTGTCTTCAGACCCTTGTTCGCCTAACCATAGACATAAATGAAATATGTCTATGGCCTATAACGTATGCAGTCAAGCAGTTAGCAACTTTGAAGGCCACACACGCCCGCATGGCCGGCGCCAAATACACACACCTCGGAAAGACTCCTATATTACATTTTCAAGCCGGACAGATCTATGGAAAACCAATCTATGCATATAATATTTAATTCCCGGTTTTAATATTTAATTCCCGGTTTCAATCATTTACTCCCGATTTGAATATTTAATTCCCGGTTTCAATCATTTACTCCCGATTTGAATATTTAATTCCGGGTTTGAATATTCAATTCCCGATTTGAATCAATTAAACCCGGTTTGAATCATTTAAATCCGGTTTGAATAATTTAAACCCGGTTTTAATCAATTATTCCCGGTTCAAATATTTAATTCCCAGTTGGAATCATTAATTCCCGGTTTGAATCATTTATTCCCGGTTGGAATCAATGATTCCCGGTTTGAATATTTAATTCCCGGTTTGAATCATTTAAACCCGGTTTGAATCATTTAAACCCGGTTTGAATCATTTAAACCCGGTTTGAATCAATTATTCCCGGTTTAAATATTTAATTCCCAGTTGAAATCATTAATTCCCGGTTTGAATCATTTATTCCCGGTTGGAATCAATGATTCCCGGTTTGAATATTTAATTCCTGGTTTGCATCATTTAAACCCGGTTTGAATTATTTAAGCCCCGTTTGAATCATTAATTCCCCGTGGGAATCATTAATTCCTGGTTTGAATATTTAATTCCCGGTTTGAATCATTTATTCCCGGTTTGAATCATTAATTCCCGGTTTGAATATTTAATTCCCGGTTTGGAATCATTTAATTCCCAGTTTGAAATCATTTAAACCCGGTTTGAATCATGTAAGCCCGGTTTGAATTATTTATTCCCGGTTTGAATCATTTAAACCCGGTTTTAATCAATTATTCCCGGTTTAAATATTTAATTCCCAGTTGAAATCATTAATTCCCGGTTTGAATCATTTATTCCCGGTTGGAATCAATGATTCCCGGTTTGAATATTTAATTCCTGGTTTGCATCATTTAAACCCGGTTTGAATTATTTAAACCCCGTTTGAATCATTAATTCCCCGTGGGAATCATTAATTCCTGGTTTGAATATTTAATTCCCGGTTTGAATCATTTATTCCCGGTTTGAATCATTAATTCCCGGTTTGAATATTTAATTCCCGGTTTGGAATCATTTAATTCCCAGTTTGAAATCATTTAAACCCGGTTTGAATCATGTAAGCCCGGTTTGAATTATTTATTCCCGGTTTGAATATTAAAAAATGTTTATCAATAGGAAAAAACTTGAAATGGCCCTATAACGAGCTTCCGTACTGGCTATACTGTATATATACTATACTTATGCGGAAATAATTCTTTTACGTGTTAATTTCATTTATGTTGCAGCCACGTGGTGAAATGTGGTGCTTACGCCATAGTCCATATCAAAGAACTTGTATTGTATTGAACTTGTATTCTATACATTCTTTGTCCATATATGGCGATTTGAGGAACTAGCTCCCTCTGCTGGCACAGTGAGTACACCAGTGTGTTGTGTAGCCTGGTTCCCCTACCGCTCCTGTGGGCAGAGGAACAAGCTTCGTTCCTGAGTCATGTAAACACCACTGTACCTGTCCAGCCGAAAGTCGCACGAAAACAGCTAGATCGTGTGGATCTATTCCTAAACTAAGACAACTCCAGAAAATGGAGATATTCGGATTGAATGTCCCGACTTGGCTCGTAGTTGCCGTGCCGACGACATACCTGCTTTATCGGTAAGTAAAACCAGGTAACCTTTATGCTACTTTGGGAATTGGTCCAGATAACCAGATAACTGATATTGATAAGTATGGGGGATGGCAAGCCGTTGGGGTTAATATTCCGGTGTCGCCAGGGCCCATAACTATAAACACTGAAACCGTTTATGGTATGGAGATGGAGAGTGAGGTACCAGTTGCAGTTCTCACACTTTGCCATGGGGTGCCATTGTCTGTAATCACAGGCAGGGTAAACTTATTAGCCTTTCATTATGATTTTTTTTTTTTACCAGCCCAAAACTGTTCGTATAAAATTGCTATGATTTTTTTCTCAATCTCCTGACCAAAAAGCCCTTTTGGGGTGAGAGCTAAACTGAAAACCTGCCTGCCAAAAGTGAAACTGCCCGCCTATCTGGTGGGTAAGCAGGTCTCTGGCTAATACTCTGATCATAAGAACACTGCCTGAGATGGATGTCTAAAAGGGATGGCAACAACAAGAGGCCGGGGAGTGTAGTCTTGTTCTTATGACTGGTATAGTCATAAGAAGTCATTGTGTACCGCCTGAACATTCAGGCTAGAAAGGAATGTAGCCATGAACCCATAGGCATGCATGGCTATGGTTGAAGAATTGTATTGCATTCTATAGTAAAAAATCTACTTCACATCCCACTTTTTCTCAGTTGTATGAGTATCAGCTGGAAATCATGTTTTGGTCAATGAGCAAAACAAAAACAGGCCAATTCATACCTCTTTTCATCATATCTGAGGGGTACGACTTGGATAAAGTCATAGCTTGTCTCATAATTAACCTCTCCTTTCCCTGCTATCTCCCCCTCCATACGTTGCGACATACCCGCTGATCATAATCCAATCCAGGGAACAAAGTCAATTACTCCGACACCAATAGTAGATACAAGCAGTCATAACAACTGCGGGCAACAACATTTACCTTTCTATCCCACATTGCATCTCTTACTAAGTATGACTTGGCTAGCTCTCCTGACTGAATGTTTATAAATCACTGACACGCCTACCAGGTACCAGGTTTAGACTTATACACTGGTGCAACTCATATATATGGCTCAAGCTTATAACCCAGGTTAAAATTATGGTAATAAATGGTCAATGTCAATGCGAATGGTACTGTTGAGCACCTTCCACCCTCCACATCCCACAAAATATTAGCACACTTATGCTAAAGACCATGTATACATTTTGTTGCCTATATGTCACAGCATTATATTGAGTGATCAATTCATGTATGTGTCTGTAGATGTACAGGGGTAGGGGTAGTTCAACAAATTAAACATGGTCAGCTCCTTGGATATGTCACACACCTTTTGGTATAGTGTGGCTGGACTCAATGACAATGATCTTGTTTGCACAAGGGTGAAAGAATAATAATAAAAAATGAGAGTGATAAAAGATGATAAATATATCAATGTAATTTTTTTTCTTTTTTAGCTACTTGATGCAAGGATATGATGTCTTCAAGAATCAAGGCATCCCAGGTCCCCGTGCCTTCCCCCTCGTTGGAACATCCCTAGGGTTCTTTTCATTGGTGAGTAAAACTTTAGCTGTACCTGTGTGTTAACTAAATCAGTATGAATGTTTAAAATGTCTCACAATGTGCATCTATTGTGTCTAAGATATAGAAATAACATAAAATGAGGAAATATTTGTGTTTTATCCCACTGATCATGATGCAAATAATTTGGTTAAATTGAGCCAAGAAGCCTCCCAGGGCCGTGAAATGGGGTTGGATTAAAAGGCTCCAAATGTATGTTATTTTTGTGCCCATTTCCTGTTGATCTGCCTTAGATAGAGTATTGTGTTTTATCCAAAAATAACCCTTATTATTGATTGTATCATTATATATGCGGCTGTAATGACTCTCTTTAACATACTTTCTACAGGGTATACTGAAATATGACGTGGGTCTTCGACAGAAGTACGGCAAAATGATTGGGTCAGCAGCAACTTCTGGCATTTGGGCATTAACTGATCATGTGACATCACTAGGTCACGTGACTTATTTATCCGCCATGCTGGACGGGAAGCCACCTAGGACTGCAAGCCGTCCAGTGCTGCGTGGTTTAAATAAGCGAATTTGTGTGTGTTTGCAGCAGTATACTTCTCATAGCTCCATCATGTAGCCTTGTAATATTCATATATATTATATATTAATATAGTAATATTTAAAAATGTGTATGTGCAAAGGCGATATATGCCTGGCTCTAAGCAGCTATTGATGGTCCCATTTGTGAATAATTTTCCTATCTACTAATTGACCAGAATCTTTATACACTGTTAAATATTATGCATCAACACCAAGGAAAGCACTGCTGAAGTTGAGTTAGTGAGTTTCATTTGTCCAACACAGGTTAGGTACTGATTTCAAAGTAAATCATAGGGTGGCAATTAAAAAAAAATAAACATTTCATATTTCATTTTTTTTGATAAGTCATATAAAACAATTCATATAGAGGCAAGGACAAAATAACTAAATAAAGATGGCGACCCAGATAGCTCAAGGTTTTATCATTTGTACCAACACCCAGAATGCATGCCAAGCTTGTTGTTCTGTATTATAAGAAGGAATAATGGTGAAGTAGACTTTAATAAAACAGATATACTACATGAAATATAGCCACTTCATATGTGTTTGCCATTTGATGTCCATGAGCACAAGACCTCACCTAAAGTACTTGATGCGATCGTATGGTTTTTGTTAGATCACTGAGTATACTGCGTGCGTCTATCATTTGCAGAACATTCCTTGGCTCCACACCACTTTTGTTTGTTTGCGATCCGCAACTTGTGAAACAGGTGATGGTGAAAGATTTTAGCCTCTTCCAGAATCGACGGGTGAGTAACCAAGCTGCTGAATGTCCGGCTCTGATATATCTGCCGTTGGCATTATATCATTGAATAATACAAATATTTGATAATACGCTCAAGTTATAAATATATATGAAGCAATGATACTGTTGTTGAAATCAATGACATTTTTAACTATGTAAAAATAGCAACTACAGAATGAATTAATTTATATCCATTCCGAGTTATTGACGTCTACGGGTTTCGTTCAGATTAATTCTATTTTCAGCAACCCAGACTGATTTCTTATACTCTAGTTTGGCTAACGTGTGCTACTATTGCCAATGGATACTTAGTTACAGTCGCACTGGTGGGCCGGACTCGAACCACGCACCGGCCCCTCGAAATAGCCGTATGGTGATCCCCTGGAGAAATACATATAGGGGGATGGGGTCATATTTTTATTAGGACTTTGCGTGACGTGTTTGACAGGGATTGGACTACATCGAGTACCCGTTGGACAAGATGTTGACTGTACTGAGGGATGACCACTGGAAGCACGTGCGTGCCCTCTTCACCCCAAATTTCAGCGGAAGTCGACTCCGCAGGGTCAGTATTCAAGATGCTCTGATATGTATGTTGAAACACGTAAGCGCGCTGACACTTTGGACCAAAGGAGCAAATTGCACAAAGGTAGAAAAGAAAGGCGCGTGCCATACTTTAAATTACGTAATTTAATATACGCATTCGTTAAATAACGCCTTTTACCCTCCCCTCCCCCGACCCAGACACACTCACACATTCAGAGAGAATATCATTTATTTAACCAATGCCGTGTTTCAAAGAGTACATGATAATGAAAAATACAGGATAATAAAAAGAAACGCATATATGAGAACAAAATAATGTTACACTAATACCTGGTACAAAGTGGCCTTAGCCGAGGAGAGTCCTATTAAGACATAAATGTCGCTGGCATGGAACCCTCAATCTCACTGGACGATACATCATGTTATCTTGCCCACATAGATGACTGACGCCATTAACAAGAACGCCGTTAACCTGCGCGACCATCTTGTGGCTGCGCTGGAGAAGGGGGCGTGCTTCGATATCAAAGCGTAAGTTGGCGAGTATATATCCGCCCGAAACCTAACGAACTTATTACTTGGCCGATAGCAAAAGAAATGCCAACAATAATAATAGTAAATTTAGTGTAAATAGTAATCACATAGGATTGTTGAATTATTCACGAAACAAGTTTAAAATACATGTATAGGCGTCAAATTTAAAGACCCCATGTGAATGTAAATAAATATATATATATATGTATAAGAGCTAATATGACCTCTTGCTGATCTAAGATGTCCAAACAACCATTGGTAAAACTTACAAAAAACCGCTACAGGCCCGTAAACACGATAGTTTGGGTATTATATAACTCGTAAATAGTCAATTATGACGTCATGTACTGGATGCAAACATATGGCTATACGATGGCGGGTGGGATGTTTTGCCCGGCGATTTTTGTTGCAACGTGAAGGAAAATGGTAGACGAATAGGAAAAGGAAAGCGGCCTCGGCATCTGACACTAGTAGCTCTTGATTTAATTGTGCACCTTGGGACTCCGATAGAGAACATTTTGAAAAATATTTTGAAAAATATCTGTTTTTTCTAGTTATTGTAAAATGAAAAAAAAAATACACGGTCTGGTTCCCGTATGTTTGACATTATATTTTTTTGATCTGTCAAGCAGAATCAACGTTCTTATGGGGCCTTTACAGTATATCCTCATATCCAAATGTTTACCTATATCACGCAGGTGCGCAGGGAACTTTACTATGGACGCCATTGCTTCGACCGCATTTGGCATCGAACTAGACTCTCAGAAAGACCCAAACAACCAGTTTGTTGCTATGGGGAAGAAAGCATTTTCTCGCAACTTGAAAGACCCTCGTATGTTGCTTCTTGGTAAGTATGGTGAAGCAATGGTTATGTGTCCAGCAGATTGAACCCATGTCTGGCGCACTTGGCGTCGATTTCGAATGTATGTTCTGTGTTTACGTACGTATGACGGGCCTTACGTAAAATGGCAGAAATTATCTAAAGTCAAGTAATTGCACTACAAACAGTATCATTTTGTTCTTCTATGTAAACAACATGTTAAATTAAGGGATCGCTACATTTCGAGATTTTATACACAGCGACCAAATAAGCAAAAAGTTTACGCTCTATTAGTTAATAATAGTCTATAGTTCTTTCGACCCGCCTAGCCTCGTGTGTACGAGGATCCTTTCATGAGCCTCAAACCGGCACTGACATGTAGATTCCACCTGTCCCCTCACGAAGTTATTTGCTGTAATCGTTGTCAACACGAGGGCCTCGGGCCTATTGCTCTGTTTCAAAATAAACAAAAAGACCTATACATTCCTTATATATTCCTTATATACAAATACTATATTGTTCATATCAACTTCGTTCTGGTATAAGGCAGCATCAACCGGTTCTTTGGTTCTTTTGTACACATTTGTTTATCGTACTGTGTGCAAATCCTTTGCTGTCACATTTTGATTGATATATGCAACGTCTAGACATCCAATGACAGGAACTGACACTCCCAAGTGCAACACCTAGATTTGGTAATATAAGTATAATACACAATGAAGAATTAGTGTTGGTGCTATCTGAATTTCTTTTGAAATCACAGATATATTTTGGTTTCTCTTGTCATGTTTGGCAGTTTTCGCTCCCAAGCTGGCCGCCTTCTTGGGCCGACGTTTTGGGATGACGATATTTCCGGCTGACGTCACATCGTTCTTCACCAAAGTCACAAATGATGTCATGAAACACCGCGAGGAACACCCTGAGATTGTGAGTCCCCGCCACTATCGTGTCATAAAACACCGCGAGGAACACCCTGAGATTGTGAGTCCCCGCCACTATCGTGTCATAAAACACCGCGAGGAACACCCTGAGATTGTGAGTCCCCGCTACTATCGTGTCATAAAACACCGCAAGGAACACCCTGAGATTGTGGGTCCCCGCCACTATCGTGTCATAAAACACCGCAAGGAACACCCTGAGATTGTGGGTCCCCGCCACTATCGTGTCATAAAATACCGCGAGGAACACCCTGAGATTGTGGGTCCCCGCCACTATCGTGTCATAAAACACCACGAGGAACACCCTGAGATTGTGAGTCCCCGCCACTATCGTGTCATAAAACACCGCGAGGAACACCCTGAGATTGTGGGTCCCCGCCACTATCGTGTCATAAAACACCGCGAGGAACACCCTGAGATTGTGGGTCCCCGCCACTATCGTGTCATAAAACACCGCGAGGAACACCCTGAGATTGTGAGTCCCCGCTACTATCGTGTCATAAAACACCGCGAGGAACACCCTGAGATTGTGGGTCCCCGCCACTATCGTGTCATAAAACACCGCGAGGAACACCCTGAGATTGTGGGTCCCCGCCACTATCGTGTCATAAAACACCGCGAGGAACACCCTGAGATTGTGAGTCCCCGCTACCATCGTGTCATAAAACACCGCGAGGAACACCCTGAGATTGTGAGTCCCCGCCACTATCGTGTCATAAAACACCGCGAGGAACACCCTGAGATTGTGAGTCCCCGCCACTATCGTGTCATAAAACACCGTGAGGAACACCCTGAGGTTGTGAGTCCCCGCCACTATCGTGTCATAAAACACCGCGAGGAACACCCTGAGATTGTGAGTCCCCGCCACTATCGTGTCTTAAAACACCGCAAGGAACACCCTGAGATTGTGAGTCCCCGCTACTATCGTGTCATAAAACACCGCGAGGAACACCCTGAGAGTGTGGGTCCCCGCTACTATCGTGTCATAAAACACCGCGAGGAACACCCTGAGATTGTGAGTCCCCGCCACTATCGTGTCATAAAACACCGCGAGGAACACCCTGAGATTGTGAGTCCCCGCCACTATCGTGTCATAAAACACCGCAAGGAACACCCTGAGATTGTGGGTCCCCGCCACTATCGTGTCATAAGATACCGCGAGGAACACCCTGAGATTGTGAGTCCCCGCCACTATCGTGTCATAAAACACCGCGAGGAACACCCTGAGATTGTGAGTCCCCGCTACTATCGTGTCATAAAACACCGCGAGGAACACCCTGAGATTGTGAGTCCCCGCTACTATCGTGTCATAAAACACCGCGAGGAACACCCTGAGATTGTGGGTCCCCGCCACTATCGTGTCATAAAACACCGCGAGGAACACCCTGAGATTGTGAGTCCCCGCCACTATCGTGTCATAAAACACCGCAAGGAACACCCTGAGATTGTGGGTCCCCGCCACTATCGTGTCATAAAACACCGCGAGGAGCACCCTGAGATTGTGAGTCCCCGCTACTATCGTGTCATAAAACACCGCGAGGAACACCCTGAGATTGTGAGTCCCCGCTACTATCGTGTCATAAAACACCGCGAGGAACACCCTGAGATTGTGAGTCCCCGCTACTATCGTGTCATAAAACACCGCGAGGAACACCCTGAGATTGTGAGTCCCCGCCACTATCGTGTCATAAAACACCGCGAGGAACACCCTGAGATTGTGAGTCCCCGCTACTATCGTGTCATAAAACACCGCGAGGAACACCCTGAGATTGTGGGTCCCCGCTACTATCGTGTCATAAAACACCGCGAGGAACACCCTGAGATTGTGAGTCCCCGCTACTATCGTGTCATAAAACACCGCGAGGAACACCCTGAGATTGTGAGTCCCCGCTACTATGGTGTCATAAAACACCGCGAGGAACACCCTGAGATTGTGGGTCCCCGCTACTATCGTGTCATAAAACACCGCGAGGAACACCCTGAGATTGTGAGTCCCCGCTACTATCGTGTCATAAAATACCGCAAGGAACACTCTGAGATTGTGAGTCCCCGCTACTATGGTGTCATAAAACACCGCGAGGAACACCCTGAGATTGTGAGTCCCCGCCACTATCGTGTCATAAAACACCGCGAGGAACACCCTGAGATTGTGAGTCCCCGCCACTATCGTGTCATAAAACACCGCGAGGAACACCCTGAGATTGTGAGTCCCCGCCACTATCGTGTCATAAAACACCGCGAGGAACACCCTGAGATTGTGAGTCCCCGCCACTATCGTGTCATAAAACACCGTGAGGAACACCCTGAGGTTGTGAGTCCCCGCCACTATCGTGTCTTAAGACACCGCAAGGAACACCCTGAGATTGTGAGTCCCCGCCACTATCGTGTCATAAAACACCGCGAGGAACACCCTGAGATTGTGAGTCCCCGCTACTATCGTGTCATAAAACACCGCGAGGAACACCCTGAGATTGTGAGTCCCCGCCACTATCGTGTCATAAGATACCGCGAGGAACACCCTGAGATTGTGAGTCCCCGCCACTATCGTGTCATAAAACACCGCGAGGAACACCCTGAGATTGTGAGTCCCCGCTACTATCGTGTCATAAAACACCGCAAGGAACACCCTGAGATTGTGAGTCCCCGCCACTATCGTGTCATAAAACACCGCGAGGAACACCCTGAGATTGTGAGTCCCCGCCAATATCGTGTCATAAAACACCGCGAGGAACACCCTGAGATTGTGAGTCCCCGCTACTATCGTGTCATAAAACACCGCAAGGAACACCCTGAGATTGTGGGTCCCCGCCGCTATCGTGTCATAAAACACCGCACGGAACACCCTGAGATTGTGAGTCCCCGCTACTATCGTGTCATATTAAATGACACCAATGTGTATGACACGGATTATTATACACTACCGCCGCCAGTTCCACTCGGAGTCTATCAACATAATGTCGTTTGTCCGAATCCGTCGCATGGTGGCGTTACGCGAGGTGCGCGGTCACCATTGGCACCGGATAGGCCACCAAATCCACAAGCTCAATGGTAAACCATGTGTATCAGGATGAGTAACATGGCTTGACATACGTCTCTGGGCTGCCACGAATGAAGAGCTAATGGGCGCTGGTACCATGGTTATTTACATTGGACCATATGTGTCGAATTCGCATTGGCACAACTATAGTTACTGCTTGTATATTTTTTTTTGGGGGGGGGGGATACAAGTCGCTTACAGTGTGAGTTACATGTAACTTACTAGTCGATAATCCTAATGCTGAAAAGTGAACGCTCAGGTTCCTAAGCTCACGGTGTGTGACCCCAATTTATAGATGGAGTCACCATTATTCAGTACGCACTGGCAAAATACATGAATGTGATAATAATAATTGTTGTTATCATTCAATATTTGTTCGTAGTATAATTTAGATAGCAGTTCTAATTAATATTTCTTGAAATGCACATATATAGTTTACATTCTGTATTCACTTGCGTCCGCAATTCATGTCGGTCGTTTTGTTCCAGTTTAACTAAGTTAACATGTTTTTGGTCCTGATCTCATGACGTCATCTAAGCCGGAAGGGGGGTGGGGGGGGGAGGTAGGCTGGACTCGGCCATTGTTTATCTACAGAAAACTGTGGCGTTCGATTTGCAGCAAGCCAAGGACTTCATGCAGCTGATGGTCTCCTCTCGGATAGACGATCCCGAGACACAGGGCCCGCCCCAAGAGGGCGCTGGGGATGACGATCTAGTGTTTGACAAGTCAGGAGTGTGGAGCAAGTCGAGTAAGTATACACGAGAGGGATGACCTGTCAAACTCTTTCCAACTTACTTTGGTCAACTCCCAAATCCCAAAAACTATTAATCGCCCTAGTAGAGATACTGATGAGTTTTGAAGGAACCACCATAACTGGAGTCGTCCAATCGTTCAACAGCCAGAATGTGAACGGGAGGTATGCTATGGTGCCATTTTATTTGTCAAATCTTATTAGCTATGATATGTAGCAGTTCTACTTGGTTTTTGTTTTATATCGTCAGGTTCCGTGAAATACCACTGTGGCGGTACATACCACTGTGGCGGTACATACCACTGTGGCGGTACATACCACTGTGGCGGTACATACCACTGTGGCGGTACATACCCTCATTTACAACCCATGGCTCTGCGGGTTGGTTTCTTGGCACAGTTTAGCCTTTACGTGCACAACCATGGCGCATGTAACATATTGGAATACGTATACGCTACTATACAGCGTAATTTGCTCGTTTACATGAATTCTTAACATCACCAGGTGTTTGGATTTGTATCACCACCGCTCATATTGTCACAATATGGTGTTCAGTTCACCGCTGAGGGCTGCAACAGTTAGCGGCTTGACAACGATTTTTTTTATGTCGTTCATTGTAGAGTTGACCCATGGCGAGATCTTGGCTCAGGCGCTGATATTCTTCCTGGCCGGGTACGAGACGACTGCCCTGACCTTGTCCTACGTCGCCTACAACTTGGCTCTGTTTCCCGAGAAACAGGCCAAGCTGCTGAAAGAGATTGACAGAGTCACGGAGGGAAAGGTGCCTTCAATAACGCCTCCCCGTCCATAGTGACTGTTACCCTTTGTTCACTTAGAACGTGTCTCATGGTAACTCGCACCTCGTCAGAGTGGAATCTGATAGAACCTGATCCATCCAGCGGCTGGTGTTGAGCTTATCACGTGGCTCGGTAACATTGATCCCCCGGTCCATAGAAGTGATTACCTTGACCTAGTTTCGTCCCTTTTGCGTACATGTGATCTTAAGGTCCATATGAATCATTATAATCCGATGAATAATATAATTATTCTAGAGTATATATAACACGTTCATTACACCCGCAGTGGCGGATCCAGGGGTGGGGTGGGGTGGGGGGCGTCTTTTTTGGGCGAGAATGGCCTTTTTCAGTCAAAAACGAACACAATCTGAAGTATTAACTCCGCCCCCTGTCTCTTATTGCGGATATCTATCCTAACTGACACCCCTCCTTCCTTTTCGAAATCCTCGAAGTGATTTATCTCAATTGTGACCTCGGTGATGAGTGGTTTATACTGTGACAGGATGAAGTGGACTATGGCATGTGCAAACAGATGACGTACCTCGGCATGTGTATTGACGAGTCGACGAGGATGTACCCGGCCGCGCCCAGGTGGGTTTAGTGCCACATGCCGCCACCAGGTGGGTCAGATCAGTGGCGCCCTCGGTCGTAAATCGCTCTCAACTGTTATTAACTGGTAGCTACTTTAGTTCCAGTTGCCACCGCCAGGTGGGTCTGGTCATTGGCGCCCGCTTTCGTGAGTCGATCTCAGCTGTTATCTGGTTCAGTTCGTAAAGAAAATATGGAGTTGACCTCCAGAGAAGACTTTTTTGCACCCGTCAGAACCTCTTTCGGGTAACGGGATTAATGGCTTTAACAGACGAACCGCTTGCAAACGCCGCAATATTCTTGCCCTTTGTATAGATATATCTTTAAATTTGGGTAAAATTGTGGTAAATTTGTCTCGTCTCGTCACAAGATACATAGACATTGGAGAGGATGAATTGAAATAATAGCTCAAGCGGGGTCCTAAGATTGTTCTAATAGATACGGCATCAACATATACTCTAGGACGCCATCCTTTTAGGGAAGAGGTTCTGAGATTGTTCTAATAGATACGGCATCAACATATACTCTACGACGCCATCGCTTTAGGGAAGATGTTCTAACATTGTTCTAATAGATACGGTATCAACATATACTCCACGACGCCATCCTTTTAGGGAAGAGGTTCTGAGATTGTTCTAATAGATATGGCATCAACATATACTCTACGACGCCATCCTTTTAGGGAAGATGTTCTGACATTGTTCTAATAGATACGGCATCAACATATACTCTACGACGCCATCCTTTTAGGGAAGATGTTCTGACATTGTTCTAATAGATACGGCATCAACATATACTCTACGACGCCATCCTTTTAGGGAAGATGTTCTGACATTGTTCTAATAGATACGGCATCAACATATACTCTACGACGCCATCCTTTTAGGGAAGAGGTTCTGAGATTGTTCTAATAGATATGGCATCAACATATACTCTACGACGCCATCGCTTTAGGGAAGATGTTCTAACATTGTTCTAATAGATACGGCATCAACATATACTCCACGACGCCATCCCTTTTAAGGCTGAGGTACTAATATTGTTCTAGTAGATATGTCATCAACATATACTCTACGACGCCATCCCTTTAGGGAAGATGTTCTAAGATTGTTCTAGTAGATATGTCATCAACATATACTCTACGACGCCATCCCTTTAGGGAAGACTTCCTAAGATTGTTCTAATAGATACAGCATCAACATGTACTCCAGGACGCCATAAGAGGTCCTAATATTGTTCTAATAGATATGGCATCAACATATCCTCTACGACGCCATCCCTTTAGGGAAGAGGTTCTAAGATTGTTCTAATAGATATGGCATCAACATATCCTCTACGACGCCATCCCTTTGGGAAGAGTTTTCAAGATTGTTCTAATAGATATGGCATCAACATATCCTCTACGACGCCATATCCCTTCAAGGAAGAGGTCCTAAGATTGTTCTAATAGATATGGCATCAACATATACTCTACGACGCCACCCCTTTAAGGAAGAGGTCCTAAGATAGTTCTAATAGATATGGCATCAACATATCCTCTACGACGCCATCCCTTTAGGGAAGAGGTTCTAAGATTGTTCTAATAGATATGGCATCAACATATCCTCTACGACGCCATCCCTTTGGGAAGAGTTTTCAAGATTGTTCTAATAGATATGGCATCAACATAGCCTCTACGACGCTATCCCTTTAGGGAAGAGGTCCTAAGGTAGTTCTAATAGATATGGCATCAACATATATTCTACGACGCCATCCCTTTAGGGAAGAGGTCCTAAGATAGTTCTAATAGATATGGCATCAACATATATTCTACGACGCCATCCCTTTAGGGAAGAGGTCCTAAGATAGTTCTAATAGATATGGCATCAACATATATTCTACGACGCCATCCCTTTAGGGAAGAGGTCCTAAGATTGTTCTAATAGATATGGTATCAACATATACTCTACGACGCCATCCCTTTGGGGAAGAGGGTCCTGGTAAACACGACTAAACGCCTGTTTAACTGGCCTCCGATGAAAAACATGCACACATCAAGAATTGCCAACAGAACATTACTACCTAAAGCGTACTTAACTTGGAGCTGTCTCCTTGCAGACTTGACCGTGAGGCCAGTGAAGACACGACCCTGGACGGGTTCCGCGTCCCGAAAGGCATGATCGTCTCTTTCGGTGTTTACGCAATGCATCGAGATCCAGAACTCTGGGAGGATCCAGACAACTTTATTCCGGAGCGGTAGGGCAGGGCAACATGTCTGGCCAGGCTCATTAAGATTAACTCACATGCACGATTGTTACAAACAAAATGTTAAACTCTGAATATTATATTTTGCATTCTTAGTTATTTTCAAGCGTGTTCGTGCGGCAATTTTAAATAAAAGGAATGTTTTGGGGACTTGTTGCATCAATACCTTTATGATAATGTGTATTACATTATTGTGTATTACGTCATCAAAATTCATTTTTCAAGAGCACAAACAATGTTGGACAACGTGTAAAGTGCAACTTCTGACAACATAGCTTGAAAGTCAATAAGAAAGTTTAGCTTGCTGTATATAACTTTAAATATGCGCAATACTTGTAGGAGTCAGAAATTACTGAACGCCACTCGTTTGTTCGTGTTTTAGTTTCACCGCCGAGGCCAAGGCGGCCCGGGATCCTTACAGCTTCCTGCCGTTCGGACACGGCCCGCGGAACTGTATCGGGATGAGGCTGGCGCTTATGGAGATCCAGATCGCCCTCGCCACGATCCTGAAGACACACAGATTTGTCACCTGTGATGAGACAGAGGTAGATGCAATACTAACACCAACCATACTGCTCCAGGTCTGGTTTGTCACTTGTGATGAGACAGAGGTAGATGCAATACTGACACCAACCATACTGCTCTAGGTCTGGTTTGTCACCTGTGATGAGACAGAGGTAGATGCAATAATGACACCAACCATACTGCTCTGGGTCTGGTTTGTCACCTGTGCTGAGACAGAGGTAAATGCAATACTGACACCAACCATACTGCTCCAGGTCTGGTTTGTCACCTGTGATGAGACAGAGGTAAATGCAATACTGACACCAACCATACTGCTCCAGGTCTGGTTTGTCACCTGTGATGAGACAGAGGTAAATGCAATACTGACACCAACCATACTGCTCCAGGCCTGGTTTGTCACCTGTGATGAGACAGAGGTAGATGCAATACTGACACCAACCATACTGCTCCAGGTCTGGTTTGTCACCTGTGCTGAGATAGAGGTAAATGCAATACTGACACCAACCATACTGCTCCAGGTCTGGTTTGTCACCTGTGCTGAGACAGAGGTAAATGCAATACTGGCACCAACCATACTGCTCCAGGTCTGGTTTGTCACCTGTGATGAGACAGAGGTAAATGCAATACTGACACCAACCATACCGCTCTAGGTCTGGTTTGTCACCTGTGCTGAGACAGGGGTAAATGCAATACTGACACCAACCATACTGCTCCAGGTCTGGTTTGTCACCTGTGATGAGACAGAGGTAAATGCAATACTGACACCAACCATACTGCTCGTGGCCTGGTTTGTCACCTGTGATGAGACAGAGGTAAATGCAATACTGACACCAACCATACTGCTCCAGGTCTGGTTTGTCACCTGTGATGAGACAGAGGTAAATGCAATACTGACACCAACCATACTGCTCTAGGTCTGGTTTGTCACCTGTGCTGAGACAGAGGTAAATGCAATACTGACACCAACCATACTGCTCCAGGTCTGGTTTGTCACCTCTGCTGAAACAGAGGTAAATGCAATACTGACACCAACCATACTGCTCCAGGTCTGGTTTGTCACCTGTGATGAGACAGAGGTAAATGCAATACTGACACCAACCATACTGCTCCAGGTCTGGTTTGTCACCTGTGATGAGACAGAGGTAAATGCAATACTGACACCAACCATACTGCTCCAGGCCTGGTTTGTCACCTGTGATGAGACAGAGGTAAATGCAATACTGACACCAACCATACTGCTCCAGGTCTGGTTTGTCACCTGTGCTGAGACAGAGGTAAATGCAATACTGACACCAACCATACTGCTCCAGGTCTGGTTTGTCACCTGTGATGAGACAGAGGTAGATGCAATACTGACACCAACCATACTGCTCCAGGTCTGGTTTGTCACCTGTGATGAGACAGAGGTAAATGCAATACTGACACCAACCATACTGCTCCAGGTCTGGTTTGTCACCTGTGCTGAGACAGAGGTAAATGCAATACTGACACCAACCATACTGCTCCAGGTCTGGTTTGTCACCTGTGCTGAGACAGAGGTAAATGCAATACTGACACCAACCATACTGCTCCAGGTCTGGTTTGTCACCTGTGCTGAGACAGAGGTAAATGCAATACTGACACCAACCATACTGCTCCAGGTCTGGTTTGTCACCTGTGATGAGACAGAGGTAAATGCAATACTGACACCAACCATACTGCTCCAGGTCTGGTATGCCACCTGTGATGAGACAGAGGTAAATGCAATACTGACACCAACCATACTGCTCCAGGCCTGGTTTGTCACCTGTGATGAGACAGAGGTAAATGCAATACTGACACCAACCATACTGCTCCAGTCCTGGTTTGTCACCTGTGCTGAGACAGAGGTAGATGCAATACTGACACCAACCATACTGCTCCAGGTCTGGTTTGTCACCTGTGCTGAGACAGAGGTAAATGCAATACTGACACCAACCATACTGCTCCAGGTCTGTTTGTCACCTGTGCTGAGACAGAGGTAAATGCAATACTGACACCAACCATACTGCTCCAGGTCTGGTTTGTCACCTGTGATGAGACAGAGGTAAATGCAATTCTGACACCAACCAAACTGCTCCAGGTCTGGTTTGTCACCTGTGCTGAGACAGAGGTAAATGCAATACTGACGCCAACCATACTGCTCCAGGCCTGGTTTGTCACCTGTGATGAGACAGAGGTAAATGCAATACTGACACCAACCATACTGCTCCAGGTCTGGTTTGTCACCTGTGCTGAGACAGAGGTAAATGCAATACTGACACCAACCATACTGCTCCAGGCCTGGCTTGTCACCTGTGATGAGACAGAGGTAAATGCAATACTGACACCAACCATACTGCTCCAGGTCTGGTTTGTCACCTATGATGAGACAGAGGTTAATGCAATACTGACACCAACCATACTGCTCCAGGTCTGGTTTGTCACCTGTGATGAGACAGAGGTAAATGCAATACTGACACCAACCATACTGCTCGTGGCCTGGTTTGTCATCTGTGATGAGACAGAGGTAAATGCAATACTGACACCAACCATACTGCGCCAGGTCTCGTTTGTCACCTGTGCTGAGACAGAGGTAAATGCAATACTGACACCACCCATACTGCTCCAGGTCTGGTTTGTCACCTGTGATGAGACAGAGGTAAATGCAATACTGACACCAACCATACTGCTCCAGGCCTGGTTTGTCACCTGTGATGAGACAGAGGTAAATGCAATACTGACACCAACCATACTGCCCCAGGCCTGGTTTGTCACCTGTGATGAGACAGAGGTAAATGCAATACTGACACCAACCATACTGCTCCAGGTCTGGTTTGTCACCTGTGATGAGACAGAGGTAAATGCAATACTGACACCAACCATACTTCTCCAGGTCTGGTTTGTCACCTGTGATGAGACAGAGGTAAATGCAATACTGACACCAACCATACTGCTCCAGGTCTGGTTTGTCACCTGTGATGAGACAGAGGTAAATGCAATACTGACACCAACCATACTGCTCCAGGTCTAGTTTGTCACCTGTGATGAGACAGAGGTAAATGCAATACTGACACCAACCATACTGCTCCAGGCCTGGTTTGTCACCTGTGATGAGACAGAGGTAAATGCAATACTGACACCAACCATACTGCTCCAGGTCTGGTTTGTCACCTGTGATGAGACAGAGATAAATGCAATACTGACACCAACCATACTGCTCCAGGTCTGGTTTGTCACCTGTGCTGAGACAGAGGTAAATGCAATACTGACACCAACCATACTGCTCCAGGTCTGGTTTGTCACCTGTGATGAGACAGAGGTAAATGCAATACTGACACCAACCATACTGCTCTAGGTCTGGTTTGTCACCTGTGATGAGACAGAGGTAAATGCAACACTGACACCAACCATACTGCTCCAGGTCTGGTTTGTCACCTGTGATGAGACAGAGGTAAATGCAATACTGACACCAACCATACTTCTCCAGGTCTGGTTTGTCACCTGTGATGAGACAGAGGTAAATGCAATACTGACACCAACCATACTGCTCCAGGTCTGGTTTGTCACCTGTGCTGAGACAGAGGTAAATGCAATACTGACACCAACCATACTGCTCCAGGTCTGGTTTGTCGCCTGTGATGAGACAGAGGTAAATGCAATACTGACACCAACCATACTGCTCCAGGTCTGGTATGCCACCTGTGATGAGACAGAGGTAAATGCAATACTGACACCAACCATACTGCTCCAGGCCTGGTTTGTCACCTGTGATGAGACAGAGGTAAATGCAATACTGACACCAACCATACTGCTCCAGTCCTGGTTTGTCACCTGTGCTGAGACAGAGGTAGATGCAATACTGACACCAACCATACTGCTCCAGGTCTGGTTTGTCACCTGTGCTGAGACAGAGGTAAATGCAATACTGACACCAACCATACTGCTCCAGGTCTGTTTGTCACCTGTGCTGAGACAGAGGTAAATGCAATACTGACACCAACCATACTGCTCCAGGTCTGGTTTGTCACCTGTGATGAGACAGAGGTAAATGCAATTCTGACACCAACCAAACTGCTCCAGGTCTGGTTTGTCACCTGTGCTGAGACAGAGGTAAATGCAATACTGACGCCAACCATACTGCTCCAGGCCTGGTTTGTCACCTGTGATGAGACAGAGGTAAATGCAATACTGACACCAACCATACTGCTCCAGGTCTGGTTTGTCACCTGTGCTGAGACAGAGGTAAATGCAATACTGACACCAACCATACTGCTCCAGGCCTGGCTTGTCACCTGTGATGAGACAGAGGTAAATGCAATACTGACACCAACCATACTGCTCCAGGTCTGGTTTGTCACCTATGATGAGACAGAGGTTAATGCAATACTGACACCAACCATACTGCTCCAGGTCTGGTTTGTCACCTGTGATGAGACAGAGGTAAATGCAATACTGACACCAACCATACTGCTCGTGGCCTGGTTTGTCATCTGTGATGAGACAGAGGTAAATGCAATACTGACACCAATCATACTGCGCCAGGTCTCGTTTGTCACCTGTGCTGAGACAGAGGTAAATGCAATACTGACACCACCCATACTGCTCCAGGTCTGGTTTGTCACCTGTGATGAGACAGAGGTAAATGCAATACTGACACCAACCATACTGCTCCAGGCCTGGTTTGTCACCTGTGATGAGACAGAGGTAAATGCAATACTGACACCAACCATACTGCCCCAGGCCTGGTTTGTCACCTGTGATGAGACAGAGGTAAATGCAATACTGACACCAACCATACTGCTCCAGGTCTGGTTTGTCACCTGTGATGAGACAGAGGTAAATGCAATACTGACACCAACCATACTTCTCCAGGTCTGGTTTGTCACCTGTGATGAGACAGAGGTAAATGCAATACTGACACCAACCATACTGCTCCAGGTCTGGTTTGTCACCTGTGATGAGACAGAGGTAAATGCAATACTGACACCAACCATACTGCTCCAGGTCTCGTTTGTCACCTGTGATGAGACAGAGGTAAATGCAATACTGACACCAACCATACTGCTCCAGGCCTGGTTTGTCACCTGTGATGAGACAGAGGTAAATGCAATACTGACACCAACCATACTGCTCCAGGTCTGGTTTGTCACCTGTGATGAGACAGAGATAAATGCAATACTGACACCAACCATACTGATCCAGGTCTGGTTTGTCACCTGTGCTGAGACAGAGGTAAATGCAATACTGACACCAACCATACTGCTCCAGGTCTGGTTTGTCACCTGTGATGAGACAGAGGTAAATGCAATACTGACACCAACCATACTGCTCTAGGTCTGGTTTGTCACCTGTGATGAGACAGAGGTAAATGCAACACTGACACCAACCATACTGCTCCAGGTCTGGTTTGTCACCTGTGATGAGACAGAGGTAAATGCAATACTGACACCAACCATACTGCTCCAGGTCTGGTTTGTCACCTGTGATGAGACAGAGGTAAATGCAATACTGACACCAACCATACTTCTCCAGGTCTGGTTTGTCACCTGTGATGAGACAGAGGTAAATGCAATACTGACACCAACCATACTGCTCCAGGCCTGGTTTGTCACCTGTGATGAGACAGAGATTAATGCAATACTGACACCAACCACACTGCTCTAGGTCTGGTTTGTCACCTGTGATGAGACAGAGGTAAATGCAATACTGACACCAACCATACTGCTCCAGGTCTGGTTTTAAGGCACTGGCATCTGTTCTGACAAGATATGTCCAAACGAAACGGATTTTCCTTCGGATCCGTCAAGTATGCACCGAGCGAAGACAGAATGTGGCACAGAATTGACCACGTGTGTGTGTGATCTATTGTAGATACCAGTGAAGACCAAGGCCATTGGGGTGACACCTTGCAATGGTATAAAATTGAAGCTCGAGGTCCGGAAGTGACTTCACACGTTGCAGTGGCGTGGAAAAGGAGGTTTGTTAGATAGTCAGAATGATGAACACCAGTAGACGGGAAATCTCGATTGTGGAATCAATTTTTATCCCGAAATAGAAAATTTGGCCCAGAAATTTATCTGGGACATTGTCAAATTAGTTTTATTCGATTAACTCTTCAAGTTTATAAATTTGTGGATATCTGTTGATGCTTTGTATTTTGATAACTTAATTTCAGCGCTGATCAATCGAAGGTGATAGGAGAGCGTAAAATCTGTCTCCCACAGATCTGTGGGAGAAATATAAATGTTGGGCTACGCGAGGCTTCTAACGAACGCTTGAGTAATAAAACAAGACCATAATCAGCCATAGGCTGAATGGGACTGACAGAAGTAACTTGCACCCACGTCGTACAGCTCCTCTCTCTCTCTCTTCACCTGATTTTTATTGAATTTTCTAATTTGGCCAGACTCTCTTTACTTTAATATTGGGCTTAGTTCCGTTGCCACCGAAACGTCAACGTGACGTCACATGACGTCACTGACGCTTACAAAAATGAACAGTTTAGCTTCAATTTTTTTCACTTTACCTGTTTATGTACCTAGTGATTTTAGCTAGTGCAATGTAGTTGAAACTTAGAGGATCTCGCGATTAAGTCGGGTAACGTAAACTTGGACGTCATTTTTGACGCACACGCTTCAGTTCCGCCAAAAAAGTTACGCATACCACCAGTTGTCTCTTGATATAAGGTTTAACCTCAAATAAACCGGAAGTCGCTATGACGTATAATAGGCGAGTAATGGCATTTACCAAATTATGAGGTCATCACTTCATGCTGACGTCATGGCATGACGCACGACAACGTCCAAATACCAAAACACAAACCTTTGTACTTTCAATCAAAAACGTTGACTAGAACGGCGGTAGGACTGTCAACTCTTCTGATACGGCTTGACCTAATTACCGAAAATTGCTATTCTTCATCATTACGGATAAGTGGAAAAAAAACAGACGAAGAAAGGACTGCAGCCAAGATAAAAAGAATAATAATGATTAGCTGCCAATAGTGATCTGGAGACGTATGTTCCCTACCACCATCTGCAAAGATCTAAGCTCTAGCTTTTTCCGATTTTTGACGATTTTTTAAAGTTACACCCAATTTGTATACTTTATCATTGGGCAAATCTTCAGTTGCCATAGAAACGAAACTGAGACGCGCGTTCGCCGTGGATATACCGTAGACCTCTTGCACTCATCCATATGTCGCACCTTGGTAAAGCAAAGTTAGATAGCTCTAACGGAAGTACGTCATATTGAAGGAAGTTTGATTATCTCCGTAGGGTGCCATGTTAAACGCGTTCGACTATATACCAAAAAGTTACAGGGCTATGTCACCGTGTTTATAGTTAATGGTCTATCCTACTGCTAACCTACTACGACTGCAAGCATAGAGCGATGGCTTCAATAGGACGCTCGTGGGAGCCCCTGCAAACCCCAACAATCCCTATCTTAAACAATGGGGAAAATTTCAAATCCTGTGACGTCAGTTCTTGTCTGAATTCCATTTAGTAAGGACCATGGCTACTGGGTACCATGTTTAACCAAAGAAAAAATCCCGAAAATGTTTGATGCAGGCACCGATGAAATACGGGGCAAACAAATTTCCCCAGCCTGAGAGATTGAGGGCTTTAACATTGGAGGTCCCATAGGGAATTGCCGTCACCCCTGGAACCGGAAGTAAGATAGGAACATACTATTTTTATGATGCAGGCTAACATCGGACCCCATTTTCTACAAAATAACGCCACTCTCAGATTTCACAGAGGTTATTCCTATTCATATTTTTATGAAAGCCCGGAACACCAAAGCGATACCTTCAACCTAAATAGGTCAAACCGAAGAAAAACGGTTCAAGGTCATCTTTTGCGTTTTTCAGAAAACATAAAGTGTCATGTAGCTCGAAAATTAGGGATGCGGTCTAAACGGTAGCACATTCTGACATTAACCACATTTCTCTAGGTCTAATATTAACGAAGACAAACGCGTTCTTAATTTTTTTTTCACAAAATCGCTGTGACCTTGACCTTTGACCTGAGCCGAACTGAGCAGTATACTGACAGAAGTCTTTAGACATTTAGTCCTTAGACTTCTGTCAGTAACAAAGCGTTTTTGAAGATCGGAATTATAAATAGCATAGACGTAAACGTACTACTGTGAGAGGACATGGCGTCCGAATAGGCACTGTACCATGCTGTATCTACCATTGTACTTTTGTTACACCATGTAGCTATGGTACTTAATGCGGTATATGTTAACGGCCTATTGGATGAAGAAATTTGTTCCAACGCTTAATTGCAATTACAATATGTACTGATTCACTGTATTCACTTGTTTCATGTACCGTTTACGCGAATGAATCGGACACAATTCTATATCTGTTCTGTGGGTGTTGAACGACGAAATCACTATGGCCTAAACGAGTACATTCTTGCATCGACCAGTGATCTCAATTTGGCCTTAGTTGAACCAGAGTAACTTTGAAAGTGAACACTATTGAGAATAAGTAAGGAATAAACAATAGCACTTCAACAGTCAAGACATGCGGTACACATAGTGAAATACTGTAGCAATTCTTACCGCACTATTATAATAAAAAATATGTAACATTGTACAATGACATACATGTATGGATGCAAAGTGGGAACCTTGTAAGGTTCTATTACTTACAAGACTTATTATAAGACCCTAGCCAAGGCCACGTAATGTTGAATGTGTGAGGCATGGCTCCAGCAAGTAGTACTTGCTTCGTTGCGGTTGTATAGAGTCTATGGATTCGTTGGTGTAATATATGAAATGAAAGAGACCTATAATCGCGTGTCGTAGGTGGTCATAATTGCTCCTAAACTTACATGTGTTGTCAATGGAGTTATTCGCCCTCTGCATAGTTGTGTCATATACTACACCACTCTCACTGAAGCTGAACTGTTTGGATTCTACAATATAAACTATGGTCTGTTAAACGCACTCTTTTATTTATTAATAAAATATGTCGAAAACTTGACTCGAAAACTCGATTGTTTCATTCTATAAATTTCGAAACCTGATAACATCGCCGTTTCGGCTGTGATATGGCAAGCGTGTCTATCCCGGGATACCGCAGAACTCTGTCGCGGCACCGCCACTTACAACAAAGCATCGCGCACGGTCAAGGATAAAAGACTCCATTTGGCAGTCTGGCATGCGTGGAATATAGACAAAAGAAATCTTGAATGATTCCACGACTCCTTCTTATTTGCATTTTGACCTCAATTTTTGGCGGGAAAGAGCTCGATATGCAACTTTAACTGAACCTCAATGATATTAATCGTCATATATAGCGGTTTAGATCCCTCCTATTAAATTTTATGGACATCACCCACGGCAGTGGAGGGCCGATATCACATGTCCGCATAGTGCGTTGCAGGTCCATTTCGGCCAACAATTCGAGATGCTTTTCTTTAATATCACTTTCTGTTGATTGGTTTCTGAACACGTCGCCTTTGTACAGGCGAAGCGGTGCCATATGATCCCACCCGGGACAAAGGAAAGAGACTGAATGTAAATCAACCGGACGCGGGAATATATGGAAAACATCGGGATTAGTCCTAGAAACCTATTTTGGAGAGCAGAGCGATGTCGATGATAACACACACCACATTCCTAAGAGCCCAGCTGTGGAGAGCAGAGCGATGTCGATCATAACGCACACCGCCTCTCTAAGAGCCCAGCTGTGGAGAGCAGAGCGATGTCGATCATAACGCACACCGCCTCCCTAAGAGCCCAGCTGTGGAGAGCAGAGCGATGTCGATCAGAACACACACCGCCTCTCTAAGAGCCCAGCTGTGGAGAGCAGAGCGATGTCGACCATAACGCACACCGCCTCCCTAAGAGCCCAGCTGTGGAGAGCAGAGCGATGTCGATCATAACGCACACCGCCTCCCTAAGAGCCCAGCTGTGGAGAGCAGAGCGATGTCGATCATAACGCACACCGCCTCCCTAAGAGCCCAGCTGTGGAGAGCAGAGCGATGTCGATCAGAACACACACCGCCTCTCTAAGAGCCCAGCTGTGGAGAGCAGAGCGATGTCGATCATAACGCACACCGCCTCCCTAAGAGCCCAGCTGTGGAGAGCAGAGCGATGTCGATCATAACGCACACCGCCTCCCTAAGAGCCCAGCTGTGGAGAGCAGAGCGATGTCGATCAGAACACACACCGCCTCTCTAAGAGCCCAGCTGTGGAGAGCAGAGCGATGTCGATCAGAACACACACCGCCTCTCTAAGAGCCCAGCTGTGGAGAGCAGAGCGATGTCGATCATAACGCACACCGCCTCCCTAAGAGCCCAGCTGTGGAGAGCAGAGCGATGTCGATCAGAACACACACCGCCTCTCTAAGAGCCCAGCTGTGGAGAGCAGAGCGATGTCGATCAGAACACACACCGCCTCTCTAAGAGCCCAGCTGTGGAGAGCAGAGCGATGTCGATCATAACGCACACCGCCTCCCTAAGAGCCCAGCTGTGGAGAGCAGAGCGATGTCGATCAGAACACACACCGCCTCTCTAAGAGCCCAGCTGTGGAGAGCAGAGCGATGTCGATCATAACGCACACCGCCTCCCTAAGAGCCCAGCTGTGGAGAGCAGAGCGATGTCGATCATAACGCACACCGCCTCTCTAAGAGCCCAGCTGTGGAGAGCAGAGCGATGTCGATCATAACGCACACCGCCTCTCTAAGAGCCCAGCTGTGGAGAGCAGAGCGATGTCGATCATAACGCACACCGCCTCTCTAAGAGCCCAGCTGTGGAGAGCAGAGCGATGTCGATCATAACGCACACCGCCTCTCTAAGAGCCCAGCTGTGGAGAGCAGAGCGATGTCGATCAGAACACACACCGCCTCTCTAAGAGCCCAGCTGTGGAGAGCAGAGCGATGTCGATCATAACGCACACCGCCTCCCTAAGAGCCCAGCTGTGGAGAGCAGAGCGATGTCGATCATAACGCACACCGCCTCTCTAAGAGCCCAGCTGTGGAGAGCAGAGCGATGTCGATCATAACGCACACCGCCTCCTTAAGAGCCCAGCTGTGGAGAGCAGAGCGATGTCGATCATAACGCACACCGCCTCCCTAAGAGCCCAGCTGTGGAGAGCAGAGCGATGTCGATCATAACGCACACCGCCTCTCTAAGAGCCCAGCTGTGGAGAGCAGAGCGATGTCGATCAGAACACACACCGCCTCTCTAAGAGCCCAGCTGTGGAGAGCAGAGCGATGTCGATCATAACGCACACCGCCTCCCTAAGAGCCCAGCTGTGGAGAGCAGAGCGATGTCGATCATAACGCACACCGCCTCTCTAAGAGCCCAGCTGTGGAGAGCAGAGCGATGTCGATCATAACGCACACCGCCTCCCTAAGAGCCCAGCTGTGGAGAGCAGAGCGATGTCGATCAGAACACACACCGCCTCTCTAAGAGCCCAGCTGTGGAGAGCAGAGCGATGTCGATCAGAACACACACCGCCTCTCTAAGAGCCCAGCTGTGGAGAGCAGAGCGATGTCGATCATAACGCACACCGCCTCTCTAAGAGCCCAGCTGTGGAGAGCAGAGCGATGTCGATCATAACGCACACCGCCTCCCTAAGAGCCCAGCTGTGGAGAGCAGAGCGATGTTGATAATAACGCACCCCGAGTCCCCACTAAGCCATTGCGTTCCTGCCTGGCTATGGTTTTATTAAAACTAACTACGTGTTATGTTGATGAAATAATTTCCTAACCACACAGGCTTGAACATAACGGGCAATAACGTTGGAAAGAAGTATAGACAGTTGTAACTAGAGCGTCTATCTCAGTGACCTTTGGTCTGTTGCACTGGTTATGGCTCGTGTACGTATCAGTATTCAGTTCACATGTCTGGTATTTAAGAAGATATTACAGCCGCCTTTCGAGGTGATCGTTGCACCGAGTGCATCAATATGAACTTTCTCTACTTCAGTGGCTAAATCGGTGGTTGTGGCAAGTAAAATGTTGATCGATATGTGAAACGATCGAGAGATTCGGGTAAATGGCTATTTGACCTGATTTCCTCCCCCACCCCTTTTGAGCGTCTGCTGACTTATCGGTTTAAACATATCATACACAGTGTCAACGGCCACCGGCAGGGAAACGTGGCGCAACGGACGCTTCTGTAGTCAGATATAATTTAGGGCCGGGGCGCCCCCTTTCGGTGGGATCGGTAAAGAACATGTGCACACGATGATGACGTCGTTTTGAATCTGGTGGAGGGAAAATTCAAGAAGTCTGACTGTTTTGGGTCATTGGTGCGGGATATGGTATGTATTAAATTACTGTCAGTTATGAACCTGAAAGTTTGTGTTCTTACGCAAAGCAAACGACAGAAATCCCTCATTCAGTTCATTGTATTTATTTCTGCACAAATGATGGCATAAAAAATTAAATAAGCTCACTGACATTATGCTTTTTGGTAACCATCGACAGGCTTTAATAAATAAACATCGCCGAGCATAAACAAGACAATTAACAAAGATAAGTAACATAATACACGTTGCTTGGGTAGTCACTTGGGTAGAAGACGGCATACAAAATACGTGCACGATTCGTAGACAATGCGTAGACAATGCACACTGTGTACACACTGCTAATACACTGCGTACTCGTGACGTACACACTGCGTACTCGTGACGTACACACTGCGTACTCGTGACGTACACACTGCGTACTTGTGACGTACACACTGCGTACGTGTGACGTACACACTGCGTACTTGTGACGTACACACTGCGTACTGGTGACGTACACACTGCGTACTTGTGACGTATACACTGCGTACTGGTGACGTACACACTGCGTACGTGTGACGTACACACTGCGTACCTGTGACGTACACACTGCGTACTTGTGACGTACACACTGCGTGCCTGTGGCGTATACACTGCGTGCCTGTGACGTACACACTGCGTACTTGTGACGTACACACTGCGTACCTTTGGCGTATACACTGCGTGCCTGTGACGTACACACTGCGTACTGGTGACGTACACACTGCGTACTTGTGACGTACACACTGCGTACCTGTGACGTACACACTGCGTACCTGTGGCGTATACACTGCGTGCCTGTGACGTACACACTGCGTACTTGTGACGTACACACTGGGTACTTGTGACGTACACAATGCGTACTTGTGACGTACACGCTGCGTACTGGTGACGTACACACTGCGTACGTGTGACGTACACACTGCGTACCTGTGACGTTCACACTGCGTACCTGTGACGTACACACTGCGTACTTGTGACGTACACACTGCGCACTGCTGACGTACACACTGCGTACTTGTGACGTACACACTGCGTACCTGTGACGTACACACTGCGTACCTTTGGCGTATACACTGCGTGCCTGTGACGTACACACTGCGTACCTGTGACGTATACACTGCGTACTTGTGACGTACACACTGCGCACTGCTGACGTACACACTGCGTACTTGTGACGTACACACTGCGTACCTGTGACGTACACACTGCGTACCTGTGACGTTTACACTGCGTACCTGTGACGTACACACTGCGTACCTGTGACGTTCACACTGCGTACCTGTGACGTACACACTGCGCACTGCTGACGTACACACTGCGTACTTGTGACGTACACACTGCGTACCTGTGACGTACACACTGCGTACCTTTGGCGTATACACTGCGTGCCTGTGACGTACACACTGCGTACTTGTGACGTATACACTGGTTACACAATGCACGGCACTTTCTATCCGCCATGGTGTACCTGCTTCCTCGGCAGCCTGCGGCTTGTAACTTATAAAACGAGCTTTGCACGGTAATAGATACAAGATGTACAATATTATTTGTGCGTTATGAATACCTGCATTGGTTCGTTCAGTTCCACTGACATGAATGATGTTGACTTTCACTCATAACCGGCACACACCCATTTAGAACAACACTTCACGCTGGATGAGTTAGTCGTGACAAAACATGTTGATAAGCATACAAAGACGGGTTTCCATAGCAACCCTCACCATTTTACACGTTGGATGAGATGAAATAACGCGTTTGCTTTGACAAGAACAAAAACAAGTCTATAAATTGATGAAGCGGCATGGACTCGATCCATAGCGAATATCTAGTCAAAACACAAGAAAAACGAGGTCCATTCCGTCACACACAGAAATAAATATGAATTGAGGTATATATCGCTTGGACAAAATTCATTCTAAATCATCTGAACTGAGCTAGAGAGGTAGGAACTAGCGTCACGACAGAGGTGATTTGTCCCCTGTCATCATCGAGGTAATTAACATGTCTTTCCTGTATTGGTCCAATGAACTGATATTTAAAGCTATGCGGGGTGAGGTGAATGTCCCTGGTTAACAGCATACAATTTGACTTATCCTACTCGTTATGATACCCAGGTGACTAACGAGTAATTTGTGTTCCAAATCTACTTACTTGCAATACAATAAACCACACCCCCATCATCCCAAGTATTTCCATAACCGAAAGCTATACGCGAAATAATCTGCAGTTCGAAGGAAAATACCCTTTCTCATATTGATGAACGGTTCGGCAACGAGCGCGGTGTCTTCGACAGTTTTTTTGTCACTATTACGTTGCATGCTTTCCACTCAGACCAATGTATCGCTAATAACTTTCGAAACATTACAATAGCTTAAAAACACATGTTTTGGCCTAATGACTACAGGCCGAAAACGTACAAACGATTAGTGAAGGTAAAAACCCTCAAACCCGTGGATAAACCCTTCTTGACGCCGCCGCACGTTAACCAGCCCAAATGATCGAAAAAATACTCGGTCTCCGCGCAATGAAAATTGGTCAGATTCTCCAAGAGACCATGTCTCTGCGAAGTAACGAGAATATAGTTTAATATGTAAATAATGTACTTGTGAGCGGGCAAGGCTGTCCAGACGCCATGAGCACCACACACACACTACGCTAACAACAAAGTACTCCTCTCAGAGGAACAACTTATATAATATAATATTTCACACCGATAACAAGATCATTAGGTAAGCATGACATGCACGAACATTCAGAATGATTTGCGTGTATTCTAAATCTACGATGCGAGCGATGGTGGTGCGATAGCTGCCATTGTGTTGCAAGGCCCGACAAAACCTGGTTGACGCCGTTGGAGGGGGTACTATGCTCTGGGCTTCAAGCGAAGTTTGACTGGTCGATTGGGCGTCATAACAAACGTCATGTTGAAGGTTATCGGCTCGTGATGGTATTCAATGTCAAAATGTTGCATCATCTGCAAGGTAAGAACAGTAAAGCGTTAAGATCGACGTTGTCTTAATTGGTGCCGCTGTAACTATTGTAGGTTTCAACTGTGTTATATTATTATAAGATATTAGTCACATACAAGGTATATTATACTACATACAAATGAATATAACGTAATGATGTACATGTTCAGGTTCATCTCTAAAGTCAGCTAGGCTTGTACATTTAGATGCGGGTTATGCTTTCTAAGAAAAATTGATAGGACCGCAGATACCAGATTTTGATTTCAATATAAAAATTGTTGGACTTTAACAAAAATCATGATTAAAAGCACATTTACCTTTAGAATGCCAAGCTGCATTTCCTGTTCGGCGAATCGCTTTCCAATACACATGCGAGGCCCAAACCCGAAGTGCATTCCCAGGAAAGGGTGACTGTCCTTGTTTTCTCGTAGCCAACGCTCAGGACGGAATTCCGTCGGGTTTTTGAAATATTCTTCTTGCTTGCAGGCCACGGATTGGTTAATTAGAATCAAATTCTGTAAACAGACAAAACATCAAGTTGAAGGCATATTTTTATAATTAATATAAAACCAGACTAAGAAAGAGACCAGTTTGATTAGGTTACATACTGGATTTTATAGGCAAAGAGGTCGAAACATGTTTGAATTCTTTCTTCTTACATTGTTATAGATAAAAAATAAATTCTTCTGTAAGGCGACACTAACTATATGAGGCCATGCAATAATATGGATAGTTTCCCACCAATATTCCTACTATACTAAACACAGCACTAAATTACAGCAGGCGAAATTGACCGACCTTGGCTGGAATCCGGTATCCGTCCAGTGTGATGTCCTTGTCCAGGATTCGCGCAGTTCCCGGAGTGGAAGCCATTCTGGAACGGGATCGGGGGGTAGCGTTAAATGTCAGTCAACTCCTGGACCTGCATCTAACAACAACACGCTACATCCCACTGTATTGAGCCGAAGTCTTTCGCATAGTATAGCAGGGGCATCCCCACCAATACCCATAAGCCCCCCCCCTCTACACACACACCCACCCCCTGCCTCCCACTTCGCTTTCAGGCCTGTGCGTCGGACATCTTTCCGTTGAGCCCAAACCGGTCATTTCATCAGAAGGTAACCGTGCAGTGAACAGTAATTGCACTCGATAGATGGCGCCACTTGCGGGCTAGTTTTTGTTGGCTCACCTGAAGCTCTCTCGGATGCAGGCCTTCAAGTACTTCAGCTGTTCCATCGTGTCACTGGTGATTTCCGAGCCCCTCGGAGCCACTCGGTCAATCTCCTCTTGCAAGATCCTCTGCTTCTCTGGGTTGATGGCAAGGTTGTACAGGACGTGTGTGGTGAAGGTGGCCGTCTGGGAAAGGGGAGAAGGGAAAAACTGAGCCAAGGGGTGGGGGGAGAGGAGGAGATGGAGTGCAACGCGACTCGAGAACGCCAAGGAGGCCGTCCCGCGGGAAATTGCGTAATCCCCCTACTACGTAAACGATACATACCGAATGTTGGGTATTCCGTATTACGTAATACTGATCCCCGACGCTGGTCAACCAATAGGGATTAATTTAGCAATGTCATGCTTGCTACCTCACTATTATTATTATTATTATTATTATTATTATTATTAAATTATGGTGACACATATTACATATTAATATCATGTTATATTATAATATAAGTATAATAGTAGTATATCTCATATATTATTATTGTGTCCTCATATAACTTATGACTATTTATTTTTTCCATTTTTCTTTAAATGGAGTGAATCATTCCGGCAGCTACACTCTCACGTCACGTGACTTACATTATCGACCCCGGCGAAAAGGAGGTCGAGAAGAAGGAGAATAGCCTCCTCGATTTCCAATCCCGGTCGTGACAGGATCTGCATCACTACACTGTTAATGTCCACTTCTCCTTTGAGCAAACGGTATAGGTGCTTATTGGTGTACTTCACTCCTATGCTGGATAAAAGAAATGCAGTGGTCAGTAATGAATAGTTGCCTTTAAAATCATGTGCTATATAACAGGTAATCTGCACACGAAGCAACGTCTTCAAGGATATTCAAGCAGAAAAACATGAAAAAGACGAGAACAAGTATTATCATGGGTTTCGACTTTTGCAAAGTTGTACCAGAGATAATTGAACTGCGGAGAGGGCAGGGGGGTCCAAGCTGGCGACCGGGAGAGGTGGTGGCTCTGAACAAAATTGTTTGACGACCGGGGGTGGTGTCCACTTAAAACTTGCGACCGGGGGAGGGGGTTCCACACTGCCTCAGTCTTACTGCCTTACTCTGAAACCCCCCCCCCACCCCACCTGGATCCGCTCTTGCAGAATAGTAACTTGATCCAGCTTTGACCAGTTTATATACGTATCGATCCATCTCACATGGGATTTTGGTGGCACTTACTCCCAAATATAGTCGAGACTTTTGGTCATTGTTTTCCACGCTTTCGTCTTCTTTCTCTTGTGAAACGGCCAGAAGATGGTTGTCATGTGTAGGTTGTCGAAGGCCGCATGAATGGCTTCGATCAGCTTGACGGGTTCGGAAGTTGGGGACAAGTTTGCTGACAAAGCGCCCAGTCGCTCGGCGAATAGCACGACCACGATACCTGGGGAGACAGAACACGTTCTAATACATACACACAGAGGCGATCGCCCAACAGCTACACATGTGATATGAAGGCGCTGACCTCATCCACGTATTCGTTACTTTCTGCTGCATCGATCCTTACCTTGAACTTGTATTTACTGCTGTATCGTTTCTCAGTATTTTATCCTATTCGTCCACTATATCCTATATCGTTCCTTTATTATTCCCTCTACTTTATCCCGTGTTGTTCCTTTCTCCACTTACATTCTAGACTCCATTTGTAGACGTAGGAGAGGCAATCATTTAACTCTCCATTCTCATCTAGATCGTGTTTCATTAGGGAGATGAGTTCCTCAGAAATTGCTGCCTGTTGCGGAAGAAATGATGCTGCAGTGGCTGGTCGAAGCATAATTCGGTTAAGTGCCTTCCTGCACTTAAGCCAGTGTTCCCCGTGGCTGCGAAAATATAAGATACAATATATTTCTATATATATATCAGAATATATATATGTGTTGTAAGACACAAGCTCTTATGTTAAATGCTTTCTAAAACGCGTACATATGGTGTCAAACGCCTTCCAAGACTCGACTATATTGTGCCAAACGCTTTCTAATGTGAAGGCTATATGTGTTGTGCTATATACTGACCATCGGTGTAACCGCCCCACACATCATGTGCATACATGTACATGCATGTACGAACAGGTCTCAAACGTTCACGATGCAAAAAATTCAACGTCTTGCAAGCTACACAACTGAGATACCTCATGATTATCCCCCTATACAGACAGGAATATCCGAAGCCCAACTTACCCAACTAAACCCGGTATTCTGCCTCGCATTTTGCGGTACTCCAACATGCTAGGCAGCGGGAAGCGGACGGGTGTCTTGCCCTCTTGGCTGAACACGGATTGGATGAGGTCAGGGTCGTAGACGTAATACTGAACTTTTCCCGGTAAGGTCTCTTCGCGCACTAACTTCCCGAAAGTCTTGTAGCGTAGGTGATCATTCTTCGTCAACGACTTGAAGCTGTAGCCGCAGACTGAAACACATGACTATTAGGATATATCATGATACTATTATTCTGATATAGCAAAGTTGATGGGTGAAGGAAGGGATACGTTATAGTAACAGACACAGACGAGTGTTTATAAATATAGTCCACTTTGGGCGGGTTATTGTTGCTGATATTCGATGAAGGAAACGGCTCGAGCGCCAAGATGACATTTTGAACACATATTGTATGGCAGAGACATACTCAGTTTCTACATGTGGTGGAAGCACTTTATCCTAGACAACATCTCTATGCACATTTATTTACCAGTTCTGGGAATGACCATGAATCACCATCGACAAAGTCTTGTCAACATTGCTGTGTTTCGGTTTAATAACGTGGTATTTAGGCCTGGGGGTTTTAACTACATGAGAAGCGCGCGTTAGCCATCTCTGCCATAAATATCAGGCGAAAACCAGGGGAAAGTTATATACTTACATGGTAAAAACTTGTATAGCGTTCCAAGGAAGGGTAAGCTCCTGGGGCCAGGAATCTCGTGCGGTTCCCGAGCCCTGGTAGGGAGCGCGGTGGCGGCGGCGGACATGGGACAGCGACCCCTGGCGGGGACGGACATCGCCGAAGAGTCGTTCTCGTTGTCATAGATACAGGACACTGCTTGGGCCGTTGTCCGGCGACACAGCGGGTTGATGATGTGGGTGGCCACGGCGCCACCCCCCTGGGGCAGACAGCCTCCGCCCCCCGCCTGCAGGAGGGTCGGCTGTAAGAATGTCGTGACTCGCCGCATGACGATATGGCGGGCGACACGCTGGTATTATCGCTCACCGATCAACGCCTAAAAGTCACAGAAAATGTCGTTTGTAGGCGGACAGTTTTGGCTGGCGGGGCGGGGCCACCGTGGTTACGGCGGCAGTGCGGGAGGCCCAGCGTGGTTACGGCGGTAGTGCGCGAGGCCCGGCGTGGTTACGGCGGTAGTGCGCGAGGGCCAGCGTGGTTACGGCGGTAGTGCGGGAGGCCGGGTAGCGCCGGTAGTCGTGGTTATGCTATCATCAGATCTATGTCAATATCCACTCGAGAAAACTGGTCGCGTGCATGGTGTCCTCCTTCCAGCGTCGATGGGGCTTTTGGCGGATGTGGGGCTCGCATCGTGGTTTAAATACTGGCGGGAATGTTTACGATGGTTGGAGTCGGCACACTTCCTCCCTCGCCCCCTCCCTCCCTCCCTTCCTCGCCCCCTCCCTCTCTCCCTCGCCCCCTCCCCCTATCCGACATCGAGTCGTCGTTACGTCACAGCAAGCTGGCCTGTGGGGGTGGGGGAAGCGTACCTCTCATCCAAGGCCCAACCCCTCCTCCTCGTCCTCCGTCCCTCACTCCCCGACCCCACCCCCCACCCCCTACGCATCACCACCGGCCGCTGACGCCCTGAGCCATTACGCACGCCGGGTTGCGGCAAGCTCTCCGCCCTGCGCACGCATGTTCCGCGTACTGGCGGCAGGGCTGTGGATGGGTGGGGGCGGGGAGAGGGGCGTGGGGGGGGCGGGGCATGAGAGAGCCGGGGATCAACCAGGGAGCGCAGGTAGAGGTCGGGGTTGGGGATGTCGTTGTTGTTGTTATTGCCTAGGCTGACCTTCCTGGGTCACTCACGCCACAGCCTCACACCACCCCGGCACCACCCCGGCACCACCACATCACCTCCGTCCTGCCCCCACCACACCCCCCATCCTCTGACACCCTCACACCACCCCGGCACCACCCCGGCACCACCACATCACCTCCGTCCTGCCCCCACCACACCCCCCATCCTCTGACACCCTCACACCACCCCGGCACCACCCCGGCACCACCACATCACCTCCGTCCTGCCCCCACCACACCCCCCATCCTCTGACACCCTCACACCACCCCGGCACCACCCCGGCACCACCACATCACCTCCGTCCTGCCCCCACCACACCCCCCATCTTCTGACACTCTCACACCACCCCGGCACCACCCCGGCACCACCACATCACCTCCGTCCTGCCCCCACCACACCCCCCATCCTCTGACACTCTCACACCACCCCGGCACCACCCCGGCACCACCACATCACCTCCGTCCTGCCCCCACCACACCCCCCATCCTCTGACACCCTCACACCACCCCGGCACCACCCCGGCACCACCACATCACCTCCGTCCTGCCCCCACCACACCCCCATCCTCTGACACCCTCACACCACCCCGGCACCACCCCGGCACCACCACATCACCTCCGTCCTGCCCCCACCACACCCCCCATCCTCTGACACCCTCACACCACCCCGGCACCACCCCGGCACCACCACATCACCTCCGTCCTGCCCCCACCACACCCCCCATCCTCTGACACTCTCACACCACCCCGGCACCACCCCGGCACCACCACATCACCTCCGTCCTGCCCCCACCACACCCCCCATCCTCTGACACCCTCACACCACCCCGGCACCACCCCGGCACCACCACATCACCTCCGTCCTGCCCCCACCACACCCCCCATCCTCTGACACTCTCACACCACCCCGGCACCACCCCGGCACCACCACATCACCTCCGTCCTGCCCCCACCACACCCCCCATCCTCTGACACCCTCACACCACCCCGGCACCACCCCGGCACCACCACATCACCTCCGTCCTGCCCCCACCACACCCCCCATCCTCTGACACCCTCACACCAACCCTGCACCACCACATCACCCTCGTCCTGCCCCCCGACCCCCATCCTCTGACACCCTCACACCACTCCATTTCTGGCGACAACCCACCACACCAGAGCTCACTCCGCCGCCTCTCTCGTAGCCCCCCACCCCACTCCCCACAATCATACCCACCCCCACCCCTTCCTCCGTCCCATCCTTCATTCATGCTCACCATGCGGCTTCCGCCGTATTTCATCATATTGTAACATGGGCTTTGCACAGACATACGTTTTTTTATGTAGATGCTCTGTGCTCCACCGTGGTACTAAATTGTATTGTTTCAGGTTTCGAGGATTAAAGCTCCTCAAACTGTACATGTAATAAATATGTATAGCTTACCGCGTATATTAATGCAAGAATATATTATAAATTCCTGTGTCTAATCTACATTGAAGCCTCCCACGTGTGTTGTTGTCGACTCTTACTTCCTTGTCAATTCTGACTCGAAGGCAGAGGAAAAACACATCTTTCTCATTTTCGTCAAGACTGCTGTTGGGATCAGTGGAAGTTAGCAAGGCCAATAACATACGGCGATCTCAAAACACAAGCAACATTAATAACTTGCCACATATTTACTGTTGCCAAAACAGTTAAATGAGTATGCAATTTATGATATAAGGTAATTTAATTTAATGTCGTATTTGTACTTGGGGAGCGTTCATTTTTACATACACTGTTCACTGTGTCTTCACCACATCTAGTTAAGTTTGCGTATTTCAAACATGAGACTGTGAGTTAAAGACAGCTTAGTGCTAGTGAAAATGTCTTTCCATCAGTTTCTCTGTTTACCATACCTATCGTTACATTTGATGATCACGTTACAATTCGGTTCATATGTTATTTTATTCGTGCAAAAGTATGCATAATTTTATTTTAACTTGGCCAGAAATGACCATAATTTTTTTTTTGTATATTGTTAACTTTCGACCTTTAATTACTGCTGTCTCAACTGGATTGTAGGTGTTCCAATAGTCGAACCCATTTAGTATTACCTACGGGGGAAAGGTGAGAAACGTGGTCGAGTCAGCCACTCGTCCTAATTACAGCGTTCGGCGATTTTTTTTGTATATTGTTAACTTTCGACCTTTAATTACTGCTGTCTCAACTGGATTGTAGGTGTTCCAATAGTCGAACCCATTTAGTATTACCTACGGGGGAAAGGTGAGAAACGTGGTCGAGTCAGCCACTCGTCCTAATTACAGCGTTCGGCGAAGACCCAGCTAGATGGTAGGGATCCGTCAGCTAGGAAACTATGCTACTGGGTGGCCTTAGGACGCCTAGTGTGTATTACTGAGGCAGGCAAGGGGCCGGGAGGGGGTGGGTGGAGGACGTGGGCGGGGTTGAAGACGGGGGGGGGGGCAGTAACTGGGGTCGGGAAGGGCAGGCTATGTGTATGAACGGAGATCCATGTGAAGGGAGAAGAATTGAGTCATTAATTATGGCAGGCAGCTCTCCTGGAGTCCATCCGCCCCCCCCCCCCCCCCCCCCCGGTCTCGCCCCCCTCCCACAAGCTGTCTTTCTCCCGGTCTTTCCCCTTGGCCTGCCACTTTCTCTTTCTCTTTCCCTTTGCCCTCCCCTTTCTCTTTATCTTTCTCCCGCTCTTTCCCTTTGCCCTCCACCTTTCTCTTTCTCTTTCTCCCTCCCTCTTTCCCTTTGCCCTCCGCTTTCTCTTTTTCTGTCTCCCTCCCTCTTTCCCTTTGTCCTCCCCCTTTCACTTTCGCTTTCTCCCTCTCTCTTTCCCTTTGTCCTCATCCTTTCTCTTTCTCTTTCTCCCTCCCTCTTTCCTTTTGCCCTCTCCCTTTCTCTTTCTCTTTCTGTGTTCGCTTTGCTTACTTTTTTTTGACACGGATGCTGGAGGAAGGAAGCTAGAAGCGGACTGATTTCGAGACGAGCACTCCCATGGCTGGGTGCCAAGTCCGAGTCTGTTTCCTGAAAGCGAGAGCTCTCGCTGTGCTGCCTATCGTCGAAGGTGAGGGCAGGCTGGTGCTGAGGGTTTGGGAGGGGTGTTGAGGAGGTGGGGGGGGGGCGGGGCTGGGGTGGAGAGCCAGGCCGGGAGGGCAAGGAAAGCAGGAATGAGGCTGACCGCCAAAAGAGATCCTGTTACAAAACAACTTGTTTTCACCCAAACTGCCCTCGCCTTCATTACAGAGGGGGCGTCACGTTCAAACTGGTCCGTAGGGTCAAGGCCGTATGACTCGCCCGGTCTGAGTAATAGTCACGTTGACATGTGTCATTCGGAAAGCCGCCTTCTTTGGCGATATCATAAGGGCATGGGTGGGGGGGGGATGGGGATTGTGGGGGTGGGAGGGGGGGGGGGCATATGTTGAATGTTGCATAATAATAGACGGAACATTAGATTTAATGTGCTTACAATTTCTTGGAATAACTTTGCATAGAGAAAACGTACTTACCAGATGAGTTAGGCTTCACACGTATAAAAAGCAAACCTCATGTTCGTTCAAATGAAATAATTTGATCCATATTTATCTCTAACTTCGTATTGCCAAAACAAATGGCTTCGTCCCTTTGAAATGTTGCACCCCGATGTTGGCTTACCCCTGGCTTATCCAATGACCAACACTGCGCCCGGCTGTGGTCTTGCCACCTGGGGGTCAAGTCGGTACGCGTATGTATTCCCCGCTCTCAGGTTCAACGAGGGCTTCCGCCAGTCACGGAGGCGCTATTCATCTTGATCAACCTACTGCAGCTCAGAGGTACAATGTTGCTCCGCCAACCAATTTCTCCCTTTTTTCTCCGTTACCATGCGTTTCAGTGATAATTGTGACACTGTTCTTCCAAAATCTACAATGTCGCTGCGATTTAGCGATTAGCCCCTGGCCAATAGCATGTCTCAGTAGTATCTTGCATCCTCTCGTGGCCTTGGGTAGTGTCTGAACATATATGCGATGTTGTCCGGCGCTGTGCGTGTGCGAAACCAACAGGATACTCTACTGCGTCGTTGGCACCGAAAACGATTCTCATCATAGCGACTAAGGCGTTCATCATAGCGACCAAGGCGTTGATCGTAGCAATAAAGGCATTGATCGTAGCAATAAAGGCGTTGATCGTAGCGATAAAGGCGTTGATCGTAGCGATAAAGGCGTTGATGGTAGCGACAAAGGCGTCGATCGTAGTGACAAAGGCGTTGATCGTAGCGACAGAGGCGATCATCGTAGCGACCAAGGCGATCATCGTAGCGACCAAGGCGTTGATCGTAGCGACAAAGGCGTTGATCGTAGTGACAAAGGCGTTGATCGTAGCGATAAAGGCGTTGATCGTAGCGACAAAGGCGCTAGTTGTCGCGGCCACGTCACAATCATGGCGAGCAATACGGTTGCCATTGCGGATTTATCGTAGCAAGTTCCCATCATTATTTATAACTGACAGCGATCGATGAATATCTGATCCTTACCGAATTGCGGAAGCGGCGACATCGTAGCGGCGACATGCTCACCACCATGCACACCAGAGACAGCTTGGCGGCGACCTGCTCACCACCATGCACACCAGAGACAGCTTGGCGGCGACCTGCTCACCACCATGCACACCAGAGACAGCTTGGCGGCAATCTTGTAGTACATATCGGCTTCAGTACTCTAAGTGTGTAAAGTTGGCCTCTGCCACAAGGCCGTTTACACTGCTTCTCATTTCGTGCTTTACAGGTGCAAGATCCAACTGTGTGGGGCCTAGATCCAATACACTCTCGTACATATGGCCACTATACATGCCGAGACGCTTCAATTGACATTGTGACAGGTGATTTGCAAGTGCAATAAAGTCACCGAGGGTTTTACTGTATATGTACGTGGCTTCGTTGATATAGTATCTGGCACGAAAGGTTCGTTGGCTCATATCCCCGCTTGACCTTCTACCTACCGCCTACCCCCCCCCCCCCCCAGCCCCCGCGCCTCCATTCCTATCAGTAAATTAACTCGTACTTGAGATCGCTCGCTCGTGACCTCTTCTTAGACGCTGACCCCAAGCTCCATTAACCCAGAGAGAAAACGCTATCAAAGTCACGTGACTGGGTTTTTCTTTCTGCGCATTACGAGAGAGAGAGTGTGTAGCCTCCGGTCACGCTGAACCTTCCAGAATGGAGAGAAGAGAACGCGCGGCTTCTATTCTTCAAGAGTGGCGTAAATATAGGTCACATGACAGGACCAGAGGTTGTTCATTACAACCTCACTCCACCCTCATCCACCCACCCACCCACTAACCACGGTCCTAGCCCCTGACCAGCCTGCAGAGACACATACCGCCCCCCCCCCCCCCCACCAACACACAAACACACACCCCACACGCGCCTGGCTAATAGCCTTTAAGCCTCGGACAACTTTCCTTGCCCCACACCTCCTCCCACCCTCACCGCCCGCTTTCCCTCCCAGACCCCCAAACCCTCACCGCCCGCTTTCCCTCCCAGACCCCCCACCCTCACCGCCAGCTTTCCCTCCCAGACCCCCCACCCTCACCGCCAGCTTTCCCTTCCAGACTCCCCACCCTCACCGCCGGCTTCCCACCCAGACGCCCTACCCTCACCGCCAGCTTTCCCTCCCAGACCCATTACCCTCATCGCCAGTTTCCCTCCCAGACCCCCCACCTTCACCGACAGCTTTCCCTTCCAGACCCCCTACTCTCACCGCCAGCTCCCCCCCCCCGCCCCGACCCCCCCCCCTCTTACCCTCCCTACCCGCTTTCCCTCCCAGATCCGCTACCCCACCACCCCACACACCGCAGTCCCTGCCATATCCTCACCCCTCACCGGTATAGCATTGCGTGCCCTAGTCCCTGGCTACTTATTATCGTATTCACGTAACCTACTACGCTTCGCGGGGAAGTGGAAAACATGTTTATTGAGCAGACGACATCATTTGTTTTTTGTCCTTTCCAGTAAACGCGCTGAATCAGTTTGTTTGCGCAATAGGCAGTTTCTCTCGACGCTCGCAGACGGTTAAGCAACAACGCGTTCCGTCGATAACAGCCCGGCAGTAAATATTGATAAAACACAGTCATCAGCGTTCTTTACACGTTTATTTCTCACACCGTGACTTCGCCGTTTCTTGAAATATCTTTTTGCTTTCTCGGTAGTGCGATATGCAATGACCACTCATCAACCACTTCCTGTTTTTGGGGGGGGGGGGTGGGGCCGCATTACGAAGACCAGTTCCGTATCAATAATAGTTGTATAGACTTGCACTCCCCCCCCCCACCACCACCACCTCCCTTGAAGTGGGTGTACGTGTCGGGTCAAGACGTATAGTTCATGACACAAACAGGAATAAGACGTTTGCAAACAAACTGTCGCCCAGGCTATGAGGACACTCTGAAGGAGTACTTAAACCAGGAAGGGAATGCGGATCCAACGGCGTGACTTGCGTGACTGCAGGCCAACCGTGACAGGGACTGGTAATTAATTGTATGTCTCTCATCTCCCAGCCAATCGAAACTTACAGTGCTGAACCAATAATAAAGCATAGAGTGGCTTTTAGACGTTCAGAATTTTTATAATCCAGAGAGTTGTATAATATGGGTAAAACGTACTTCTAGTATTAATGGCTGGATTTCTTTGTTTTTGTTTAGTTTTTTTAACGGACCTACGTTCAGATCCGATATTGATGACGAAACACATGGGAATTATATACAGTTTAATAACAACGCCCTAGACCCAAAGGCTACGTAAGTTCGCTCTGTGCCGGGCAAGAAGGTTACCTTAGTTTATGCTACCCCGTGCCAGAATTTCATACTTGACAAAGAACCAGACAACTCTCACTTCCAATAAAGCTTCAATAAGAATTTCGACATGAATAATAAATAATAGAATTATCGATTATCGGCAAAAGTAGTTTGAAAAGGGCCGTTTGAGGAGCACAAAACGTTTTGACGCCAATAATAATACTGTATAAATGACACCGTATTTACTGTCCTCTCACCTAACCTCACTCAATATGTTCTCGTCAAAGTAGCAAACTGTCACGATGTAACGCAAATAATTTTATTTCGAAATGATGATGTCACAAGATTCCCACGATCATGTCAATGGGAAAGAACGTATGTGCGTCGCGTGTTATT
>OZ025260.1:36520829-36762301 GCA_964019135.1 Arenicola marina | reverse complement strand
CCCGACTCTCTAGCGTCGTTATTAAGCGGCCATCGCAACCCCGAAAGAGTGCCGGTCCATATCGCCGTTGATTCATAATGGGAGAGTCGGCACTGAGGGGGGTGCACCTCTTGCGAGCGCTCCAGCGGCCAAACTAAGCGTCCTAGAGCAATTCTGAGGTCGTTTCGATCCACCTAGCTCACATTTGTCTCTCCATTCATGCCAAATCTGGGCTCCCTAGCTGAAATATTGACCGAGTTATGGCCTTGCAAAGTTCAAAACGCCACTTGACACGTACGCTGAATATTGATTGGCCGATTACTCGAAAATCGTTCACTATCCGGAAAATCTGAGCGAGTACTGCGTCACCGCCTCTCCCTGACGAATACTCTCAAACAAACAACGAATCTCTAGACCCGATATTAACAGAGTTACGCGGGAAAATCTGTTTCGTGATCTTGACCTGGCTGTGACCTTGACCTTGGAAGCGTGACCTTGGCCAATATATTTATTCGTGCCCAATTACTGATGTCATGTATCACGCCCGGTGACGTTTGTCTCACTTGTAACCTTCATGGAGAAATTGAGACCATGTTCCCGCCAAAATGCTGCCGTGGCATCATATGTTAAACTTTGGGAATTTTTTACAGAAGAACTATTCGGAGGATTTTCAAAATTGAAACACCGTATACAAGGTACCTGTGAACCCAATACGTGAATTAATTCTGAGCGTCATTAAGTAAAAACTGGGAACGCTATAGCGATTTTGCCGATTTTTTGTCCTATCTACCAATGGGTAAGCGAATTTCGAAAAATTCCTGTGACCTTGACCTTTGACCTACATGGCCCATCTACGAACTTGGCCTGACGATTGCCACTCCGCATCTTTCTGTGAATTTGGAAGTCGATAGGTTAAGGCATTCGAAAGATAATGCGCGAACAGACAAACACATGCTAACCGAACATACCGACATAAGACGAAAATGGAACATTTTCGTCTTAACGAAGTGATAGATGCAGTAAAATCGAAGATTTTAGGTCATAATAATCAGTAGGTCTCATCCTGTTTAACTAATGATGTATGAGCCTGGTATCAGATAGGGGTTGGGGTGGGAATGGTGGTTGACCTTGGGCCTTTATAACAGCATGGTTCAATGTCCTTGTATTGGCAAGGTCAAGGTCACAGCAAGGTCAAGGTCACGAAACAGATTTTCCCGCGTAACCCGGTTAATATCGGGTCTAGAGATTTGCTGTTTGTTCGAGAGTATTCGTCAGGGAGAGACGGTGACGCAGTACTCGCTCAAATTTTTCCGGATACTGAACGATTTTCGAGTAATCGGCCAATCAATATTCAGCGTACGTGTCAAGTGCGTTTTGAACTTTGCGAGGCCATAACTCGGTCCATATTTGAGCTAGGGAGCCCAGATTTGGCATGAGCGGAGAGAAAAATGTGAGCTAGGTGGATCGAAACCACCTCAGAATTGCTCTAGGACGCTTAGTTTGGCCGCTAGAGCGCTCGCAAGAGGTGCACCCCCCTCCATGCCGACGCTCCCATTATGAGTCAACGGCGATATGGACCGGCACTCTTTCGGGGTTGCGATGGCCCCCGTTCGCTTAATGGCGACGCTAGAGAGTCGGGACCGGTTGCAAAAGACGGGCAAACGTCGACTTGGGTATGCAATCCGCCTTCGCTTTTAGCCTATCACGCTTAGTTCCGCCGCTAGGGGGCTCTGTAATTCGGCGATGACGAGTCCGAGAAGAGCGATTAGGGCGTGACCAAGGACACGTAGGAAGTCGGGATTTGAACGTATTCACTATAAACGACGCACCAGAACTGGAAAAATAGCCCGCGTTCAACAGCAGCCGTTAGATGGCGCTCGTCCAGCACATGACGATATTTGGGGTCCAATTTGGGCTAACTTGCGCTTTCAGCCAGCAATTTGGCCTGACTACAGCTTTCAGTGGGCGATATGGTCTCGAACGCCAGGCCGAACAACCAATGAACGAGCGGCCATGGGTCTGAAAATGGTCGAAATAGTCGCCAAACGCCCATTTTCGTCCCTTCTCAAGCTCTGCTCGACCGTCTAGTTAAGACGAAAATCTACGATTTTCGTCTTATGTCGGTGTGTTCGGTTTGTCTGTCTGTGTGTCTGTGTGTCTGTCTGTTTGTCTGTAGACGCATTATCTGTCGAATGCCTAAAGATATCGTTCTCTTCTTTTACCAAAACATTTCGACAGCCAATCGACAGGTCAAGTTCGTGAATGGGCAATATAACTCAAAGGTCAAGGTCACAGGATTTTTTCAAACTTCTCTTAACCATTAAAAGATAGGACCAAAAAGCGAAAAAATCGCTATCACGTTCGCAGTTACCATTTAATCACGCTGCAAATTTCTCGTATTGAGCCCATTAGTACCTTCTATATGGTCTTTCATTTATGCAAATCGCCCAAATAGTTTCCCCGCTAAAAATTCCCAAAGTTTAACATGGGACCCTACGGGAGCATTTTGGGGGGAAAATGGCCTCCCCAATTTCTCCATGAAGGGGACATGTCAGACAAACGACACCTTGGGTGTGACATGACGTTAGTATTTGGGCCAAAGCAATATATTGATCAAGGTCACGCTTCCAAGGTCAAGGTCACAACAAGGTCAAGGTCACGAATCATGTTTTTCTTCGTAGCTCCGTTAATATTGGCACAAAAGAAATGTGGTCTCAGATTTCACCTCACTGTTATAGTTTTTGAGTTATTGGATGATCAATTTGTAACCTATAAAAAATATAAAAAATTGCGGTGACTACATACATGCAGGTAGATTACCTATATGTGGTGGAATATGTACCAATATTACTGACATCATGTGCGCCAAATACCATTCAAATCAGACCAGTGCTTTGCACGCAAAAAAACAAAGACATTTAACATGGCCGATCCCATTATAAAGCTTCGATACGCCAAATGACTCACGGCGCGCGGACATTTCGGCCTATACTCTGTCAGCAATGCATGTACATAGTCGGCACTCGCTATATATATTCCAGTTGCACTTATCCCCAGATTTTCGTCTCCTTCTCAAGCTACGCTTGACGTTCTCGTTCGTTTGTCTGTGTGTGTGTGTGTGTGTGTGTGTGTGTCCGTTCTGTAGGTCGGAAAACGCAACATTTTGATCTGTAACTTTACCCATCGATAGGTAATCGACATATCTCGGTCAAGTTCGTTAGCGGGGTATGTACGTCAAAGGTCAAGGTCACAGGATTTTTTTGTTTGTTCCTTAACCATTGGTAGATAGGACCAAAAATCGGGAAAGTCGCTATAACGTTCACAGTGTTCATTTAATGACGCTGTACATTATGACACGTATTGAGACCCTAGGACCCTACGAGAGTTATTAACTATTAAGAACAGCTGGTCGACCTCTGTCGCCCGGTGACCTGTCAGGACCCCGAAACCACCGAATGCCGCATCTTGACAAAGCGGCACGACTCATTAATCTGCTTTTTATCAAAACAAACAGCGAGGCGTTGGACAATCGCGTGCGGTGCGAGTGTACTGTTGTGTTTGGGGAAGGCCGTGGGGTGGGGAGGGGGGCGGGTCAAGCAGGGGTGGTGGGAGGATTGAGTTGTTTGCTATGAAACTAATGTACATGGTAGGGATGTAGAAACTAGAAATGTAGACTGAATAAATGGGCAGTTTGGTTTCAGATGTCTACCGAGTGAGATCGTTCAACCTGGGGGCGAAACTGACTGAGTGACTTTTACTTTTATTTCCACTTGATAGATTTAAACTGTTTCTCATGGGAACAGTTAGGACGGGGAACAGTTTAACGTCAGATAAATAGAGTGAAAAATCAGTAGATTTTCCGTTAGCAACGGATACTTATTATTATACTCGATAATTATAATAGAATAGAAAATACTGGTAAATTCCATAAAATAATAAGAAAATTAATAGATCCGACAATATTACTTGATTAGCAAGTTTAGTAGGATCAAAATATATCTAGATTTAAGATTATCAATACATTATTGAAAATATCGGTTTAATCCTGTCTGGTATTTATATTTTATGTGATACGTGAGTTTACTTGAACACATAAAACATAAATACCAGACAGGATTAAACTGATTCCTCCACACAGCGTGCCTGTGCTGTCCCGCCCTAGGAGTCTGCTCCAATATCCTTTCTTCCTTGTAATACCTGAATATCTGTTGCAATCGACGCAATCGCTAGTTTCAGCTAGCACGGAGCCAGCAGAGACCTACAGAGCATAATTTGCCGCTGTTTAAGACTTGGATGTCTGGCTGATACCTCCTGATGGCTGGCACATCGCCCTTTCATTTCGGCTGAGTAATGTTAACACAAGAAAGCGCAATAACAAGCAGATATGTTTTATATAGGTTCCAAGCACGAAGCCCTGGCTGGGATGACTTGCTATATGATAAATCACTTCCAACCGAGCACAAAGTCATGGGGTTTTTTGTTGTTTTTTCTTTGACAAAAATCCCATGCGAGCGGTGAAGACTCATGCATGGCAGAAGAAACCAACATTTTCTCTGGTTTACTTCAAGCGATGGCGGCAAGGCTGCCTTTGACTGTTTTTACAGCCATCGCTAGCGGCACCTGGAGCAAAACCGCCGCCTTTCTTTTAGCGATATTCGAGAGACTTGAAGCTGCCATTTTCTATAGGACTACCATAGGATGGAGTCGGATATTTGGGTCGACGGTTCCACAACACATGTCGACGGCTACTGTCTGTGAAACTCCCATCGTGGTGTCCCTTCTTTCTACTGGGAGACGGGGTCGGGTGCGGGGGGAGTGGTGGGGGGGGGGGGAGGGGTGGTGGCACTTAAAAACTCAAAGAAAGACGACGTTGCCCACCGGAGGGGTGGAATAACACTACATAGCTGTTAATACCGTCGTGGCCACCTAAAACATCGCAGTTCCTTCGTGCTAGGCACAAGGTCAGGGGCTCGGTTAGTTTTGCAATTGCGAGAGTTTAAAAGCAAGTTCAAGAACAGACTTGGTGCCAACACGCACGTCCCGTTTCCTCTTGCTTCTTTCTACCAAATGGTCTTTCCAGATCACAGCAGCCAAGACATAAGAAGTATACAAGTAAGCAGAAATCGACCTTTCGCAGATGCAGAAAAAGAAAACATGTCCAAAGGCAAACAAGTCAGCCGACTTGCTCTGAGGATTTTTGCACAATGCAATAGAAAACGCTTGCCGAATCTATGTCTAAGTTCAGGATGTGACTGGTTTAGAAACACTGACTTTCACCTATTTACGGGATGATATAGGTCAATGAGGTCCAAAAAAATGTACCCGCGACAGACCTGATTTGGAGCCGCTGCGGCATTGCCATCGTCACGCTGTATGGGGCGTTGCCTATCAGGCTCAATGTGGCGCAATTGGCGGATGTTCTCTTTCTGTTTCGATGAAAGTGGTTTATAACATGGTCTCAAGTGCTATCTTGTAGACGTTACGCATTCCTGACATTGGTTTAGCTCAGGACATACTTTGTTTCCAAGTCAAAATAAAGGTCACTCATTTGGGAAGTTAGCGTGTGATGTAAGCATCGATAAACAGGGCAAAATTACGTTATTGCACATAATCTGATGTAATAAATGTTACTCATACAGAAATATTTTTTCTTGCAAAACTTAAAATATGTTTTGATTGGAAATGATGTATTTATGTTCTTAGCATGTAAGTACACATATATTGTATGCAATAAAGAACCGGACATGTTGTTAACCCTCTTTTTTGGCCAAATGAGTACATCTCATGTAGGAGAGTGGGGGGTTCTTGTGTACTATATCATCAAAATGTGCACATTACGGCACTTATTTTACCTTTTAACATGACACATCTTTTTTTCATCAAGTTAACATTCACAGTTAGACAATGTGCCCAGAAAGTTTTTCTAAAATATTTCGAGAATCATGATATAAGCGAGAAATTGCTGTATGAGCAGCTTTAAGTATAAACCGAGTCAGTAATTTTCTTTGTGATACGTGGTAAGGCATCCCTACGCCTCTTTGCCGCGTTACTTTAAGGTGAGAAAGTAGATATAGTGCTTACACACAAACGAACTAATGCATAAGTGTACGAAGCGGGTTGGGGGGCTGCTGGTGGTGGGGGGGGGGGTGGGCGAGGGGATAGTGAGCACCCCATCCCCCAACAAGTACTTCGTATTGTAACATGAATTGCTTCATACTTAGTAAAACATCCTTAATCGCTATATAATGCTTCGTAGTATGTAGTATTACACCAGTGGATTTTAAATTACACATTACATCGATATATATACGATATGGGATGAGTATATATCTGTATAACAATCAATACATCAGAAATATAAACGATTACCATACATACATACACTATATATAGATGTGTTGCGCATCAGTCGTGTCAGCCAATCATTGATCAACCAACTCTATTATTTTTCTCCTGCTGTGCATGAGAGGCTACATAACATCTCCACCCCTTCTCTTGCCCCCTCCCCCACCCCACCCCCGCCGCCCCAACCCCTCGCCTCACACCTCTAAATATTGGTTGGACGACACAAGAGTCAGTGGGCTGTAACTACGCGTCTGTTCAGGTACCCTGCGCTCGTAACGTTATTTCTAAGCAACATGCTTTTTCTGCTTTATCATCAGTAGGCTGTGCCGCCGACTGTCTCTTCCTGAAGGTCATTGCACTATAGGTCAAGTATCTGTTGCTTCTGTTTTTTGTTTTTGTTGGCTGCGCGCGCTTCGCAAACATATGAATACAGTACTCAATCTGTGGACGAGTCGATATCTGTGGCACACCTCCGTAGTCTAGCGTGGGACCTTCACGCAATCACACCGTTCCCCACCACTAATATCATTCGCTTTCTTTTCGACTTGCTGTTTAACCCAAGCGTGGCGCACCTGTGTCAGAACCCAAAACGTCCGACAGCCCAAAACGGGCCAGGATCATGACTTCCACACCTATTGTATAATGCACAGCTGGATGCCGATTTTTGTCCAAGCACAACACGATCAGCAAAGAATAAATATGTCCCCAGATTTGTTTCATACCCTTTTAATCTCGCAATAAATATTATTTTAATGGGTAGATCTAGTGACAAGCCCCATAACGAGCACAGTGACCAATGATGTAAAGTACTGCTAACGCCTTTTCCATGCCTTGTTATGAACCGTTCCAATACTGAGGCTCTCACGCTCCTCTCCCCTCCCCATCTTCTCATGAAACCTCAATTTTATTCGTATATCGCAACCTGTGAGCTACAAAACGAGCGTATCGCGGCTTCATATTGGCAGATCGTGTAGGATCGCAACGTCAAATGTAACTGTTAGTTTGTTCTTAGTTATGTGGGACGTTTTGGGCAGTCGGACATTTTGGGCCCCAACACACGTGGTTTAATGCGCATAGTTTAGCGATCCAGTCCTGTGGGCGCCCATTCATTCGGCATGTCGATGGTAGGTATTTAGGCCGTACTGGTCAGGTCAAATATCAGGATGTCGCCACCACCAGGTCAACTTGAATTGGTGTTTTAGGCCGCTTTTGTCCTCACAAGGGCTGAACTGGGCCAAGGACCCTGCCGGGACGGTGAATGGATAAAACATTCCCCAGATTACGTGCTCAGGCCGGGAATCGAACCCAGGACCTATTGATCTACTGCCTAGTGTGTTAACCGCTAAACGAGCTTCAAATACGACAAAACCGTCGTAGACGCACGGGGATATAACTAATTTCGATTTTCATAAAACACGTACTCCAAATGGCCGACCATGATAAGCGGCGAATAATATATAGCGCGCATAGCATGGGGGCGTGTGGGGTGGTGTGGGGGACTAGGCGGCGTAACCAAGCAGCCAGTATATCTACATTGGCCGTGTTGACGGAGCCAAGGCCGGTGACCGCCCACCAAGCTGCCAGTATATCTACATTGGCCGTGCTGACGGAGCCAAGGCCGGTGACCGACCAGGACGTTGACTTCCAAGTGGGTTTGGTCGGCGGCTTCCTTTCGCTAGGATTACCCGGCGGTTACATAACACACCACAAACCGCCCCGCTCCGGGAGACTGAAGTCCACGTGAGCCACTCCCACCACCGCAGTCAAGGGGGCAGCGGGAGGCCAGGGAGTGGGGGAGGGGTCGTTTCTTCTCACCCTTAGCGGACATCAACCTATGCCACCACCACCCAAGGCAAACATCGCTTTTCGCAGACCCCCCCCCCCCCCCACCCCCCTATCGCCCAAGCCTCCTCCCCTCGCTACCCCATCCCCCTTTGGACATTCAAAGCACGCTGAGTGGGTTGTAACGCCCGCGCCCGCAAGACTCGATCGATCTGCAGACTACAACAGCAACTTGTGCAGATGGCAATGACCTCCAAACCCCCAGTCTAGCGTCTCTCTGTACCAAACCCGGTAAAGCAAGGTAACCTATATTATCTCTGTGAGTCCTTGAATAACTTATCTAATAAAAAATAGACAATAAAACCTAAAATAAATAAAATATATAAAAAATAATAAAAATATTAGATCATTAAAAACACAAAATAATTAAAAATATAAATTAATTAAAAATATAAAATAATTACAAATATAAAATAATTAAAAATATAAAATAATTAAACATAAAATAATTAAAAATATAAAATAATTAAAAATATAAAATAATTAAAAATATAAAATAATTAAAAACTAAAATTATTACCAATATAGAATAAATAAAATAAAAGTAATTAAACACATTAAAAATAATTAAAAACAAAAAATAATTAAAAACACAAAACAATAAAAAACACAAAATAATTAAAAATATAAAATAATTACAAATAGAAAAGAATTAAAAATACACATTAATTAAAAAATATAATATAATAAGTGAAAGATTAAAAACAAGAGATATTCAACCATAGGTCGAGGACGAAAATACATAAGTACATTTAGGAGCTGTAATAATGGCGACGTTACGAGTCGTCAGGGCCAATTTTGGCTAAAGGGCCTTATAGGGGCAATTTGGGCTAAATGCTGCCTTCGACAAGCAGTGTGGCACTGTAGGCGGAGCTTAATTGGACATCCAGTTTGAAGCCCAGGCGCTTCTCTTGAAGCAATATTACCGATACTTTCGTATCTTTTATTTATTATGTCTTCGTGACTTCACGAACTTCATTTGACGACCACGACAATATTCGCGATGGCTTCTATTTTGTTAAGTATACCTACTTACAAAATCATGGGTGAACTCATGAACTTGTGGGTGATGGTAGCTATTGCCAAATTAGCTGAACATCAAGCAGACCCAAACTTTCGTAGGGGCACGTTAGCTATGACGTCACTTTTGACGCATACTTATCCCCTGCGCCAAAACAGTTACACACGGCACAAACTGTCCCTGAACACGACCTGCAACGTAAAGCGACCCGAAAGTCGCCATACCTTATGATAGCTGAGTAATAGCTTACGTACGATGTGTGACGTCATGACGTCATAGTGACGTTATGACGTGACGCACGACAACGTCCAAGTGGCAATACGCTAAGGTTTACTGCCACAACTTATTCGATTGAAGAGCTAGGCGATAGAAAGAATAGTCCTTCAGCTTGACGAAATGGCCAAAAGTTGCATTAGTTCATCATTGCGGAGACACGGAGACCTAGGACAAGAACAAAGAACACTGCATGCGAAGTGATATAGCAACTCATTTGTTTCTTTTACTAGTTCTCTGCCAATCGATGGTCCCTACCATTTGGCGTAAAGATCACAGCTCTGGCATGTTTTTCTTAATTTTGACGTTGTTTTTAAGATGGACACAATCTCCATTCACTCATCATTGGTGTCCCCGCAAAGGTGTCGTCCCACTTTGAAGCACTCTAGCGCCATCACTGAGCAATATCCGCCTGATTGAAGTGTAGCAGTTTTCACTCGTCATTCTCCAATTACAAACACATTCTTATTCCGTATTTTAGTCATATCCACATTCTTCATTTTTTATCGCCACCAACCCCTATATTCGCTAGGGGGCAGTCAATATTGTTTATCATTCCTCTCCATTCATTGGTCCATTGTTTCATCTCGCATTTCATTGGTCAATTTCCGCTAGTCTGTTTGCGAGACCAGCCATCCCGCGCAGATTATGTGTTGGGATTGCGCCGGCAACACGTCGGCACTAATGTCTGGTCTTCGACATTACAGCTAATAAAGACCTCCCCGGCAACAAACAAGTGTGTGTGTTTGTCTCTCTCACCCCACGAGCACAATCTGTCACAGAAGCATTAAGTGATCTGTAGATGCTTATTGGCAACTAGTGGGCGAAAAGAATGCAATTTTAGCATTTTTATCTGATTTTTGACGATTTTTCTTTCAATGGCAAGAATCTGTATGTTTATCATTAGGCCAGTGGCTTCGTTGCCATGGAAACAAAAAGTAATACAGATATCGCCGTGTTTTTCTTATAACTTGCTTACAGGTGATATTACCTCACTGTGTGGCGAAGGAGACTGAAATAGCTTGAGTGGAAGTAGGTCATATTCGATCAAGTTCATTTTTCCCCATAGGATCCCATGTTAAACGATTTCGACTATATACCGAAAAGTAATATGGCTATGGAACCATGTTGACAGATTATGACTCAGCTTAGTATTATCCATCCACATCTGCAAGCATTGAGTGATGACTTGAATGGGACACCCGTGGGAGCCTATGCTAACACCCAAAAGCCGTATCTTTCACCATTGGCCAAATTTCAAAAAAATCCTGTGACGTCACTATTTGCTCCAATCGCATGCGATATGCACTGAGGCTACTATGTATCATGTTTAACTAAGAAAAAAATGCCGGTGTCGCTTGATGGAGGCACTTGTGAAATACACGACAAAACATTTTTCCCAGCCTAAAGATACAGCGCTTTAACATGGGAAGTCCCATAGAGAACTGCCGTCGGCCCTGGAACCGGAAGTAAGATAGGAACATATTGTTTTTAGTCTGCAGCTATACGAGGAACTACGTTTCCTACAATATGATGCTACTCACTCATTTTTGGGATTTTTTCCTGATTTTTGACGATATTTTTTAAGTACTAAAGGTGACGTCATCGTGACGTCACGTGACGCATCGGAGAACTCTAAGATTCGACACAACTCATCTAAATTCATATTTCTATGGCATATTAGAACATCATAGCGATAGCTTGATGGCAAATGTGCCCAAAAGCGAGAAAACTGACAAAGGTCATTTAGTGCGTTTTCCGCAAAACGTACGACCTCATTTTACTCGAAATGACTATTACGCATCAAAAAGTGAACAATACCCGAAAACTGCGCCTTAAGGTGTAGCACATTTTACAACTCACCCGGAATCTCTAGCTTTAATATTAACGGAGATATATGCATTCTTAGTTTTTTTTTCAAAAAATCGCTGTGACCTTGACCTTTGACCTTTTGACCTGGGTGACGAGTATGTTCTAGCCCTACCCCGTAGCTATAAGGTACTGAAGACTGCCAACCGATGCATGCAGTTGTTAGGCCATAAGAAGACTTCCCGTTTTTGCGTGAAACAGACATACATATATAGAAACAGACAAACAAACACGACCAACCGACATATGACGAAAATTGAAAATTTTCGTCTTAATAAAATGTAATCTCTCACTCCAACTAATGATGGTCACTGAGGGCCATGTGCGATCTCTCACTGCAACCAATGATGGTCACTGAGGGCCATGTGCGATCTCTCACTGCAACCAATGATGGTCACTGAGGGCCATGTGGGATCTCTCACTCCAATCAATGATGGTCACTGAGAGTCATGCCCCGAGAGAAATTACCGATGTCTGGTCCAGGGATTGAGAGAGAAAAGGCGAAAAAATAAGTCATTTGGAGCAGCGCATATGTTCGCCATCCCAGTGAGCACGTTCGCCACAGACCAGGTCGCCCTTCAGCTGACCTCCCTCCACCACAAGGACGAAGTGCCATCCACCACTTCGTTCAAAACCTTGACATGGCATAACCAGAAAGCAGGCAGAAAAATTTGGCGATGATAATTTTTTCTTCTCTCCTTCTTGATTTATACCAATCGTGACCTCTCTCAGCGAGAGCATTTTGGATAGGACCATACATAATTCTTCTTTTATATTTTGTTTTGTTTTGCGTCCGGTAATGCTTATAGCATTGGAGTTTTTCACTGGGCGATAATACAAGTGGGGTTTGTTATCGCTTATCTGGCAGAAAGCAGATCAGTCATTGCCAGGTAGCAGGTCTCCGATCTGGGGCAGTATAGTGCGATACGTAATAACGACAAAGGTTGCAAGTCAAGGGGAAAAAATCAGATAACACGGCGAAAACACTGAATACATATATAGCCTTTCACTCCAAAGCGTTCACATTTTTACTTATGCGATTCTCTGTTACTACAGTGGCACTGACGCTTTTTTCACCAAGGGTCTAATTTGAAGACAAAACAGGATAAGATATTGCCCAAGTTACTTTAGTCGCCATTTGGTTGGCAATAGCATAACATGTTATTATTCCAACTTAGTATGAATCAATTAATTCGCGGAATTTCTCGCTTTCATTTGTTAATTTGTTAATTTAATTAACCTCTATCTGCCAAATATGTCGCGAGAACCATATATATTATGACATATATCTACAAATAGCCGTAAGTTTTAACTTTAATTATTTTTTCTGTGACGGTAGAAGACTGTATCGCTATCGAATAAGTTGTTATCCTATTTGTTTTGCGGTTATTTACCTGCATTTCAATGCAATGCATTTGGTGGCGACTAAGAGAGCAGCTGTTTTGCTGGCCAGCGAGGGGATCAGGCTGTGTTGCTGCCGAGCAACAAACCGCAAATAGTCACCAAGCAATCTGTTTTGGTCGAGAGATAACGCGCGTGGGGCCACTCCGCGGGCCATACGTCTGCCTCAAGAAGAGTCAATTGGCCTTCTTTGTAACAACCAAATCTAAATACATTGAAAAAAAGAGGGAAAAAATAAGCAAGGGGGTCAAGAGCAAGAGTGATATAGAGACAGTCAACAGTAATCTCGGGCACACATACCACGCCATCCGCTAACAGTAACGAGGCTCCGACCCACAAAATGCCTATTTATGCAGATTTGTTTTTTTCCTGTGGCATAAACAACATCGCAGCGCCGACTGAAGGGTCATGTTGTTTAGGGACGTGTGGTTCTTTAAAACAAGTGAGCATAAAAAGTTGTTTGCTTGCACATTATGCGCCATTTTCTAGTCTAACTAGAACTGGAGTCTAGCGTCACGAACACACGACTTCTTTTCTTCAGGCCACTGAAGGAACTTCTCCTACCTTTTTAAAGGGTTATGTTGAATCGCGTCCTGTTCGTTATAGTATTGTCTTCACGCTCAATAAATAGGGATTGTACAAATGCCAAAGTACATAATCAACATGTACAGATACCTTCGGTTAAGTAAAATAGAAATAACGGCATGTCATAAGATACAAAGCCTAAGAGACGATACATAAGGGGAACGATTTTGTATTGAACTCTTATAGACTGTCATACAAAATGTCCTACAAGCAGTCCTACAAGCAGTCCTACAAACTGCCATAAAATGTCCCACGCACTCACAAACAAATCGTCTTACAAAACGACCTACAACTGACCTATAGATGGCTCTATCCCATTCCGTCACGCCAGCATCGACGTTACCCGCGCTCCTGATTACCTCTTGCCCTGCAACTGTAACAGATCGCGGGGGGGGGGGGGGAGGGGGAGGCTAGCTTGCCGCGTGGCTTAGTGCACGGGTACCGAGAACGACTTTTCTCCGCTTTTCCTGTTATGTAATAACCTGATGACGTCAAGTCTCGCCCCCTATCTTCTTCAGTCCACGCCCCTACTGCCCCGCTCCCGCCTCAAGGGTAATAGCTGGAACGGTGTGTGGCCTTGCCCCCACAGTCCGTGCTGGTATAGAAAAATGCATTGACGTCGCTAAAACTGCCGAACTTTGGCACACATTAATTTTCTCTCTCGCCCTTGCTGTGGAGTCGTTATTATTTTTTGCATTGCGCCTTTTCCCTTTTTTTTGCTCCATTTTCCGAACACATCTGTGTAAAGAAGAAACATAAAAAACGACGCCCTTAATACTTGCTCCCTGTCCCGCGCGGGGCCCTCGTACCTGAGGAGCGACCTTAAGTCTAGGCTCCAAGTTTTTCGCCATAAATGACATAAGTAGGGGGTAAAAAGTTGACACTCTTCTTGACAGCGTTCTCCCCTAGCCTACACTCACTTCGTCGTATTCGAGTCAGTAATTTTTTTGCCCCGGTCGCGGCGCCGTTTGTTGGTTCTTGCCTCGGTCGCAGTGCGCCGGGTCCAAACTTAGCGGCCAGTTGAGAGACGAGCGCGGAAGACCATTGCCGCCGAGGCTACCGGGCTCCACGTTTTGCCCCCGGGTCGCGCGGTGTAAATGTCTGCACTGCTAGGCCAATTGGTAATCTGCACGCACATAAAGTCGGCAGGTTTTTAATCCCTGATTCTGAGCTAAAAGATATTTTGTTCCGCAATTCTACCTGGGATGACGTCATTTGCAATATACAAATGACTTGTACAACTAAAACAACTTTCATAAGTAAATTTCTCCTAAATAGACAAAAAAAAAGAGAAATAAAGAGGACATGATGGTGTATATATACAACGACTGTGGCACATGTTGCAGTACACCGTTGTGCACACAAGGGCTAAACTGTGTCAAGGAGCCTCCCGGAACGACGAAGAATAAATGAATAAAACCTGCTGCCAGATTATAAGTGCCCACCCAGCAAACACGGAACATTCGCGTAATACTCGCTCAATGTTATATCCCTGATATGTTACGGACGAACATTCCCGTAATATTCGCGGAATGTTATTTCCGTGATATGTTACGGACGAACATTCCCGTAATATTCGCGGAATGTTATTTTCGTGTTATGTTACGGACGAACATTCCCGTAATATTCGCGGAATGTTATTTTCGTGTTATGTTACGGAAGAACATTCCCGTAATATTCGCGGAATGTTATTTTCGTGTTATGTTACGGAAGAACATTCCCGTAATATTTGCGGAATGTTATTTCCGTGTTTTGTTACCAAAAAACATTCCCTGAATATCAAGAAAACGTTCCTGAAAATACATTCCCGGAATGTTTTTTGGTAATATTCCCGTGACATTGGCGGAATATTCGAAGAATATTATTTTGTTACCTAGGCATGCCCTGACGTGCAATGACCCTTCAGGGATTCCGTAATGCATGACCTGTACATGTGGTGAAGGGCTTCGCCGGGGAGAGAGGGAGGGAGGGAGGGAGAGAGGGAGAGAGGGAGAGAGGGAGGGAGGGAGGGAGGGGAGGAGGGCTGCGGGTCTATGTATGTGGAGGCTGGGGGTTCGGGGTTTGTGATTAGGGGTTTGGGGTTTTGCGATTGAGGTTGGGGATTGAAAGTTGGAGGTTGGGTGTGGGGGGTTGCGGGTTTCGGGTTGGGGGTTTCGGAGTGGGGGTTGGGGGGTCAGGGGTTGTATGCAATAAGAAGGACGTAACGATAAAATGCTCAAAGAGTAGGTGTTATTCTGATGATGCAGAGCGAGTGGTATACTTTATGAATCGCTGTCTGTGCTAACATAAACAGGAAAACCTTGGTTACGGGGTATTTATTGTACAGCTAATAATGTTGCCGGGTTACGAGGTGCTCGACCGTTGATGCATACCGCACCGCCCCTTGCGGCGTCTCAGACAACCACGCCTTTGCCTCAGCCTCCAGGCCAGCGTGCCCACCACCGTGTAGTCATCTGGCTCACAGACCAGATACTTGGGTGCGGGGGGTGCGGGGGGGGGGGGGGGGCATCGAGGTTGCCATATAGCCTCGTGATGTCATTGGTTGTTTATTTGTTAAATATTTGTTAAAACATTGTTATGACGTCATTCTTTTGTCACAAGTGTTGATTCTTATCTACGAATCAACACTTTTATGAGTCGACTTAGTTCCATCCGAGGATGGGCGTCAAATGTTGCTCACTTACTACATGAGTAGAAAAGTACAGCTTCTTCGTCACCAAGGTGTATCCTCGGCAAATAGCCACGCCCCCTCCTCCCCCCCCCCCCCAACGGCACATAGATCATCGGCTTGAAATCAGACCCTGTAAGCAGCATGACGCACCAAATTATTTAATTTAAACCACGAACAATGTTATTTCAGAGAGAGTTGGTCCATATGTTATCTGTCATTGACTATGGTCGCTCTGTGTCTCCTTTCCGCGCAGTGGAAATCCCACACATGGGGATGGGTGGAGATGGGGGTGGCAATGAAAAGTGTAACAGATTTTGTCCAGCGCGTATCAAGGGTATAGCCTGCGTACACCCATGGTCCATTCGGTGTACATCATATGTATCCAGTGTATATATCCAGGATGTATCTAGCATGTATCCAGGGTGTATCCGGCATGCATCCATGATATATCCAGGATGTATGGTATGGTGCTATACGAATAACCTTGTTGCGGTTTTCCAGCATATGCTGATGTATGATGTATCCTCCGTGTATCGAACCGACATAACATATTCTCCCATGAATCCGGATAACCCACTCCAGTAACATAAGAAAAGAAATGACAGACAAGCGCAATTATCGGTCATATATCTTCACTGATTCGGGGTTGTATATATCCGGGGATGTTTAGCTGCACTCCTGTTGCCGGCCTTTTCACAAAGAAAGACCACAGTAGTGTCATGCGATCATTCGCAATAACGAGTCAATGTCGTCTCAAGGTGATATGTATTAAAGAAATGTTAGAGCTCAAAAAATGTCTTATATTTGTAGTAAACGTTAGGCGTGAGTAATATGTGAGCTATGCTGAACCAATGTTTCGCCTCTGCATGGAACAACGACCGGAAAAAGAAACTCATATGGGGGACTTGATGGCACTATTATGACTCAGACATGTGAACTGATGGAAAGTATAAAATAGACCGATGCACACTCCGACACTAAGCCACTCCCACTCTTGAGTCCATTTTCTTCAGTCGTGAGTATGAAATTGACAATCATAGCTGATGATAGGTACAGGTGAGCAGTACTCCTCTCTGAAACTTGTTTGTCCGACATAACGTCAGTGGGAGACCTTTTTTCATCACGTGAGTGGATAAAAGCAAGGGACGTCAGTGAATGACTAACGCCTGGATCGGTAAATAGGTCCAATAAGTGACATGTTTTAAGTAAGATAAAACACTCGAAAGTTGTTTATTTCGTTGTTCCGACGAACAACGAATCAACACTTTCTCGTGCTTTCTCCTTACCTTTTAATTACTGATCCCCCCACCCACAACCGGGTCTGCTTGTGTATAACATGTACCCATTTACGGCCATTACTTTGAGTGAAGCAGTTACACAAGCTCACAAGGACATTACAAAGACATGATGTAATGTATGGTAAGCCATTTGTGTCCCAAATCGTTGTTAGCTCACTTACAGAGGTTAAACCGTCACATTCACTATGGCGATGAACGAACAGCCTTTTTAGATCGGGTCGACACACTAAAGACCACGTTCCTTTACGGTCCACATTACGGTCCACATTACGGTCCACATTATGGTCCACATTACGGTCCACATTACGGTCCACAATACGGTCCACAATACGGTCCACATTACGGTCCCCATTACGGTCCCCATTACGGTCCACATTACGGTCCCCATTACGGTCCACATTACGGTCCACATTACGGTCCACAATACGGTCCACATTACGGTCCCCATTACGGTCCACATTATGGTCCACATTACGGTCCACATTATGGTCCACATTACGGTCCACAATACGGTCCATATTACGGTCCACATTACGGTCCACATTACGGTCCACATTATGGTCCACATTACGGTCCACATTATGGTCCACATTACGGTCCACATTACGGTCCACATTACGGTCCACATTACGGTCCACATTACGGTCCACAATACGGTCCATATTACGGTCCACATTACGGTCCACATTACGGTCCCCATTACGGTCCACATTACGGTCCACATTACGGTCCACAATACGGTCCATATTACGGTCCACATTACGGTCCCCATTACGGTCCACATTACGGTCCACATTACGGTCCACATTACGGTCCACATTACGGTCCACATTACGGTCCACATTACGGTCCACATTATGGTCCACATTACGGTCCACATTACGGTCCACATTACGGTCCACATTACGGTCCACATTACGGTCCACATTACGGTCCACATTATGGTCCACATTACGGTCCACATTACGGTCCCCATTACGGTCCACAATACGGTCCACATTACGGTCCACATTACGGTCCCCATTACGGTCCACAATACGGTCCATATTACGGTTCACATTACGGTCCCCATTACGGTCCACATTACGGTCCACTATAGGTCCCCATTACGGTCCACAATAAGGTCCACATTACGGTCCACATTACGGTCCATATTACGGACCACATTACGGTCCACATTACGGTCCACATTACGGTCAACACATTACGGTTCACATTACGGTCCACATTACGGTCCACAATACGATCCACATTACGGTCCACATTACGGTCCACATTACGGTCAACATTACGGTCCACATTACGGTCCACAATACGGTCCACATTATGGTCCACATTACGGTCCACATTACGGTCCACAATACGATCCACATTACGGTCCACAATACGATCCACATTACGGTCCACATTACGGTCCACATTATGGTCCACATTATGGTCCACATTACGGTCCACATTACGGTCCCCATTATGGTCCATATTACGGTCCACATTATGGTCCACATTATGGTCCACATTATGGTCCACATTATGGTCCACATTATGGTCCACATTACGGTCCACATTACGGTCCATATTACGGTCCACATTACGGTCCACATTACGGTCAACATTACGGTCCACATTACGGTCCACAATACGGTCCACATTATGGTCCACATTACGGTCCACATTACGGTCCACAATACGATCCACATTACGGTCCACATTACGGTCCACATTACGGTCCACAGTACGGTCCACATTATGGTCCACATTACGGTCCACATTACGGTCCCCATTACGGTCCACAATACGGTCCACATTACGGTCCACATTACGGTCCCCATTACGGTCCACAATACGGTCCATATTACGGTTCACATTACGGTCCCCATTACGGTCCACATTACGGTCCACTATAGGTCCCCATTACGGTCCACAATAAGGTCCACATTACGGTCCACATTACGGTCCATATTACGGACCACATTACGGTCCACATTACGGTCCACATTACGGTCAACACATTACGGTTCACATTACGGTCCACATTACGGTCCCCATTACGGTCCACAATACGGTCCACATTACGGTTCACATTACGGTACACAATACGGTCCATATTACGGTCCACAATACGATCCACATTACGGTCCACATTACGGTCCACATTACGGTCCACAATACGGTCCACATTATGGTCCACATTACGGTCCACATTACGGTCCCCATTACGGTCCACAATACGGTCCACATTACGGTCCACGTTACGGTCCCCATTACGGTCCACAATACGGTCCATATTACGGTTCACATTACGGTCCCCATTACGGTCCACATTACGGTCCACTATAGGTCCCCATTACGGTCCACAATAAGGTCCACATTACGGTCCACATTACGGTCCATATTACGGACCACATTACGGTCCACATTACGGTCCACATTACGGTCCACATTACGGTTCACATTACGGTCCACATTACGGTCCCCATTACGGTCCACAATACGGTCCACATTACGGTTCACATTACGGTACACAATACGGTCCATATTACGGTCCACAATACGGTCCACATTACGGTTCACATTACGGTCCACATTACGGTCCACATTACGGTCAACACATTACGGTCCCCATTACGGTCCACATTACGGTTCACATTACGGTCCACATTACGGTCCACATTACGGTCAACACATTACGATCCACATTACGGTCCACATTACGGTCCACATTACGGTCCACATTACGGTCCACATTACGGTCCACATTACGGTCCCCATTACGGTCCATATTACGGACCACATTACGGTTCACATTACGGTCCACATTACGGTCCCCATTACGGTCCACAATACGGTCCACATTACGGTTCACATTACGGTACACAATACGGTCCACATTACGGTCCACAATACGATCCACATTACGGTCCACATTACGGTCCACATTACGGTCCACAATACGGTCCACATTATGGTCCACATTACGGTCCACATTACGGTCCCCATTACGGTCCACAATACGGTCCACATTACGGTCCACATTACGGTCCCCATTACGGTCCACAATACGGTCCATATTACGGTTCACATTACGGTCCCCATTACGGTCCACATTACGGTCCACTATAGGTCCCCATTACGGTCCACAATAAGGTCCACATTACGGTCCACATTACGGTCCATATTACGGACCACATTACGGTCCACATTACGGTCCACATTACGGTCAACACATTACGGTTCACATTACGGTCCACATTACGGTCCCCATTACGGTCCACAATACGGTCCACATTACGGTTCACATTACGGTACACAATACGGTCCATATTACGGTCCACAATACGGTCCACATTACGGTTCACATTACGGTCAACACATTACGGTCCACATTACGGTCAACACATTACGGTCCACATTACGGTCCACATTACGGTCCACATTACGGTCCCCATTACGGTCCCCATTACGGTCCACAATACGGTTCACATTACGGTCCACAATACGGTCCATATTACGGTCCACAATACGGTCCCCATTACGGTTCACATTACGGTCCACTATAGGTCCCCATTACGGTCCACAGTAAGGCCCACAATAAGGTCCACATTAGCTACAGGTACATTTCTTAATCCTGACAGATCGACTCGCTCCACTGAGCTACGTCTCACCAGCTCACACACTATCTGACTTTGGCGCAAGTGCCCCAGGCAAGCCCGCTTCTCTAGGGGCACAACGGTAGCAATGTTAAAATCCTTCGACGTTAGTAGGGAATCGACTGTAGCTTTTATCATAATGTGTGCGCGTACAATCATAGTGTTTATGTATTCTATATACCTTGTTCCATCTCCTGACATCAAGAAAGTGTGTCAACACTTAGTTGTTTGTGTAATATATTCGCGAATAAATGTTGGAGCACAAGTCTTTTCCCGACCAACCACCATGCGTATGCAGCGCCATCTGGCGAGTCCCGTCACCATTTGAACCATTTGCAGCCTGGCTCCTAAACTTTGTAACCGTGAATTACCTGTAGCAGAGGGCGCTGCTGTTGTCCTTAAGTTCAAAATGTGCGACTGAAAACGCCCTCTAGCGGAGAGTCATATGCTAACGAAGCAGGGAACCCAGTGGTATTCACATTTATTCGCGAATATATTACACAAACAACTAAGTTTTGACACACTTTCTTGATGTCAGAAGATAGAACAAGGTATATAGAATACATAAACACTATGATTGTACGCGCACACATTATGATAAAAGCTACAGTCGATTCCCTACTAACGTCGAAGGATTTTAACATTGTTACCGTTGTGCCCCTAGAGAAGCGGGCTTGCCTGATGGCACTTGCGCTAACATCAGACTTAGCTCAGTCGACAGAGCCAAGTCCTTGGCTGGCGGGATTTCGTCAGTACTTTCAAGACAACAAAATCGGTTTGCTTCACCGGCGAATGTTCGCGGTGAAATATAAACGCCTATATTTCTTTCCACACTGCAAACAGGACATTTCCAGTAACCAAATGACCACAATTTGCATACCACAGTCTGACTAGGGCAACATATCGAAAAGATTTTGATAAAAATGAGGCTTCAATATTCATGGGTGTTATACCCGCATTCCAGAAGAAGTATCGCTTTCGGTATTTGGAACAATGCTTTACCCGCCTCATTTCCCGTTTAGCGTCCGAACGTGAACTTGATCAGTGACCCTGGTTCATTTCGCACCGTATCGCGAGTGTTGTCGAGCGTTCGCTGTTGCTCGCCCTGCTGCATGGCGGAATGCACCCGGCAATGTGATAACACCTTAGGCGGGTCTTTCACTTTAAAGCGAACCAGTCTTAAGCTTCCGTATTATACAGCGCGCTGTGCACTTGATACAATAGTCGATTTCACGGGTCCTGACATGGAAACGAGACGGTCAAGCAAAGCTTGAGAAGGAAGACGAAAATTGGGGTTATGGGACCAATTCGACTATGTTAAGGGCCATTTCATGACGTTGGCATGGCACGCCGTCAGTCATTTGGCGTATCGAGGCTTTATAATGGGCTTGGCCATGTTAAAGTGTGATTATTTGCCAGCGTCGAAACTACTGGTTCGATTTCGATGGCATTTGGCATATATGATGTCAGTAATATGGGTACATATTGCACCATGTATGAGTCATCTACCTGCATTTATGTAGTCACAGCGATTTTTTTGCACTTTCGTCAATGTCAAAAGTGATCATCCAATAACTCGAAAACTATATATGTGAGATGAAATCTGAGAGCACATTACTTTTGCGCATCTCTCTGAAAAATACTCTGAAACAAATCGCGAATCTCTAGACCAAATATTAACGAAGTTACGCGGAAAAACATGTTTCGTAACCTTGACCTTAATGTGAAATTGACCTTGAAAGCGTGACCTTGGTCAATATAATACTTTGCGCCCAAATACTAATGTTATATCTCACGCAAGGTGGCGTTTGTGTGACATGTCCCCTTCATGGAGAAATTAAGGAGGCCTGATTCCCGCCAAAATGCTCCCATAGGGTCCCATGTTAAACTTTGGGAATTTTTGGCAGAAGAACTATGCGGACGATTTTCAAAATTGAAACACTGTATACAAGGTACCTATGAGCCCAATACGTCAATTAATTGTGAGCGTCATTAAGTAGAAACTGGGAACGCTATAGCGACTTCGGCGATTTTTGGTCCTATCCTTTCAATGGTTAAGGGAATTTCGAAAAATTCCTGTGACCTTGACCTTTGGCCTACATGGCCCATCCAGGAAGTTTGCCTGACGGTAGGCCGTGGCATTGTCTGTGCAGAACGAGGAGTCGATATCTCAAACTTTATAAAAAAAAAATTAAAAAAAAAAAAAATTTAAGTGCCCGTAGCGCGAAAACTTTTCATCCTACGTCAAATCTGATGTCAGCAAGGAGAAAGATTTTGAGGAGCTGAATATTTTGACACTAATTGCGGCTCTCTATTTACTATCTAATTGCAATATTAAGAGAGCTAGAGCGGAAAATGTGTTTTGAACGTATGACGTCATCGTGACGTTGACCTTCGAGTTTTATTGCCCATCTACGAACTTAGCCTGACGATTGCCTTTCCGCATCTTTCTGTAAATTTGGAAGTCGATATCTTAGGGCATTCGAAAGATAATGCGCAAACAGACAAACAGACAGACACACAGACAGACAGACAGACCTAGACGGTCAAGCAGAGCTTGAGAAGGAAGACGAAAATTTGGGTTATGGGACCAATTCGACTATGTTAAGACCCATTTCATGACGTTGGCACGGCACGCCGTCAGTCATTTGGCGAATCGAAGCTTTATAATGGGCTTGGCCATGTTAAAGAGTGATTATTTGTTAGCGTCCAAACTACTGCTTTGATTTTGATGCCAGTTGGCAAATATGATGCCAGTAATATGGGTACATATTCCACTACATATGAGTCATCTACCTGCATTAATGTAGTCACAGCGATTTTTTTTGCACTTGCGGCAATGTCAAAATTGAGCATCCAATAACTTAAAAACTATGAATGTGAGGTGAAATCTGAGAGCACATTACTTTTGCGCATCTTTCTGAAGAATACTCTGAAACAAACCGCGAATCTGTAGACCAAATATTAACGAAGTTACGCGGAAAAACATGTTTCGTAACCTTGACCTTAATGTGACATTGACCTTGAGAGCGTGACATTGGTCAATATAATACTTTACGCCCAAATACTTATGTCATATCTCACGCAAGGTGGCGTTTGTGTGACATGTCCCCTTCATGGAGAAATTGAGGAGGCCTGGTTCCCGCCAAAATGGTCCCATAGGGTCCCATGTTAAACTTTGGGAATTTTTAGCAGGAAAACTATTCGGGCGATTTGCACAAAAGAAAGACGGTATAGAAGGTACTAATGTACCCAATACGTGAAATAATTTGCAGCGTGATTAAATGGAAACTACGGACGTTATAGCAATTTTCCCGTTTTTTGGTCCTATCTATCAATGGTTAAGCGAATTTCGAAAAATTCCTGTGACCTTGACCTTTGACCTACACGGCCCATCTACGAACTTGGCCTGACGGTGGGTCGTAGCATTGTCTGTGCAGAATGAGGAGTTGATATCTCAAACTTTATAAAAAAAAATAAAAAATCCAAAATTTTTAATTTTCAACTGCCTGTGGCGCGAAAACTTTTCATTCTACGTCAAATCTGATGCCAGTAAGAAAGATTTTGAGGAGCTGAGTATTTTGACACTAATTGCGGCTCTGTAGCTGCAATGTTAAGAGAGCTAGAGCGAAAAATGTGGTTTGGACGTATGACGTCATGGTGACGTTGACCTTTGAGTTATATTGCCCATCTACGAACTTGATCTGTCGATGGACTGTCGAAATCTTTTAGTAAAAGAAGAGAACGATATCTTTAGGCACTCGAGAGATAATGCTCCGACAGACAAACAGACAGACACACAGACAGACAGACAGACAGACCGAGACGTTCAAGCAGAGCTTGAGAAGGAAGACGAAAATTGGGGTTATGGGACCAATTCGACTATGTTAAGACCCATCGCCGCTCGCTCATTGGTTGTTCAGCCTGGCGTTCGAGACCATATCGCCCCCGGGATAGCTGTAGTACTGAGGCCAAATTGCTGGCTGAAAGCGCAAATGAGCCCAAAATGGACCCCAAGTATCGTGATGTACTGGACGAGCGCCATCAAACGGCTGCTGTTGAACGCGGGCTATTTTTCCAGGTCGAGGCCGTTTAGAGTGAATACGTTCAAATCACGACTTTCTACGCGTCCTTGGTCGCGCCCTAATCGCTGTTCTCGGACTCGTCATCGGTGAATTACGGAGCCCCCTGGCGGCGGAACTAAGCTAAAAGCGAAGGCGGATTGCATACCCAAGTCGACGTTTGCCCGTCTTTTGCAACCGGTTCCGACTCCCTAGCGTCGCTATTAAGCGAACGGCGGCCATCGCAACCCCGAAAGAGTGCCGGTCCATATCGCCGTTGACTCATAATGGGAGAGTCGGCATGGAGGGGGGTGCACCTCTTGCGAGCGCTCTAGCGGCCAAACTAAGCGTCCTAGAGCATTCTGAGGTGGTTTCGATCAGCCTAGCTCACATTTTTCTCTCCGTTCATGCCAAATCTGGGCTTCCTAGCTCAAATATTGACCGAGTTATGGCCTCGCAAAGTTCAAAACGCCACTTGACACGTACGCTGAATATTGATTGGCCGATTACTCGAAAATCGTTCAGTATCCGGAAACCTGAGCGAGTACTGCGTCACCGCCTCTCCCTGATGAATACTCTCAGACAAACAGCAAAACTCTAGGCCCGATATTAACGGAGTTACGCGGGAAAATCTGTTTCGTGACCTTGACCTTGCTGTGACCTTGATCTTTGAAGCGTGACCTTGACCAATATAGTTATTCGTGCCCAATTACTGATGTTATCTATTGGGCCAGGTCGCGTTTGTCTCACTTGTAACCTTCACGGAGAAATTGAGACCATGTTCCCGCCAAAATGCTGCCGTAGGATCCCATGTTAAATTTTGGGATTTTTTTGCAGAAGAACTATTCGGACGATTTTCAAAATTGCAACATTGTATACAAGGTACTTACGAGCCCAATACGTGAAATTATTTTGAGCGTCATTAAGCAAAAACTCGGAACCCTATAGCGATTTTGCCGATTTTTGGTCCTATCTATCAATGGTTAAGCGAATTTCGAAAAATTCCTGTGACCTTGACCTTTGACCTACATGGCCCATCTACTAAATTAGCCTGACGGTAGGCCGTGGCATTGTCTATGCAGAACGAGGAGTCGATATCTCAAACTTTATAAAAAAAGAAAAAAAATCCAAAATCTCTAATTTCCAAGTGCCCGTAGCGCGAAAACTTTTCATCGTACGTCAAATCTGATGTCAGTCACGAGAAAGATTTTGAGGAGCTGAGTATTTTGATACTAATTGCGGCTCTCTAGCTGCAATATTAAGACAGCTAGAGCGAAAAATGTGTTTTGGACGTATGACGTCATCGTGACGTTGACCTTTGAGTTATATTGTCCATCTACGAACTTGACCTGTCGATAGGCTGTCGGAATGTTTTGGTAAAAGAAGAGAACGATATCTTCAGGCACTCGAGAGATAATGCTCCGACAGACAAACAGACAGACACACAGACAGACCTAGAATTTGTCAAGCATAGCTTGAGAGGAAAGACGAAAATCGGGGGATAGGTGCAACTGACCATGAGCCGATAACTATGAAAGATCACAGATAAAGGGGCCGCATTCATAATCCCGCTTATAACATAGCTGGAAGATAGCGAGAATATATGAATCTCCAAAAAGTCTCTAAAGAATACTCTGAAACAAACGGCGGATATATACCCAATATTACCCAATGTGGACCTGTTTCGTTGTGGTGCGAGATATAAAGATCGAGACGGGCGGATGTTGTGCTTCGGTCGAGCCTATGGAAGACCGGGGCAGGATTTCGTATGAAATATGACTGATCGAGCGGGTTTGGGGACTTCCGAAGCAGTAGCATATACGTACAACGCGGCACTTTGGCGTAGTGGATAAGGCGTTCGACAGTGGGCATGAAGGTTGGGTGTTCAAACCCAACTGGGTACCTATTATTAATATTTTTTCGTTTTTATGCTGGAAACACATTTCGGTTGATGAAACATTCGGCCTGCTGGCGTCTCTTTTTGACAATAAAATTGCAAAGGGCTAGCGACAACATTGGGGGATAGGCCGAAACGTCATTGCGTACTCACGCGTCATATCTTTATAATGGGATTGGCCATGTTAATGTTGGATTTTTTTTTTGCGTCCAAACTGCTGGTTCGATTTCGTTGGAATTTAGCACACATGATATTAGTAATATTGGTACATATTGCACCACATATAGGTAATTTTTATTAGGTTGCAATTTGATGATCCAATAATTCCAAAACTATAAATGTGAGGTGAAATCTGAGGGCACATTACTTTGCGCCTGTCTCTGAAGAATATTCTGAAACAAACCGTGGATATGTAGACCCAATATTAACGGAGTTACGCGCGAAAACATGTTTCGTGACCTTGAACTTGACCTTGCCGTGACCTTGACATTGCCGTGACCTTGACCTTGGAAGCGTAACCTTGATCAATATAGTACTTTCCGCCCAAATACTACTGTCATGTTTCACGCAAGGTGTTGTTTGTCTGAGATGTCCCCTTCATGGAGAAATTGGGGAGGTCATTTTCCCGCCAAAATGCTCCCGTAGGGTCCCATGTTAAACTTTGGGAATTTTTAGCGGGAAAACTATGCGTGATAGGCAAAATGTGAAGGCGGTTTCCATATCCAAGTCGACGTTTGCCCGTCGTTTGCAACTAATCCCGACTCTCCAGCGTCGCTATTAAGCGAACGGCGGCCATCGCAACCCCGAAAGAGTGCCGGTCCATATCGCCGTTGACTCATAATGGGAGCGTCGGCATGGAGGGGGGTGCACCTCTTGTGAGCGCTCTAGCGGCCAAACTAAGCGTCCTAGAGCATTTCTGAGGTGGTTTTCATAAGTCTAGCTCACATTTCTCTCTCCATTCATGCCAAATCTGGGCTCCCTATCTCAAATATTAACCGAGTTATGGCCTTGCAAAGTTTAAAACGCCACTTGACACGTACGCTGAATATAGATTGGCCGATTACTCGAAAATCGTTCAGTATCCGGAAACATTTGAGCCAGTCATGCGTGTCCGCCTCTCTCCGCAGAATACTCTCCAACAAACAACGAATCTCTAGACGCGATATTAACGAAGTTACGCGGGAACACATGTTTCGTGTCCTTGACCTTGCTGCGACCTTGACCTTGGAAGCGTGACCTTGACCAATATAGTTATTCGTGCCCAATTACTAATGTCATGTATCACGCCAGGTGACGTTTGTCTCACTTGTGCCCTTCACGGAGAAATTGAGACCACTTTCCCGCCAAAATGCTGCCGTAGGATCCCATGTTAAACTTTGGGAATTTTTAGCGGGAAAACTATTCGGGCGATTTTTACAATTTTGAGACGATATATAACGTACCTATGGGCCCAATAACAGAAATAATGGTGAGTGTCATTAGATGAAAACTAAGACAGTAGTAGTGATTTTTCCGATTTTTGGTCCTATCTTTCAATGGTTAAGCGAAATGTGAAAAATTCCTGTGACCTTGACCTTTGACCTAGATTGCCCATCTACAAACTTGGTCTGACGGTAGGCCGTGGCATTATCTATGCAGAAGGAGAAGTCGATATCTCAAACTTTGTAAAAAAAAAAAAAAATCCAAAGTTGTCAATTTTCAAGAGCCCGTGGCGCGAAAACTTTTCATCCTACATCAAATCTGATGTCAGTAACGAGAAAGACTTTGAGGAGCTGAGTATTTTGACACTAATTGCGGCTCTCTAGCTAATATTAAGAGAGCTAGAGCGGAAAATGTGTTTTGGACGTATGACGTCATCGTGACGTTGACCTTTGAGTTATATTGCCCATCTACGAACTTGACCTGTCGATTGGCTGCCGGAATGTTTTGGTAAAAGAAGAGAACGATATCTTTAGTCATTCGACAGATAATGCTCCGACAGACAGACAGACAGACAAACCGAACACACCGACATAAGACGAAAATCGTAGATTTTCGTCTTAATAACCGAACACACCGACATAAGACGAAAATTGAAAATTTTCGTCTTAACGAGACGGTCAAGCAAAGCTTGAGAAGGAAGACGAAAATTGGGGTTATGGGACCAATTCGACTATGTTAAGGGCCATTTCATGACGTTGGCATGGCACGCCGTCAGTCATTTGGCGTATCGAGGCTTTATAACGGGCTTGGCCATGTTAAAGTGTGATTATTTGCCAGCGTCGAAACTACTGGTTCGATTTCGATGGCATTTGGCATATATGATGTCAGTAATATGGGTACATATTGCACCATGTATGAGTCATCTACCTGCATTTATGTAGTCACAGCGATTTTTTTGCACTTTCGTCAATGTCAAAAGTGATCATCCAATAACTCGAAAACTATATATGTGAGATGAAATCTGAGAGCACATTACTTTTGCGCATCTCTCTGAAAAATACTCTGAAACAAATCGCGAATCTCTAGACCAAATATTAACGAAGTTACGCGGAAAAACATGTTTCGTAACCTTGACCTTAATGTGACATTGACCTTGAAAGCGTGACCTTGGTCAATATAATACTTTACGCCCAAATACTAATGTTATATCTCACGCAAGGTGGCGTTTGTGTGACATGTCCCTTTCATGGAGAAATTAAGGAGGCCTGATTCCCGCCAAAATGCTCCCATAGGGTCCCATGTTAAACTTTGGGAATTTTTGGCAGAAGAACTATGCGGACGATTTTCAAAATTGAAACACTGTATACAAGGTACCTATGAGCCCAATACGTCAATTAATTGTGAGCGTCATTAAGTAGAAACTGGGAACGCTATAGCGACTTCGGCGATTTTTGGTCCTATCCTTTCAATGGTTAAGGGAATTTCGAAAAATTCCTGTGACCTTGACCTTTGGCCTACATGGCCCATCCAGGAAGTTTGCCTGACGGTAGGCCGTGGCATTGTCTGTGCAGAAGGAGGAGTCGATATTTCAAACTTTATAAAAAAATTAAAAAATCCAAAATTTCTAATTTTCAAGTGCCCGTAGCGCGCAAACGTTTCATCCTACGTCAAATCTGATGTCAGTGACGCGAAAGATTTTGAGGAGCTGAGTATTTTGACACTAATTGCGGCTATCTAGCTGCAATATTAAGAGAGCTAGAGCGGAAAATGTGTTTTGAACGTATGACGTCATCGTGACGTTGACCTTCGAGTTTTATTGCCCATCTACGAACTTAGCCTGACGATTGCCTTTCCGCATCTTTCTGTAAATTTGGAAGTCGATATCTTAAGGCATTCGAAAGATAATGCGCAAACAGACAAACAGACAGACACACAGACAGACAGACAGACTAACCGAACACACCGACAATTTTCGTCTTAATAACCGAACACACCGACATAAGACGAAAATTGAAAATTTTCGTCTTAATAACTGATAAGTCATGTCGAGCGGAACTAATACCTTGTTACAACAATTGTATAAGCACATTAAAGAACTCGCCTAATAAAATACTCGATGCGTTTGGTGTCTCGCGGTTTATTGTAGCGAATGCACTCCAGGTCACTCTGTAAGTATAGTATATACTGCATTTTTACAAACTTAAAAATTATTCACAAAAGTTTTTGTCTACGAATGATGAATTTCCTACTTTCTTGTTCAAGGTCGTTGGAAGCACAAATAATCACTGAAGTTATGTGCATATCCGAATTATAACCATCCGAGTAGATATATGTAATGTATGAGCGGTTAGGCAGTTGATAAACCAGAATGCGGTTGTCTCAGGAGTGACTGTCAGTGTCAGGCGATCTAATGTGCTGCGCGGGGCTTTCCATGTCGTATGACGTAATAATCATCATGACGCGCGTGTCTGCGCGCGGTATCTATGCTTACGTAACAACGCTCCTTATATGGATTGAGCAGGTGAAGACAATGGTGCTCCGTTTGTCGTAGAACTGTAAACATCGATGATTTGGCCCAAAATACAACGCTTCCAACAGTCGCATCGAACGGACCACATGCATTATGAAAAGATAAATGTCTTATCTTTAATTATATTAGGATTTTATAGTTAGCCATGCCTGGACCAAAGCAAAAAAAAAATAGTTTCACACCCACTCGATTCTTCACGCACAAACCGCGCAGCCGGCCGGTTCTCAACACTCAAACGTTGACTACAATGAGTGCGCGTCACGCAGCTGCAGCAAGGCACCAGCGTGATGCGCACTCGTTCTTTTTTGTAGGTCCCCAAAAGACCTTAACCGCGAGAACTGTACAGCCCTATTGTGTTCTTGCTTCTGTTGGGGGTCTTACATCATCGTCTAGTCGGCGTTTACTAGGTGGGGTGTATTCTGTTTGCAATTTCAACTTGTTCTTGGGAGGTAAGCGGTGAAAGAAGGGTATCCCTGGATAGACTTTGTGGATCTTGTCAAGGCATTAATTACCCACTTTATTTGAAGTGTTTTACCCAAGTGGCCAGGCACGGCGTTTTACATGCAAATGACAGATGAAGCAAATGTGCCATTTAAAGAATGTTCACCTTCGTTTAATAAGATGAAAGTCGAGGTCTCGTTTTCAGAAATAGAGCGCTACTGCCTGTGAATTGAATAGAGAGATGGGTAAGGAATGGTATACCCATATGGAGTTTTCATTCTAACAATCTCTGCCATTTTGAAACATGTTCCCCCATTTTCAGAAGTCCGCAATTCTGGAAATTTCATTTAAGGCTTGATGTCAGTATGTTCTCCATGGGCCTCATAGGCCATTATTGGTCCGCAACCTGATGACCGTAACTGACCGTCACCCAAAGGTGGCGGCGGCGAATGCGGGTGATGAATTGGTGATCCCTGTTCACTTCATAATTATCTCCAAAGGTCATATTTTAAGGGTATATTTTAGAAGTAGAAGATTAATGGATAATGAAAGACGCAGAGCGGATAATTTATTAAGACACTCGCTACATGCGGCACATTTTCCAAATATTCAATGACTTCCATTTTTTTGTATAACAGCTTTAATTAATATTCAGGCCCCGCTCGCCCCATTTAGGACAAAAAATTATACCATTTAACATATGAAACCCCCCCCTCCCCCCCTCTATCCAGATTTTCTGGGTTAGCCGCTGCTACTTCCTTTTATATATTCAGAGCTGGGGGGGGGGGGCATTCTCTAGATGAGTGATGCCGGGGTGAGGGGGGGGGGGATTAGAGAGGAAACGAGAGTGAACCCTATATGTTGTGTGTGCCACTATTTGTTTCTCTGTCAACCTGCCAACCTGTACAGAATACTCTCAATTCATTCAGTATCGAGAGAGGTGTACATGACGATTGAAATCTGTTGAATTACACCAAGGCATGAATCTACTAATCTGATAGACTTCTGATCTTAATATTAACAACAATATTGAACACCCAATTACAAATACAAACATGGTGTTGAATTACACCAAGGCATGAATCTAATAACCTAATAGACTTGTGATATTAGTATTAACAACAATATTGAACACCAAATTACATATAAAAGACATAGCTCATGGCGCCTATGATGAGTTTTATACAGCACTACTTGTAACTGCGCAGTGACGGTTTATCAGTTGATGAGAGTATGAATCTAAGGCAAGTGGGCCAAAGGGTACTAGGCTAACGGATCATTCAGTGTAGTAATAAAACAATTTATATCACCAAAAATTTAACCGAATTTTAAATGCGTCGGCTTACCTCACGTGAAGTGAAATTCTTTCTTCTGACAGCTAGTTCCTTTCTGCATTCTCGACAATCGCTTCGTTTGTTTTCAGTTCATCGATGCTAGTTTGTCCTAAATGTGTCCGCCATCAAACTGCTTAATGAAAATCAAGGTCTCTTGTGTCTTGACCGACTTCTCGACGGGCGACGCCAACGCCGTTAAGATATGCATGCATGGCTCAAGACCTGCGCCCCTGGGAGGGGGGAGGGGGCAGGGTGGTGGCGGCACACGGAGGAGAGGTGAGGGATAGGGGGGTAGGGGGGTAGGGTGTCGAGAGATTTGTAATTCATTGTAATTAATGAGGTATAAATAGACGGCGTGGGTGGAATTCAAATAAGATAACGTCACGGGCGGCATGGAGTTCATCCGCCGACGTGGTTTCTTTTTGTTTACAAAAGGATTACAAACATTTGTAAACATAAGGCAGCTGTCACAGCTGTTAGAACCCGTATGTCATATAAAATATTGGTGAGAGTGACGCTAGTTATTCCCTTCCTTTGCCCGCTGTCGAGTGTTGTGTTGTAGGCCTACTGATGTTGGCTTACTTCTTACATACTGCGACATATACAGACATCCAACAACACGGCGTATCACATCTCACCACCCATTTGACCTTCGATCGTATCGGTCAAGGCAACGATTCATTCATTCGGTTGACCCGAGAAGAACCCTATTTGGAAGGCCCCCGACCCCTCCCTCCCCCATCGCACACTTCAGACGTATCCTCAGTATTGTGCAGAATGCAGACCGTGAGATACATCTTAAGAGCATGTGCGCGGAGCTCTGCCTCTGGCACTCAGCCAGCAAATTTGTGATGTTTCATAAGAGGCGTTTTATCCCGAAAATCCGCTCGAAATGGGCGTTTTTCCGCCAAAAATCTTTTTCCGTTGGTCCGTTCTATGTCGCAGTACCATGCAAACCCGCTTGGTTTATTTTATTTTCGCAGGAAGCCCGCTCTGTGAACGCACATTTTCAATATCCCCCCCCCCACCCCGGCTTACTTTGCACGAAAAAACTTTGCCTGCTGCTCCAGCTAAAGATTTTAAAGACAAAAAAGCAAAACGTTTCGGCTTGGTAGTGACTATTTTACGGTTTTATTGTAACTGCTGTACATTATATTGGTAGGTCGTTGGGAGAGCCTTGGGGCTTACCTGGGGGGGGGGGTGTATCTTGAAATTGCTGTTGATATCATAATTGTCAAAACGTGCAGGGGCCTCCCTGGTTCAGTTGATAAGCAGGCAGAGCTGCAAATCAACAGGTCGTGGGTGCAAACCCTCGGGCCTCCATCTGACCCAAATACATTCCGTTGTCCAGGTCTCTAGGCACAATTCAACCTTCATGTGCGCAAACGCGTTTGGCCTAAACTACCAACATTTCATTTCTTTAAGACGTGACCAACCAGTTCCCATTGCGTTAACAGCTCCACAGTTAACCTGTACTCACAGCTTTCTCGAACCCAAGGCGTTGCTGCACACAATGTCTTTAAATCGTTTATGAGTTGATATAATTACAAGACAATAACCGGCAACTAATTAATAATTGCACCATTAAAGTATTTGTTTTTAACCAATTGCCCAAGCTTGAGACTCAAGCACACATGCGGTATCTGGTGCAGCCTTGAGTAGGCCGTGAGCTATTTCAGTAAAGATCAGAGGTGCGGTGCGCGCCCTTTCATTAAGCACCGTCCCTCGCAGGGAACCCGGATGTTGTTAAGGGCCGGTGACAGGTCAGGACGCCCTGAAAGTCACGGCTCAAGGTTACTGCTGGACTGTAAGGGTCACGCAGGTGCGTCTACTGCGCTACACACTCCACCCCCTACCTGGGTGTCATGACATCGGGGCCCACTACTGTTGGCACAAGCACTGCCAAGGAAGCAAGGGGCGAAGGCCCTGAGGGGTGAGTCAGCCACAGAGATAAACACTGCCTGCAAAGAGAGGCTGAGTGATGGCATTAAGAGCAGTGATAGATTGAGGGCCACTGCGCCATATTATCATTTGTTTGTACTCGTTTGTACTCATTTCTCGCCGAGCTCTCTTTATGAGAAGCAATTGAATCTGTCATGCCTTGTTTACAATGTAAACCTCTCATGTTTTCGAAAGGTTACTTTGACATATATGGCGCTATCTAGAAGATTGCATTCGCAGTGGCTGGTGAGGTGGTGGATACCTGTTACTTCTAAGACCACCCAACTTAGCTGGGGTAAAAGTGTTCCATTGTACGAACAGCCTGACTGTGTAGATAATGTGTCGCCTGACTGATAAAATGAACTGAGCAAACACCAACTATCAACTCTGCAAAGGTCAAGCTGCTAACAACTTTTGCGATTCGGAATTTACTTAATAACCTTTCTTTAATATCACTTTTACGCATTAAATACATTTCATATTTATATAGGTGCAAGTAAACCGAAGTGACTAACAATGGAATTTTAAATTTTAAATGCTATCATTCTCTCCAAAATGTGTCAATATTTCTCCGTGCAGCGCAATACCTACCAAAATCTGTTTTGAAATATTATTTCCTATATTAACCCACCGTTTTTTATTTGTGTTGTACAGGCTGTAAGACTGCAGGACAGAAATAAATATCTATCTGTCTATACCACCAGTGCAAGGCGCCAGGTTTCTTTAATTGAACACGTGCGCTCATGTTGAACGGCGATGCCAAGAGTAATCTCTCTCGGGATGATGGGGCGGCGTGAGCGACCGGTGGCGCCACCAACCGAGACACAGTGTTCTTTCATCTCTGTGGGTGGTCTTGTGGTCAGTGGCTGTGGTCAGTGGCTCGCTGCCAACATTCCAGACCCAATACCACGTGATACCACGCACTCTAGCGGAAAAGTAGGGTACTAAAAATACGACGCAAATGTATGTTTGATGCTCGTTTATGTTAGAGAACCTAACAACGTGTCGTATATCATTTACCACTTTAGAACAGTTTCGCAGGCTGTGTGAGAAATATAAATCGTATATTGATGTCTAATATATATTGCAAACATTGTTATCCTTACAAAACTGCTCTGTACATAATAAGACAGAATACATTATATACATAACATCACATCGTAGTGCCCCCAAACATCACTTGCTTTGATTCCAGCGTTTACGACATACAATTTTGAAATAAGTAAGTTGTCAAAATAATGATACACCGAGGCCAAACCGTGTAACAGGACACGCTATGGCTTCCAAATGAATGATAAAACACCTGCAACGTAAATGATTCTGCTATTGGATAAATGCAGTTGATAATGTGCGGTTAAGACGTTAATGCTGATGGTAATATGTCAGCTTGGACCAGGCATGTATGGAAAATGCGTTTTAATCTACTTGAATTTTCAGAATATTTTAGCAATTTGCAAACCGTGCCTTTAGGAGACATGTTAAACTGCGCGCTGTAATAAGTCAGGACTGGCGTAACTATACATGTATAGTTATCAGACCAGTGGTTGCGCAGATAGCAGTGATTGCGCACAAAGCAAAATATGTCTAAAATAATATGGAGATTGCTTGGAATCTTACAAAATGGGCGTATCTGTCACACATGAAGACATCTGTCTGGTAAATGTTTAGGGAAAATTTCATATGGATAAAATAACGAAAGTGCATTTCGGCAAGTGCGCAATCACTGGTCTGCCTTCTATATATAAAAAGGCAAATTCATAAATGCCGTAGAGTGACGTTTCGACCTACGCTTTCCGCGAATTTGCAGCCATCGCTCTGAAAATCACTGACCACTGACGTAACTAAGCAACCCAATACCATCTTAATGACGATTGTACTGCGATAATTTTTGTTTTATGACTGATTTATGAGGACGAATGGACCCATCCCCCCCCCCTCCCCCACCCCCTCCCCCACCCCCTCCCTCGTCACCACCTCTCCACAATCCTGGATCCACCCCCATCATTCAGTGTCGTAGCGATGAAGACCATTCACCCTTCTAAAACCGTTACCTCTTGAAGTGACGTTGCCATTGCTGGTGGCCCTTGTCCAAGTATTCACGGACCTCAAAATAGAAAGCCAAGAGCCTGCCGATGGGGCGGTGGCGGGTCATTAGCCTGTATGTCACACTAAAACACCACGGTTAACGAACCTCCGAGGCTTCACATGCCACGTGTCGCCTGCCAGTAGACCCAACGGTCCGCATTCGCCGGTCAAAACCATGGCTTTTGGGGATAGATAAACAGAAAAACACGTAAATACCTGTAAATATAGACTAAGCGACATCGCTGTATAAAAAAACGCGCGCAGCCAGCCAGTCACCGCGATGTAGGCCGACGAAGGTACCTTGGGCCGAGGTGGTGGGCCTCCCAGCACGTGTGGCCTTGGTGTATGTAGCCTGGCGCAGAGGAAGATATGCATATGGCATTGCGTCGAGTGCGAGATGGGTTTATCTCAGCACTGAAGGCTCAGACAGGATTTTGGAGATGCGTGCTGAGATAAACCCATCTCGCACGAGAAGCAATGCCATATGTATTTTCTCGCTCGAATAGAACTTCAAACGTCGCCATTAAGACACGGAGATCTCACGATGATAATAATACTCACGACGGCACGTAAATATTTGGTCAAAATCATAACAGTGGCGCTCAATAGCACCTGTAACTAAGTGTTGCGCGCGACGTGTTTCCAAGGAGATATGACGTCGTCAAAGTGGTTACTGCGGAGGTATTCCTAACGAATATATTGGTTTAGGCCAAATGGTATTCATTTCTTAACATAAACCTGTTGTTTCGTAAATTGTAGCTATTAGTTCTATAGTTGGAATTCACATGATTCATTTCTAAATCTAGATATATTAATTTCGGTTGGTTTGTTGGGACTATTTATGTAAATAGTACGCGCATTGACACTGCGGTGAGCACTGAGTGACAAGATCTGTAACGTGAATGGCGACAGCAAAACAACGCACGATTGGAAAACTAAAATGGATTTTACGAAGTAAGTTTCAGCTTTTAAGCCGCCAAACTTCGCCACATGAACTAATTTGTCAAACTGTAACAAAATTTGATAAAATCTCAATTTCTGACACGTATACCGGGATGGGTTTTTCCCGGACCTGGTGTCAACATTGACCACTGACAACAGAGTGCGAGAAGGGGTGTTCTAGGCCCGCAACACTGTCCTATAACTCAATCCGAGACGCTTGACCTCAGCCCGGTGCTTTGTTCGTCACCAAAAACAACCATATCGATTGTTATTATTTCGCGAACTAAAGCTTCCTGTTTCTTAAATGTGACATAGTACAGCGGTACCCCCCCCCCCCCCCCACACATACACTTAAAAAATAAACAGAAGGTGCTATCAGGCGGGTTACACGCCAAGTTCATCACGATTTGTGAATGTGAATGAAGTTAGGGTGTCTTCAAGGCCGCAGCCAGTTTGCCTGTGCGATAGGGCGCTCTCCGCGTGAAGCCTGTGTGGCTGGCAGAATGCCATCACTGCAGGCCATCAGCGCTGACCCGTCGCCCACAATGCTTCCATAGCGACACCCCCCCCCCCCCCCCACCTTGGCCCCACCCACGCACCCCCAGGCACGCTACCCTACCGCGCCCTACACCCACCAAAGTCGCTGTACACCACCCCGCCCCCTCGCATGCTCCGCTCCTTCCCCCCCCCTCCCATTCTGCGCCACTTGACTACCCATTTATTCGCGTTACAGCTACTTCTGATTTGCGCCCAAAAAATCTGCTTCCGGCGTTGAGATTGTAGCATTCGGTCCGTTCATTCATGAAAAAAGAGCCACGACCCAATATGTCTTCTCTCTGGATCACTGTCCTCGTCAGAGGTGTCCGCCAACATTTATCTTCATTTCATTGGCATGGCACGTGCGAATATATGTCTCTCCTTTCTCTCGCTCTCCCTCTCTACCTCTCTCTATCCCCCCCACCTCCCTCTCTACCTCTCTGTATCCCTCCACTCCCTCTCCACCTCTCTTTATCCCTCCACCTCCCGCTCTACCTCTCTCTATCCCTCCACCTCCCTCTCTACCTCTCTGTATCCCTCCACCTCCCTCTCTACCTCTCTGTATCCCTCCACTCCCTCTCCACCTCTCTCTATCCCTCCACCTCCCTCTCCACCTCTCTGTATCCCTCCACCTCCCTCTCTACCTCTCTCTATCCCTCCACTTCCCTCTCCACCCCTCTGTATCCCTCCACCTCCCTCTCTACCTCTCTGTACCCCTCCACCTCCCTCTCTACCTCTCTGTATCCCTCCACCTCCCTCTCCACCTGTATCCCTCCACCTCCCTCTCCACCTCTATCCCTCCACCTCCCTCTCTACCTCTCTATATCCCTCCACCTCCCTCCCTACCTCTCTGTATCCCTCCACCTCCCTCTCCACCTCTATCCCTCCACCTCCCTCTCTACCTCTCTCTATCCCTCCTTCTCTGCCTCTCTCTGTCCCTCCACCCCATTTGTACCTCTCTCTATCCGTCCACCTCCCTCTCTACCTCTTTCTATCCCTCCACACCATTTCTACCTCTCTCTATCCCTCCACCTCCCTCTCTACTTCTCTCTATCCCTCCTCCTCCCTCTCTACCTCTCTCTATCCCTCCCTCTCTACCTCTCTCTATCCCTTCACCCCCCTTTCTACCTTTCTCTATCACTCCACTCCCTCTCTACCTCTCTCTATCCCTCCACCTCCCTCTCTACCTCTCTCTATCCCTCCCTCTCTACCCCTTTCTATCCCTCCACCCCATTTCTACCTCTCTCTATCCCTCCACCTCCCTCTCTACCTCTCTCTATCCCTCCTCCTCCCTCTCTACCTCTCTCTATCCCTCCCTCTCTACCTCTCTATATCCCTCCCTCTCTACCTCTCTCTATCCCTTCACCCCCCTTTCTACCTTTCTCTATCACTCCACTCCCTCTCTACCTCTCTCTATCCCTCCACCTCCCTCTCTACCTCTCTCTATCCCTCCCTCTCTACCCCTTTCTATCCCTCCACCCCATTTCTACCTCTCTCTATCCCTCCACCTCCCTCTCTACCTCTCTCTATCCCTCCACCTCCCTCTCTACCTCTCTCTATCCCTCCCTCTCTACCCCTTTCTATCCCTCCACCCCATTTCTACCTCTCTCTATCCCTCCACCTCCCTCTCTACCTCTCTCTATCCCTCCTCCTCCCTCTCTACCTCTCTCTATCCCTCCCTCTCTACCTCTCTATATCCCTCCCTCTCTACCTCTCTCTATCCCTTCACCCCCCTTTCTACCTTTCTCTATCACTCCACTCCCTCTCTACCTCTCTCTATCCCTCCACCTCCCTCTCTACCTCTCTCTATCCCTCCCTCTCTACCCCTTTCTATCCCTCCACCCCATTTCTACCTCTCTCTATCCCTCCACCTCCCTCTCTACCTCTCTCTATCCCTCCTCCTCCCTCTCTACCTCTCTCTATCCCTCCCTCTCTACCTCTCTATATCCCTCCCTCTCTACCTCTCTCTATCCCTCCACCTCCCTCTCTACCTCTCTATGTCCCTCCCCCTCCACCTCTCTATATCCCCCTACCTCCCTCTCTGCATGATTAACTAGCGTATTATCGCTAACCGAAGAGTACTATTTCCGGTCGTGTCGCAGGTAGTTCTTGGATGGACTGATAACAATGGTGTTGTGCAAACAATGTTTGCTCACATATACATGCCAAGAGATGGCGGCACAAGCTTTTCATTTATATCCTGATGGCACGTGCGAAAGTCTTTCTCCTTCTTTCTTTTCTCCATGTGATACAATTTTAACACGTGAGCAGTATCCACAGAGAAATACCAAAGTCCAAAGTCATATGGAATTGTTATTTTGTACAAATAACTTGTTAAATTATGGCTGACCAATATGAATATAGACGCGGATCCCGTATTCGCAGGCCTACCAAAGGTTAATGGCACGGGATACTCCGTAGCCTAGTAGCAAGCTAACGGGCTCTGTGTATTTAATACAGCAAAACACATCTTGCACCCTTGCGAGAAAGCTATAATTGTGACCAAACTCTTTCTTTTCATCACCTGATACGGTGTGTTAATAGGCTTAGCCTGGGTCCCGGCACTAAGCGCCAACCTGGCGAGCGAGTGTGAAAAGTAATTGAGGCAGTAGGCGACAACAGAGATATAATGAAGCCCTAGCGGAGTGAGTGGAAGGCAGAGAGTGGCTTACTGGATGGCGCGGCTATGGTCAAGTGTGCTCTGCTAGGCTAGCCCAAGTTAAAGTCACCGGCGCGTGGTCTCAAAACAAGATAAAGATCATTGGTCTGTCTTCGCAAAGAGTAGGGAGTCATCCTCGAGGCCATGGCTCTTCTCGATATTGACCCTCCCATTGTCGTAATTTTTTTACCTACATATACCGACGCATTTAAAGTAATTATTTAACACTGCTTCGTAGTAAGTTCTAATTTTATAAAAGAGATGAATGTGCACGACTAAAACGGTCTACACTAACCCTACATATGTGGTGAGTGTGGATCCTCGCCCCCTGTACAATCATATGTACTCACACCAGGTCCGTACGTCTGTCAGCCCCATCGCCAGCCCTCGGGTTATACCGTGCTTACCTGCGAAACTAATACACATTGTTTGCGTTGTATTGATGAAGGCCGCGTATTTCCGCTACGTCCTGCTGGTTACTCATCAAGGTATGACGGTACACAGCGGAAAATAAGGATTCCTAACGGGTGTATTCGGTGCAGGAAAAGTTGTTTCTCGAGGAGAGGTCGGAGATTTCGGGTGGCTTTTATAGTGAAATTGTACCGTAACAGGCGGGTTCAGTTTTTCTTGTCATAAACTGTATAATATATCATCCAGAATAGGCTGATTATTTGGGGTTCTTTTTCGATAATGGCACCTAGTCGGAACTAACCTGAACAAGCGCAATCAATGTAGCTACGGTGACACGTGTGGTCTTTAGTATCCTGGGTCACAGCATGACTGACTCAATGAAATATGGCATCAGGCCATGGGTCACAGCGTGACTAACTCAATGAAATATGGCGTCTCACATCATGGGTCACAGCGTGACTGACTCAATGAAATATGGCGTCTCACACCATGGGTCACAGCATGACTGACTCAATGATATATGGCGTCTCACACCATGGGTCACAGTGTGACTGACTCAATGAAATATGGCGTCTCACACCATGGGTCACAGCATGACTGACTCAATGAAATATGGCGTCTCACATCATGGGTCACAGCGTGACTGACTCAATGAAATATGGCGTCTCACACCATGGGTCACAGCATGACTGACTCAATGAAATATGGCGTCTCACACCATGGGTCAAAGCATGACTGACTTAATGAAATATGGTGGGTCATGGTGGATATTTCATGGGTCACATGACTGACTCAATGAAATATGGTCTCTCACACCATGGGTCACAGCATGACTGACTCAATGCCATATGGTGGGTCATGGTGGATATTTCATGGGTCACAGCATGATTGACTCAAAGAAATATGGCGTCTCAGGCCATGGGTCACAGCATGACCGACTCAATGAAGTATGGCGTATCCGGCCATGGGTCACAGCGTGACTGACTCAATGACATATGGCGTCTCAGGCCATGGGTAACAGCATGACTGACTCAATGACATATGGCGTATCAGGCCATGGGGGACAGCATGACTGACTCAATGAAATATGGCGTCTCACACCATGGGTAACAGCATGACTGACTCAATGCAAAAGGGCGTCTCACACCATGGATCACAGCATGACGGACTCAATGCAAAAGGGGGTCTCACACCATGGGTCACAGCGTGACAGACTCAATGAAATATGGCGTCTCAGACCATGGGTCCCAGCGTGACAGACTCAATGAAATATGGCGTCTCAGGCCATGGGTCACAGCGTGACTGACTGAATGCAATATGGCCTCTCACACCATGGATCACAGCTTGACTGACTCAATGAAATATGGTGTCTCACACCATGGGTCACAGCCCGACTGACTCAATGAAATATGGCGTCACAGGCTATGGGTCACAGCATGACTGGCTCAATGAAATATGGCGTCTCAGGCCTTGGGTCACAGCATGACTGACTCAATGAAATATGGCGTCTCATGCCATGGGTCACAGCATGACTGACTCAATGAAATATGGCGTCTCAGGCCATGGGTCACAGCATGACGGACTCAATGAAATATGGCGTCTCACACCATGGGTCACAGCATGACTGACTCAATGAAATATGGCGTTTCATGCCATGGGTCACAGCATGACTGGCTCAATTAAATGTTGTGTTTCAGGCCATGGGTCACAGCATGACTGACTCAATGCCATATGGTGGGTCATGGTGGATATTTCATGGGTCACAGCATGATTGACTCAAAGAAATATGGCGTCTCAGGCCATGGGTCACAGCATGACCGACTCAATGAAATATGGCCTCTCACACCATGGGTAACAGCATGACTGACTCAATGCAACAGGGCGTCTTACACCATGGGTCACAGCATGAGTGACTCAATGCAAAAAGGCGTCTCACACCATGGGTCACAGCCTGACTGACTCAATGAAATATGGCGTCTCATGTCATGGGTCACAGCATCACCGACTCAATGAAATATGGCGTCTCAGGCCATGGGTCACAGCATGACAGACTCAATGAAATATGGCGTCTCACACCATGGGTCACAGCATGACTGACTCAATGAAATATGGTGGGTCATGGTGGACATTTCATGGGTCACATGACTGACTCAATGAAATATGGCCTCTCACACCATGGGTCACAGCATGACTCACTCAATGCCATATGGTGGGTCATGGTGGATATTTCATGGGTCACAGCCTGACTGACTCAAAGAAATATGGCGTCTCAGGCCATGGGTCACAGCATGACCAACTCAATGAAATATGGTGTATCCGGCCATGGGTCACAGCGTGACTGACTCAATGACATATGGCGTCTCAGGCCATGGGTAACAGCATGACTGACTCAATGACATATGGCGTCTCAGGCCATGGGTCGCAGCATGACTGACTCAATGAGATATGGCGTCTCGCACCATGGGTAAAAGCATGACTGACTCAATGCAAATAGGGCGTCTCACACCATGGGTCACAGCATGACTGACTCAATGCAAAAGGGCGTCTCACACCATGGGTCACAGCGTGACTGACTCAATGAAATATGGCGTCTCAGGCCATGGGTCACAGCATGACTGACTCAATGAAATATGGCGTCTCATGCCATGGGTCACAGCATGACTGGCTCAATTAAATGTTGTGTCTCAGGCCATGGGTCACAGCATGACTGACTCAATGCCATATGGTGGGTCATGGTGGATATTTCATGGGTCACAGCATGATTGACTCAAAGAAATATAGCGTCTCAGGCCATGGGTCACAGCATGGCCGACTCAATGAAATATGGCGTATCCGGCCATGAGTCACAGCATGACTGACTCAATGACATATGGCGTCTCAGACCATGGGTCACAGCATGACTGACTCAATGAAATATGGCGTCTCGCACCATGGGTAAAAGCATGACTGACTCAAAGCAAAAGGGCGTCTCACACCATGGGTCACAGCATGACTGACTCAATGCAAAAGGGCGTCTCACACCATGGGTCACAGCCTGACTGACTCAATGAAATATGGCGTCTCACGCCATGGGTTACAGCATCACTGACTCAATGAAATATGGCGTCTCGGGCCATGGGTCACAGCATGACTGACTCAATGAAATATGGCGTTTCGCACCATGGGTAACAGCATGACTGACTCAATGCAAAAGGGCGTCTCACACCATGGGTCACAGCATGACTGACTCAATGCAAAAGGGCGTCTCACACCATGGGTCACAGCGTGACTGACTCAATGAAATATGGCATCTCAGGCCATGGGTCACAGCATGACTGACTCAATGAAATATGGCGTCTCAGGCCATGGGTCACAGCCTGTCTGACTCAATGAAATATGGCGTTTCATGAAATGGGTCACAGCATGACTGGCTCAATTAAATGTTGTGTCTCAGGCCATGGGTCACAGCATGACTGACTCAAAGAAATATCGCGTCTCAGGCCATGGGTCACAGCATGACCGACTCAATGAAATATGGCGTATCCGGCCATGGGTCACAGCGTGACTGACTCAATGACATATGGCGTCTCAGGCCATGGGTAACAGCATGACTGACTCAATGACATATGGCTTCTCAGGCCATGGGTCACAGCATGACTGACTCAATGAAATATGGCGTCTCACACCATGGGTCACAGCGTGACTGACTCAATGAAATATGGCGTATCAGGCCATGGGTCACAGCCCGACTGACTCAATGAAATATGGCGTCACAGGCTATGGGTCACAGCATGACTGGCTCAATGAAATATGGCGTCTCAGGCCTTGGGTCACAGCATGACTGACTCAATGAAATATGGCGTCTCATGCCATGGGTCACAGCATGACTGACTCAATGAAATATGGCGTCTCAGGCCATGGGTCACAGCATGACGGACTCAATGAAATATGGCGTCTCACACCATGGGTCACAGCATGACTGACTCAATGAAATATGGCGTTTCATGCCATGGGTCACAGCATGACTGGCTCAATTAAATGTTGTGTTTCAGGCCATGGGTCACAGCATGACTGACTCAATGCCATATGGTGGGTCATGGTGGATATTTCATGGGTCACAGCATGATTGACTCAAAGAAATATGGCGTCTCAGGCCATGGGTCACAGCATGACCGACTCAATGAAATATGGCCTCTCACACCATGGGTAACAGCATGACTGACTCAATGCAACAGGGCGTCTTACACCATGGGTCACAGCATGAGTGACTCAATGCAAAAAGGCGTCTCACACCATGGGTCACAGCCTGACTGACTCAATGAAAAATGGCGTCTCATGTCATGGGTCACAGCATCACCGACTCAATGAAATATGGCGTCTCAGGCCATGGGTCACAGCATGACAGACTCAATGAAATATGGCGTCTCACACCATGGGTCACAGCATGACTGACTCAATGAAATATGGTGGGTCATGGTGGACATTTCATGGGTCACATGACTGACTCAATGAAATATGGCCTCTCACACCATGGGTCACAGCATGACTCACTCAATGCCATATGGTGGGTCATGGTGGATATTTCATGGGTCACAGCCTGACTGACTCAAAGAAATATGGCGTCTCAGGCCATGGGTCACAGCATGACCAACTCAATGAAATATGGTGTATCCGGCCATGGGTCACAGCGTGACTGACTCAATGACATATGGCGTCTCAGGCCATGGGTAACAGCATGACTGACTCAATGACATATGGCGTCTCAGGCCATGGGTCGCAGCATGACTGACTCAATGAGATATGGCGTCTCGCACCATGGGTAAAAGCATGACTGACTCAATGCAAATAGGGCGTCTCACACCATGGGTCACAGCATGACTGACTCAATGCAAAAGGGCGTCTCACACCATGGGTCACAGCGTGACTGACTCAATGAAATATGGCGTCTCAGGCCATGGGTCACAGCATGACTGACTCAATGAAATATGGCGTCTCATGCCATGGGTCACAGCATGACTGGCTCAATTAAATGTTGTGTCTCAGGCCATGGGTCACAGCATGACTGACTCAATGCCATATGGTGGGTCATGGTGGATATTTCATGGGTCACAGCATGATTGACTCAAAGAAATATAGCGTCTCAGGCCATGGGTCACAGCATGGCCGACTCAATGAAATATGGCGTATCCGGCCATGAGTCACAGCATGACTGACTCAATGACATATGGCGTCTCAGACCATGGGTCACAGCATGACTGACTCAATGAAATATGGCGTCTCGCACCATGGGTAAAAGCATGACTGACTCAAAGCAAAAGGGCGTCTCACACCATGGGTCACAGCATGACTGACTCAATGCAAAAGGGCGTCTCACACCATGGGTCACAGCCTGACTGACTCAATGAAATATGGCGTCTCACGCCATGGGTTACAGCATCACTGACTCAATGAAATATGGCGTCTCGGGCCATGGGTCACAGCATGACTGACTCAATGAAATATGGCGTTTCGCACCATGGGTAACAGCATGACTGACTCAATGCAAAAGGGCGTCTCACACCATGGGTCACAGCATGACTGACTCAATGCAAAAGGGCGTCTCACACCATGGGTCACAGCGTGACTGACTCAATGAAATATGGCATCTCAGGCCATGGGTCACAGCATGACTGACTCAATGAAATATGGCGTCTCAGGCCATGGGTCACAGCCTGTCTGACTCAATGAAATATTTCGTTTCATGCCATGGGTCACAGCATGACTGGCTCAATTAAATGTTGTGTCTCAGGCCATGGGTCACAGCATGACTGACTCAAAGAAATATCGCGTCTCAGGCCATGGGTCACAGCATGACCGACTCAATGAAATATGGCGTATCCGGCCATGGGTCACAGCGTGACTGACTCAATGACATATGGCGTCTCAGGCCATGGGTAACAGCATGACTGACTCAATGACATATGGCTTCTCAGGCCATGGGTCACAGCATGACTGACTCAATGAAATATGGCGTCTCAGACCATGGTTCACAGCGTGACTGACTGAATGCAATATGGCCTCTCACACCATGGATCACAGCTTGACTGACTCAATGAAATATGGTGTCTCACACCATGGGTCACAGCGTGACTGACTCAATGAAATATGGCGTATCAGGCCATGGGTCACAGCCTGACTGACTCAATGAAATATGGCGTCTCAGGCCATGGGTCACAGCATGACCGACTCAATGAAATATGGCGTATCCGGCCATGGGTCACAGCGTGACTGACTCAATGACATATGGCGTCTCAGGCCATGGGTAACAGCATAACTGACTCAATGACATATGGCTTCTCAGGCCATGGGTCACAGCATGACTGACTCAATAAAATATGGCGTCTCACACCATGGGTCACAGCATGACTGACTCAATGCAAAAGGGCGTCTCACACCATGGGTCACAGCATGACTGACTCAATGCAAAAGGGCGTCTCACACCATGGGTCACAGCGTGACTGACTCAATGAAATATGGCGTCTCAGGCCATGGGTCACAGCATGACTGACTCAATGAAATATGGCGTCTCAGGCCATGGGTCGCAGCCTGACTGACTCAATGAAATATGGCGTTTCACACCATGGGTGACAGCATGACTGACTAAATGAAATATGGTGTCTCAGGCCATGGGTCCCAGCGTGACAGACTCAATGAAATATGGCGTCTCAGGCCATGGGTCACAGCGTGACTGACTGAATGCAATATGGCCTCTCACACCATGGATCACAGCTTGACTGACTCAATGAAATATGGTGTCTCACACCAGGGGTCACAGTGTGACTGACTCAATGAAATATGGCGTATCAGGCCATGGGTCACAGCATGACTGACTCAATGCCATATGGTGGGTCATGGTGGATATTTCATGGGTCACAGCCTGACTGACTCAAAGAAATATGGCGTCTCAGGCCATGGGTCACAGCATGACCGACTCAATGAAATATGGCGTATCCGGCCATGGGTCACAGCGTGACTGACTCAATGACATATGGCGTCTCAGGCCATGGGTAACAGCATGACTGACTCAATGACATATGGCGTCTCAGGCCATGGGTCACAGCATGACTGACTCAATGAAATATGGCGTCTCGCACCATGGGTAACAGCATGACTGACTCAATGCAAAAGGGCGTCTCACACCATGGGTCACAGCATGACTGACTCAATGCAAAAGGGCGTCTCACACCATGGGTCACAGCGTGACTGACTCAATGAAATATGGCGTCTCAGGCCATGGGTCACAGCATGACTGACTCAATGAAATATGGCGTCTCAGGCCATGGGTCACAGCCTGCCTGACTCAATGAAATATGGCGTTTCACACCATGGGTTACAGCATGGCTGACTAAATGAAATATGGTGTCTCAGGCCATGGGACACAGCGTGACAAACTCAATGCAATATGGCCTCTCACACCATGGATCACAGCTTGACTGACTCAATGAAATATGGTGTCTCACACCATGGGTCACAGCGTGACTGACTCAATGAAATATGGCGTATCAGGCCATGGGTCACAGCCTGACTGACTCAATGAAATATGGCGTCTCAGGCCATGGGTCACAGCGTGACTGACTCAATGACATATGGCGTCTCAGGCCATGGGTAACAGCATGACTGACTCAATGACGTATGGCGTCTCAGGCCATGGGTCACAGCATGACTGACTCAATGAAATATGGCGTCAAACACCATGGGTCACAGCATGACTGACTCAATGCAAAAGGGCGTCTCACACCATGGGTCACAGCATGACTGACTCAATGCAAAAGGGCGTCTCACACCATGGGTCACAGCGTGACTGACTCAATGAAATATGGCGTCTCAGGCCATGGGTCACAGCATGACTGTCTCAATGAAATATGGCGTCTCAGGCCATGGGTCACAGCCTGACTGACTCAATGAAATATGGCGTTTCACACCATGGGTCACAGCATGACTGACTAAATGAAATATGGTGTCTCAGGCCATGGGTCCCAGCGTGACAGACTCAATGAAATATGGCGTCTCAGGCCATGGGTCACAGCGTGACTGACTGAATGCAATATGGCCTCTCACACCATGGATCACAGCTTGACTGACTCAATGAAATATGGTGTCTCACACCATGGGTCACAGCGTGACTGACTCAATGAAATATGGCGTATCAGGCCATGGGTCACAGTCTGACTGACTCAATGAAATATGGCGTCACAGGCCATGGGTCACAGCATGACTGGCTCAATGAAATATGGCGTCTCAGGCCTTGGGTCACAGCATGACTGACTCAATGAAATATGGCGTCTCATGCCATGGGTCACAGCATGACTGACTCAATGAAATATGGCGTCTCAAGCCATGGGTCACAGCATGACTGACTCAATTAAATGTTGTGTCTCAGGCCATGGGTCACAGCATGACTGACTCAATGCCATATGGTGGGTCATGGTGGATATTTCATGGGTCACAGCATGATTGACTCAAAGAAATATGGCGTCTCAGGCCATGGGTCACAGCATGACCGACTCAATGAAATATGGCGTATCCGGCCATGGGTCACAGCGTGACTGACTCAATGACATATGGCGTCTCAGGCCATGGGTAACAGCATGACTGACTCAATGACATATGGCGTCTCAGACCATGGGTCACAGCATGACTGACTCAATGAAATATGGCCTCTCACACCATGGGTAACAGCATGACTGACTCAATGCAAAAGGGCGTCTCACACCATGGGTCACAGCATGACTGACTCAATGAAATATGGCGTCTCAGGCCATGGGTCACAGCATGACTGGCTCAATTAAATGTTGTGTTTCAGGCCATGGGTCACAGCATGACTGACTCAATGCCATATGGTGGGTCATGGTTGATATTTCATGGGTCACAGCATGATTGACTCAAAGAAATATGGCGTCTCAGGCCATGGGTCACAGCATGACCGACTCAATGAAATATGGCCTCTCACACCATGGGTAACATCATGACTGACTCAATGCAACAGGGCGTCTTACACCATGGGTCACAGCATGAGTGACTCAATGCAAAAAGGCGTCTCACACCATGGGTCACAGCCTGACTGACTCAATGAAATATGGCGTCTCATGTCATGGGTCACAGCATCACCGACTCAATGAAATATGGCGTCTCAGGCCATGGGTCACAGCATGACAGACTCAATGAAATATGGCGTCTCACACCATGGGTCACAGCATGACTGACTCAATGAAATATGGTGGGTCATGGTGGACATTTCATGGGTCACATGACTGACTCAATGAAATATGGCCTCTCACACCATGGGTCACAGCATGACTCACTCAATGCCATATGGTGGGTCATGGTGGATATTTCATGGGTCACAGCCTGACTGACTCAAAGAAATATGGCGTCTCAGGCCATGGGTCACAGCATGACCAACTCAATGAAATATGGTGTATCCGGCCATGGGTCACAGCGTGACTGACTCAATGACATATGGCGTCTCAGGCCATGGGTAACAGCATGACTGACTCAATGACATATGGCGTCTCAGGCCATGGGTCGCAGCATGACTGACTCAATGAGATCTGGCGTCTCGCACCATGGGTAAAAGCATGACTGACTCAATGCAAATAGGGCGTCTCACACCATGGGTCACAGCATGACTGACTCAATGCAAAAGGGCGTCTCACACCATGGGTCACAGCGTGACTGACTCAATGAAATATGGCGTCTCAGGCCATGGGTCACAGCATGACTGACTCAATGAAATATGGCGTCTCATGCCATGGGTCACAGCATGACTGGCTCAATTAAATGTTGTGTCTCAGGCCATGGGTCACAGCATGACTGACTCAATGCCATATGGTGGGTCATGGTGGATATTTCATGGGTCACAGCATGATTGACTCAAAGAAATATAGCGTCTCAGGCCATGGGTCACAGCATGGCCGACTCAATGAAATATGGCGTATCCGGCCATGAGTCACAGCATGACTGACTCAATGACATATGGCGTCTCAGACCATGGGTCACAGCATGACTGACTCAATGAAATATGGCGTCTCGCACCATGGGTAAAAGCATGACTGACTCAAAGCAAAAGGGCGTCTCACACCATGGGTCACAGCATGACTGACTCAATGCAAAAGGGCGTCTCACACCATGGGTCACAGCCTGACTGACTCAATGAAATATGGCGTCTCACGCCATGGGTTACAGCATCACTGACTCAATGAAATATGGCGTCTCCGGCCATGGGTCACAGCATGACTGACTCAATGAAATATGGCGTTTCGCACCATGGGTAACAGCATGACTGACTCAATGCAAAAGGGCGTCTCACACCATGGGTCACAGCATGACTGACTCAATGCAAAAGGGCGTCTCACACCATGGGTCACAGCGTGACTGACTCAATGAAATATGGCATCTCAGGCCATGGGTCACAGCATGACTGACTCAATGAAATATGGCGTCTCAGGCCATGGGTCACAGCCTGTCTGACTCAATGAAATATTTCGTTTCATGCCATGGGTCACAGCATGACTGGCTCAATTAAATGTTGTGTCTCAGGCCATGGGTCACAGCATGACTGACTCAAAGAAATATCGCGTCTCAGGCCATGGGTCACAGCATGACCGACTCAATGAAATATGGCGTATCCGGCCATGGGTCACAGCGTGACTGACTCAATGACATATGGCGTCTCAGGCCATGGGTAACAGCATGACTGACTCAATGACATATGGCTTCTCAGGCCATGGGTCACAGCATGACTGACTCAATGAAATATGGCGTCTCAGACCATGGTTCACAGCGTGACTGACTGAATGCAATATGGCCTCTCACACCATGGATCACAGCTTGACTGACTCAATGAAATATGGTGTCTCACACCATGGGTCACAGCGTGACTGACTCAATGAAATATGGCGTATCAGGCCATGGGTCACAGCCTGACTGACTCAATGAAATATGGCGTCTCAGGCCATGGGTCACAGCATGACCGACTCAATGAAATATGGCGTATCCGGCCATGGGTCACAGCGTGACTGACTCAATGACATATGGCGTCTCAGGCCATGGGTAACAGCATAACTGACTCAATGACATATGGCTTCTCAGGCCATGGGTCACAGCATGACTGACTCAATGAAATATGGCGTCTCACACCATGGGTCACAGCATGACTGACTCAATGCAAAAGGGCGTCTCACACCATGGGTCACAGCATGACTGACTCAATGCAAAAGGGCGTCTCACACCATGGGTCACAGCGTGACTGACTCAATGAAATATGGCGTCTCAGGCCATGGGTCACAGCATGACTGACTCAATGAAATATGGCGTCTCAGGCCATGGGTCGCAGCCTGACTGACTCAATGAAATATGGCGTTTCACACCATGGGTGACAGCATGACTGACTAAATGAAATATGGTGTCTCAGGCCATGGGTCCCAGCGTGACAGACTCAATGAAATATGGCGTCTCAGGCCATGGGTCACAGCGTGACTGACTGAATGCAATATGGCCTCTCACACCATGGATCACAGCTTGACTGACTCAATGAAATATGGTGTCTCACACCAGGGGTCACAGTGTGACTGACTCAATGAAATATGGCGTATCAGGCCATGGGTCACAGCATGACTGACTCAATGCCATATGGTGGGTCATGGTGGATATTTCATGGGTCACAGCCTGACTGACTCAAAGAAATATGGCGTCTCAGGCCATGGGTCACAGCATGACCGACTCAATGAAATATGGCGTATCCGGCCATGGGTCACAGCGTGACTGACTCAATGACATATGGCGTCTCAGGCCATGGGTAACAGCATGACTGACTCAATGACATATGGCGTCTCAGGCCATGGGTCACAGCATGACTGACTCAATGAAATATGGCGTCTCGCACCATGGGTAACAGCATGACTGACTCAATGCAAAAGGGCGTCTCACACCATGGGTCACAGCATGACTGACTCAATGCAAAAGGGCGTCTCACACCATGGGTCACAGCGTGACTGACTCAATGAAATATGGCGTCTCAGGCCATGGGTCACAGCATGACTGACTCAATGAAATATGGCGTCTCAGGCCATGGGTCACAGCCTGCCTGACTCAATGAAATATGGCGTTTCACACCATGGGTTACAGCATGGCTGACTAAATGAAATATGGTGTCTCAGGCCATGGGACACAGCGTGACAAACAATGCAATATGGCCTCTCACACCATGGATCACAGCTTGACTGACTCAATGAAATATGGTGTCTCACACCATGGGTCACAGCGTGACTGACTCAATGAAATATGGCGTATCAGGCCATGGGTCACAGCCTGACTGACTCAATGAAATATGGCGTCTCAGGCCATGGGTCACAGCGTGACTGACTCAATGACATATGGCGTCTCAGGCCATGGGTAACAGCATGACTGACTCAATGACGTATGGCGTCTCAGGCCATGGGTCACAGCATGACTGACTCAATGAAATATGGCGTCAAACACCATGGGTCACAGCATGACTGACTCAATGCAAAAGGGCGTCTCACACCATGGGTCACAGCATGACTGACTCAATGCAAAAGGGCGTCTCACACCATGGGTCACAGCGTGACTGACTCAATGAAATATGGCGTCTCAGGCCATGGGTCACAGCATGACTGTCTCAATGAAATATGGCGTCTCAGGCCATGGGTCACAGCCTGACTGACTCAATGAAATATGGCGTTTCACACCATGGGTCACAGCATGACTGACTAAATGAAATATGGTGTCTCAGGCCATGGGTCCCAGCGTGACAGACTCAATGAAATATGGCGTCTCAGGCCATGGGTCACAGCGTGACTGACTGAATGCAATATGGCCTCTCACACCATGGATCACAGCTTGACTGACTCAATGAAATATGGTGTCTCACACCATGGGTCACAGCGTGACTGACTCAATGAAATATGGCGTATCAGGCCATGGGTCACAGTCTGACTGACTCAATGAAATATGGCGTCACAGGCCATGGGTCACAGCATGACTGGCTCAATGAAATATGGCGTCTCAGGCCTTGGGTCACAGCATGACTGACTCAATGAAATATGGCGTCTCATGCCATGGGTCACAGCATGACTGACTCAATGAAATATGGCGTCTCAAGCCATGGGTCACAGCATGACTGACTCAATTAAATGTTGTGTCTCAGGCCATGGGTCACAGCATGACCGACTCAATGAAATATGGCGTATCCGGCCATGGGTCACAGCGTGACTGACTCAATGACATATGGCGTCTCAGGCCATGGGTAACAGCATGACTGACTCAATGACATATGGCGTCTCAGGCCATGGGTCACAGCATGACTGACTCAATGAAATATGGCGTCTCGCACCATGGGTAACAGCATGACTGACTCAATGCAAAAGGGCGTCTCACACCATGGGTCACAGCATGACTGACTCAATGCAAAAGGGCGTCTCACACCATGGGTCACAGCGTGACTGACTCAATGAAATATGGCGTCTCAGGCCATGGGTCACAGCATGACTGACTCAATGAAATATGGCGTCTCAGGCCATGGGTCACAGCCTGCCTGACTCAATGAAATATGGCGTTTCACACCATGGGTTACAGCATGGCTGACTAAATGAAATATGGTGTCTCAGGCCATGGGACACAGCGTGACAAACAATGCAATATGGCCTCTCACACCATGGATCACAGCTTGACTGACTCAATGAAATATGGTGTCTCACACCATGGGTCACAGCGTGACTGACTCAATGAAATATGGCGTATCAGGCCATGGGTCACAGCCTGACTGACTCAATGAAATATGGCGTCTCAGGCCATGGGTCACAGCGTGACTGACTCAATGACATATGGCGTCTCAGGCCATGGGTAACAGCATGACTGACTCAATGACGTATGGCGTCTCAGGCCATGGGTCACAGCATGACTGACTCAATGAAATATGGCGTCAAACACCATGGGTCACAGCATGACTGACTCAATGCAAAAGGGCGTCTCACACCATGGGTCACAGCATGACTGACTCAATGCAAAAGGGCGTCTCACACCATGGGTCACAGCGTGACTGACTCAATGAAATATGGCGTCTCAGGCCATGGGTCACAGCATGACTGTCTCAATGAAATATGGCGTCTCAGGCCATGGGTCACAGCCTGACTGACTCAATGAAATATGGCGTTTCACACCATGGGTCACAGCATGACTGACTAAATGAAATATGGTGTCTCAGGCCATGGGTCCCAGCGTGACAGACTCAATGAAATATGGCGTCTCAGGCCATGGGTCACAGCGTGACTGACTGAATGCAATATGGCCTCTCACACCATGGATCACAGCTTGACTGACTCAATGAAATATGGTGTCTCACACCATGGGTCACAGCGTGACTGACTCAATGAAATATGGCGTATCAGGCCATGGGTCACAGTCTGACTGACTCAATGAAATATGGCGTCACAGGCCATGGGTCACAGCATGACTGGCTCAATGAAATATGGCGTCTCAGGCCTTGGGTCACAGCATGACTGACTCAATGAAATATGGCGTCTCATGCCATGGGTCACAGCATGACTGACTCAATGAAATATGGCGTCTCAAGCCATGGGTCACAGCATGACTGACTCAATTAAATGTTGTGTCTCAGGCCATGGGTCACAGCATGACTGACTCAATGCCATATGGTGGGTCATGGTGGATATTTCATGGGTCACAGCATGATTGACTCAAAGAAATATGGCGTCTCAGGCCATGGGTCACAGCATGACCGACTCAATGAAATATGGCGTATCCGGCCATGGGTCACAGCGTGACTGACTCAATGACATATGGCGTCTCAGGCCATGGGTAACAGCATGACTGACTCAATGACATATGGCGTCTCAGACCATGGGTCACAGCATGACTGACTCAATGAAATATGGCCTCTCACACCATGGGTAACAGCATGACTGACTCAATGCAAAAGGGCGTCTCACACCATGGGTCACAGCATGACTGACTCAATGAAATATGGCGTCTCAGGCCATGGGTCACAGCATGACAGACTCAATGAAATATGGCGTCTCACACCATGGGTCACAGCATGACTGACTCAATGAAATATGGTGGGTCATGGTGGATATTTCATGGGTCACATGACTGACTCAATGAAATATGGCCTCTAACACCATGGGTCACAGCCTGACTGACTCAAAGAAATATGGCGTCTCGCACCATGGGTAACAGCATGACTGACTCAATGCAAAAGGGCGTCTCACACCATGGGTCACAGCATGACTGACTCAATGAAATATGGCGTCTCAGGCCATGGGTCACAGCATGACGGACTCAATGAAATATGGCGTCTCACACCATGGGTCACAGCATGACTGACTCAATGAAATATGGCGTCTCATGCCATGGGTCACAGCATGACTGGCTCAATTAAATGTTGTGTCTCAGGCCATGGGTCACAGCATGACTGACTCAATGACATATGGTGGGTCATGGTGGATATTTCATGGGTCACAGCATGATTGACTCAAAGAAATATGGCGTCTCAGGCCATGGGTCACAGCATGACCGACTCAATGAAATATGGCGTATCCGGCCATGGGTCACAGCGTGACTGACTCAATGACATATGGCCTCTCACACCATGGGTAACAGCATGACTGATTCAATGCAAAAGGGCGTCTCACACCATGCGTCACAGCATGACTGACTCAATGCCATAAGGTGGGTCATGGTGGATATTTCATGGGTCACAGCATGATTGACTCAAAGAAATATGGCGTCTCAGGCCATGGGTAACAGCATGACTGACTCAATGCAAAAGGGCGTCTCACACCATGGGTGACAGCATGACTGACTTAATGAAATATGGCGTCTCAGGCCATGGGTCACAGCATGACAGACTCAATGAAATATGGCGTCTCACACCATGGGTCACAGCATGACTGACTCAATGCAAAAGGGCGTTTCACACCATGGGTCACAGCGTGACTGACTCAATGAAATATGACGTCTCAGGCCATGGGTCACAGCATGACTGACTCAATGAAATATGGCGTCTCAGGCCATGGGTCACAGCCTGACTGACTCAATGAAATATGGCGTCTCATGCCATGGGTCACAGCATGACTGACTCAATGAAATATGGCGTCTCAGGCCATGGGTCACAGCCTGACTGACTCAATGAAATATGGCGTTTCACACCATGGGTCACAGCATGACTGACTAAATGAAATATGGTGTCTCAGGCCATGGGTCCCAGCGTGACAGACTCAATGAAATATGGCGTCTCAGGCCATGGGTCACAGCGTGACTGACTGAATGCAATATGGCCTCTCACACCATGGATCACAGCTTGACTGACTCAATGAAATATGGTGTCTCACACCATGGGTCACAGCGTGACTGACTCAATGAAATATGGCGTATCAGGCCATGGGTCACAGTCTGACTGACTCAATGAAATATGGCGTCACAGGCCATGGGTCACAGCATGACTGGCTCAATGAAATATGGCGTCTCAGGCCTTGGGTCACAGCATGACTGACTCAATGAAATATGGCGTCTCATGCCATGGGTCACAGCATGACTGACTCAATGAAATATGGCGTCTCAAGCCATGGGTCACAGCATGACTGACTCAATTAAATGTTGTGTCTCAGGCCATGGGTCACAGCATGACTGACTCAATGCCATATGGTGGGTCATGGTGGATATTTCATGGGTCACAGCATGATTGACTCAAAGAAATATGGCGTCTCAGGCCATGGGTCACAGCATGACCGACTCAATGAAATATGGCGTATCCGGCCATGGGTCACAGCGTGACTGACTCAATGACATATGGCGTCTCAGGCCATGGGTAACAGCATGACTGACTCAATGACATATGGCGTCTCAGACCATGGGTCACAGCATGACTGACTCAATGAAATATGGCCTCTCACACCATGGGTAACAGCATGACTGACTCAATGCAAAAGGGCGTCTCACACCATGGGTCACAGCATGACTGACTCAATGAAATATGGCGTCTCAGGCCATGGGTCACAGCATGACAGACTCAATGAAATATGGCGTCTCACACCATGGGTCACAGCATGACTGACTCAATGAAATATGGTGGGTCATGGTGGATATTTCATGGGTCACATGACTGACTCAATGAAATATGGCCTCTAACACCATGGGTCACAGCCTGACTGACTCAAAGAAATATGGCGTCTCGCACCATGGGTAACAGCATGACTGACTCAATGCAAAAGGGCGTCTCACACCATGGGTCACAGCATGACTGACTCAATGAAATATGGCGTCTCAGGCCATGGGTCACAGCATGACGGACTCAATGAAATATGGCGTCTCACACCATGGGTCACAGCATGACTGACTCAATGAAATATGGCGTCTCATGCCATGGGTCACAGCATGACTGGCTCAATTAAATGTTGTGTCTCAGGCCATGGGTCACAGCATGACTGACTCAATGACATATGGTGGGTCATGGTGGATATTTCATGGGTCACAGCATGATTGACTCAAAGAAATATGGCGTCTCAGGCCATGGGTCACAGCATGACCGACTCAATGAAATATGGCGTATCCGGCCATGGGTCACAGCGTGACTGACTCAATGACATATGGCCTCTCACACCATGGGTAACAGCATGACTGATTCAATGCAAAAGGGCGTCTCACACCATGCGTCACAGCATGACTGACTCAATGCCATAAGGTGGGTCATGGTGGATATTTCATGGGTCACAGCATGATTGACTCAAAGAAATATGGCGTCTCAGGCCATGGGTAACAGCATGACTGACTCAATGCAAAAGGGCGTCTCACACCATGGGTGACAGCATGACTGACTTAATGAAATATGGCGTCTCAGGCCATGGGTCACAGCATGACAGACTCAATGAAATATGGCGTCTCACACCATGGGTCACAGCATGACTGACTCAATGCAAAAGGGCGTTTCACACCATGGGTCACAGCGTGACTGACTCAATGAAATATGACGTCTCAGGCCATGGGTCACAGCATGACTGACTCAATGAAATATGGCGTCTCAGGCCATGGGTCACAGCCTGACTGACTCAATGAAATATGGCGTCTCATGCCATGGGTCACAGCATGACTGACTCAATGAAATATGGCGTCTCAGGCCATGGGTCACAGCATGACAGACTCAATGAAATATGGCGTCTCACACCATGGGTCACAGCATGACTGACTCAATGAAATATGGTGGGTCATGGTGGATATTTCATGGGTCACATGACTGACTCAATGAAATATGGCCTCTCACACCATGGATCACAGCGTGACTGACTCAATGCCATATGGTGGGTCATGGTGGATATTTCATGGGTCACAGCCTGACTGACTCAAAGAAATATGGCGTCTCAGGCCATGGGTCACAGCATGAACCGACTCAATGAAATATGGCGCATCCGGCCATGGGTCACAGCGTGACTGACTCAATGACATATGGCGTCTCAGGCCATGGGTAACAGCATGACTGACTCAATGACATATGGCGTCTCAGGCCATGGGTCACAGCATGACTGACTCAATGAAATATGACGTCTCGCACCATGGGTAACAGCATGACTGACTCAATGCAAAAGGGCGTCTCACACCATGGGTCACAGCATGACTGACTCAATTCAAAAGGGCGTCTCACACCATGGGCCACAGCGTGACTGACTCAATGAAATATGGCGTCTCAGGCCATGGGTCACAGCATGACTGACTCAATGAAATATGGCGTCTCAGGCCATGGGTCACAGCATGACTGACTCAATGAAATATGGCGTTGCACTCCATGGGTCACAGCATGACTGACTAAATGAAATATGGTGTCTCAGGCCATGGGTCACAGCGTGACAGACTCAATGAAATATGGCGTCTCACACCATGGGTCACAGCATGACTGACTCAATGAAATATGGTGGGTCATGGTGGATATTTCATGGGTCACATGACTGACTCAATGAAATATGGCCTCTCACACCATGGGTCACAGCATGACTGACTCAATGCCATATGGTGGGTCATGGTGGATATTTCATGGGTCACAGCCTGACTGACTCAAAGAAATATGGCGTCTCAGGCCATGGGTCACAGCATGACTGACTCAATGAAATATGGCGTCTCAGGCCATGGGTCACAGCCTGACTGACTCAATGAAATATGGCGTTTCACACCATGGGTCACAGCATGACTGACTAAATGAAATATGGTGTCTCAGGCCATGGGTCACAGCGTGACAGACTCAATGAAATATGGCGTCTCAGGCCATGGGTCACAGCGTGACTGACTGAATGCAATATGGCCTCTCACACCATGGATCACAGCTTGACTGACTCAATGAAATATAAGTAGCAGGTTATGTTGTGAGTGTACCATTTGCTGGTGTTAAGCATTCGCTCTATAATTTCAGGGTTACTTTTTAGGTCAAGGTTTCGGCAAGGTCACGTCACGGGTGCGGTAAGGTCCCAGTATGGTTACGGTAATAAGAATATATCAGCCGCAATAATGGTTTTATGGCGTAGGGACTCGCTTCTGAAAAGTTACGTTCAAGTTATTTAATAATAATAACAGTTTTATTAGTAGAATTTAAAGACATTCTTTCATAGCATCATAGTGACATGATGGGCAAGCCAGAACTACCACAATCCGCAGCCTAGGCAATGGCACTATACAATCAATTATTACTTATTACTTTCATACTTGTTCCATTCTTTTAATCGTAATTACAACGCTAGCGCATTGTGGCATTTAGAAACAGTCAAGGCATGTGCTTGGATGACAACTCAGCAACATGTCAGCAACAAAGCACTATACATGATTATTGCTTAGTTTGTCTTATTTTTAGTTAATTCATTCTTCTGTGTTTTTTAAACTTCTAACAGTAGTTAACCCGTTATTCCTTTACTTTATTGACATTCGATATGGTTCTAGTTCAAGGTGACTCCTTCGCCAGTTGGTTTGGCCATTTAACATGTTGGCGGTCCCAAACAGTGGGACTTTGGGGGCAGAAAACTAGTAACGGATTCATCCTGAGTAATACGTGACCTATGCTGCAACAATGGTTCGCCTTTGCGTAGAAGGTTACAAAGCTTTACCGAAATAAATGTTTGGTGTTGTAAGCAATTGTTATGAACATGAAGGCTTACTATTGGGTTAAGAAAGCTTTGCGGGACTACGAAATAGGGCGATGAAACGTGCCCCATATGCAGGTGTCAGGGTTCGAACCCACAACCTTTCGGTCTGCAGTGAGATGCGGACTGACGAATACGTTTTCCGAGTTTGTGTTTCGAGCATACGTGCTCACTGTACACATAGGTAAGTGTATATAATTCACATGATAAATTCACATGCCAGACCCTCACCCCCTCCCTCCCCTATCCCCCACCTCCACGCAAGCGCCTCAATCATTTGAAAAAAATCGCCATTAAACCCCTCTTGTCATGCTGATAAAAGAATGATCACGAGTGTTATAATTTATACCGCCGTATGCAGAACGAAAACCCTTCACAGAGGGTTGTGATACCGAGCTGGTTGAAGTCCTGTAGTATTAGCCAACGTATCCTTTCAACTCGCCGAAGACAAAAAACAACAGCCCGGTACCTCAAAAAGAAACCATTTTTTATTGCCCTTTACGAGGCTGTAATAATAGGAAGGTTCAAGGTATCTTCCGTAACCCCGTACCATAAAAGTGGGAACCCATCTGGGATGTCTACCCCCTCTCTAAGCCGTCGGTCCTTACCCCATCCGCGCCAACCTGCCATTATCACCAGCACGCGCCGCTCTGTCTCTATGTCTCTGCCAGTGAGTGAGCCATGGCTCGTGTAACTGGGGCGGCCGAGGCGTTGAACCCCGCTGTAGCATGGTGGGATGATTGGTCTCCCGGCCAGTGACCCAGCCAGCAAGCCTCGCAAACCCTTTTTTCATGGATGTTTTATAGCCTGGTCGATGCGGCAAAGCAGCCATCATCGCTGACGGCATGAGCTGGGTTTTTTTTCGTGTGTGTGCAAAAACTGGGTTATTGGTTGGAGGCCAGTCATTAACCCGTGCTATCATGGATCATGCTCAAGCGAAACGGCCTTGATAACAACCCCCGCAACTCCTGCCCCTACCCTCACCATTTCTGCAGCTGAGACCTCCTCTCAAACACGGTTCACAACACCAACAGCAACCCCCTAACCAACACCTTCGCACCCCTTTTCTGTGGCCTACTTCATGTACATAGTTTAGTCGTCTAAATTGAGTTTGTGAAATCCGCCACAACTATTCAACCCACTTGGCGGTCACTCGCCCGAAATGCATCATAGCCCCTCCCCCACCCTTCTCCGCCCGATCACACACAAACACCCTCTAATATCGCCCAGCTGAGGGGATGCTGCGTCCGCGCATGCGCGCATGTCGCGTCCGTCGGGTGATCGTCGTGCGGCCACGGTAGCGTCACGTGACCCCGGAACCTGCACGTGAACAACGATGTGTCACACCATGTCCAGATTTGCCTGATAATCTGGACTCGTACCCCAGGCCACGTGACTGCCGCACCGCCCTCATCACCCCTCCCCTTGGTGTGGGGCCGCTGTGAGGGAGCCATTAACACAATTCAAGGGTAGTGATGCCCGGTGCGGCCCAACAGACACAGTCTTCTGGTCCACATCACTCGGAAATTTGCGTGACTTGCAAAAAGTCGACAGACACTCGTCCAGAGACTGCTATATAACCACGTGGCTTGGTCCTTCGTCCTTGGGCTGAAAATGGAGCATATATATATATATATATATATATATATATATATATATATATATATATATATATACATGTATATATATACATGTTGGCAGTCCGATATTACATGTATATATATTTATGCTCTAGTTATACATATGCTATGTGTATATATATGCTCTATATCAGCACCGATTTAGATGTGTGGGCATCAAAACCGTTCAAGCTACATTTAAAATGATTCTATCGAATATGATGAATCTTGTTATTCGTTATGCTGGCTCTAATTGTTAGTGAACTTTTGTGGGTACGAGATAGGGAGGCTGCTTTCGTGCGCTAAAACAGTTGCAACAACGTTAAGCAAGAGTTCAGCACTTTCAACGTTGCCCAAGAGTCTTCCGCTTTGGTCAAGACCTTTCAGCTATGGCCAAGAATTTTTCACCATTGGTCAAAAACGTTTGGTATTTGGTACAAACCCTAGAGTAGGATCAAGCACAGCACTTTCAGCATTTATCATGATTCTACAGTAGCAACGTATCGGAAAATACGTGATGCTGAAGTACTCGTGCAGCTTTAAGTGACGTCGTTCACTGTTTAATAGTGGTACACTATGGGATATCATTGTCTTGGCGGTTATCTGCCTGGGTATACACTCTCATTTGGCGGCAGTCCGATATTAACAGGGTTTCACTAACATCTAACGGTCTGTCTAGCTCAGAACGATCCCAATATTTAAGGAGTCAGTAACCAAAATTATAAGTGAATTAATGTCATGCTCAGCTAAAGTTTTGATCAAGTGAAATTAAATAAGTTGGTGTTTTAACCCGCTTTTGTGCACACAACTGTTGACAACTAGGCTAAGGACTCTCCCGGGACGAGGAAGGATGAATGTGAAATTTTAGGTGCCCGGGACCTATCTGCGGTCTAGTGCGCTAACCACAATACCAGAGAGGCCCGCCATGCAGTCGTCATAGAGAACAAAAATAATGCAAAGTGGGAACAATCGACGCCATATATATGACGAATAATACTCGAAAATTACGAAAGACGAAAGTTATGTATCTATGTTCGTAGCATGTAAGTATACATATAATTTATGCAACAAATGACCAGACATGTTCTTCAGCCACTTCTTCCAGCCAAATTGATATATATCGTGTGGGAGAAAGTGTGGCTTACTTGTGCATTACGTAATCAAAATTCACCGCCCCCCCCCCCCTCCGAGGGCGGGGCGGCTATATATAGTTAAGTATATACATAAGTGCCGCACAAGTGACAAATTCGCCTTTTTCTCTCAGTCCTCGGAGCAAAAATCTATATGTGTAACCTCTGAGACAAAAATGTCATGACTGCCAGTGTCTATTTTGAGTCCTTTTTCAAACTAACGATTTTTATATCAATAATCACAAAATCTCCCACTCTTTTCTCGCTCTATATATGCCCTCCAGGCGGCACACCCTCGAAATTGTACTAATGTAGTGCCCCCCCCCCCCCCCCCCAGCCCTCTGGGAAAACTTGCAGCAGTTTTTACATCCTTTAACACATGATAACATCACTTCGCACAAGAGTTAACATTCAGCGGTTACCGGGAAAAATTGCTGCATGAGCAGCTTCAAAAGAGTCTAGCAAAGCGTGACCATTTCAAAATTAAAATTTGAAAACCGCAGATTGGCCACAATACACTGCTCAAATTGTGGTGTATTGGCTATTGATAAAACAATGTACAAAACCTAAATACCGAAAAGTGACAGGATATGCGTCCAAAGCGCCAACACTGTGCTTTATGTCTACACGTCGGCAGTCTTTCATTCTCACCCAGAAGGAAGATACATACACGATATTATATTTAGCACCAAATTGCATATCAAACGGCACTGTTTGGAAAGGTCGTTATCAATCAACGTCCCAGATATTGGTCTGTAGTGGTGGCGAGGTGGCAGTGGTTGTACGTCCCAGATATTGGTCTGTAGTGGTGGCGAGATGGCAGTGGTTGTACGTCCCAGATATTGGTCTGTAGTGGTGGCGAGGTGGCAGTGGTTGTACGTCCCAGATATTGGTCTGTAGTGGTGGCGTGGTTGCAGTGGTTGTACGTCCCAGATATTGGTGTGTACTGGTGGCGGGGTGGCAGTGGTTGTACGTCCCAGATATTGGTTTGTAGTGGTGGCGAGGTGGCAGTGGTTGTACGTCCCAGATATTGGTCTGTACTGGTGGCGTGGTGGCAGAGGTTGTACGTCCCAGATATTGGTCTATAGTGGTGGCGTGGTGGCAGTGGTTGTACGTCCCAGATATTGGTCTGTAGTGGTGGCGAGATGGCAGTGGTTGTACGTCCCAGATATTGGTCTGTAGTGGTGGCGTGGTGGCAGTGGTTGTACGTCCCAGATATTGGTTTGTAGTGGTGGCGTGGTGGCAGAGGTTGTACGTCCCAGATATTGGTCTATAGTGGTGGCGTGGTGGCAGTGGTTGTACGTCCCAGATATTGGTCTGTAGTGGTGGCGAGATGGCAGTGGTTGTACGTCCCAGATATTGGTCTGTAGTGGTGGCGTGGTGGCAGTGGTTGTACGTCCCAGATATTGGTTTGTAGTGGTGGCGTGGTGGCAGTGGTTGTACGTCCCAGATATTGGTTTGTAGTGGTGGCGTGGTGGCAGTGGTTGTACGTCCCAGATATTGGTCTGTAGTGGTGGCGAGATGGCCGTGGTTGTACGTCCAAGATATTGGTCTGTAGTGGTGGCGGGGTGGCAGTGGTTGTACGTCCCAGATATTGGTTTGTAGTGGTGGCGTGGTGGCAGTGGTTGTACGTCCCAGATATTGGTTTGTAGTGGTGGCGTGGTGGCAGTGGTTGTACGTCCCAGATATTGGTTTGTAGTGGTGGCGTGGTGGCAGTGGTTGTACGTCCCAGATATTGTTTTTTTAGTGGTGGCGTGTGGCAGTGGTCGTTTGTATTACATGTAGTCAGCTATTTCTCCTCAGAGGGAAGCAGTTCATAGACCCTGATGCATATCCGGGAATAATGTTATGTTTGAATTGGAAATGGAAATGGAAGACAGCGAAGTTGTACATCGTCGTAGTAAATTAAATTAAATTTGCGTGCAACTCAGTTGCATTTAGTGTCTAAGAATTATTCGGTTTATTGCTTACGTCCTTCAAATGCAATTACGTTTAGCAATTCCAATAGTCACACTCATTCTACACCATGCCTGCCCCCTACCCAGCACCCCCAAACACCCCCCAACCGTACCTGGCTGGCCTGTCCTCTGCTCCTCAACCTACTCATCTGCCCAGAGAGGTAGGCTGTTTCCAGTCCTCGACTGGGCCTCCCGTTCCTGAACCACGGCAAAGGGAGAAAAACACACAATAATGACGCGAGTGTAAGTGGTTTCGCAGCAAGACTACTAAATCACAGAAAGAGAAGAGTTATCCATCCCCCTGTAAAATATCTAGCTCCCCTCCTCCTCCTCCTCACCCCCCTTCCCCTCCAGCCCCGCATCGCACCCACCCTTCCCCACCCTAACCCAACTGGACCCCCCCCCAGCACCAGCCTGTCCGCCCCCCCCCCCCGCCCACCGGCCGACCGACCCACCAACACTCACACCTAGCGCTATTCGCACGCGTCGGGTGATTCGAACTCGTTTGTTCCCAAGTGTTCTACTCTTCCTGTATGGACGTTGTGACCTTTTGCCCTTGTGTCGGTGTATACGTACCTATCGCGCACTCAATGACCCAGAGAGGACGAGGCAACAAATTAAAGCGTTCAAAAAAAAGGAAAAGAGAAAGAGTTTCTCGACGGTAAGCTCTACCGATGCACCTAACCCCCCCCCCCCCCCCCCAAACCATTGACCGGTGTGATTGTTGCAAGTCGGCTGGGTTGCGCTGTCATTGGGGATATAATGGGACGAAGGTGTACGGTACAAGGTTGAGGAAGGAGAGGGGTGAGGTGGGGGGCGTATATAGGGGGAGGGGGGCGGAAAGGACGGGATTTCGCAGGGTGCATACTGGGTCGGGCTGAGAAGCAGGGTGCAGCAGAACCAGTAGCGGGTGGAAGAGGGGCGCGAACAGCTGGAGCTGCGAACCTCGCTCCCCGATTTGACGGACATGCTGACGGAATTTTTGCGGTCAGTGGGTTAAAAAATAGATGGACGGTGTGCTTGCCTCATACCCACTGCGGCCCATCAAGCCGACAGCCAAGCCTCGTGTTGGTTCCCCCCATCATCGCCTCAGAAAGAAATAAAGGAACTGGTCCTTCTTTTTTCGGCCCTTCAAAAGGTTACGCATATCCCGAGAAAAATGAGGCACTGCTGCGGCTCGCCGTGTGGGGGGTCTCGGCTCATATTGCTGCAGGAACGCACGTCTAGTCTGCCGAGTGCCAAGGGGAGGCCTCTAAAACTGAGGCGGTAGGACGAGAGAGCGAAATGAAATGGAGACTGAGGGTCGGGACGAATGGCATTACGCTGCGCCAGCGAGTTCATACATTTTTAATTAATGGCATATTTAGCGTCATAACGCGCCCCTGTGGAGCTCCTTCGTTGTATTTATAGCCATAGATTTAATCTCGGTTATTGACTTAGCCCCGGTGTCCGAAATATAAATTAAGAACAGTTGTACATGAAAGAAATAATGGAGGAGTTTGGGGTTTTATGACGCTCTTGTGCACACAAGGGTTAAACTGGCCGGGACGGGCATGCCGGGACGATAAAGTGGACGAATGGATGAAGAATGCCCCTAGATTAGGAGGCCGGGTGCATGGCCTTCTTGGAGCTTTGAGTGTTCTTACTCACACACCGCACTGCCGGGGAAATTTAGCATCATCTACGTACACTTAAAACGACTCGCCCATTGTGTACCGGGCCCTCATATTATTATTGTGTTATGGACCCCTATTTTGGTTCACCCCCCGGTCGTAAGAATTTCAAAATCTCAAATTCTTGGATCCATCCGCTGCATTGGCCACAGACTTGCACCATCTGCTGTATTCCAACTACATAGGGTTCAATTTCCGCTCCACTGTAGGTTACCCCCAAGAAGCTCTCGGACGTGTAACCACCGAATAGCCGTATTGTTATACAAGAAAACCACTAGTTAAACGACGAAATTGATAGATGCGATTAAAGTTACATGTTAACGCTGTGACACATGTGGCGGTAAATTGAACTGAAACTCGAAACAGTTTATTCAAAGTAAAAAAAAAACATGTCGCATAATATACTTCAATTACAAGTTTAACCAAAGGTGACGGGGTATTATTGTCGTATTCATTGCTTTTCGCCTAGCGACATGTTTAAGGTATCGCTCAGTCTAGCGTCTACATTAAAGACAACAAATAAAACGACATTGTGTGAGTGGCAAGCACGCTAGTGGAAAATAATACCATATGTAAATTCGTTTTCTTTGCGTTGCACGTTGTGTTGTCTCGAGGAAAACAGTGTTATAAATGCTGCATAAAGGCAAGGTGACAGTAAGTCTAGCGGGACGATAAGAGCAAACTGAGGGGGTTGCGCCTCTGGAAGGGTTGTGTATGTGGGGGGCGGGGGGGCGATGGTTGAGGGGCGGGGGTGGAGACAGGTGTGGTTTCTGGGCCCACACACCCTTGCAAACCATATGAAATTCGATATGATTGCATTTCAAAAACACTTGCACCCAGCGCTACATCTACATAGCTTAAACACAGTGCAGGTTCGAGCTGGAGGAAGCAGTGAAGAAGAACTTAAAGGGAGAAAGCTGTTGTTCATAAATCTACATAGAATTGGCCCGGGGCATCTCGCCCCCTCTCTCCCCCTCCCCTTTAGTCCTCCTCCTTTCGTCTCCACCCTGCCCCCCCCCCCACCCTCCCCACCTTACTTCAGGTTCCGGCTTCCTACCGGTATATCACTGCGGACAAATGAGCAAGGAAACTCAGGGTCATGGTAAAGGACAGATAGGTCCATAGTTACCCCCCTCCCCCACCCACCCACCAATCCCGGAATATATTACAGTATGACAAGTTACACATAAAATATACACCTACCTCGAACGGCTAAAGTAGACATGTTTCGTCCTGACAAGGAAAGCTGTGAAACCTGATGGCGCCTCGTCGGTTTGCAGCCTGTAAGTCAAGGAACACGTAATAATGGTGCGGTGTGGTGATGGGTGGTGATGGTGTGGTGATGGGTGGTGATGGGATGGTGATGGGTGGTGCGGTGTGGTGACGGTGTGGTGATGGGTGGTGATGGGGTGGTGATGGTGTGGTGATGGGTGGTGATGGGGTGGTGATGGGTGGTGATGGGATGGTGATGGGTGGTGATGGGGTGGTGATGGGTGGTGCGGTGTGGTGATGGGTGGTGATGGGTGGTGATGGGATGGTGATGGGTGGTGCGGTGTGGTGATGGGTGGTGATGGGATGGTGATGGGTGGTGCGGTGTGGTGACGGTGTGGTGATGGGGTGGTGATGGGTGGTGATGGTGTGGTGATGGGTGGTGATGGGTGGTGATGGGTGGTGGTGATGGGATGGTGATGGGTGGTGCGGTGCGGTGACGGTGTGGTGATGGGTGGTGATGGGATGGTGATGGGTGGTGCGGTGTGGTGATGGGTGGTGATGGGTGGTGATGGTGTGGTGATGGGTGGTGATGGGTGGTGATGGGATGGTGATGGGTGGTGCGGTGTGGTGACGGTGTGGTGATGGGTGGTGATGGGGTGGTGATGGGTGGTGATGGGATGGTGATGGGTGGTGCGGTGTGGTGATGGGTGGTGATGGGATGGTGATGGGTGGTGCGGTGTGGTGACGGTGTGGTGATGGGTGGTGATGGGGTGGTGATGGTGTGGTGATGGGATGGTGATGGGATGGTGCGGTGTGGTGATGGGTGGTGCGGTGTGGTGATGGGTGGTGATGGTGTGGTGATGGGTGGTGATGGGATGGTGATGGGTGGTGATGGGTGGTGATGGGTGGTGATGTGATGGTGATGGGTGGTGCGGTGTGGTGAGGGGTGGTGATGGGTAGTGATGGGTGGGGATGGGTGGTGATGGGTGGTGATGGGATGGTGATGGGTGGTGCGGTGTGGTGAGGGGTGGTGATGGGTGGTGATGGGTGGTGATGGGTAGTGATGGGTGGTGATGGGTGGTGATGGGTGGTGATGGGTGGTGATGGGATTGTGATGGGTGGTGCGGTGTGGTGATGGGTAGTGATGGGTGGTGATGGGTGGTGGTGATGGGATGGTGATGGGTGGTGCGGTGTGGTGACGGTGTGGTGATGGGTGGTGATGGGGTGGTGATGGGTGGTGATGGGTGGTGATGGGATGGTAATGGGATGGTGCGGTGTGGTGATGGGTGGTGCGGTGTGGTGATGGGTGGTGATGGTGTGGTGATGGGTGGTGATGGGATGGTGATGGGTGGTGCGGTATGGTGATGGGTGGTGATGGGTGGTGATGGGTGGTGATGGGATGGTGATGGGTGGTGCGGTGTGGTGAGGGGTGGTGATGGGTGGTGATGGGTAGTGATGGGAGGTGCGGTGTGGTGATGGGTGGTGATGGGATGGTAATGGGATGGTGCGGTGTGGTGATGGGTGGTGCGGTGTGGTGATGGGTGGTGATGGTGTGGTGATGGGTGGTGATGGGATGGTGATGGGTGGTGCGGTATGGTGATGGGTGGTGATGGGTGGTGATGGGTGGTGATGGGATGGTGATGGGTGGTGCGGTGTGGTGAGGGGTGGTGATGGGTGGTGATGGGTAGTGATGGGAGGTGCGGTGTGGTGATGGGTGGTGATGGGTGGTGATGGGATGGTGATGGGTGGTGCGGTGTGGTGACGGTGTGGTGATGGGTGGTGATGGGGTGGTGATGGGTGGTGATGGTGTGGTGATGGGTGGTGATGGGATGGTAATGGGATGGTGCGGTGTGGTGATGGGTGGTGCGGTGTGGTGATGGGTGGTGATGGTGTGGTGATGGGTGGTGATGGGATGGTGATGGGTGGTGCGGTGTGGTGATGGGTGGTGATGGGTGGTGATGGGTAGTGATGGGTGGTGATGGTGTGGTGATGGGTGGTGATGGGTGGTGATGGGATGGTGATAGATGGTGATGAGTGGTGATGGTGTGGTGATGGGGTGGTGATGGGGCGTTAATGGGGAGTTAATGGGGAGACAATGGTGTGGTGATGGGGTGGTGATGGGTGGTGATGGGATGGTGCGGTGTGGTGATGGGTGGTGATGGGTGGTGACGGGTGGTGATGGGTGGTGATGGGGTGGTGATAGGATGGTGTGGTGTGGTGATGGGTGGTGACAGTGTGGTGATGGTGTGGTGATGGGTGGTGATGGGTGGTGATGGGTGGTGATAGGTGGTGATGAGTGGTGATGGGGTGGTGATGGGGCGTTAATGGGGAGACAATGGTGTGGTGATGGGTGGTGATGGGTGGTGATGGGTGGTGATGGGTGGTGATGGGATGGTGCGGTGTGGTGATGGGTGGTGATGGGTGGTGACGGGTGGTGATGGGTGGTGATGGGGTGGTGATAGAATGGTGTGGTGTGGTGATGGGTGGTGACAGTGTGGTGATGGGGTGGTGATGGGGCGTTAATGGGGAGTTAATGGGGAGACAATGGTGTGGTGATGGGTGGTGATGGAAAGTGCTGTGGCAGTGATGGGTGCTGATGGGTGGTGATGGGGTGGTGATGGGGTGGTGATGGTGTGGTGATGGTGTGGTGATGGGTGGTGGTTGGGTGGTGATGGGGTGGTGGTGGGTGGTGATAGGTGATGGGTGGTGATGTGGTGATAATTGGAGTGGTGATGGGTGGTGATGGAGTGGTGGTGGGGTGGTGATTGAGTGGTGATGGGGCAGCGATGGGGTGGTGATGGAGCGATGATTGGGAGGTGATGGGGAGATGAAGGGCGGTGATAGAGTGGTGATGGGGCAGCAATGGGGTGGTGATGGGGTGATAATTGGGGTGGTGATGGGTGGTGATGGAGTGGTGGTGAGGTGGTGATTGAGTGGTGATAGGGCAGCAATGGGGTGGTGATGGGTGGTGGTGGGGTGGTGATGGAGCGATGACGGGGAGGTGATGGGGAGATGAAGGGCGGTGATAGAGTGGTTGTGGGGTGGCGCTGGGGTGCGTCACGGAATTGCGAGTGGAGAAATATTACCATTTGAGAGCTAAGCAAGACGGCTAACATTGTCTGTGTGCCATCAGTTAGACAACCGGAGAAGAAGTGGGGCTCCTCTCTACCTTGACATATCCGATTGTCGCGAAGTTACCTACAAAGCATGCGACATTAGCCAACGATCACCTCTTCTTTACACCATTTCACCGCTCTGGCCAGCTGTCAAGATGCTGTAAGGGTGCGTTATGATAACACCCATTCTGGCAATCTCAGCCCACTGTCATATTCTCATTATCAACAGGTTGTTGAACATTTATAAGTTCACAATTAAAGAGTAATTAACGCTCCCTGTTATGAAGATCGGCACACTGGGGAAAAAAGGCGACATAAGTTTATTTACTTATATTATTGGGTGACTACGTGATAATATCTGCATGATCATGATAACAAATGTTAGCATAGCTAGCGGCATTGTCAAGCATCTACATGTGTATATACATTTCTTATAATCAATATAAAATATAATCAACATAAAATATAATCAATATAAATATAATCAATATAAAATATAATCAATACAAATATAATCAATATAAAATATAATCAATATAAAATATAATCATTATAAAATATAATCATTATAAAATATAATCATTATAAATATAATCAATATAAAACATAATCAATATAAATATAATCAATATAAAATATAATCAATATAAAATATTATCAATATAAAATAATACGCGGTATTAGGAATCAGAACAAGGTATTAGGAATCCGTATTGTTGTGGTATCAGGAATCCGTATTGTTATGGTAACAGGCATCCGTATTGTCGTGGTATCAGGAATCCGTATTGTAGTGGAACATATCGCTGATTTTAGGGTACAGCACGTTAAAATGTAAATTATTCGTACGAAGCCGAGGTTAATTTCTTAGCCAATATCAGAAGACCGTTTAACCCGACCGCATGTTCTTCCACACAATCGTGTGAAGCGTCCGCCTGAGCAAAGAAACTATTAAGTTCTGATATCATGTCGGCTGTGCCACTTATTTGACGATAACCTTTGATAACCTTTAAGAAATATATATCCATGCACCTTGTAGATTGTAAATGTTCATATCAGGCGCCCCCCCCCCCCCTTCACCCCATCCCCGCCCCGGGTATCTCAAGGTAATTAACTGCTGGGGTTGTGCTGATGGAAAAGGTGTACCTTTAGTGCATTTTGGTACGCCACAATGGGTCCTAACTAATGCACTTGGTTCCTGTATGGGTCTAGTTTGTAGGGCAGTTGGGAAAATATCACTGATTTTTTATGTACGGTAGACCATATAGATCTAATTATCAAGAACCTCATGCCTTATTGAGATTCTGCCTTTATTGATACCTTGAACAGCCTGACATACATGACCGCTGTACCGTCTTAACTGACGCAAGGTCAAAGGGGGCAGGCGCCTAGCCTGTCTTGCACATAAAGTATGCAATCATGTTTTAGGCCGTTTTGGCACATGTGAGGACTAAGTTGGGCCAAAGAACCCCCAGAGATGATAAAGGATGAATGGATAAAACATGCCCGGATTCGAAGCCAGGACCTTTTGCTTTGTGTCTATTGCGCTAATCATTGCCCTCCTCCCCCCCCCCCCCCCCCCACGCCACTTTCTATAGAGAGTCTTAATTAAGCACACAACATGTATCACTGACCACGTGGGACGGTATAGGAATCCTTGCCTCTCTCCGATGTTATATAATCCTGTTCAATATCATCTGCAAGTAGCGACAGACGAACATCGTCATGTCCCTCTTCCCCTGGCGAGCGAAGGATCATAATACTCTACTAAATTCAATCCTTGAGACCAAACGTTTTGTGTCATTTGCTTCACTTGGGGCAGGAAACATCTAGATAGACCATACGATTTGGGGGCATCGGATTGCCGCTTGATTATACAGAAAACTGCAACCATGAATTTCCCATACACAGCCATACAGACCCAAGGGGTCATTATCATCCCTCTCTTGCTCTCTGGCTGGTCCAGTTACTGAAATGTACAACAATATATCGACCCAGGCTGTCAATCATTCACTGACGTCACTGTTGCTTTTATCTCATCATGTGCTGAAAATAGGTCTTCCGCGTGCGTTATGTCAGACAAGCAAGTCGGTCAAACAAAGCAGCATGTCGCTTTGTTGTCAGTTTCAGAGATGAGAACTTCTCCCAATATATACGTGTAAGTTAATGTCCGAGGAACACGACATTACCGGATAATAATGGAGTCCGAGGGCGAAGCCCTAGGACCTATTGTTATCCGGTAATGTCGTTTTCCGAGGTCATTAACTTATGTAAAATCCACGTCCTTATGACTCAAAGCCACTACACTACAGAAAAATAATGTCGTGAGAGAACAATAGAGTGACGTCATCAGTGGATTTTACCATCAGCTACGATTGTCAATTTCATACTCACGAGAAAGGAAAAAGGACGCAAGAGTGAGCGGGGCTTAGTGTCGGAGCCTGGGTCGGTCTATTGCGACTTCAGGTGATTTTTTTTTTGCAATCGATTCCTTGATGCAATTAGTAAGCGTCCTTTCGATGTGATAGCTCAGTGTTTGCAATGTACATGCTCGCTTGTGCCGCTTGGAAGCAACAGTGAATTCAATCTTCCGTTGGCTGCGTTCCGGGTTCGAGAGTGTATGTGTAACTCAATCAAGGGACATTAGCCTAGTGTTTTCACATCTTTACCCTGCCTAAAATGAAGGAAATGACACAAAATGTATTGTCTTAAGGCTTGGATTTAATATTATGATCTTTCACTGGCCGGGAATGAGGGGCATGGCGATTTTCTTCCGGCGCAAATTGCTCATGATATTGAACAGGATTATATGACATCTCCCAGCTGTAATGATGGGCGCACCGTACCGCGGATCAATCCTGGATTCGCATCCAGGATTGATCCGGGCCCTGTACCTAATCTTAGGCATGTTTCATCCATTAATCCTTTGTCGTCCCTGAAGGTTCCTTGGCCCAGTTTAGCCCTTATATTGTACAAAAGCGGTCTAAGACTAAAAATGTTTTTTGTTTAATGACGCTTTAACCTGTGTAGTATCATTTTGCGACAATGTGAAGCATTAAAGAAAAGAGAAAAGGGAGCCATGTCTTCTGTGTGACTCCAAACTGCTTTCGATGAAAGGCATGGGATCGTTATCTTGCACAAACATTTGCACAAGTGGGATTCGAACCCCACACCGGCCGCTTGGCCTGGCCTGGCAGAATACGTGTGACAATAGCCGCTACCTACTATAGGTCCCAGCGCGACCCTTAAGCACAATATTTTTTGTTAGGAATGATTGTTCGTTAGAAAAAGACTTTTAGAATTTTAGAATTGTGGTGCCTCGGGTCCTGCAGGAGAAAGAGGAACATGGCACAGAGAACTGCAGATGCGTCAAATTCCAAAACCTACACACATAAAACAAAACAAAAACAGAATGTCGAAAATACAGATTTGGTTCCAGCGAAAATACCCAAACGTGACAATGGTGCATTCTTTGTAAAACGCATTTAAGGGGGCACAAATAAACTTCGATTGAAATAATATGGAATGTTACATAGCAGGCCATAAATGTTGCGTAGGCATGTATACTGTTTATTGAGAGATATTTGTCCGTGAATCGGTAATTGTTCAAGGGTAATCTTGGAGTATTGCACGTTGTAACAGTTCGCCATGATGTTGGTGTATGGAGAAAAAACACTATGGTACAACACATGACACACGTAACCGGTAAGCATCGGGTTATTATTCCCTTGGGTGGGTCATTATTGTGACGGAACTATAATGACCCGCTCTGGTAGAAAAATGACCCGCTCTGAGAAAATAACGACCCTCCCACGATCCGCATGTCCTTACCGGCAAAACACCTGATGTATAAGAACGCCCATGGCTATTGTTGCTTAGAAGGACAGGCGAAAAAAATACCGACTTTTGTACTCCGTCTGTAGCTGCCTTAATTTCCTTTACTTTCAGCCCCCTAATACCTGTTCCTTCCTGTGTTGCTATAGTGATCGTGCGAGGACAATGAGCTATTTGTATCAACAAAACACCTGTCTCTTCTCCTATGTAGGCTATATGAGCCGGTTCTGATAGATTCCTCCCTGTGGAGGTGTGAGGGGGGAGGTGTGAGGGGGGGAGGGGAGGTGTGAGGGGGGAGGTGTGAGGGGGTGAGGGGATAAATAATGAACGTCGGGGGACCACCTCGACACTGTCGAGTGCTGCCCAGCGGGGTGCCCCCCCCCATGTATCACCAACGGGGTGCCCCCCCACATGTATCACCAGCGGGTGCCCCTCCCCCCTGATTAACCAGAGGGGTGCCCCCCATGTATCACCAGAAGGGTGCCCCCCATGTCTAACCAGAGGGGTGCCCCCCCATTGATTAACCAGAGGGGTGCCCCCCATGTATCACCAGAGGGGTGCCCCCCATGTCTAACCAGAGGGGTGCCCCCCATGCATCACCAGAGGGGTGCCCCCATATATCACCAGAGGGGTGCCCCCCATGTATCACCAGATGGGTGCCCCCCCCCCCCCTGTATCACCAGATGGGTGCCCCCCATGTATCACCAGAGGGGTGCCCCCCACGTATCACCAGAAGGTTGCCCCCACCCATGTATCACCAGAGGGGTGCCCCCAATGTATCACCAGAGGGGTGCCCCCCCCATGTATCACCAGAAGGGTGCCCCCCCCATGTATCACCAGAGGGGTGCCCCCCATGTATCACCAGATGGGTGGCATCCCATGTATCACCAGAGGGATGCCCCCTATGTATCACCAGAGGGGTGCCCCCCACGTATCACCAGAAGGGTGCCCCTCCATGTATCACCAGAGGGGTGCTCCCCCCATGTATCACCAGAGGGATGCCCCCCACGTATCACCAGAAGGGTGCCCCTCCATGTATCACCAGAGGGGTGCTCCCCCCATGTATCACCAGAGGGATGCCCCCCATGTATCACCAGAGGGGTGCCCCCCCACGTATCACCAGAGGGGTGCCCCCCCATGTATCACCAGAGGGGTGCCCCCCATGTAACACCAGATGGGTGCCCCCCCATGTATCACCAGATGGGTGCCCCCCATGTAGCACCAGATGGGTGCTCCCCCCCCATGGATCACCAGAGAGATGCCCCCCATGTATCACCAGAGGGGTGCCCCCTATGTATCACCAGAGGGGTGCCCCCCATGTATCACCAGAGAGATGCCCCCCATGTATCACCAGAGGGGTGCCCCACCATGTATCACCAGAGGGGTGCCCCCCATGTATCACCAGAGGGGTGCCCCCCATGTATCACCAGAGGGGTGCCCCACCATGTATCACCAGAGGGGTGCCCCCCATGTATCACCAGAGGGGTGCCCCCCATGTATCACCAGAGAGATGCCCCCCATGTATCACCAGAGGGGTGCCCCCTATGTATCAACAGAGGGATGCCCCCCCATGTATCACCAAAGGGGTCGCTCCCAATTTATCACCAGAGGAGTGCCCCCCATGTCTAACCAGAGAGGTGCCCCCCCCCATATATCACCAGAGGGGTGCCCCCCATGTATCACCAGATGGGTGCCCCCCATGTATCACCAGAGGGATGCCTCCCATGTATCACAAGAGGGATGTCTCCCATGTATCACCAGAGGGGTGCCCCCCATGTATCACCAGAGGGGTGCCCCCCACGTATCACCAGAAGGTTGCCCCCCCCATGTATCACCAGAGGAATGCCCCCCATGTATCACCAGAGGGGTGCCCCCCATGTATCACCAGAGGGGTGCCCCCCATGTATCACCAGAGGGGTCCCTCCCAATGTATCACCAGAGGGGTGCCCCCCATGTATCACCAGAGGGGTGCCCCCCATGTATCACCAGAGGGATGTCCCCCATGTATCACCAGAAGGGTGCCTCCCCCCCATGTATCACCAGAGGGGTGACCCCCCATGTATCACCAGAGGGATGTCCCCCATGTATCACCAGAGGGGTGCCCCCCATGTATCACCAGAGGGGTGACCCCCCATGTATCACCAGAGGGATGTCCCCCATGTATCACCAGAGGGGTGCCCCCCATGTATCACCAGAGGGGTGCCCCCCATGTATCACCAGAGGGGTGCCCCCCATGTATCACCAGAGGGGTGCCGCCCATGTATCACCAGAGGGGTGCCCCCCATGTATCACCAGAGGGGTGCCCCCCCCCATGTATCAACAGAGGGATGCCCCCCATGTATCACCAGAGGGGTGCCCCCTATGTATCAACAGAGGGGTTCCCCCCATGTATCACCAAAGGGGTCCCTCCCAATGTATCAGCAGAGGGGTGCCCCCCCCCCATGTATCACCAGAGGGGTGCCCCCCATGTATCACCAGATGGGTGCCCCCTCATCTATCACCAGAGGGGTGCCCCCCCATGTATCACCAAAGGGGTCCCTCCCAATGTATCACCAGAGGGGTGCCCCTCCATGTATCACCAGAGGGGTGCCCCCTATGTATCACCAGAGGGGTGCCCCCCATGTATCACCAGAGGGGTGCCCCCCCCCCATGTATCACCAGAGGAATGCCCCCCATGTATCACCAGAGGGGTGCCCCCTATGTATCAACAGAGGGGTTCCCCCCATGTATCACCAAAGGGGTCCCTCCCAATGTATCACCAGAGGGGTGCCCCCCCCATGTATCACAAGAGGGGTGCCCCCCATGTATCACCAGATGGGTGCCCCCCCATGTATCACCAGAGGGGTGCCCTCCCATGTATCACCAGAGGTGTCCCTCCCAATGTATCACCAGAGGGGTGCCCCACCATGTATCACCAGAGGGGTGCCCCCCATGTATCACCAGAGGGGTGGCCCCCATGTATCACCAGAGGGGTGCCCCCTATGTATCAACAGAGGGGTTCCCCCCCATGTATCACCAAAGGGGTCCCTCCCAATGTATCACGAGAGGGGTGCCCCCCATGTATCAACAGAGGGATGTCCCCCATGTATCACCAAAGGGGTCCCTCCCAATGTATCACCAGAGGGGTGCCCCCCATGTATCACCAGAGGGGTGCCCCCCATGTATCACCAGAGGGGTGCCCCCCATGTATCACCAGAGGGGTCCCTCCCAATGTATCACCAGAGGGGTGCCCCCCATGTATCACCAGAGGGGTGCCCCCCATGTATCACCAGAGGGGTGCCCCCCATGTATCAACAGAGGGATGCCCCCCATGTATCACCAGAGGGGTGCCCCCCATGTATCACCAGAGGGGTTCCTCCCAATGTATCACCAGAGGGGTGCCCCCCATGTATCACCAGAACGGTGCCTCCCCATGTATCACCAGAGGGGTGCCCCCCCCCCCATGTATCACCAGAGGGGTGCCCCCCCATGTATCAACAGAGGGATGCCCCCCATGTATCACCAAAGGGGTCCCTCCCAATGTATCACCAGAGGGGTGCCCCCCCCCCATGTATCACCAGAGGGGTGCCCCCCATGTATCACCAGATGGGTGCCCCCCCATCTATCACCAGAGGGGTGCCCCCCCATGTATCATCAGAGGGGTCCCTCCCAATGTATCACCAGAGGGGTGCCCCCCCATGTATCACCAGAGGGGTGCCCCCCATGTATCACCAGAGGGGTGCCCCCCATGTATCACCAGAGGGGTGCCCCCCCCCCATGTATCACCAGGGGAATGGCCCCCATGTATCGCAAGAGGGGTGCCCCCTATGTATCAACAGAGGGGTTCCCCCCATGTATCACCAAAGGGGTCCCTCCCAATGTATCACCAGAGGGGTGCCCCCCCCCATGTATCACCAGAGGGGTGCCCCCCATGTATCACCAGATGGGTGCCCCCCCATGTATCACCAGAGGGGTGCCCCCCATGTATCACCAGAGGGGTCCCTCCCAATGTATCACCAGAGGGGTGCCCCACCATGTATCACCAGAGGGGTGCCCCCCATGTATCACCAGAGGGGTGCCCCCCATGTATCACCAGAGGGGTGCCCCCTATGTATCAACAGAGGGGTTCCCCCCCATGTATCACCAAAGGGGTCCCTCCCAATGTATCACCAGAGGGGTGCCCCCCATGTATCAACAGAGGGATGTCCCCCATGTATCACCAAAGGGGTCCCTCCCAATGTATCACCAGAGGGGTGCCCCCCATGTATCACCAGAGGGGTCCCTCCCAATGTATCACCAGAGGGGTGCCCCCCATGTATCACCAGAGGGGTCCCTCCCAATGTATCACCAGAGGGGTGCCCCCCATGTATCACCAGAGGGGTGCCCCCCATATATCACCAGATGGGTGCCCCCCATGTATCAACAGAGGGATGCCCCCCATGTATCACCAGAGGGGTGCCCCCCATGTATCACCAGAGGGGTGGCCCCCATGTATCACCAGAGGGGTGCCCCCTATGTATCAACAGAGGGGTTCCCCCCCATGTATCACCAAAGGGGTCCCTCCCAATGTATCACGAGAGGGGTGCCCCCCATGTATCAACAGAGGGATGTCCCCCATGTATCACCAAAGGGGTCCCTCCCAATGTATCACCAGAGGGGTGCCCCCCATGTATCACCAGAGGGGTGCCCCCCATGTATCACCAGAGGGGTGCCCCCCATGTATCACCAGAGGGGTCCCTCCCAATGTATCACCAGAGGGGTGCCCCCCATGTATCACCAGAGGGGTGCCCCCCATGTATCACCAGAGGGGTGCCCCCCATGTATCAGCAGAGGGATGCCCCCCATGTATCACCAGAGGGGTGCCCCCCATGTATCACCAGAGGGGTCCCTCCCAATGTATCACCAGAGGGGTGCCCCCCATGTATCACTAGAACGGTGCCTCCCCATGTATCACCAGAGGGGTGCCCCCCCATGTATCACCAGAGGGGTGCCCCCCCCCATGTATCAACAGAGGGATGCCCCCCATGTATCACCAAAGGGGTCCCTCCCAATGTATCACCAGAGGGGTGCCCCCCCCCCCATGTATCACCAGAGGGGTGCCCCCCATGTATCACCAGATGGGTGCCCCCCCATCTATCACCAGAGGGGTGCCCCCCCATGTATCATCAGAGGGGTCCCTCCCAATGTATCACCAGAGGGGTGCCCCCCCATGTATCACCAGAGGGGTGCCCCCCATGTATCACCAGAGGGGTGCCCCCCATGTATCACCAGAGGGGTGCCCCCCCCATGTATCACCAGGGGAATGGCCCCCATGTATCACAAGAGGGGTGCCCCCTATGTATCAACAGAGGGGTTCCCCCCATGTATCACCAAAGGGGTCCCTCCCAATGTATCACCAGAGGGGTGCCCCCCCATGTATCACCAGAGGGGTGCCCTCCATGTATCACCAGATGGGTGCCCCCCCATGTATCACCAGAGGGGTGCCCCCCATGTATCACCAGATGGGTGCCCCCCATGTATCAACAGAGGGATGCCCCCCATGTATCACCAGAGGGGTGCCCCCCATGTATCACCAGAGGGTCCCTCCCAATGTATCACCAGAGGGGTGCCCCCCATGTATCACCAGAGGGGTCCCTCCCAATGTATCACCAGAGGGGTGCCCCCCCCCCATGTATCACCAGAGGGGTGCCCCCCCCCCATGTATCACCAGAGGGGTCCCTCCCAATGTATCACCAGAGGGGTCCCTCCCAATGTATCACCAGAGGGGTCCCTCCCAATGTATCACCAGAGGGGTCCCTCCCAATGTATCACCAGAGGGGTGCCCCCCATGTATCACCAGAGGGGTCCCTCCCAATGTATCACCAGAGGGGTGCCCCCCATGTATCACCAGAGGGGTCCCTCCCAATGTATCACCAGAGGGGTGCCCGCTATGTATCACCAGAGGGGTGCCCCCCCATCTATCACCAGAGGGGTGCCCCCCCATGTATCATCAGAGGGGTCCCTCCCAATGTATCACCAGAGGGGTGCCCCCCCATGTATCACCAGAGGGGTGCCCCCCATGTATCACCAGAGGGGTGCCCCCCATGTATCACCAGAGGGGTGCCCCCCATGTATCACCAGAGGGGTCCCTCCCAATGTATCACCAGAGGGGTGCCCCCCATGTATCACCAGAGGGGTGCCCCCCATGTATCACCAGAGGGGTGCCCCCCATGTATCAACAGAGGGATGCCCCCCATGTATCACCAGAGGGGTGCCCCCCATGTATCACCAGAGGGGTCCCTCCCAATGTATCACCAGAGGGGTCCCTCCCAATGTATCACCAGAGGGGTCCCTCCCAATGTATCACCAGAGGGGTCCCTCCCAATGTATCACCAGAGGGGTGCCCCCCATGTATCACCAGAGGGGTCCCTCCCAATGTATCACCAGAGGGGTGCCCCCCATGTATCACCAGAGGGGTCCCTCCCAATGTATCACCAGAGGGGTGCCCGCTATGTATCACCAGAGGGGTGCCCCCCCATCTATCACCAGAGGGGTGCCCCCCCATGTATCATCAGAGGGGTCCCTCCCAATGTATCACCAGAGGGGTGCCCCCCCATGTATCACCAGAGGGGTGCCCCCCATGTATCACCAGAGGGGTGCCCCCCATGTATCACCAGAGGGGTGCCCCCCCCCCATGTATCACCAGGGGAATGGCCCCCATGTATCACAAGAGGGGTGCCCCCTATGTATCAACAGAGGGGTTCCCCCCATGTATCACCAAAGGGGTCCCTCCCAATGTATCACCAGAGGGGTGCCCCCCCCCCATGTATCACCAGAGGGGTGCCCCCCATGTATCACCAGATGGGTGCCCCCCCATGTATCACCAGAGGGGTGCCCCCCATGTATCACCAGAGGGGTCCCTCCCAATGTATCACCAGAGGGGTGCCCCACCATGTATCACCAGAGGGGTGCCCCCCATGTATCACCAGAGGGATGCCCCCCATGTATCACCAGAGGGGTGCCCCCTATGTATCAACAGAGGGGTTCCCCCCCATGTATCACCAAAGGGGTCCCTCCCAATGTATCACCAGAGGGGTGCCCCCCATGTATCAACAGAGGGATGTCCCCCATGTATCACCAAAGGGGTCCCTCCCAATGTATCACCAGAGGGGTGCCCCCCATGTATCACCAGAGGGGTCCCTCCCAATGTATCACCAGAGGGGTGCCCCCCATGTATCACCAGAGGGGTCCCTCCCAATGTATCACCAGAGGGGTGCCCCCCATGTATCACCAGAGGGGTGCCCCCCATATATCACCAGATGGGTGCCCCCATGTATCAACAGAGGGATGCCCCCCATGTATCACCAGAGGGGTGCCCCCCATGTATCACCAGAGGGGTGGCCCCCATGTATCACCAGAGGGGTGCCCCCTATGTATCAACAGAGGGGTTCCCCCCCATGTATCACCAAAGGGGTCCCTCCCAATGTATCACGAGAGGGGTGCCCCCCATGTATCAACAGAGGGATGTCCCCCATGTATCACCAAAGGGGTCCCTCCCAATGTATCACCAGAGGGGTGCCCCCCATGTATCACCAGAGGGGTGCCCCCCATGTATCACCAGAGGGGTGCCCCCCATGTATCACCAGAGGGGTCCCTCCCAATGTATCACCAGAGGGGTGCCCCCCATGTATCACCAGAGGGGTCCCTCCCAATGTATCACCAGAGGGGTGCCCCCCATGTATCACCAGAGGGGTGCCCCCCATGTATCACCAGAGGGGTGCCCCCCATGTATCAGCAGAGGGATGCCCCCCATGTATCACCAGAGGGGTGCCCCCCATGTATCACCAGAGGGGTCCCTCCCAATGTATCACCAGAGGGGTGCCCCCCATGTATCCCTAGAACGGTGCCTCCCCATGTATCACCAGAGGGGTGCCCCCCCCATGTATCACCAGAGGGGTGCCCCCCCCCCCATGTATCAACAGAGGGATGCCCCCCATGTATCACCAAAGGGGTCCCTCCCAATGTATCACCAGAGGGGTGCCCCCCCCCCATGTATCACCAGAGGGGTGCCCCCCATGTATCACCAGATGGGTGCCCCCCCATCTATCACCAGAGGGGTGCCCCCCCATGTATCATCAGAGGGGTCCCTCCCAATGTATCACCAGAGGGGTGCCCCCCCATGTATCACCAGAGGGGTGCCCCCCATGTATCACCAGATGGGTGCCCCCCATGTATCAACAGAGGGATGCCCCCCATGTATCACCAGAGGGGTGCCCCCCATGTATCACCAGAGGGTCCCTCCCAATGTATCACCAGAGGGGTGCCCCCCATGTATCACCAGAACGGTGCCTCCCCATGTATCACCAGAGGGGTGCCCCCCCCATGTATCACCAGAGGGGTGCCCCCCCCCCATGTATCACCAGAGGGGTCCCTCCCAATGTATCACCAGAGGGGTCCCTCCCAATGTATCACCAGAGGGGTCCCTCCCAATGTATCACCAGAGGGGTCCCTCCCAATGTATCACCAGAGGGGTGCCCGCTATGTATCACCAGAGGGGTGCCCCCCATGTATCACCAGAGGGGTCCCTCCCAATGTATCACCAGAGGGGTCCCTCCCAATGTATCACCAGAGGGGTCCCTCCAAATGTATCACCAGAGTGGTGCCCTGCCCCCCCCCCCCTTTATCACCAGAGGGGCCCTCATGTATCACCAGGGGGGTGCCCGCCATGTATCACCAGAGGGGTGTCCCACCCCACCCTCGTGAATCCGAGTGACAATTTTCGTTGGTTGGCGAACCGCTGATCATTTAGCGTGATACACGGATCATTGATTAAAACTCATTTGAATAACGTAATATTATTATTATTATTATTATTATTATTATTATTATTATTATTATTATTATTATTATTATGGAATAAGAACGTATTATATGTAATAATTCAAATTTTTGGTTCCACCACCTGTCCCCCTGACCTGTCTGTAAGATCACTGGGTGCCATGCTGCTAGAAGGCAGGCCTGGTAACTCGTTCTACCTGCTTGATGTTGTGACACTTACTGACATGGTATTAGTCTATCGCAACTGGCATTATCGGGTCTTACCTCTGGCCCAACGCAATACAGTCAGACCCCGTTAATCCAACACGTTCGGTTATTCAGAAACCATAGATGCTGGTGTGACTTGCATGACCCTTCGACAATGGCCGATTGTTTGTGTAGCATACAAGCGGTAAAGGTGACTTTCCGAGTTGCTGTGACAAGAAACGGTTCTATCATTCGTTTGATAGGGAGCGCTACCTGAAGTTATCCTTTGGATTTACTGGGCATAGTTCGATGTGTTGACTGAAAAAAAGAGAAATGTGATATGACGTTATCCAATTAATAACTTCTAAAGTATTATATTTTTTAATGATGAGGCCTACAGCCTGAAAGCTTCTTGAAATCTGTGCAACGTCACACCTTTAGGTGTCGATGCTTGAAATCGATAACCGTCATATCGATGTCGCCTGGGGTATCTGGAACGGTCGATCGACAGTGATGTAAACATGCCAGTCTGGCGTGTACAGCATGCTGACTGCACGTATATATATATTGTGTAATATATTGTTGTCAAGCAGGTGAAATGAACAGCAGTCGCCCTGCCAGTTAATTAGCCTCTCAATAGTTGGCCAGACACACGGCCCCGGGGTAACCCCACCCACGGCCCCGGAGTACCCCCACACACGGCTCCAGAGTACCCCCACACACGGCCCCGGGGTAACCCCACCCACGGCCCCGGAGTACCCCCACGCACGGCCCCGGAGTACCCCCACACACGGCCCCGGAGTACCCCCACACACGGCCCCGGAGTACCCCCACCGACGGCCCCGGAGTACCCCCACACACGGCCCCGGAGTACCCCCACATACGGCCCCGGAGTAACCCCACCCACGGCCCCGGAGTACCCCCACCGACGGCCCCGGGGTACCCCCACCCACGGCCCCGGAGTACCCCTACACACAGCCCCGGAGTACCCCCACACACGGCCCCGGGGTACCCCCACCCACGGCCCCGGAGTACCCCCACACACGGCCCCGGAGTACCCCCACCCACGGCCCCGGAGTACCCCCACCCACGGCCCCGGAGTACCCCCACACACGGCCCCGGAGTACCCCCACCCACGGCCCCAGAGTACCCCCACACACGGCCCCGGAGTACCCTACACACGGCCCCAGAGTACCCCCACACACGGCCCCAGAGTACCCCCACACACGGCCCCAGAGTACCCCCACACACGGCCCCAGAGTACCCCCACACACGGCCCCGGAGTACCCCTACACACGGCCCCGGAGTACCCCCACACACGGCCCCGGGGTACCCCCGCACACGGCCCCGGGGTACCCCCACACACGGCCCCGGATCACCCCCACCCACGGCCCCGGAGTACCCCCACACACGGCCCCGGAGTACCCCCGCACACGGCCCCGGAGTACCCCCGCACACGGCCCCGGAGTACCCCCACACACGGCCCCGGGGTACCCCCACACACGGCCCCAGAGTACCCCCACCCACGGTCCCGGAGTACCCCCACACACGGCCCCGGGGTACCCCCACACACGGCTCCGGATCACCCCCACCCACGGCCCCGGAGTACCCCCACACACGGCCCCGGAGTACCCCCACACACGGCCCCGGATCACCCGCACCCACGGCCCCGGAGTACCCCCACACACGGCCCCGGAGTACCCCCACCCACGGCCCCGGATCACCCGCACCCACGGCCCCGGAGTACCCCCACCCACGGCCCCGGAGTACCCCCACCCACGGCCCCGGAGTACCCCCACACACGGCCCCGGAGTACCCCCACACACGGCCCCGGATCACCCGCACCCACGGCCCCGGAGTACCCCACCCACGGCCCCGGAGTACCCCCACACACGGCCCCGGAGTACCCCCACCCACGGCCCCGGAGTACCCCCGCACACGGCCCCGGAGTACCCCCACACACGGCCCCGGAGTACCCCCACCCACGGCCCCGGAGTACCCCCACACACGGCCCCGGAGTACCCCCACCCACGGCCCCGGAGTACCCCCACCCACGGCCCCGGAGTACCCCCACACACGGCCCCGGAGTACCCCCACCCACGGCCTCGTCCCCTAGGGTCCCCTTCCTCCTACCCACCCGTGAACCATACGGTTCGGCCGTCTTTGTCACCACCGGAACCGCCGAGCGCAACAAACAGTGGCCAATGGAACCTACTGCAAGACCCAATGGGCCACGATAACATACATGATGAATTAGGCACACATCAGTTGTGCGAGTGGGTTAATGTGCCAAAGCGAGTCCCTACTGTATATTTAGTTGTCATCGCCACGAGGATTACTGCTGCACTGATTGGCTGACGCATTGAGACACTGGTAAACATGCAGCAAACAGTAGATTCCACGACGCAGCCCACACGCCGCGCTCAAGTCGCTGCCACACGTTAACAGTTGCACGGCGGCTTCTTTTGGGCTGGCACGCCACACCTGCACATCAAACGCTTGCCGCCTACTGCAATGGACAACGTCTCGGTTACAGAAGACTGTCAAGTCGTGACCACCGATCTCACGTCGCACGAGACCCCCACAGACATGAGTCATTTCCCCGTCTACGGTTACCCTGGTTACCGCTTCTGGTTGATCCACTCCATCGCGGTCGCAAGTCTCTGGATCAGCGTTATCTTTAGCGCGGGGGTCCTGATCTACACCCTGTGTCCCTGGAGTAGCTTCTACACTCGGCCGCTCGGGGAGCGCCTCGTGATCTACCTGGCCTTCTGCGACCTCTTCTTCAGCCTGTGTCACAATCTGGATCACTGCTACATGCTGGTGCTGACCGACCATCCCCCAAAGGCCATCTGCGTGGTTTCGGCCTTCCTGCTCATTTCATTCACGGTGGGCCAGGCCATGCTGATCATCTACACGGCCGTCAGCGTCTTCTGGCTCGTCGTGCTGGGCAGGCGGATCCCGACCGGACCCCGGGATGTCGGACTCCTGGTCTACGCCTACGGAATCCCAGCGGCGTTTTGCTCCACGCTGGCAGCAACTGGGTACCTGGGGCCTTCAGGAGCATGGTGAGTAGGGCTTCTTTTGTTATGTCAAAGATACATACATACACATATAAGGCTGTGAAGGCATATGAAGTCTCGTTTCTCAAGACTTCCGCTTTACTTATTATGGGGACTCACAAACGAAGCACGTGTTCGGAACGAGTTTAGAATCTCTGTGTATACTGGTATCCTGACTATCTCTGACGTAGGCGTGACGTAGACAGGGAACGAGACTACCTGCGCAAGAGCCAGGCGCCGAGGGGTGGGTCCATTGCGGAAGGCCCAGCGATATGATTAAGAATATTTAAGAAATATAGCTGCACAAAACGGATAGACGACATAATTTTTATTCATTTGCGCCATCACAATGACGAATATTTGTTACGACGGGACAACACGGCGTTTTTTTTTGCATTTCCTACGAAAACGAGGCCTTATGACGTCACACGGATTATCCCCGTTGTCAACGTTGGCGCAACGCTTCAAACAGAAAAGTTACAAAAAATGATGAAACTTTGTCTTTTCGTGATCAAAAAGTGATACGAAAACATCCAACTGGACTTATTTTACGTTTACCATGTGGTTTAATGACGCATCAGTGTGTTGTGACTCCATGCACTGCACATATTGACAGCGGAATGGTTAAGTCGATCACTTGCTCTCGCCATTTTTGCTACCGCGAAGGCGCGTGAGACTGTGACGTCGCTGTTTGGGGATCTCGCGAAAGCCCGCATGCATGGCTAAATTTAGAACGCTATTTTTAGCTTTTGAGTGTTTTGAATACGGATTTTTTTTTCAATATTCCGAAAGTTCTGCGATTTATCGCCTCCAAATGTTTTAACGTGTACCTTCCATAGCCATGTTTAGTGAAATGAGACTCGTAGTCTTTAGAATAAACCTGGAAAGAAATTGACTTATAGCTGCCTGTACTTCAACATGGAGCACATGTGATTGTTTAAAATCAGGGGCGGATCCGAGGGTGGGGGGCGGGGGCGACCCGGCCCCGGCCCCCACTTTTAGGGCCGAAATTTAAATGATATTATTTATATTATATTATATAACCAAAACCGCCCCCCCCCTATCCAGCATATGAATTATGTGCATATGATCGTGGATAAGTAACATCTTGTTTCCTCCAGACAGAAGAATTACATTTGCGAGAGCAAACATATTGCATGCCAGTTTTAGACTCCTTAAAGCAATATATTCTGTAATTTTTTGTATTACCAACCTCTTTTCCATGGCAAATAAGTATATTCTGTTTTGCATTAAAATCCTAAAAGCCTGTGGGCTATCCGGAGAGAAGCAAATATGTTCACCGGAGCAGACGGTGGTGGCCAGCTTTATATCCCTGCGCACCTGTTCGCTGTACGGTATTCTGTGTTATGTCGACCGCGGCTCGCCAGGACGTCCGCCCACTTTCATGTTGCAAATCTTGCTTTACAGACTCAAAGATATGTAAAACATATGCATTATAATTTTGAGATACTTTTAGTCTTGAAAAATAAATCTAAGATGGCGCGTGTAAGTAGGCTGCTTTAAAACTAATTTCATTTTTTTGGTAACGAACGCCCTTTCACAATTTACTGCATCGTTACTTCACCGCATTTTGACCGTAAGCTGTTGTTTTAGCACATGGCAAGAGATCTTGTCCACCATTCAATGCGTATGTGATATTTCAGTCCAGGCCCGGTGGATTTCATTTTTAAATGAAAAAGTTTTCTTTAGTCCAATGCGTTCGGTGTTAGCCCTGGATGTAGCCCATAACCCTAGCCGCTTAAGCGATATCGAACCAAGCGACACTGAAATCATGTGTTTTGAACTCCATCTCAAGTCTCTAAGGATTTTGTTGTGTATATGTTATAGACCCGAAACTCGACACGTTCGTGAGTTCCTACGAGATTTGTCAGACGTTATTGGGCAGGCGCACCAAAAGAAACTCAACGGAGTTAAACTCATGGGCGACTTTAATGCAAGGCACAGCAATTTCTGGGGTGGTGATAAAACGTGCCGCGGGTCGAGCATTACTTTTCTTGAGTCGCATAAGCTAACTCAAATGATACACGAACCAACGCGCTACGGAACCAACTCACAAAGCTGTATCGATTTACTTTGTACGAATATTCCTGGCATGTTCGATGAAACTGGTACGCTGTCTAAATACCCCAATTGTGATCACGTCCCTATTAAACGAAAGCTCAACATTAACATTCAGAATAGTCAAGCATATACCAGAGAAGTTTGGGACTATAAGCACGGCGACTATGAACTGTTACTTAGTTTGCTGCATAGAGCTGCTTGGGAGGCGGCCCTATTAGCGGCCAATGTTAACGAAGCTGCGACTGTATGGGTTGACATTTTTTTTAAAACAGCAGAATTTTGTATACCGCACTACATGGCAACTATTCGTCCTGGATCAAAGCATTGGATAACTAACCACATCAAATGTCTTATCAGAAAACGCGATCGTTTGTACAAACTCATGCAAAATGTTACGCGAACAGATGCCTTAGGTTCTTACAAAAGGTTACGCATATTCTCTCTTCTTGGATGAGCTCTTCTCTTCCTGAAAGAGTTGAATCGATTAGATATTCAATTTAAGGAAGACAGAAACTCCAATGCCCCTGCTTTACAAAGGTAACACAATCTGCGATGACTTGGAAAAAACGGAGGTGTTCAATGATTTTTTTGTATTACAAACTCGCGTTAATGATGCAAACATAATGTTAGATGGTTCTGAACTAGCAAGGTCCCCCTACCCTTCTATCCCAGACAAAGTCGTAAGCGAAGAGGAAGTATACAATATATTTTCCAAGTTAAACGTCAATAAAGCTACTGGACGCGACAAAATAAGTGACAGACTACTCACTATTGGGGCTGATGCGATTGCTTCACCGTTATCTCGGTTATTTAACAGATCTCTGCGCACAGGTGTCTTCCCTGATCAGTGGAAGCTTGCGAGCGTTGTACCATTACATAAGAAGAGTTCGAAGTGGGATCCGTCAAACTATCGACCAGTTGCACTACTTCCCTGTCTATTCAAGGTGTCTGAGAAGCTTATGTTTCGTCATATATTCCAACATTTAAAAGGAAACCTTATATCAAATCCACGTCAGTCCGGGGGATTCTACCGTCAACCAATTGCTTGTTATATGTGACAACATTTATAGAGAACGTGATAGAGGTAACGATGTCCTGTGCGTCTTTATACACTTTTGTAAAGCCTTTGACAAAGTGAGTCACGCCGGTTTACCATATTAAAACTCCATCGTTATGGCATAAGAGGCCAAACCCTGTCATGGTTGAAGAGTTACTTGTCAAATAGGTTTCAAATTGTTGTACAGCGTAATAGGTCGTCGTCTATGCGTCAAGTTGAAGCCGGTGTTGCGCAAGGCTCCGTTTTGGGGCCTTTGCTTTTCTTGGTTTACATTAACGATATTACAGAAGACGTAGACAGCGACACATTCCTCTTCGCTGACGATGTGTCTATATTCAAGGTCATAGGTTTAGATGCCGAGGCAGATATAAGAGCATTAAACCGCGATCTACAACCTATACATGAGTGGTCTGAAAATGGAAAATGAAGATCAGCTTGAAGAAAACAAAGACTGTATTGTTCAGTAAGAAGAATCGCGATATCAAACATCATGTACATATAGCCGGCCGTATCATTGAGCAAGTGTCATTTCATAAAGAACTCATTTCAGAAGAACTGAGTTTAACCCTAAAAGAATTTAAGCCTAATAAAACACCTGGTACAGACGGGCTTACAGCTGAATATTATAAATTCTTCTGGAAACATTTATCAGAGTTTGTGATAGAGAGCCTAAATTTTGCACTTGAAAATAAGACCATGTCTACAGATCAAAAAAGAGGTGTGATATCACTAATTCCCAAAAAGGATAAGGACTGGTCTCTTTTAAAAAAAACTGGAGGTCGCTATCATTGCTAAATGTTGATTACAAACTAGCATGCAAAGCACTAGCCAGGCGAATTCAACCTGTCTTGACTTATATGATTAATTCCGATCAGACCGGTTACGTCAAAGAAAGATACATAGGTGAAAATATAAGGCTAATCTCAGACATTCTCAGAATTTCAAGTGCAAGAAATATACCAGCATTAATTCTATTATTGGACTTTGAGAAGCCTTCGACTCGATTGAATGGACCTACATTGATGAAGCTCTAGTCGCATTTAATTTCGGGGAACATTTCAGGAGCTTTGTGAAAACTCTGTACGGAGGGAGCCTGAGCAGTGTGATAAATAACGGCTATACAAAAGATTGGTTTCCTTTAGAGAGGAGCGTCCGGCAAGGATGCCCACTAGCCCCTTTTTTGTTCGTTATAGCAGTAGAGCTTCTAGCAGTAGCAGTCCGACGAGATGAAAATATTAAAGGAATAAAATTAGGTACATAAACGGTTAAAATATCACAGCTAGCCGATGATACCTCCTCCTTTCTTGCCGACGAAAAGTCCGCGGAAAACCTTCTCAACCTTGTGGACAATTTCTCGAAGTTATCTGGCTTAAGGTGCAACCTGGACAAAACTGAGCTATCTGGATCGGCTCCAAAGCCGGACGCCCACCTGGAACTTTAAAAGTAAAATGGAATAATACTCCGTTTTTTTAATACGCTTGGAGTAACGTTCACGCTAGATGAATATGAAATGGCAAATGTAAATTTGGGCTCAAAGCTTGATGCTCTCAAACAATGCTTGAACCTCTGGAAAATGCGCAGTTTAACGCTGATAGGAAGAATCTTAGTACTAAAATCCTTAGCCCTGTCAAAGTTAACTTATGTTACAACAAACATGTTCATTCCGCCCGAAGCGGTAAAAGGTATACAACGCCTAATCAATTCGTTTTTGTGGGACAACAAAACCCCAAAGATAAAATTAGATGTTATGGCTCTCCCAATAACTGAAGGAGGCCTAAAAGCACCTGTGTACTTCAATCAGGTGAAATCACTTAGACTTAGCTTCATTAAACGTATTTTCAGCAGTGAAAAAAAGGCATGGAAGGAATGTGCTCAGATCTGTTTTCCAACAATACGACTTGAAGATCTGTTTAGTACCAGGTGTGCGGTTCCAACTTCTCTGTTAAGTGACGTTCCGCTATTTTATAAAGATCTTGTTATTTTCTGGGCAGAGCTAATGTCAAAGCATGAACCAGTTTCCGCAATTGATGCACTATCCGAATCTCTCTGGTTTAATCCCTTTATCACAATTGAAAACAAGACGATCTTTTACGAAAACTGGTATATTAAGGGCGTTAAGACGGTGAAAGATTTAATAAAGATAAATATGGTGTGTGTTTTAATTTCTTAGAATATTACTCGCTACGTTCAGCCATTCTACATAGCTGGAAATTAAAGATCAAAGACGTCCAAGCTGAACGCGCTCACAAAGTTAAGAACGCGAAGTTATTACACTTGTAGACAAATGTATTGGACATTTCTTCCAAGGCCAGCATCTATTGTACAGCGCGCCAAGTGGATAGAAGAGTTCGGCATTTCAGAAGATGACTAGTCCCAATATTGTCTGTTACCTTTCAGCAGCTCTCTGGAAACAAAATTGCAATCCTTCCAATTTTCTGTTCTATATCGGTTCGTACCATATAACAGTAGGTTGTTTAAAATGGGAATGGTTGAAAACGACATTTGCGATTACTGCGATGGAATTGATACGATCATCCACAGGTTTATATCATGCCCTATTGTAAGAACATTCTGGGACGACTTTTTATCTTGGTGGAAATGTCACGTCGCTGCAGACGTCCATCTACATGAATTGCAACTATTATTGGGAGATATCGCGGCAGATTACGCCCTCAATAACTGTTTACTTGTTGCAAAAAACTGAAGTGTAAGGCGGCACCCGTCAGCTTTCACGTTTTTAAGGTCGTCTTAAGATACCATATTATGTTGTAAAAACACATTCTTTTAGCCAAGCAACAACTAGACAAGTATGAAAAAGTGTCATTTCATAAGCACATGGGTATTACTATTATGTCTAATATGTCTTGGACAAGACACGTCCAAATTATTACTACTAAAGAGTCCGTTAGATTGAATCTGCTCAAACGGGTGAAGTATAAGTGGTCTCGTAAGAGTTTAGAACTATATTATTTGTCATATGCGCGGCCACTCTTAGAATATGGTAGTGTTGTATTTGCAGACTGTCACGCCAAGAGCAGCCAGGAGATCGAAAACGTTCAAAACGAGGCCATCCGCGTATTCACTGGTGCAAAGAGCCGATCATCTAGAATCGGGTTATTGAACGAAAGCGGTCCCTCACTTACAGACCGCCGCCAATTTCAGATCGCTGTTAAATATGCCCAGTGCGTCCTAGGCGCAACCCCATCCTATATCACATCTAGACTACCATTCAGGTTGGGTTCCAATAGAATGACGCGAGGCAACAATGCCAATCAATTCCGCACCACCCATTGTACAACTAATAGCTACTTATCTAGTTTCTTCCCCGCAGGTGCACGAATGTGGAACTCTTTGCCGCGCGCACTGCGTAGTGCGTAGCCAATCTGTTAGCCAATTTCGATCTATGTATTGCTCTCTGTATAACATACGTCCAAACAAGACAAGCTACTTTTATATGGGTTCAAGAAAATTGCAACATTAGCGCAAATGTTACTGGGTTTTAGCAACCATCTGTACAAACACCTGTACGATAAACAGACATCTGTACGATAAACTATGCAACGAAAGCCCCCACTGTTCATGTGGTGCTGTTAGTGAGACTGTTAAGCATTTTTTTCTCGACTGTCCTAATTATAAGAGCGAAAGAGAATATTTAATCGGCAGTCTTATTAGGATAACTCATGACCTCAACTTGCCTCGCCACTGTACTATTGCATATTTTGTTTTACATTGTAACATATTGCTTCATTTTTGTGAGGAAGCCCTATGTTCATAGCGTATGCTATTCGGGGTATCCTCGTTAAATACGTATGTTTAAACCAACCCTAAGCTGTGTGTGGGCTGAGACAGAGCCTAGTCGCATTCAATAGTAAAATTCTGGTATGGGACAACCTATTTCAGGGTTCTTGACTTTGTCCAAGTGTGACTCTCCTTCTTTTAATACTGTGGTAAAAGCTTTATAACAGAGACAAACCTTTGTCTATTACTTCCTGACAAGTAATGGCTAATAACATGTGTAAACTTTTTTGAAAGGCCAAAATAATGCAGTCTGTCATTAGAAACTCATAAGAAAACATGTGTTTTCACTGATCCAATCAGTCTAAACAAGAAGGAATAAATAAAATTAGCATGGCTTATGTGATCATGTGATGACCTTGCACATGTGCATTGATCAACTTTCTGTAAAAAAACAATGGTGGCATGTTGTTGTCTATCTTTGTGCCAGTAGGCAATTATGGCTCTGTTTAAATGCTTTAACAACTTTGAAACAGTTCACACATCAGTAATTTTGTATAATTAAGTTCTGTTAACTTATTGAAACTAATTATGAAAGCTAAATTTAAACAATTCGATTTGTCACCTGAAGTAATTCTTTTGCTATAGAATGCAACATGGCTATCATTCAACCATAGCCATGAGTTTATGGCTAGCCTGGATGGGAAGGGTCGCCGGTTCGAATCCCGCCAGTTCGAGTAGTGAACTTTTCGGCGGCCATTACTTCTTAAGACATTACTGGGTTTGGCTGCGGGTGTCCGCGGTAATGCCCCCCCCCTTTTTCACCTCCAAAATCCGCTTGGTAGGGGCGTTTTTGCCTCCAAAATCTGCTCGGTCGGGGTATTTTTTCCCGTTGACTTGCCCTATATCGCAGTTGGATGCAAACCCGCTCGGTTTATCATTTTTAAACGGCAAACCCGCTCGGTTTATCCTTTTTAAACGGCAAACCCGTTCTATAAACGCGCATTCCAACCAGCCCCCCCCCCCTCCCCAACCCCCCAAAGTCGCCCGGTCGCAAGTTTCCTACCCCCCCCCCACCCCCCGCAAGTTTTAAAATATCCGCTCTGCAGGGTATCTTTTTCATCACAAATGCGCTCACTCCGGCATCAATGGGCACCCGTGGAACCCCACGCCCCCTCCCTACCAGACTTGTATAATAGTGCCCCCGGGCTCCTCATCGAACACAGAGGAACTCAAGGCCTAAAAAAACCCAAAGCAAAGAATATTTAAGACGTATTGATATGTAAGGCATTTAATTCAAACGGTTGGATGGTTAGGGACAAACCTGGTGCCGGACTTGTACGACTGGTTGATGGCTTTAAATAATATGTTGTAACCTCTGTTTGTCATTTTGCGATCTATGCCGGAGAGTCTAACGGCACGTGGATTGGTGGTCCTGTCTGTGGTCACAGGATTAAGATCCCATGTCCTTCTTCGCAAATAGTAGGGGGTTACCCTGGGGACATGGCTTCACTCTCCTTTCCTTCCCATATTGGCACGATATGGCCAAAGCCTCCTGAATATACAGCCAAACATATTCTATACGAAGAAAGACATGTGATCGTTGTCTTGCACACAGATAAACATTGCACAGGTGACATTAGACCCAAGCAACGGCCGTTCGGGCTGACCAACAGATGCACACATGCGCTACACCATATTAATACCGATATGTGTCACTGACAAGTTTTGTTGGGATGGGTTGGGAGGGGAGTAACTCTCGACTGGCAAAGCTACGCCTAAAAAAAACGTCTTTTGCTTATTGCTTATTTGTTTTCCTCTTGCAGGTGTGCCATTGACATGCGTCGTCCCGCCGGACCCGTGTTGGCCAACTTCTGCGCTGTCGTTCTCGTTATCGCCTTCCTCTTCAACGTCTTCTGCTACCTGGGAATCTGGATCAAGATCCAGAGAATCTCCACCGTCATGACGGCGGTCGGTGGCGGGGGTGGCGATGCCGTCGAGAAGATGCATCGCCAGCGGAACCAGCGGACGGTGCGCGCGATGATGTGCGTGGTGGCCGCCTACATCGCCCAGTGGTGGGCCTACATCGTCTACTCCACGTGGGGGCTCTTCGCCACGCCCCACCTCGTCATGTTCTGTGCCTCGGTCTGCTGCACCAACATGGGGGGCCTCTTCAACTGTCTGGCCTACACCTTCGTCCGGCGCCGCTACAGGGATGGCGGCAAGGCCAAGAATATTCGGTCGCAGCGGCTTGGGGAAGGGAACGCGGAACGACAAAGCAACGACAATTGTACGACCAACTCGAAGGGCACCTCCGCCACTGACCTTCAGAAGTTCTAATCAAGTTTATTGTATTCGACCGACGAATATCATGCAATTCGCTTGATGAAGTGCTCAAGGCGTTTGAATAGACAATGTCACAGGCTAATGTTTGGGGGTTAAAGCAGGAGAAAAGCGGACGTTCTTTGGTTCGTATTTAATTTAGCCCTTCTATGCAGTTACAGGCCGAAATCATTTCATTTCATTTAAGGAGTGGGAAGGTGGCACAAGTGCGCCGCATTACGCCTCCAAATCTGACGACCGGAAGTGTGTGGGGCGGGGGGGGGTCAAAACACTGGAGATACACATTTGCCCCCCTCACTCAACCTCCCTCCAATGTACGATGGCGCCCCCCTTGACGCTTCTGCTTCTTACGGCTATGAAAGAAACCAATATTAGTATTAGTGCCATAATGAAATCATTGCCAGTTACCAGGTCTTGTCTTGTAATGCTATATACATGTACATGCAATTTATCACTGGTAATGTCTTTCTTTTCCAGCAATTTCTCGTATTTTGTGTTTCCAAGTAATATGGCACTAGCGTTACTCGTCAATCCAATTTAATGTCACCAGTTTCTCAATACTGCAAATTAAGAGTTATAATCGTCTATTCTCGTGTACATGTCAAGCGTCTATCGTATTTGCATATACAGTACTTTTAGTCAATATAATGACACTAAAAGCCAGATATGTTGATTGATGGACATATATCTTATGTATTTTATGAGGACACACTTGATGTTCGTCAGTAAGTCTGAAGGCAACTGATTAACTACGTTGTTATCAATGTTTAGCTGTGGTACATTGTGACTGGTAAGTTGTTCGCAACGTGTTCTCATGTATAATTTATGGGGTCAATAAATACATGAACTGAAGCAGATATATAGCTGTGTTATGATCGGCGGACTGACACCCCTTTAAGCCACTATCCAGTGCGCCAGGCTAAAAGGTTGTGCGCACCACCGGAACAAAGGCTTATTAAGTAGCTATGTTCCGGTTCGATAGCACCAGGCCAACGGCCGAATATAGCCTTTATAGTGGTAAATTGTACCCGTCCAATCCCAGTAATATGCCAGCATTAAGACATGGGTGGAGCCGTGATTGTCCGGGGATTGGAGGGCTTAAATAATTAATAGGGAGGGGGGGGGGAGCCTAAACGTAAAGAAGCAAAGACCAGCGATGAATTATTTTTTTATTGAAGCCATGAAACCAAAGGAGTTCATCTCCTTTGGTTTCATGGCTCCCCTCCCCCCACCCCCCCGCTGTTGCAGCCCGTCACCAGGCCTCAGTTACTTTACCCGTGAGTTCAAAAACAACTTACCGGCCGTCCATCAGCTACCTGCGCTTTTGGATATGGTTTATTATACATTTATTGATGGCATGTAAAGGTTAATGTAATGTTAGATTTTGGTTCGAATGGTTGATATATGGTTTCCAGCTACTTTAAATCGTTAAACGAACATTTATTTTTTGTTTACAATTTGAAAACTAACGTTAGAAAAACGTTTGCAAAAAATCCTAAGGTCGCAGAAAAAAGTGGTCTAATATAAAGCCTGCTTTGGTAGCGCAATGGTTAGCAATTGTAATCTGACTCGCGAACGGGATTTAATCCCCGATCTGGCGGGGATGAACTTACGGAGGTCTATGGCTTCAACTACCACACTGGTGCCAATGGTAACTAACCTGGGGCCACCGCTCGGGAAATATGAGGTGACACACAGGCAGGAAGGCTTAATTTTCCTGAACGCTACCATTAGATATTCGATTAAAAATGTACTGTTCGAGTTAAAATGCAAACGTTAATGTAACGTGACATCAATGAGCAAACTTACGTTACAATAACTAACCATAAAACGTTAATCAAACGTAGCTGCTAACGTTCATATAAGGTTAATTTAACGTTGGCATGTTATCACAATTAAGCGTTTGGGCTGGATCGCGTAACGTGAGAAAAATGGTCTTCGTGAGGTTACCATTACATGTCATAAGTGAAACGGTGTGACCTCTTAACCGGTGACTACACACACCACCTCAACCCAGGGCAACCTATTCATCAATTTAATATTCCTAACGTAAGAGATGGTTAGTCGACAATCCAAAACTCGTTACGAAGGCGTTGAACAGCTCACGGTTGCAAATTCATTATTTGAACAGTGGCGTCCCCTTTACTTCTCTAGAGTTCATTTACGAAACCACGAATACACGTTCCACGGTTGAATTCACCATAGAGCTAGAAACCTCTCCCTATAATATCTCCTGGCCTGTATTTGCATGCACATGTACGCCATCACCCGTTCCCGTGAGGTAGTGACCCGCGTAGTGTCCTTCATGCTGATTGATTTATAGGAGGCCGGGGGAATTAAATGCCTGCGCCGAAAGTACACTTTGGTCTATTTTTGTTTCTCTGCCGGAATTGACTTCCCCTTGACCGACCTGACGAGTTGGTAGGTTTGAATACAAAGGGTGCAGGGAAGCATTATTACTGGCGAGTAAGTCTTTAGTTTGAGGCTCAGTAGTATGGTTGGCGTAGGGAAGAGGGGGGGGGGGTGGCGGGGAAGGCGAAAAATATTTCAAAGTAACACGGGTCTAAGTTTATTCGATCACGCCTTTGACCTCGATCGAACTCGAAAAAATAGTTCGAAAGTAACATGGCTCTTATAAGAATTCGTCCGGTACGGTACGCACAGTATAATGTGGACCAGTGGTATCTTTGATGCCAAACTCCAGGATTTTCAACACGCAAGCGGAAGGGGGGGGGGCGGGGGCGGGGGGGAGGCAGGGGGTATACAATACTGAACTTAGAAGCGGATCAAAGAACTTGAAAAGGGGGTGGGGGTTGGATCATTGTACAACGGGGGTTGGAGGGGGGGACGGGGGATCCACAAAATACTGTGAGCAGTCCAATGCAAAACGAGGAGGGGCACACCACAATGCGTAAGGTGGCCCGCTGCCTGGACTACCAACAAATACAATGACAACCCTTCATGAGCGTGTGGCAGACGGACTTAAGTGTATAGACCCCTATTTTCATATCAAAGCAATACGTGGAATCTCCCTATGTGATATTTAGTCATTAGTCGAACCTCTGGTGATAAATACGTTACAATCATAATGCACCAAAACAGCCAAGCATACATTGCACAATGCGTCCACATGGTCCATGGGCTTGTGACTAGGAAACAAAGTAACTATTTGCTACTATTTTGTTTTATGCGTCAAATAGTAGCTGGCAGAAGACATTGGGCAGAAATAACATCGATAATTATATTGACATAAATTTAGACCGGGGGCTACGGAATAACGGGACATAAATGTTAAGGATATTTAAACACTTTTAACCTGTGCAATTATTGTGCATCCAGTACAGAATGCTCAAATTGCGACTAAAGCACGCTAATAAACTAATATCAGTCCAGTAACACTATGGCCCAAGCTCATACATTGATTGAGTAAAAAAAGGACTGTTTCCCGTCCGTTGTTCGTCATTTAACGTAGTACTACTAACTTCAGTGGATAAAATCTGCCTGACGTCCTGGTTGGATCTATAGAATGAACGTGTAGTAAAATTGGATACTGCTGTGACTGATGCTAAGAGAAGCGTATTATAGGCAAGGTCCCCCGGGCAGAGTTCGTTGTCTTGCTACTAATGGGAAGTTGTGGACGCGAGACAGTACGGGATTTGTTTGTTTTGATGACGGTTCGGGCGATAAGGCGTTGGGAGAAATATTATTACTGTTGGCACCAAACCAGGTAGCCCGCCGATGCCGCGGGATAAGGTGATAAGCACCCAGCGGTTGTGTTGACACATGCGATAGCTTTGACACATCTAAGAGCGGCGTCTGGTTATTAATAGGTTCAACCCAGCTAACAATAAAACGTTTTTTTTATGTGTTGAAAATGTTCCACAAAAGTTTAAAAAACGTTAAATAAAAACGTTGGAATCGCGTTATTCTGTGGACACTTATAAACGGAAAATAAACGTTATTTTAAAACTTTTTTTTACCTGCAAAAAACGTTTTTGGGACGTTTTTTTTTTTTTCTAAGACAGGCAATAAATGGTTTTAAAAAGTTTTTCTAACCACAGAAAGTCGTTATTTTTACCCCCACAAAACGTTTTTCCACCCACAAAATGTCGTTTTTATTTGCCCCCGAATTTTCATTTTATCGCTTTATTTATGATTGCTATATACAGCGGCCATACAGGATCTTACTTGATATCATTCTATTCAACTTCTTATGTTGACTTTTTTTGTCCGCCATTGTGACAGAAGCGGTTCTAACGATTAGTGCTCATGCCATAATGGAGTACTACAGGTCCCGATAACTTGCAGCAGAATATACGCATCTCCTTTCACGCCTCACTCGGTCGTCCGCCGAGTCGGTGACCACCGAAACTTCCTTCTGATGGGCAACCGGGGCAGGTGTCACCTGAAACGAATCAACATTCGAGAACTATTCTAATTAGCAAGCTGCTCTAAAACTGTACGCCGCTTTAAAATAGGAGGACACTCAAATACATAATTGAAACCTCAAATATGAATGCCGTAGCTGATTTAAGTCTTGTGGTCTAAATATACCAGACAAACAGCTCAGTGTCATGCCTGGTCAATGTGAGCGTGTCACTAGACCAAGCAACTACTTTATCACTAGCATAATTTAAGGCTCGAAATTGGTGCCCAGTGTAACTTATATCCTGACATGGGCGGGTCCAGGGGGTCCTGGACCCCCCCCCCCCCCCACCAGTTTGAGGAAGGTTGCTACCTGAGGCTTGGTCCACCCCCACCCCCGAGCGCAAGTTTCAATGCACGCCCCCCCCCCCCCCCCTTCAAAATTCCTGGATCCACCCCTGTTCTGATAATGGTCTATTTTGATTGAAACCCTTTGCGTGCGATCGTTGCTGCGATCATATCGCAGAAGTCACTAATGTAGTAACAGGAAGCAATACTAGTCTTATACTTGCCTGGTAAAGTCGGCCACTTTTCTGGCGGGGTTCGTGAAGGTTGCCACTTGATTTAACGCCTCCTTTTGGCTGACCCAACTGTGCTTTTTCATGCATGCTTCTGCAAAGTATATGCAAATATATAATAATAATAATAATAATAATATAATAATAATTGGACCATTAAAGTTACATCTAGTTGCATCTATGGTAGTAAGTTCGCCTTCAACGTGTAACACTTCAAATGTAGCCTAATTATTTAAAGAGTATAAAATTATGTGTTTTTTAAGTAGTTTGCTGCAGTGTCAACAGTATATACCTTTATAATTATGTAACGACACGCCATTTAAAGCGAAGGTGACAGGGTACCCGTTAGAGGTATAACTTATATTCGAACAAACCACATTCCGTGTCACACACGATTTATAAATCATTGATACTCATTAGGTGTTGCTTTGATAATTCCCGCCTGTTCAGCCACCGAAGGGATAGTGAGCGCGTAGGGCGAATGTAGTCAATGTTACAAGAGTTCAAAACGATAAACAGTTTTTTTCTTTAGTTCAACTAACATATATAGGCGACAGAGGAATGGGGAGGGAGTGTAGGCTGTAGAATCTAAGGGTATATCTACAGACGACAGACGTAGGGGTTGGGTGCAGGCGGTAAACTGGTAGGGGTGGACAAGGGAGCAGATGGGCGGCATGGGGTGATCTGGAAGTGGGTGAGACGGGGGTGACTGCAGGGAGGGAACATAGCCGGGGGTAGGGGTGGGGAGGGTAGTAATGGGGGAGGGGTGGAGTGTCAGCATCGGCAGTAGAGGGGCGGACACACCAGTGATGACAGAGTGACCTGCTGGTGGGCTCAAACGTGGGCTCTTCCATAGCCCCACTCCGCTCGCATCTGAGTGAGCGTGCACGCAGTGCCATATGGCACGCCAAACACGACTTTGTTGCGTGTTTCTTTTGTTGGGTGTCAAAATCCATTCGTCAATGCGTGTTTTTCATTCGTTGATGCATGTTTTTTCATTCGCCGATGCTTGTTTTTCATTCGGCGTTACGTCTTTTTATTCGTCGATGCTTGTTTTCATTCGTCGAGGCATACTTTCATTCGTCGATGCTTGTTTTCATTCGTCGATGCTTGTTTTCATTCGTCGTTGCATACTTTCATTCGTTGGTGTCAAATTTCACTAGAAACTTGCCTGCCACCTAGCGAGTGGAGGACAAAACGTGGCGTTTTACCGAGAAAATAGATGATCCCCAGAAACAGAGAAACATTTGCGTAGTTTTCTTGATGGCTTCCGTTTCAAGAACTATGGGCTGATGGCAGGGGGGGTTGGAAGACTCGACCCATGCGCATGTGTGGTTACATTTTTTCGCCTTATACGCGCTCGCTTCGATAAATTGGTTTTCGGTGGTGTTGACTTTTTGTCTATATTTCCACTAAGGTATCAACATTTGAAAAATCCTTTTGGGGAATGCTTAACAGAAGACCGATTATCCAAACAGTTTCCTTAGATGCTTTCGATTGACCCTCTATGAAACGTAATTTCCAGTCAAACTCGACCCAAAAAATACTGCGAAAAGACTACTCTATCAAATTCGAGAAGAGCTCCCCATATAAAGTCTATAAAGCCGTATTTCTCACTTGAAATGGCGGTCGAAATCCCCAGGACAGGCAATTTTGTAAAGATTAGACTCCCGATGCATGACTTAGATATATTCTGATCAGCATTTGCATGCACATTTTCGCGCAGATTTACATTGTTGATTACATGTGGACACTAAAACATATAATTGCCCGCAATTATAACTTCGGTGAGCCTTTGCGGGACACGAAAGTCGATTTTAGTGCAATTATGCCTATTATCGCCCCCACGGGCATTTCTGGCCGCGGTTCACTACAGCAAGTCATGCTACGCTTGCACATGTTGAAGTCACCACGTCCGTGCGTGAAACAACGGGGGCCATACGGCCAGAAAATATGAAGGCAACTTAGGCAAAATGAGCTATTGATTACAATATTGCTAGGTACTATTGGTCAGCAAACTTAAACAAACATAATTAGACTAAAATGGAAACTTTAGAGGTGGCTCAGAATCAGCTAGGCTATATGCGGTTAACTTATTTATTGAGAATTTTTAACAAGAATATTTTTAACCGCACATATAGCCCCCCCCCCCCATATAGGGATTCTTGAACATGAACTTGAACTGTGTTCAGTAAACTTCGAGTGCATTTATCATAAAGTGTATACGTCAATATGCATATACATCTAACATATGTATTTTATTTCTAAAAAGAAAGTATTTCTGAATATAAATTCGATTTCTTAGATTCAACATTTTCATTAAATTCAAACATCCTGATGAACTTACCAAACTACAAGTAAATATACTACTGCTAAGTATGTGTGAAATCAGAAAATAACAAAGCAGGTAAGGTGAACAGGATACTTTATTGATACATATGGCCTTATATAGGCCCATTGTAAAATAAATACAAAGTTAAATCATAAAATTAATAGATACTTTATCAATATTAATCAAATAGACTGGCACATAACTGCCTGCTATGTTTGAGATATAATAGACAAAGATGCCCGCAGGATTGACATACAGGTCATCAGAAAGTTTGGCTTAATAACATCACATAATATGTATGCTATATTCCAAGTATACTGCCTCTAGCTAGTCAAAGCACAGTTGTGCACAGGATTAGAAAAAGTAACATTGCAATCAACAAATTACTAAGTTACGCATAAAAAAGACACTTTCTTAAAAAGTAAAATATGAAAATACTGGTCCAGACGAATGAAAACAAGCGTCGACGAATGAAAGTATGCCTCGACGAATGAAAACAAGCATCGACGAATGAAAGTATGCCTCGACGAATGAAAGTATGCAACGACGAATGAAAACAAGCATCGACGAATGAAAACAAGCATCGACGAATGAAAACAAGACGAATGAAAACAAGCATCGACGAATGAAAACAAGCATCGACGAATGAAAACAAGCATCGACGAATGAAAACAAGCATCGACGAATGAAAGTATGCCTCGACGGATGAAAACACGCAACGCCGAATGAAAAACAAGCATCGGCGAATGAAAAACACGCATCAGCGAATGAAAAACACGCATCGACGAATGGATTTTGACACCCAACAAAAAAAACACGCAACAAAGTCGTGTTTGGCGTGCCATAGTGCCAGTGGGGGGCTGTGGAGGAGACTGGACTCGGCTTAACCGATCCAGAGGAGACGCATGTGACCTACTTTCCGCATGCATACCGGTGTCTGTGAGGCACAAAAGTTCGGCGCTAGCCGGATTTTACCACTCATTAAGACGAATATTGTAGTGAACGATCTATGCTATGGCTACAACAACAATCATGATTCGCAAGAAGACTGTGGTCCCGTTATTAGGCATGCACCACCGACAAGAAAATAATGTTTTAAACACTCTCAAACATTTTCCAGGGCAAGATACCGAGCCTGTCCATAGACATATACATGTATATAATATATTCTTTTATAACGGCACATTCACATTATGTAAGCTTATAATATCAACTGGCTCTCTCCATCATTGTTTACTCACCATAAGTTTTCTGTAGACGAAACTTCTAAAACTGTGCGTAAAATATCCAGGCTCTTTTCTCCAAACCACCGACGACATCTGCCGCCAAAACATTTGGAAGCCCGGCGCGACCGCAAGCTTTTCTCCCACCCAATAGCTTCTAAGGAGGTCACCACTTCCGCTGCATGGAGGTGCATGATTGGCCGCAATTTAGCGTCTCTCCCAGTCATTCAAGGGACAGTGGGTTGGTGTGGAGGTTGTGATGGAGGGGGAGGGGGGAGGGAGCGTCATCATGTTCCAGGGCACATGCACGTGGAAAGATCTATTCTCCGCATGTGTGGTATGCGGGATTGACCCCATGCGGAGATATCCCCCTGTATTTGTGGCACCGTTCGAAAACATGGGCGAAGAGGGTCTACATATTACCCTATGTGTTTTACGTAGGGATGGGGGGGGGGCACCTGCGCATGGGGCCCGGGGCCTGGGGGGACACTTTCGCATGTCACACCGCGGAACCGTGTTTGAGTCTCTCGGCGTCGTTACTCTTTAACATGAATTAACATGAATTGGTAATCTGCCAATGTGCCGGTATTGACCCAATGTTAGTTGGGTGCAGTTCTACTAGTAATATTATATTACTTTAAATGATTCAACCAAAATTGAAATATGACAAAAAGGTCTGTCAACATTTGGCGCTGGCACCACTCTGGCTTGTTTCTAGGTATAAATCACGTGGAATACGTGTGATTTGTTCACGTTGAATTCTTGTATACAAAATGAACGTGAAATATTTGTGGAACGTCGGTGGTGCCGAGTAAATCACGTGGAATGTATGGTGTGTGCACACTGGGAGGGGTACGGAGGGTCCCCAAAGGTAAAAACTGCACATGACATATGTAATAACTTAATCAATGCATATGCAAACAATCATACATTAAAACACTAATATACAATATTGCCATGTTTTCGCACCCTTGCCATCGACCTTAGAGGTTGTCCTTCGAGTATGTCATGCAACAGGTCAAGCTAGATTACAAACATACTCGAAGGTGAACGTCATACCAAGGTGAAAATTTTTGTCAAGAATTGTAGGAATTTGTGCATGCCAGGGTAATTTGACGCCCCCCTAGCCTATTAAATGTGTCATTCGCCACTATAAAAAGTCCGTTTGGCACAGGGTTTGAGTGAGAACTATGCCAAATTGACTGCAGTGTATGGATGAATATCGATCAGAACAATATCGATTGAAATGGGACGCGATTTGACCTTGAAAAGAGAAATATAGACCAAAATGATCAAAATGGTCGACAATTTATGACGCGTTCGGTAGGAAATAATGATCGTCTGGATATTATAAATACACGAAAAGAAAGCTCGGGAGTCGTATTATATCACTACCTAGAGGGTACAAACTGATATGATGAAAAAAAATCCTAAAATCACGAATTCAAATTTTCCCGCCAAAACATTGATTTTGGCTGTTAAGTAGCGTCTTTGCTCTTTATGGCTATAGTAAAGATATTTTTTGCAAATGTTTTTGTCGATTGTTGTAGTAAAGCCCACCATCGTGTATGTTTAACACATTTGCAGATGAGTTTCGACCCATTTGGAGGTATTTAACGTCTCTGCAAGTGAATTTTTTTTTTTTTTTATGATGACAAATTGGTTTGTTTACGTAAGTTTAAAATAAAAGTTAGGGAGAGTGACATAGAAAGCATACACGGCAAGAGGATGGCAAGAGCGCTAAAGGTAACCAGAAGTTTCTATCTACAATATTAAGGGTGCCGTGGTCATTTGAAGGTCGCCCCTATGGCTATGTAAGTTTTCATTTTCCCTGGTGTTTTAAGCTGGGCCACCCATCCCAAATCGTAGAAAATGGGTGTTGCCGATATTAGGAAATGAAAAGGCCCTAATTGTGAGGGAAATGAAGTTATCTTTGTATATTGTTGACAGAAAACTGTCTTTGCATGTTCTCGTTCAGAAAATGTGAAGTTAGAGGAAAGATGAAAAGCCAAAAGGTCAAGTTTTGTCAATGTATAGAAATAGTCTAAAAAAGTGTATATTTTGATGGAAAATGCGTTATTGTAGCTAGAGTAAGTCGGTTAGATATCTAATTTCAGACTACATGTATAATAATAGTTTCTGAGTGGCAAATGTGTGTATTTCGGCTCTTATCTTATTAAAAATGAGGTCACAGTCAACTGTACAAAAAAGGGGTCGCAATATGCATTAAAAAGACATTTTGCCATGTTTTCGTACCCTTACCACCGACCTTGGAAATTGTCCTTCGAGTATGTCATGTAATAGGTCAAGGTTATTAACATACTCGAAGGTGAAATTCATACCAAGGTGAAAATTTTTGTCAAGAATTGTTGGAAGTTGTTGCATGCCTAGGGTAATTTGACGCCCCCCTAGCCTATTAAATGTGTCGTTCGCCACTATAAAAAGTCCGTTTGGTACGGGGTTTGAGTGAGAACTATGCCAAATTGACTGCAGTGTATGGATGAATATCGATCAGAACAATATCGATTGAAATGGGACGCGATTTGACTTTGAAAAGAGAAATAGAGAGCAAAATGATCAAAATGGCTGACAATTTATGACGCGTTCGGTAAGAAATAATGATCGTCTGGATATTATAAATACACGAAAAGAAAGCTCGGGAGTCGTATTATATCACTACCTAGAGGGTACAAACTGATATGATGAAAAAAAGTCCTAAAATCACGAATTCAAATTTTCCCGCCAAAACATTGATTTTGGCTGTTAAGTAGCGTCTTTGCTCTTTATGGCTATAGTAAAGATATTTTTTGCAAATGTTTTTGTCGATTGTTGTAGTAAAGCCCACCATCGTGTATGTTTAACACATTTGCAGATGAGTTTCGACCCATTTGGAGGTATTTGACGTCTCTGCAGATGAAAAAATGTATTTTTTTTATGATGACAAATTGGTTTGTTTACGTAAGTTTAAAATAAAAGTTAGGGAGAGTGACATAGAAAGCATACACGGCAAGAGCATGGCAAGAGCGCTAAAGGTAACCAGAAGTTTCTATCTACAATATTAAGGGTGCCGTGGTCATTTGAAGGTCGCCCCTATGGTTATGTAAGTTTTCATTTTCCCTGGTGTTTTAAGCTGGGCCACCCATCCCAAATCGTAGAAAATGGGTGTTGCCGATATTAGGAAATGAAAAGGCCCTAATTGTGAGGGAAATGAAGTTATCTTTGTATATTGTTGACAGAAAACTGTCTTTGCATGTTCTCGTTCAGAAAATGTGAAGTTAGAGGAAATTAGATGAATAGCCAAAAGGTCAAGTTTTGTCAATATATAGAAATAGTCTAAAAAAGTGTATATTTTGATGAAAAATGAGTTATTGTAGCTAGAGTAAGTCGGTTAGATATCTAATTTCAGACTACATGTATAATAATAGTTTCTGACTGGCAAATGTGTGTATTTCGGCTCTTATCTTATTAAAAATGAGGTCACAGTCAACTGTACAAAATGGGGTCGCAATATGCATTAAAAAGACATTTTGCCATGTTTTCGTACCCTTACCACCGACCTTGGAAGTTGTCCTTCGAGTATGTCATGTAATAGGTCAAGGTTATTAACATACTCGAAGGTGAAATTCATACCAAGGTGAAAATTTTTGTCAAGAATTGTTGGAAGTTGTTGCATGCCTATGGTAATTTGACGCCCCCCTAGCCTATTAAATGTGTCGTTCGCCACTATAAAAAGTCCGTTTGGTACGGGGTTTGAGTGAGAACTATGCCAAATTGACTGCAGTGTATGGATGAATATCGATCAGAACAATATCGATTGAAATGGGACGCGATTTGACCTTGAAAAGAGAAATAGAGAGCAAAATGATCAAAATGATTGACAATTTATGACGCGTTCGGTAAGAAATAATGATCGTCTGGATATTATAAATACACGAAAAGAAAGCTCGGGAGTCGTATTATATCACTACCTAGAGGGTACAAACGGATATGATGAAAAAAAGTCCAAAAATCACGAATTCAAATTTTCCCGCCAAAACATTGATTTTGGCTGTTAAGTAGCGTCTTTGCTCTTTATGGCTATAGTAAAGATATTTTTTGTAAATGTTTTTGTCGATTGTTGTAGTAAAGCCAACCATCGTGTATGTTTAACACATTTGCAGATGAGTTTCGACCCATTTGGAGGTATTTGACGTCTCTGCAAGTGAAAATATGTATTTTTTTTTATGATAACAATTTGGCTTGTTTACGTAAGTTTAAAATGAAAGTTAGGGAGAGTAATATAGAAAGTTTACACGGCCAGAGCATGGCAAGAGCGCTAAAAGTAACCAGAAGTTCATATCTACAATATGAAGGGCGCCGTGGTCATTTGAAGGTGAACCATATGATTATGTAGGTTTTCCTTTTCCCACATGTTTAAGCTAGGCCACCGACCCCAAATGACGGAAAATGGGTGTTGCCGATGTTAGGAAATGTAAAGGCATTACCTATGCAAGCGTCCATGATATTTTGTGTCTGATGAACGATAATCATCAACCTTATAAAGGGGCCGATGTCTGGTGTAAGCTAGGAGAGAGAGGTCCCTAATTACATCCGATCTTTTTCTGATCGATATCGATTGGGCATATTCCTTCTTCCATAGTTCAATTCTTTTCAGTTCAAGTGGACAGACCTCGCATTACGGCAGACGAACACATTTAAAACGGAAACATATGTCCCAACACCCAACACGATTGGGGCTTTGGTGAAAATAAATGTGGACCAAGTGCAGCTACTTGGCTGGAAGGCCCGTGTCCAGCGTCGATTTTTCAAACTTCGCAGTGTCAAATGTCGATTTTTCACATTTTGCAGTGTCAAATGTCGATTTTTCACATTTTGCAGTGTCAAATGTCGATTTTTCTAAATTTACAGTGTCAAATGTCGATTTTCATGACGTGCCGCATCGCCTTTTTCCGTGTCGTTTTTTTCTCTAAAATGCCACTCTCCGTATCGAAGCTTTTTCAGATCCTCAGTGCCTGCGTTTGGGGGTCAATGTCGAATGTCGATTTTTTAAATATACATGTGTCGCTTGTCGCCATTTACCGCTTCTAGACCCTTATTTGACTATATACAATATATGCAGCAACGAGTGGACGTTTGCAACCATCTTGAATCATGTCCAGTCGCGGCCGGGGGGGTTGGGGGGGGGGGGGTGGGCGGGGTTAGTTGCTATGAGTTAACAGGCGCAGTTTCAGCAGACAGTCTTCATGCGGCTCTTTCCAGGAATCTGTTGCTCACCGATACTTTTTTTTATTTTTTTATATAAGCTTTATTTCTTTATAAAGGTTTGCAACAACGTACAAAACATGTGAATGCTCACCTCTTGGTAAATGTACAAAAGTGATGAAGCCTGGGAAAAATATACATGTTATTGATGAACAGATTTCTTTATTTATATTCAAAAACGCTTGCTGTCGAGTATGTAAGTATGGATTAATTCAAACAGTTCAACATTACATTCATACGGGAGGAGGTCACTTCCATACAAGAGTATTAAATCGAGATCATTGGTGTCGCGTTTTGACAAAGGTGGTAAAGTAATATGCAAGTTTGAATCCGAGAACAGTGGACCCATCGCTCCCAATAGCCTGGCACGTTGAGCAACAAGTTGGGGACACTTCAGAAAGAAATGAACCGAATTTTCAGGTTTCGTTTCGCAATCGTCAAAGTCAATAAAATTAATTTTCTTGCGATGGGAGTTTAGAGCACTGAGTCCCATCCTCATGCGGGCATGCTGCACCGAACCGCGGTTATTGGTGATATCATACAGTTTGTTATGTTTGTAAGGATGGGAGCGTTTAAGCTTGGTTCTGAATGCATCATGGGTAACTGAATGTTTCGTATCGCTTGGGAGAGAGTTCCAAAGGCTGGACGCATACCAGAAAAACGATTGTTTGACATAAGTCTTGGTGGTCCTAGGAATGGCGAGATCGTTTGAGTTGCGCAAGAAATGTGAAGAGACATCTCTGACAAAGGGCGGCAATATAGGCTTCGGAGATATGGGGGGTTGAGCCATGAATTATTTTGTGCAGATGGCAGAGAGCAAAGTATCGACGTCGAATGGACATCGGTTCGATTCCCGTTTCATGGAGCAACTTTTCCTGAGATGTATGACGATAGGCGTTCGTGACGCCAAGTAGACAGTGGCGCTGGACCTGTTCGAGCAAGTTCGCCTGATCTTTTGTCAAGTTCCCTCCATAGACAGCGCAGCTATATTCCAGCTGGGGTCTTACATAGGATTTGTACATGAAGAGCTTAGCCTTTCTATCAACAGTTCGAGATATTTTTCTCAAGAGATTCGCAGCCCTTGAAGCTTTGGCAGTTACTTCCAAGATATGCTTTCCCCATGACATGGTATCGGTTAGCCACATGCCTAAGTGGCAGTGGCTAGACACTCGCTCAATGGGGGTTCCATCGAAGAGTAAAGCAATGTCAGTCGGTGTGTCAATCTTTTTGCTTATTAGCATGTATTTAGTTTTACTAGCATTGAACTGAACACGCCACTGAGCTCCCCAATTTGCAATGCGACGCAAGTCTTCGTTAACCAGGTCTACATCAGCAGGGGTCTGAAGAGCCTTGAGTAAAGAAGTGTCGTCTGCGAATAGGAATGGGTCATACTTCAAATCGTCCACGAGATCGTTAGCAAATATAAGATACAAAAGAGGTCCCAAAATCGAACCTTGGGGAACACCCGAGTTAATTTCTTTCCATTCTGAATGAGTCCCGCTAATTACCACCCTTTGCGATCGACCAGTAAGATAGCTGTGGAACCATTGTAACAGTGTTCCGCAGATTCCAAAAGACTCCAGCTTGTGTAATAGTCCATAGTGGTACACTCTGTCGAAAGCTTTGGATACATCTAAAAAACTAGGAGAACATCTTCGTTGGCTTCTAGGCCCTTATAAATCTGTTGCACCAGGTAAAGCAGCTGATTAGTTGTGGACTCGTTCTTTTTAAACCCGGCGTTACGCCATGTTAGGAGCCCGCAAGCCACACAGTATTCATACAATTCGTTAAATATAATCCTCTCCATAACTTTACCGACACAAGACAGTAACGATATAGGACGATAATTTTCTTTATGTTGTCTATTAGATTTCTTAAAGACCGGTATTACGTTGGCGATCTTCCAAGTAGAAGGAAAAGAACAGGATTGCATCGACTTGTTAAATAAGTCGGAAAGCGGTTTGGCCATTACCTCAGCAGTTTCTTTGAGAATTCTATTACCAATTAGATCTGGACCACAAGCCTTATTAATCTGGAGCTGCTTCAGGACAGAATATACTTTCACAGGGGTGAAGCAAATTTCAGTAATTCGATAATCGGTTTTAAAAGACAAGGGAGGCAACGCAAACCCCTCTGGGGGTTCGGCTAGAGTGGAATTTCCAGCGAAGTATTCATTGAGGGCAGATGCCTTTGCCAGCGGGGAGGCGTGGACTACCCCTTGGTCAATAATGGGAGGTATCCCGGTTATAGTTTTCCCAAAGAGGAAACATTTACACAGTTTATGATACTCTTTTCCAGATAGGCTGGGATCCTGTAGTCTACCCAAAAGTCTTGAGTGATACAAGGTTTTAGCTTCATTAATACTGTGTCATAAACTTGGTTACCAGTTTACTCCATTTGTAATGTCAGTTTCTTAAACTCAGTGGTGACTGTTGAGTTGCTCAAATCGGTCGATGGTGAAATCGTTTGGGGAGTGGCCATATGCTCAGCGGCCGCTAATGATTAGCTCAGTGCGGTCGATGGTGCGTTTATCATGGGAGTGGCCGTCGGTATAAGTACTGCATCCACATCGGAGTGGACAGACTACCTCAGGACAGGCGACGACAGAACATCCGATGTCGTCAAGACTATCCCTACGAGCGCTTCGGAGTTTAGGGCGCTAGGCTGCTACGTCTTTGTAGCTTCTGGACTCTGCCGTTTCCTGTGGGCATTCCAGATCGCATAAACACCGTCTACGTCAGCTGAAGTCCCATGCAGTGTTCCGCAGTCGTCATCTGCTGAAGACGAGACAGGCGTCAGCAGGTGCATACTGTGCGGGATGGTAGCGCTATCACCAGTGGACTCTATCACCGCTCCGCCTGGAGACGCCCCTTTGTAGTAGGGTGGTATCTCCGTTCGTCGATGATGACAGTGCCGCGACAGTCCACCAACAGCCATCTAGAAGGTCGACAGCAGTTTCCCTGTTTCCGGTCGGCGTCGTCATAACTGGAGTCGGTGATCCACCCCGACACATCACTGCTGCCCAGAAGCAGTCAGGAGAGTGACTATGACTTTGCCCCAAACCATGCTAAACCGTGCAAATATAACACCCCATTGTATCTAAGGTATACATTGCCAATATTATGTCATATTAAATATTGTTATTATTAATGAGCATTGAGACCTTTTTTGTTCACGTCGTGACATACTGGCCCTAGCTTCTGTACGCACGTGGCGATATTCTTCATACAGTACAGAGGATGGCGATTGTTTGTGTCTTCTATACAGTTTATCACGTTTGCTTAGTAAGAACCTTATATGTGTAGACATCCATGGTTTATCACTAGGTCTAACAGTGATTTGTTTGTTTGGGATGTGTGTCCACCGATACTTTGACTGTATCCACTGTCTTCACTTTCAAGTGATGTCTTATTTTCATCTTGTGAATCATTTAGTTTGAAACGTGATTTTGCATCGACAAAAACGTCTTTTCGGCACCTCAATTTTCCAGATCACAAAACGTTCTTTAAACCGCAGAAAAACGTGTTAAATTACGAGCCTGAAAAGTATTACACCTAAAACGTTTTTATATGGTCATAAAAACGTTATGATTTATTATAACCAAATAAAAACCAAAAAAAAAGTTATAAAAAGGTTCTAAAAACGTTATGTGTCGGCTGGGAAGGCGGCTGCTGAAGCCAATGGGCTCTTGCATGCCGCGGCATAGTGGGACAGACAGCTTCATTGTATTAGTATAGATACCCACTGTTGTCCATCAGGGTTGACAGAGCTCAGGGGAAAGGGGAGGCCCGTCCTGTTTTCTTTTGGTTTCACAATGTGCACATTTTGACATCATAGCGCAACCATATAGGCCAGGTAATTTTAAAACTTGTAACCCGGGGGGGGGGGGGGGAGGCATTTTGGCGGTAAACCTGCTTGGCTACCCTCCCCCACCCCCCTTCCCGGGATAATCTCACTCGCGCGATGTGCTGCCGGGTCATAAAAAGACCTGTAGAAGGCGTGAAAATGCCTGTGTGGGTGATGTGTGAGCTTTACGGTCGAGTTCTTTGCGGGCCGCTTTTCGCCGGTCCAGATTTTGTGAGTTGCGTGTATATTTCTTGCTGCGGTCAGTTCCGACACGTGGTGATCGATTTCACTATAGCGGACCCCATCCCTTTCTTGATCATTCTCGTATCTGTTGTCGATATCTCTTTCTATCCCCACCCCCCTTTATTCCGCTGTACTTATTTCTCATTGGTCCAATGTTCCACTCCTAGGCTGTGCCACTCCTGTGCCGAGTATGTCCATCCCATTTCTTCATGGGTAATATAAAGCGTTGCCCTTGGGTGGTCAAGACATACCCTTCACAGTCAGCCTCCAGACCGGAGCTGTTATTGTCATCTGTATTTTACAGGTAAGTGGAAGTAGGAAGAGGGATTTAAGGGGAATTTAACTTGATGGATCTCGTCGGTATTTTATCGCTCGGTCAGATAATGTGTATGAATGAATAACATTTCACGATACTTGTACTGAAGTAATATGTAAGATGTGTTTGATTGATGTGTTTGATTGATGTGTTTGATTGATGTGTTTGATTGATGTGTTTGATTGATATGATGGATTGATATGATGGATTGATATGATGGATTGATATGATGGATTGATATGATGGATTGATATCAGTGCTAGATTGATGTGTTTAATTTACTGACATCATTTATATGATGTTAGATTTAGCGTTTAATGTCTGAATATAGTTTAGGAATTCTCTACTCCCACTAATATATTTATGTGGGGTCATTGACATCGTCCTTATGTATATGAATTGTGAATAACATTCCAATATTGTCATACAGCCGTTATTGTGGCGATGTGATGAAGCGGACGTCAATAGAGATACCCTTCACAGCCAGCCTCCAGACCGGAGCTGTTATTGTCATCTGTATTTTACAGCAATAAAGCCATTATTACAAACCCGGTGGTGTTCAGCGACTACAGACACAAAAAAACTTATCCTTATGCACTATTTGTCGATGAAAGGTTCTTTCTCTTGAATCTCTAGTTATTGTCCAAACAGATCTGACTGGCTTGACTGCCATCTGGTATAACGTCCTCGTCATCGCGAGGCATCGTTATCTAGAGTTGAAGCGACCCCTACTGTAGAGAATAATTGTAATATTTTCCTTGGTCGTGTGAGACGTTATCGCTCAGTCCAGTCGTTCGCGCCTAAACAACTGACTTAACTGTTGTTTTACTTGTGTTTGCGTGCAGACGTCTGCAATTAATCCCATATATTTCTATATTTTACTTCAAAACATGATATTTACTTAGAAGCTGATGGTTGAGCACCTGTTCCGTAACCAGCTAACAAATAAAACAGGCGCCACCATAGGCATAGCAGGCATAGCTTTGACATCAAAAGACAAAACGGCATAGTACACAAGGTAACCTTACCTTGTGTATGGGTTTTGATGTCAAAGCTAGCGCTACCAATGCCATGGCAATGAAATGACATGTCAGAAATGACACAAGTGATGACGTGACACTTTTACTTTAGTTTAGTGTGGACTTCCAGTGTCACTGAAGCTGATCTGACATCTGTGACTGTGGCTGTGGCCTAGGATTGTCACTGTTTCTCACAGTCTCTGTCCCAGTGTCTGACTCAGTCTGTCACATAGCCTGAACTTTCAAACGTTACAACCAGCTTATTCTGATGGGCTGATTCATTATCCGACTGTCTAAATTGTAATGTCTGAAAATTCAGGCTATCTGTCACAGTGTCAGTGTCACATGCAGTGATATTTTTATGTAGACTAGCCTACTTTCCTAATTCAGTGGTTGTCAACAAAGCAAAGCAATGCAATGGCTATGCTTTGGACAGGTATAGTTGTATCTAAGTCCTTTTCTGAAAGTTAGGCATATGTTTAGTCGCATATAATTGTGATAGCTAAAGGTTTCAACCTTTAATTCTTAATTAAGATAATTTGACTGAAATTCAATTACAAAATGCCATTCCAATTTATTATAGCTTAATAACTTATAAGCAATTGTGAAAAACTGGACAGAAAAAAGTGCAGTCAGAGCTTATATGTAATATAAGCCTTGTAAATCTGCAACTCTGCATAGATAGTGGAAATCAGGGGCTCAGGGATAACCGCACAGGGACAGTAAATTGATGACAATATAGGGAACATGCTCTATCTCTATAATATATACAGATACAAAAATCTTGCCCCCCACTTGCCACTGATTTACTGTGCTTGCTGGGCTACCCGGCCATGTCATTTCAGACCTTGCCGGACAAGTGCAAAGTGCTCCAAAATTTTGTAACATTCTTTTTATTGGCTTGCACTGGTTTATTTTCACCTACCTAATATTTTGCCTTAATTGTTGTGTTGATGCTTAATATATAATAATATATTTTTGGAGAGACAATTAAATATCAGGTGGGACAAATAAAAATTTACAGTACTAGTTGTCTTTCAGGACAAGTAAATGTTAGGTATTAGTCTAGAGCTGTGGTAAACTGTCTCCATTTGAAATAATCAGCGCAGAGAGATTATATGTAGAATCATAACCCTGCCACCCCTGTTGTAGATCTGTCGTAGGGAATTCTATGCCTAGACTATGACCAGTTTACCCTAACACTTTAATTTAGGTTTTAATGTTCCTTTTTACTGTTTTATAGGGGGCTTATGTCTGAAACCATGGGGAAAAAACTTCTGGTTTTTGTCAATTATTCTGTCAGGCTATGTTATATTTCTGCAGAAAACTCCATTAATCAAATGTGATTAAAAATCATGATAGTTCCTTGTACTTATATTTTAACTACTGTATGTCTCACACTGCAATTCAATTCACTTATGTATGTGTGATATATCATTTTTAGTAAGTGACTAAAGTGATCAAAATATAGCTAATTATAAGTATGTTCTCATAATTTAGAAACAACTTACATCTGGACACAGTCTTGGCTTCTATGTCATACCCATACCAAATGTCTACTTGGGTCACTTTACTAGATCCGTCCCTTTATCAGGTGATGTACCTAATTTGTGTAACATGGCTAACCTATACTGCATACCTAGATTTTGTTTTATACTATATTGCAGAGCTTGCTTGAGTGAAACATCAAGGCAGCGAATAACTACATTACAAGGCTATATTACCATTGAACCTGTTTGGATTTCAATTTTTTTAAACATGGAATTTGCTACTGGGTCTACACAACTCCTTGATCCGAGTGTACCAACAGATGGAGAGAACGATATTGGTTTAGAGTCTAAAAGATCAAGTGAACCAAACTGTTTGCCTACTGGAATAGATAAGAACTATGAAATAAGCAAGCAGACAAGTGTAATTGTTGACACAAGCGTCAATGACTGTCTAAATCAGTGCCTACTGGACAGACTTTTTGTTGAAAACAAAGCTGAAAGCACCATGAGCGAGAAAATTGAATGTGAAATATCGTCTTCGTTATCAGATAAAGGTACAGACAATAATAATATTAGACCCATGGATATCCCTTCAATGTTCATACCTGAGTGTGGCATATCGCAACAGACTGTTGTTGCCTCTGTATGTTCGCCATGCAGTTATCAAACTGATCTAAAGATGACAAGAGAAGAAAAGGGTACTACTCGTAACGATATAGGTTGGTATACACTCCTAATATATACTAATGTATTCTGGTTATTTCACTAGCTTTTACCAATTTTTTTATCTTCACTTATATATAATTGCGGTAATTAATTCACATTTTTGCTCTCCGAAACTACTGTGTTGGTTCAAGCATCCCATAAAAAGAAAAATAATATTGGATTTAGATGCATGTATAGAAAAATAATATTGGATATAGATGCATGTACATGTATATATGTATGGATTATCAACAGATAACCAGACCAGGATACTCAGCTTCAGCAATGCCGACTGTCTGCGCTTCAGAAGTCAGCTGTTCGAGGCCATTGAAGAACTACGAATGAGACGGGTATTCACGATTATTTAAAGATCCTCGGTTATACAAGTTTATGATCATGTAATGGCAATCAAAATATCTATGCATGAATTATACCAACTCTTCTAAACGGCAGTGCTTTCCTTCCTTTTTTGATGACTTAGGTACATTTACAATGTAAATTATTCATTAGTACCGTAATTTCCGCCGCTGTATAAGTGGCACCTTTATAAATGATTTAGTCCAACTTTGCTGCGCGACTTATATACAGAATTTGGCCTCTCTCGTCACCAAACTCCCTGCTACCCCCCCCCCCCACCCCAGCTTCTTCAATTGTTTTTTATTCGTGACACAGCGCCCGTCTCATGATCCCAGATGCCTCTCCGGACTAATATTTTATCGTTAACCTTCAGCCGCTTAAGCTCACATATATAAGAAAAGTGTCGCCACATGGTACATATGTTATAAATTTGTTTGTATGTGAGGTTGGTGCCCCAGAACAACCAACTGAATATAGTTTAGGCTGTATTAAAAGTTTTGTTTAATTGTTCTTCCTCGATGCTGTACACCTACCAGACAACGGATCACGAAAATGAACTCAAACTCACACACCTACTGGAAGAAAATAATTTGCTGCATAATAAGTATGTAAGTGCGCGCAATTATCATGTTTGCGTACAACCGTTAAGAAATATTTCTGGTACCTACTATAACATTAGATTTGAAAATGATTACCTCATCGTTTTGAAATCATTAATTAATTAGATTAATTATTTTATCATTTTTATCAAGTTTGGAAAACCGGTTATACCCATAATATATACATACTTCTCATTGAATATATTTGCAACAAATTGCCGTTATTAACTTGACAGGAGCAGTTCAAAGCCAAATATAACACATTGGAAGCTGAACGTCAAGCTAACGTTGATAACGCTCATCAGGATGTAAAAAGTCATCTGAAGGACGCACAGGATCAGAAGGTACCTTAAAAACATTACGCACTATACGCATTAATACTGGTTAGTTGTCACATGTACGGGCTGGAACGATATTACATTCTCATCTTAACAGGTGTTTGTGTCTCTTCAGAAAGCAACAGAAAAAAATAGCATTTTACGATGGTCGTTGATCAAGGCAAATGTTAAACCGCGTAATAGTAATATTTGTATAAATATAATTGAAGCAATCAGGGGCGGATCCATTTATACCATTTAACATAGGAAACCAAAATCGGCCACCCCTATCCAGCATATCTGGTTCCGACCTTGAAACCGGCCCTCCTATCCAGATTTTCTGGATCTGCCTCTGCGTGGCAGTATCCTGTCAACGTTACGTGTGTGGTTGATTATGTGTAAACAGGTCAGCGTGTGCGTGGGTTACACTTCCATTCAAGTCCAGGACTTTATCGGTATCTTGCTTTTTTATGGCTTGATATATGTGTACATTCTATACATGAATGTGCTGCTCACATACAAAAAGGGTGACCTAGTTGATAGCGGGCTCGGCTATTATAGGCTAGGTCAGCCCAAGCGGCCGGTGCGGGGTCCGAACCCCACCTGTTCAGATGTCTGTTTCTGGGGGATAAAAATCCCATGACTACAGAATCCTAAAGCGTCCTTAGAACCGGACAACCAAGCGTTTTTAAACACTGATCAACTTACGAATTATGATTGAAGTTAAACTGTTTTCTAACTATTCAGTGAATTTGAATTTGAACGCCAACAATTAAGTGAATTTGAATTTATACGCAAACAATTCAGTGAATTTGAATTTATATGCAAACAATTTACTGAACTTGAATTCAAATGTACCTGTGATATGGTTGCGCGACCACCATATGTTCTATCTGGGTTGTCTCCTCCTGCTCAGGCAAAACTCCAACTGGAATGTGACAGCCTGACGAAGGAGGCATTTCAGATGAAGAATGAAACCAGAGCACTCCGGGTAACTCGTCATCTTATATATAATAGATATTGTTAGAACCATGAAACTAATCAAAGTATCGTATTTTTTTGGTGGCCACGGTTCACAGATTTCCCATTGTAGTAATGTCGGCTTACCGTGCCTTTTTGTCGTATGAAAGAAGACAACCCAAAGAAACAATGTTCAATGTTAGAACTGAGACAGTATGATAATTGTTCGAACTGGGACAGTATGATATGTGTTAGAATTGGGACAAGATGATAATTGTTAGAACTGGCCTTGTGATCTATATTAGAATAGGGGCATTGGATCCTTATTAGAACTGGCATTAGAGTCGTTATCAAAGCTGGGGCATTATGGGGGCATTTAGAACTGGGGCATTATGATCACAATTGGAACTGGCGATACTCGAAAAATATGCCACAGAAAACCTCGAAGGTGGCACGGATACTGTGTATCAGTGTTATGGAATGTATTGAATAAGATGTACATTGTCTTTTGTCTAATGTGAAGCATAAACAAAATTTGTGAAAAAGAACTGGCGTCGGGGTCAATTAGAACTGGGGCATTGTGGTCACTATTATGACTGGGTACAATGGTCAGTGTTAGAACTGGATCACAGTAGATGTTTGCTCCCAGCTGGCAAAGTACACCCTGGAGAAGCGACTGAAAGAGCAGGAGCGCAAGTTGTCACTGCACACGAGCTCCAGAGATGGGAGTCTGGAGCAGCTGGGCGTCCTGGAGTCCCAGTGTCAGCGGACCGCCAGACAGGTCGCTGATCTGGAGCACCAGGAACGTCGGCTGGAGCAGAACGGTGGGTCGATCAGATTATCGTTTCATTAAGAGTTACGAGCTTCTAACCGTATCTTTTAAATGCTAATTTAACGACAGATCCGATTTTACGAGCAACGGAAATAAACTTTACGCTGCGATTTATTGGGGTGCAGCCATCTTCGTGCACCAATATTATTTCACATATTTCCACCAATGTTAATCAAAAACATGTTCTTTCAGCTCAATGACAGGCTTTACTGTGACAGTCGTGAGCGGCCTCCATTTGCACCAATTTATACTTTGAGCTTGAGAGGTTAGACTAAAAATTATTCCCATGATCAAATGTGCCAGGCTGTTCTGAGACTACACATTAGCAATTGTCATAAACTACTGCCAGCGTTGGCTCAATGGGTTCCGAACGTCCTGTACCCATTGTCAATTACATAATTATGTGGTTACGCCATTTTAGTGCACGAAGCCATGTCGCTCAACGCTAAGCTGATGTATCAAGGTGAACACCAGAAATGTCAGACGAGAGAATATAAGGCCGAAGTCACCGTGTTAAAGCGCCACCTGGAGGATGCGAGAGTGCAACTTCACAAGTTACCGTCGGAGTCGCTGGATAAATTGAGAGAAGCTGACCGCAAAATGCTTGACCTTCGGGAACAGGTGGAGACGGTTGGTATTGTTACAGAGGTGGCGAAGGCAGGGCTGGAGGGGAGGGGGAAGAGGGGGAATGTGCTTCAGCCCCCCCCCCCATCCCCAGCACAAAAGAATGGGTCACCCCCCCCCCCCAAAGTCTAGTGCTATATATGTTCTACTAGGACAGGGCCCGTCCTACGATAGAACTAGGGCTAGTCTAGGCTTGCCCGCCCGCCCCCCCCCCCCACCCCGCCCCTAACGTGTTACAGGTATACGGTACTCAAATAGAACAACGCTTATGGTGGTTACTTAACACGGTATTCTGAGACAACAAACCCAGTTCATCCTGGCAAGATACTTGAGAAATGTGCCACAGACAATAGGCTGTGATTCTTATATGGACAAAAGATTGTTTACACTTCTTTTACCAAAAAAATTGTCTCCTTTATTTTTGATATCGTAAATATCGCATAAACATCTATGTCTTTGATATTGGTTTATAAACAAAACGACATGTTTTCATCGATATTTTGTTTACATATAATGCCATCTTTATGATTTATTTGCCATTCAGCTGAACAATACCATCAACAACCTGCAAGCCAAAGCCGAGCAAGGCGAAGTGTCCAACAGAGTAGGACTTTATGCATAAACTAAATTTCCAATTTAATTTCGACTTTTTAACGTTTCCTATGCCATGTACGACGCCGGCCTACGTCATATCAAATCAACCACCTTAATGTAATATATTATCTTTACACACACTCAGACATCTTTGAACGCCATCGCCTTGCAGTCTGTTGGTGGAGACAACCGGTCTAAGATGGCAGGCGAATTCACTATAGACCATATACTTTCTAGATCCTTCGCAACTGTTATAACACTTTATGATCACTGAAAGCCTTTATAGTGGTTCTTAATTTTATATTTCCCAATTTGTTCTTCATGCGCCTAAAACAATATGTCGTTTTATTTCTTACTTTGACCGAAACGGCAGACCGCCTTAGCGCTGTTAAAAGAAGCGCACGGATTGGTCGACAAGCAGACGTTGTTGTCCAATCAAAAGGCAACAGAATGCCAGGGTCTGTCCTCTAAGCTTGATGCGTTGTCCTGCCGACACGAGGAACTCAAGCGTCGCTATGATGAGTTGGCCACAGAGTTGGCAGCAGAGAAAGCCGGTCACGCGACGCTCACGAGCCAATGGCGGGAACAGGTCAGTCGAATTGACTCTTGCGTTTGTAAAGGTGACGCGTTTTTTAAAAATCGGGTTCACACGATACGATTATTCTTTCAACAGTCATAAAAGTTGTCAAAGCATCGGTCGGTCAACAGTTCACACGGTCAAACCGCGTACCAACCGACTTTCAAACGGATGGGTCATCAGTAAGCCGGCCATGTGCTCCGTGCGTTTGTCAACATGACCACGTGATGTCATCATCAGAGGAGTGCTTAATGTTGATATAGGCCTCCTTAGGCTACGCCCCATTGTTCAGTTGTTACACCAGGTACATGCTAATGTATCGGTTTCGTCATAAGCTATAGATTGAAGGAATTATGAGATTATGCATGCATCTTCAAGTTACAACTTCATATTTTTCTATGACATTCTTCCACACAGTTTAGAGCTGATAAGATGCCTAAGACAATTAACCTCAATAAAAAATTAAATATTCAAGTACAAATCAGCTTAACTAACGGAACTCCACCAATCTGCCCCCCCCCCCCCCACACACCCATGTCATGCCAGTCGTTCTATGTTGATATCTGAAATCTGGAGTAGAAACAGGGTGATAAAGCAAGGGAAAAATGCTCTTGATACTGACTTGACATAGCTTATATAGCTTTGGGCTCCATATATCTTACAAATAATATTAGAAATATATCCTTTTAATCTAATTGTCAAGGTCCGTGTCTGTACCTGCCGTTCATTTTCTATTGCAAATGGGAAATAGAAAAAGCTGAATGTTGGCTCATTTCCCTTTACCTGTTTCAAATGGACATGTCTTATATTTCCTTTCACCTATATCAAATGGGTAATGGGTTAAAGGTACATCTTTCCGTGACCCATTTCCCATTGCAAAACACAAGTTAAAAATGGAAAAACAAAACTATTACCTATTTCTCATTGGTATGCGGTGACTAGCGCACATAGGTACATACACGGACCTGTCAATTCTCTTCCCTTTTCCACCTGATTAGACCACTAAAACAGAAAGACAATTTATTTGAATTTTCTTGGAACTACCGGTACATGTAAACAGTTGTGAAAACAATCATTTCAAAAGCAGATATTAAATAGGAAACAATATATCACTCTAGCAATATGTTACATAAGTATTTATCATATGGTGTTGCAATATACAAAACACCAAAGGTAAACTATATAAACAGCTTAAAACAGCAACTTGTTCAAGGAGAAACTTTTGAATTGAGACAAATTTCTTGGTACTCTCTTTTATGTCCACCATAAAAGTGATTGCATTTAATTGATTTGATTGAAGGCTGAATTCATGGGATTCTTTGAACTTATCACACAAGTTATCTGACTTGATTACAACTGTGTAATTGATGATGTTTAGAAGGTTCGCTTACAATGCTTGACAAACCGGCCCTCTCGTTGAAACGTGAAACTGTTTGCATCTTTGGTATGCCATCGCAATCAGTGCAAATGACTTCCATGCATTAGGGAAGTGGGGATTGTAACTTTTGATTGAAATTGTCCCAGCGTGTGGGACTAGAAAAATTAGTCTATAGACTCATTGTAATGTTCCTCTCCACGGAAATCTTTAGTAAAAGGCGAAAGATTTATGCGTGGAATGAAGAGAAACCAGAGTACAGAATCTGTGGGAGTAACGGGTAATATACCCATATAACCGACACAAAGGAAAGGTATGTGTGAAAGTTGCTAAAATGGTAATTAACAGGCAATAACTGCAGCATACTAGGCCTTCCTGACACCCATTGTTGAAATAAACGTTTTGACACTTTTTGATATAATGTTCGATGTGAATGCTGCTTCATCCATTGAGTGAGCTCCCAGAAACCTACCAAACCGGGACAAACTTAGGTTGTTGAGGTCAATGGCGTCGCAAGCTGTGCGTGCGGTGGTTTCCCGCTCAGTGCTCGGCTTAGATCTAGGTCAGTGTCAAGGTCATAGTTGAGTGCAATCTTTTGCATTTTTCTATATAGCTGTTATTTTAACGCAATTATCTGATGATTTTCATAAAACGACCACCATTGTGTGCTATGTCGGCCACCCTGCAGACCAAAATCTGCAATATTGACCATTTCAAGCCCGTTGAAACTTGGAGGCCTTATGGAAGGCCTTGTTATTAAACACATAATGCTTCCCATATCTCTTGGGCATATATCCATCATACATGAGCAAACAAGCCATAATTTTGATGCAAGTGGCTAACAAAAGCGCTGCTTCAACGCTCGAATACATATGCGCTGCAGATGACTGTTGTACATAAAGTGTTTAATTTCGTAAAATTCATGATAATATTGAAACGGTAGTCCATAGCAGTAGCGTATGAACGTGATGAAAAGCAGGCGCGCTGCTATATCAAGTCCCAGATGGTCTAGTGGTTAGGATTCGGCGCTCTCACCGCCGCGGCCGGGGTTCGATTCCCCGTCTGGGAGGAATTTTTTTCTTTGTACGATTTCAAAACAAATCCAAGCATGTCTTCTGGGCTGTGAATATCGGTTTTAATTTAGTTCATTAATTTGATTTTACTTGCTATCAATCACGAATTTCGGATAAGGACGTAAGCTTATATCCACTCTGCCGGCAGAGGGAGCTCGTAGAACGCCCTCTGCAGGGACAGCTTACATGTTAACATACAAAGTTAAAGTCCCAAATCTTCAGAGAGCACCCCCCCCCCCCCCCACTTGGGAAACTGAACATACACTGTTAAAGTCGGCTTTTCCTCCGAGAACGCCCCCCCCCCTCCAAAGTTTTCAGAGAGCAAACCCCCCCCGCCCTTGACAAATTCCTAGACCCGCCCCTGAAGACCCACCCCCCCACTATCTCGTTGAATCTGTATGATCTACGATCGAGCACCCAGTTCCCGTGGTAGATCTATCACAAGTTCGCTAGGTTGGTCGGGAAAAGTTGTGTGCTCCAACACTTCTTCGCGAAAATATAGCCGAAACAACCTGGTGTTGACACAGTTTCCTGATGTCAGAAGATAGAACAAGGCATATAGAATACGTAAATAGAGTGTACGCGCATACATTATGATAATAGCTACAGTCGATTCCCGACTGGCGTCTAAAGACTTTAGCATGGACACCGTTGTGCCCCTAGAAAAGCGGGCTTGCCTAGGGGCACTTGCGCTAAGGGCCGACCGGGACGTTTTGTGGTGTTCCTGGGGACACGTACGTAGAGCGGCCGGGAAGAAAAACAATAGGTGGGCGGCCTGCATGGAAATGCGGCGTGGAGGGGATCGGCGGCGAAAATATACCCCAGCGGGACTTGTGACGAAAAAAGCGCGGGATTTTCTGCGGAACCCTTCAAAACCCAGCATTGTACCCCCCCCCCCATGCACACACACGATACGTATACAATAGATAACCCCCATGCACCCCACCCCCCCACTTGATGCCCACTATAACCCATCTCACACCACATGACATCTTCTGACACTTGTGGATCCAACGAGATAGTGGGGGAGGGGGGGGTCTTCAGGGGCGGGTCTAGGAATTTGCCAAGGGTGGGGGGGGGTTGCTCTCTGAAAACTTCCGAGGGGGGGGCGTGCTCGGAGGAAAAGCCGACTTTAACGGTGTATGTTCAGTTTCCCAGGGGGTGGGGGGGGGTGCTCTCTGAAGATTTGGGGCTTTACTGAACTTTGTATGTTAACATGTAAGTTGTATGTTCTGGTTCCCAAGGGGTGGGGTGGGGGGGTTGCAACCCCCTGGTCTTTTTTGTTAATGTGGCTGCCCAAGTTTCGCGTTTTACCCCAAAACCTTTTTCTTACCTTTGTATCATCAGTGTGCCTATTTCTTGACAACTATAATTCCCCCGATTGTCGTTGTGTGTCGCCAGGAGTGTCGATACAAGGCAGACCTGGAAGGCCGTGACAGCCAACTGGCATCGCTGAGACAGTCCCAACGAGATCTGGAGCATCTCAACACCAGCTGCGCCGCCAGCAACGTGCAGCTCACCGAGCACGTCCGCAGCCTCCAGGTATATAGGCACCAACGTCACCTCACTTATTACGTTCACGAGAAGGCTAAAGGGGTTCAAAACACCCCGCGGGACGAGGAGATGGGGTTGGGTGAAACTGGCCCCAGACTGTGCAGGTGCCAAGGCGCTAGGTAACCCACGACCAGTTGACCAGGCATTATCTTAACGCATGGGCGCGTATATAGATGCTATACCGGTCATCATAATGCACTCATCTGTGCAACGAAAAGAATTCAATAACCTACCCCTCCTCTGTCGCTGAGGGTGAGGCTTGAGAAATCTGGTGATACCCCTCCTCTATCGCTGAGGGTGAGGCTTGAGGAATCTGGTGATACCTCTCTATCGCTGAGGGTGAGGCTTGAGGAATCCGGTGATACCCCTCTATCGCTGAGGGTGAGGCTTGAGGAATCTGGTGATGCCTCTCCTCTATCGCTGAGGGTGAGGCTTGAGGAATCTGGTGATACCCCTCCTCTATCGCTGAGGGTGAGGCTTGAGGAATCTGGTGATACCCCTCCTCTATCGCTGAGGGTGAGGCTTAAGAAATCTGGTGATACCCCTCCTCTATCGCTGAGGGTGAGGCTTGAGGAATCTGGTGATACCCCTCCTCTATCGCTGAGGGTGAGGCTTAAGAAATCTGGTGATACCCCTCCTCTATCGCTGAGGCTGAGGCTTGAGGAATCTGGTGATACCCCTCCTCTATCGCTGAGGGTGAGGCTTGAGGAATCTGGTGATACCTCTCCTCTATCGCTGAGGAAAAGGCTTGAGGAATCTGGTGATACCCCTCCTCTATCGCTGAGGGTGAGGCTTGAGATATCTGGTGATACCCCTCCTCTATCGCTGAGGGTGAGGCTTGAGGAATCTGGTGATACCCCTCCTCCATCGCTGAAGGTGAGGCTTGAGGAATCTGGTGATACCCCTCTGTCGCTGAGGGTAAGGCTTGAGGAATCTGGTGATACCTCTCCTCTATCGCTGAGGGTGAGGCTTGAGGAATCTGATGATACCCCTCCTCTATCGCTGAGGGTAAGGCTTGAGGAATCTGGTGATACCCCTCTGTCGTTGAGGGTAAGGCTTGAGGAATCTGGTGATACCTCTCCTCTATCACTGAGGGTAAGGCTTGAGGAATCTGGTGATACCCCTCTGTCGCTGAGGGTAAGGCTTGAGGAATCTGGTGATACCCCTCTGTCGCTGAGGGTGAGGCTTGAGGAATCTGGTGATACCCCTTGAGGAATCTCGTGATACCCCTCCTCTATCGCTGAGGGTGAGGCTTGAGAAATCTGGTGATACCCCTCTATCGCTGAGGGTGAGGCTTGAGGAATCTGGTGATACCTCTCCTCTATCGCTGAGGGTAAGGCTTGAGGAATCTGGTGATACCCCTCCTCTATCGCTGAGGGTGAGGCTTGAGGAATCTGGTGATACCCCTCTATCGCTGAGGGTGAGGCTTGAGGAATCTGGTGATGCCTCTCCTCTATCGCTGAGGGTGAGGCTTGAGGAATCTGGTGATACCTCTCCTCTATCGCTAAGGGTAAGGCTTGAGGAATCTGGTGATACCTCTCCTCTATCGCTGAGGGTGAGGCTTGAGGAATCTGGTGATACCCCTCCTCTGTCGCTGAGGGTGAGGCTTGAGGAATCTGGTGATACCCCTCCTCTATCGCTGAGGGTGAGGCTTGAGGAATCTGGTGATACCCCTCCTCTATCGCTGAGGGTGAGGCTTAAGAAATCTGGTGATACCCCTCCTCTATCGCTGAGGGTAAGGCTTGAGGAATCTGGTGATACCCCTCCTCTATCGCTGAGGGTGAGGCTTGAGGAATCTGGTGATACCTCTCCTCTATCGCTGAGGGTGAGGCTTAAGGAATCTGGTGATACCCCTCCTCTATCGCTGAGGGTGAGGCTTGAGGAATCTGGTGATACCCCTCTGTCGCTGAGGGTAAGGCTTGAGGAATCTGGTGATGCCACTCCTTTATCGCTGAGGGTGAGGCTTGAGGAATCTGGTGATACCTCTCCTCTATCGCTGAGGGTAAGGCTTGAGGAATCTGGTGATACCTCTCCTCTATCGCTGAGGGTAAGGCTTGAGGAATCTGGTGATACCCCTCTGTCGCTGAGGGTAAGGCTTGAGGAATCTGGTGATACCTCTCCTCTATCACTGAGGGTAAGGCTTGAGGAATGTGGTGAAACCCCTCTGTCGCTGAGGGTGAGGCTTGAGGAATCTGGTGATACCCCTCTGTCGCTGAGGGTGAGGCTTGAGGAATCTGGTGATACCCCTTGAGGAATCTGGTGATACCCCTCCTCTATCATTGAGGGTAAGGCTTGAGGAATCTGGTGATACCCCTCCTCTATCGCTGAGGGTGAGGCTTGAGGAATCTGGTGATACCCCTCCTCTATCGCTGAGGGTGAGGCTTAAGAAATCTGGTGATACCCCTCCTCTATCGCTGAGGGTAAGGCTTGAGGAATCTGGTGATACCCCTCCTCTATCGCTGAGGGTGAGGCTTGAGGAATCTGGTGATACCTCTCCTCTATCGCTGAGGGTGAGGCTTAAGGAATCTGGTGATACCCCTCCTCTATCGCTGAGGGTGAGGCTTGAGGAATCTGGTGATACCCCTCTGTCGCTGAGGGTAAGGCTTGAGGAATCTGGTGATGCCACTCCTTTATCGCTGAGGGTGAGGCTTGAGGAATCTGGTGATACCTCTCCTCTATCGCTGAGGGTAAGGCTTGAGGAATCTGGTGATACCTCTCCTCTATCGCTGAGGGTAAGGCTTGAGGAATCTGGTGATACCCCTCTGTCGCTGAGGGTAAGGCTTGAGGAATCTGGTGATACCTCTCCTCTATCACTGAGGGTAAGGCTTGAGGAATGTGGTGAAACCCCTCTGTCGCTGAGGGTGAGGCTTGAGGAATCTGGTGATACCCCTCTGTCGCTGAGGGTGAGGCTTGAGGAATCTGGTGATACCCCTTGAGGAATCTGGTGATACCCCTCCTCTATCATTGAGGGTAAGGCTTGAGGAATCGGGTGATATCCCTCTGTCGCTGAGGGTGAGGCTTGAGGAATCTGATGATACCTCTCCTCTATCACTGAGGGTAAGGGCTGAGGAATCTGGTGATACCTCTCCTCTGTCGCTGAGGGTGTGGCTTGAGGAATCTGGTGATACCCCTCCTTTATCGCTGAGGGTAAGTCTTGAGGAATCTGGTGATACCCCTCCTCTATCGCTGAGGGTGAGGCTTGAGGAATCTGGTGATACCCCTCCTCTATCGCTGAGGGTGAAGCTTGAAGAATCTGGTGATACCCCTCCTCTATCGCTGAGGGCAAGGCTTGAGGAATCTCGTGATACCCCTCCTCTATCGCTGAGGGTAAGGCTTGAGGAATCTGGTGATACCCCTCTGTCGCTGAGGGTGAGGCTTGAGGAATCTGATGATACCTCTCCTCTATCACTGAGGGTAAGGCCTGAGGAATCTGGTGATACCTCTCCTCTATCGCTGAGGGTGAGGCTTGAGGAATCTGGTGATACCCCTCCTCTATCGCTGAGGGTGAAGCTTGAAGAATCTGGTGATACCCCTCCTCTATCGCTGAGGGCAAGGCTTGAGGAATCTCGTGATACCCCTCCTCTATCGCTCAGGGTAAGGCTTGAGGAATCTGGTGATACCCCTCTGTCGCTGAGGGTAAGGCTTGAGGAATCTGGTGATACCTCTCCTCTATCACTGAGGGTGAGGCTTGAGGAATCTGGTGATACCCCTCCTCTATCGCTGAGGGTAAGGCTTGAGGAATCTGGTGATACCCCTCCTCTATCGCTGAGGGTGAGGCTTGCGGAATCTGATGATCCCTCTCCTCTATCACTGAGGGTAAGGCCTGAGGAATCTGGTGATACCTCTCCTCTATCGCTGAGGGTAAGGCTTGAGGAATCTGGTGATACCTCTCCTCTATCGCTGAGGGTGAGGCTTGAGGAATCTGATGATACCCCTCCTCTGTCGCTGAGGGTGAGGCTTGAGGAATCTGATGATACCTCTCCTCTATCACTGAGGGTAAGGCCTGAGGAATCTGGTGATACCTCTCCTCTATCGCTGAGGGTAAGGCTTGAGGAATCTGGTGATACCTCTCCGCTGTCGCTGAGGGTGAGGCTTGAGGAATCTGGTGATACCCCTCCTCTGTCGCTGAGGGTGAGGCTTGAGGAATCTGGTGATACCCCTCTGTCGCCGAGGGTAAAGCTTGAGGAATCTGGTGATACCTCTCCTCTATCGCTGAGGGTAAGGCTTGAGAAATCTGGTGATACCCCTCCTCTATCATTGAGGGTGAGGCTTGAGGAATCTGATGATACCTCTCCTCTATCACTGAGGGTAAGGCCTGAGGAATCTGGTGATACCTCTCCTCTGTCGCTGAGGGTGAGGCTTGAGGAATCTGGTGATACCCCTCCTCTGTCGCTGAGGGTGAGGCTTGAGAAATCTGGTGATACCCCTCTCCTCTATCGCTGAGGGTGAAGTTTGAGGAATCTGGTGATACCTCTCCTCTGTCGCTGAGGGTGAGGCTTGAGGAATCCGGTGATACCTCTCCTCTGTCGCTGAGGGTAAGGCTTGAGGAATCTGGTGATACCTCTCCTCTGTCGCTGAGGGTAAGGCTTGAGGAATCTGGTGATACCTCTCCTCTGTCGCTGAGGGTGAGGTTTGAGGAATCTGATGATACCCCTCCTCTATCGCTGAGGGTAAGGCTTGAGGAATCTGATGATACCTCTCCTCTATCGCTGAGGGTAAGGCTTGAGGAATCTGGTGATACCTCTCCGCTGTCGCTGATGGTGAGGCTTGAGGAATCTGGTGATACCCCTCCTCTGTCGCTGAGGGTGAGGCTTGAGGAATCTGGTGATACCCCTCTGTCGCTGAGGGTAAAGCTTGAGGAATCTGGTGATACCTCTCCTCTATCGCTGAGGGTAAAGCTTGAGGAATCTGGTGATACCTCTCCTCTATCGCTGAGGGCGAGGCCTGAGGAATCTGGTGATACCTCTCCTCTATCGCTGAGGGTAAGGCTTGAGGAATCTGGTGATACCTCTCCTCTGTCGCTGAGGTTGAGGCTTGAGGAATCTGGTGATACCCCTCCTCTATCGCTGAGGGTGAGGCTTGAGGAATCTGGTGATACCTCTCCTCTATCACTGAGGGTAAGGCCTGAGGAATCTGGTGATACCTCTCCTCTATCGCTGAGGGTAAGCCTTGAGGAATCTGGTGATACCTCTCCTCTGTCGCTGAGGGTGAGGCTTGAGGAATCTGGTGATACCTCTCCTCTATCACTGAGGGTGAGGCTTGAGGAATCTGGTGATACCCCTCCTCTATCGCTGAGGGTAAGGCTTGAGGAATCTGGTGATACCCCTCCTCTATCGCTGAGGGTGAGGCTTGCGGAATCTGATGATCCCTCTCCTCTATCACTGAGGGTAAGGCCTGAGGAATCTGGTGATACCTCTCCTCTATCGCTGAGGGTAAGGCTTGAGTAATCTGGTGATACCTCTCCTCTATCGCTGAGGGTGAGGCTTGAGGAATCTGATGATACCCCTCCTCTGTCGCTGAGGGTGAGGCTTGAGGAATCTGATGATACCTCTCCTCTATCACTGAGGGTAAGGCCTGAGGAATCTGGTGATACCTCTCCTCTATCGCTGAGGGTAAGGCTTGAGGAATCTGGTGATACCTCTCCGCTGTCGCTGAGGGTGAGGCTTGAGGAATCTGGTGATACCCCTCCTCTGTCGCTGAGGGTGAGGCTTGAGGAATCTGGTGATACCCCTCTGTCGCCGAGGGTAAAGCTTGAGGAATCTGGTGATACCTCTCCTCTATCGCTGAGGGTAAGGCTTGAGAAATCTGGTGATACCCCTCCTCTATCATTGAGGGTGAGGCTTGAGGAATCTGATGATACCTCTCCTCTATCACTGAGGGTAAGGCCTGAGGAATCTGGTGATACCTCTCCTCTATCGCTGAGGGTGAGGCTTGAGGAATCTGATGATACCCCTCCTCTGTCGCTGAGGGTGAGGCTTGAGGAATCTGATGATACCTCTCCTCTATCACTGAGGGTAAGGCCTGAGGAATCTGGTGATACCTCTCCTCTATCGCTGAGGGTAAGGCTTGAGGAATCTGGTGATACCTCTCCGCTGTCGCTGAGGGTGAGGCTTGAGGAATCTGGTGATACCCCTCCTCTGTCGCTGAGGGTGAGGCTTGAGGAATCTGGTGATACCCCTCTGTCGCCGAGGGTAAAGCTTGAGGAATCTGGTGATACCTCTCCTCTATCGCTGAGGGTAAGGCTTGAGAAATCTGGTGATACCCCTCCTCTATCATTGAGGGTGAGGCTTGAGGAATCTGATGATACCTCTCCTCTATCACTGAGGGTAAGGCCTGAGGAATCTGGTGATACCTCTCCTCTGTCGCTGAGGGTGAGGCTTGAGGAATCTGGTGATACCCCTCCTCTGTCGCTGAGGGTGAGGCTTGAGAAATCTGGTGATACCCCTCTCCTCTATCGCTGAGGGTGAAGTTTGAGGAATCTGGTGATACCTCTCCTCTGTCGCTGAGGGTGAGGCTTGAGGAATCCGGTGATACCTCTCCTCTGTCGCTGAGGGTAAGGCTTGAGGAATCTGGTGATACCTCTCCTCTGTCGCTGAGGGTAAGGCTTGAGGAATCTGGTGATACCTCTCCTCTGTCGCTGAGGGTGAGGTTTGAGGAATCTGGTGATACCCCTCCTCTATCGCTGAGGGTAAGGCTTGAGGAATCTGATGATACCTCTCCTCTATCGCTGAGGGTAAGGCTTGAGGAATCTGGTGATACCTCTCCGCTGTCGCTGATGGTGAGGCTTGAGGAATCTGGTGATACCCCTCCTCTGTCGCTGAGGGTGAGGCTTGAGGAATCTGGTGATACCCCTCTGTCGCTGAGGGTAAAGCTTGAGGAATCTGGTGATACCTCTCCTCTATCGCTGAGGGTAAAGCTTGAGGAATCTGGTGATACCTCTCCTCTATCGCTGAGGGCGAGGCCTGAGGAATCTGGTGATACCTCTCCTCTATCGCTGAGGGTAAGGCTTGAGGAATCTGGTGATACCTCTCCTCTGTCGCTGAGGTTGAGGCTTGAGGAATCTGGTGATACCCCTCCTCTATCGCTGAGGGTGAGGCTTGAGGAATCTGGTGATACCTCTCCTCTATCACTGAGGGTAAGGCCTGAGGAATCTGGTGATACCTCTCCTCTATCGCTGAGGGTAAGCCTTGAGGAATCTGGTGATACCTCTCCTCTGTCGCTGAGGGTGAGGCTTGAGGAATCTGGTGATACCTCTCCTCTATCACTGAGGGTGAGGCTTGAGGAATCTGGTGATACCCCTCCTCTATCGCTGAGGGTAAGGCTTGAGGAATCTGGTGATACCCCTCCTCTATCGCTGAGGGTGAGGCTTGCGGAATCTGATGATCCCTCTCCTCTATCACTGAGGGTAAGGCCTGAGGAATCTGGTGATACCTCTCCTCTATCGCTGAGGGTAAGGCTTGAGTAATCTGGTGATACCTCTCCTCTATCGCTGAGGGTGAGGCTTGAGGAATCTGATGATACCCTCCTCTGTCGCTGAGGGTGAGGCTTGAGGAATCTGATGATACCTCTCCTCTATCACTGAGGGTAAGGCCTGAGGAATCTGGTGATACCTCTCCTCTATCGCTGAGGGTAAGGCTTGAGGAATCTGGTGATACCTCTCCGCTGTCGCTGAGGGTGAGGCTTGAGGAATCTGGTGATACCCCTCCTCTGTCGCTGAGGGTGAGGCTTGAGGAATCTGGTGATACCCCTCTGTCGCCGAGGGTAAAGCTTGAGGAATCTGGTGATACCTCTCCTCTATCGCTGAGGGTAAGGCTTGAGAAATCTGGTGATACCCCTCCTCTATCATTGAGGGTGAGGCTTGAGGAATCTGATGATACCTCTCCTCTATCACTGAGGGTAAGGCCTGAGGAATCTGGTGATACCTCTCCTCTGTCGCTGAGGGTGAGGCTTGAGGAATCTGGTGATACCCCTCCTCTGTCGCTGAGGGTGAGGCTTGAGAAATCTGGTGATACCCCTCTCCTCTATCGCTGAGGGTGAAGTTTGAGGAATCTGGTGATACCTCTCCTCTGTCGCTGAGGGTGAGGCTTGAGGAATCCGGTGATACCTCTCCTCTGTCGCTGAGGGTAAGGCTTGAGGAATCTGGTGATACCTCTCCTCTGTCGCTGAGGGTGAGGTTTGAGGAATCTGGTGATACCTCTCCTCTATCGCTGAGGGTAAGGCTTGAGGAATCTGGTGATACCTCTCCGCTGTCGCTGATGGTGAGGCTTGAGGAATCTGGTGATACCCCTCCTCTGTCGCTGAGGGTAAGGCTTGAGGAATCTGGTGATACCCCTCTGTCGCTGAGGGTAAAGCTTGAGGAATCTGGTGATATCTCTCCTCTATCGCTGAGGGCGAGGCCTGAGGAATCTGGTGATACCTCTCCTCTATCGCTGAGGGTAAGGCTTGAGGAATCTGGTGATACCTCTCCTCTGTCGCTGAGGTTGAGGCTTGAGGAATCTGGTGATACCTCTCCTCTATCGCTGAGGGTGAGGCTTGAGGAATCTGGTGATACCTCTCCTCTATCACTGAGGGTAAGGCCTGAGGAATCTGGTGATACCTCTCCTCTATCGCTGAGGGTAAGCCTTGAGGAATCTGGTGATACCTCTCCTCTGTCGCTGAGGGTGAGGCTTGAGGAATCTCGTGATACCTCTCCTCTGTCGCTGAGGTTGAGGCTTGAGGAATCTGGTGATACCCCTCCTCTATCGCTGAGGGTGAGGCTTGAGGAATCTGGTGATACCTCTCCTCTATCACTGAGGGTAAGGCCTGAGGAATCTGGTGATACCTCTCCTCTATCGCTGAGGGTAAGGCTTGAGGAATCTGGTGATACCTCTCCGCTGTCGCTGATGGTGAGGCTTGAGGAATCTGGTGATACCCCTCCTCTGTCGCTGAGGGTGAGGCTTGAGGAATCTGGTGATACCCCTCTGTCGCTGAGGGTAAAGCTTGAGGAATCTGGTGATACCTCTCCTCTATCGCTGAGGGTAAGGCTTGAGAAATCTGGTGATACCCCTCCTCTATCATTGAGGGTGAGGCTTGAGGAATCTGATGATACCTCTCCTCTATCACTGAGGGTAAGGCCTGAGGAATCTGGTGATACCTCTCCTCTGTCGCTGAGGGTGAGGCTTGAGGAATCTGGTGATACCTCTCCTCTATCACTGAGGGTAAGGCTTGAGGAATCTGGTGATACCTCTCCTCTGTCGCTGAGGTTGAGGCTTGAGGAATCTGGTGATACCCCTCCTCTGTCGCTGAGGGTGAGGCTTGAGAAATCTGGTGATACCCCTCTCCTCTATTGCTGAGGGTGAAGCTTGAGGAATCTGGTGATACCTCTCCTCTGTCGCTGAGGGTGAGGCTTGAGGAATCCGGTGATACCTCTCCTCTGTCGCTGAGGGTAAGGCTTGAGGAATCTGGTGATACCTCTCCTCTGTCGCTGAGGGTAAGGCTTGAGGAATCTGGTGATACCTCTCCTCTGTCGCTGAGGGTGAGGTTTGAGGAATCTGGTGATACCTCTCCTCTGTCGCTGAGGGTGAGGTTTGAGGAATCTGGTGATACCCCTCCTCTATCGCTGAGGGTGAGGCTTGCGGAATCTGATGATCCCTCTCCTCTATCACTGAGGGTAAGGCCTGAGGAATCTGGTGATACCTCTCCTCTATCGCTGAGGGTAAGGCTTGAGGAATCTGGTGATACCTCTCCTCTATCGCTGAGGGTGAGGCTTGAGGAATCTGATGATACCCCTCCTCTGTCGCTGAGGGTGAGGCTTGAGGAATCTGATGATACCTCTCCTCTATCACTGAGGGTAAGGCCTGAGGAATCTGGTGATACCTCTCCTCTATCGCTGAGGGTAAGGCTTGAGGAATCTGGTGATACCTCTCCGCTGTCGCTGAGGGTGAGGCTTGAGGAATCTGGTGATACCCCTCCTCTGTCGCTGAGGGTGAGGCTTGAGGAATCTGGTGATACCCCTCTGTCGCCGAGGGTAAAGCTTGAGGAATCTGGTGATACCTCTCCTCTATCGCTGAGGGTAAGGCTTGAGAAATCTGGTGATACCCCTCCTCTATCATTGAGGGTGAGGCTTGAGGAATCTGATGATACCTCTCCTCTATCACTGAGGGTAAGGCCTGAGGAATCTGGTGATACCTCTCCTCTATCGCTGAGGGTAAGGCTTGTGGAATCTGGTGATACCCCTCCTCTGTCGCTGAGGGTGAGGCTTGAGGAATCTGGTGATACCTCTCCTCTATCACTGAGGGTAAGGCTTGAGAAATCTGGTGATACCTCTCCTCTGTCGCTGAGGGTGAGGCTTGAGGAATCTGGTGATACCCCTCCTCTGTCGCTGAGGGTGAGGCTTGAGAAATCTGGTGATACCCCTCTCCTCTATCGCTGAGGGTGAAGCTTGAGGAATCTGGTGATACCTCTCCTCTGTCGCTGAGGGTGAGGCTTGAGGAATCCGGTGATACCTCTCCTCTGTCGCTGAGGGTAAGGCTTGAGGAATCTGGTGATACCTCTCCTCTGTCGCTGAGGGTAAGGCTTGAGGAATCTGGTGATACCTCTCCTCTGTCGCTGAGGGTGAGGTTTGAGGAATCTGGTGATACCCCTCCTCTATCGCTGAGGGTAAGGCTTGAGGAATCTGATGATACCTCTCCTCTATCGCTGAGGGTAAGGCTTGAGGAATCTGGTGATACCCCTCCTCTGTCGCTGAGGGTGAGGCTTGAGGAATCTGGTGATACCTCTCCTCTATCACTGAGGGTAAGGCTTGAGGAATCTGGTGATACCTCTCCTCTGTCGCTGAGGGTAAGGCTTGAGGAATCTGGTGATACCCCTCCTCTGTCGCTGAGGGTGAGGCTTGAGGAATCTGGTGATACCTCTCCTCTATCACTGAGGGTAAGGCTTGAGGAATCTGGTGATACCTCTCCTCTATCACTGAGGGTAAGGCTTGAGGAATCTGGTGATACCTCTCCTCTGTCGCTGAGGGTAAGGCTTGAGGAATCTGGTGATACCCCTCCTCTGTCGCTGAGGGTGAGGCTTGAGGAATCTGGTGATACCTCTCCTCTATCACTGAGGGTGAGGCTTGAGGAATCTGGTGATACCTCTCCTCTATCACTGAGGGTAAGGCTTGAGGAATCTGGTGATACCTCTCCTCTATCACTGAGGGTAAGGCTTGAGGAATCTCGTGATACCCCTCCTCTGTCGCTGAGGGTGAGGCTTGAGGAATCTCGTGATACCTCTCCTCTGTCGCTGAGGGTAAGGCTTGAGGAATCTCGTGATACCTCTCCTCTGTCGCTGAGGGTGAGGCTTGAGGAATCTCGTGATACTCCTCCTCTGTCGCTGAGGGTGAGGCTTGAGGAATCTGGTGATACCCCTCTCCTCTATCGCTGAGGGCGAGGCCTGAGGAATCTGGTGATACCCCTCCTCTATCGCTGAGGGTGAGGCTTGAGGAATCTCGTGATACCCCTCCTCTGTCGCTGAGGGTGAGGCTTGAGGAATCTGGTGATACCCCTCTCCTCTATCGCTGAGGGCGAGGCCTGAGGAATCTGGTGATACCTCTCCTCTATCGCTGAGGGTAAGGCTTGAGGTATCTGGTGATACCTCTCCTCTGTCGCTGAGGTTGAGGCTTGAGGAATCTGGTGATACCCCTCCTCTATCGCTGAGGGTGAGGCTTGAGGAATCTGGTGATACCTCTCCTCTATCACTGAGGGTAAGGCCTGAGGAATCTGGTGATACCTCTCCTCTATCGCTGAGGGTAAGCCTTGAGGAATCTGGTGATACCTCTCCTCTGTCGCTGAGGGTGAGGCTTGAGGAATCTCGTGATACCTCTCCTCTGTCGCTGAGGTTGAGGCTTGAGGAATCTGGTGATACCCCTCCTCTATCGCTGAGGGTGAGGCTTGAGGAATCTGGTGATACCTCTCCTCTATCACTGAGGGTAAGGCCTGAGGAATCTGGTGATACCTCTCCTCTATCGCTGAGGGTAAGGCTTGAGGAATCTGGTGATACCTCTCCGCTGTCGCTGATGGTGAGGCTTGAGGAATCTGGTGATACCCTTCCTCTGTCGCTGAGGGTGAGGCTTGAGGAATCTGGTGATACCCCTCTGTCGCTGAGGGTAAAGCTTGAGGAATCTGGTGATACCTCTCCTCTATCGCTGAGGGTAAGGCTTGAGAAATCTGGTGATACCCCTCCTCTATCATTGAGGGTGAGGCTTGAGGAATCTGATGATACCTCTCCTCTATCACTGAGGGTAAGGCCTGAGGAATCTGGTGATACCTCTCCTCTATCGCTGAGGGTAAGGCTTGTGGAATCTGGTGATACCCCTCCTCTGTCGCTGAGGGTGAGGCTTGAGGAATCTGGTGATACCTCTCCTCTATCACTGAGGGTAAGGCTTGAGGAATCTGGTGATACCTCTCCTCTGTCGCTGAGGGTGAGGCTTGAGGAATCTGGTGATACCCCTCCTCTGTCGCTGAGGGTGAGGCTTGAGAAATCTGGTGATACCCCTCTCCTCTATTGCTGAGGGTGAAGCTTGAGGAATCTGGTGATACCTCTCCTCTGTCGCTGAGGGTGAGGCTTGAGGAATCCGGTGATACCTCTCCTCTGTCGCTGAGGGTAAGGCTTGAGGAATCTGGTGATACCTCTCCTCTGTCGCTGAGGGTAAGGCTTGAGGAATCTGGTGATACCTCTCCTCTGTCGCTGAGGGTGAGGTTTGAGGAATCTGGTGATACCCCTCCTCTATCGCTGAGGGTAAGGCTTGAGGAATCTGATGATACCTCTCCTCTATCGCTGAGGGTAAGGCTTGAGGAATCTGGTGATACCCCTCCTCTGTCGCTGAGGGTAAGGCTTGAGGAATCTGATGATACCTCTCCTCTATCGCTGAGGGTAAGGCTTGAGGAATCTGGTGATACCCCTCCTCTGTCGCTGAGGGTGAGGCTTGAGGAATCTGGTGATACCTCTCCTCTATCACTGAGGGTGAGGCTTGAGGAATCTGATGATACCTCTCCTCTATCGCTGAGGGTAAGGCTTGAGGAATCTGGTGATACCCCTCCTGTCGCTGAGGGTGAGGCTTGAGGAATCTGGTGATACCTCTCCTCTATCACTGAGGGTAAGGCTTGAGGAATCTGGTGATACCCCTCCTCTGTCGCTGAGGGTGAGGCTTGAGGAATCTGGTGATACCCTCCTCTGTCGCTGAGGGTGAGGCTTGAGGAATCTGGTGATACCTCTCCTCTATCACTGAGGGTAAGGCTTGAGGAATCTGGTGATACCCCTCCTCTGTCGCTGAGGTTGAGGCTTGAGGAATCTGGTGATACCCCTCCTCTGTCGCTGAGGTTGAGGCTTGAGGAATCTGGTGATACCCCTCCTCTGTCGCTGAGGTTGAGGCTTGAGGAATCTGGTGATACCCCTCCTCTGTCGCTGAGGTTGAGGCTTGAGGAATCTGGTGATACCTCTCCTCTATCGGTGAGGGTGAGGCCTGAGGAATCTGGTGATACCTCTCCTCTATCGCTGAGGGTGAGGCCTGAGGAATCTGGTGATACCCCTCCTCTATCGCTGAGGGCGAGGCCTGAGGAATCTGGTGATACCTCTCCTCTATCACTGAGGGTAAGGCTTGAGGAATCTGGTGATACCTCTCCTCTATCGCTGAGGGTGAGGCTTGAGGAATCTGGTGATACCTCTCCTCTATCGCTGAGGGTGAGGCTTGAGGAATCTGGTGATACCTCTCCTCTATCACTGAGGGTAAGGCCTGAGGAATCTGGTGATACCCCTCCTCTGTCGCTGAGGGTGAGGCTTGAGGAATCTGGTGATACCTCTCCTCTATCACTGACGGTGAGGCTTGAGGAATCTGGTGATACCTCTCCTCTGTCGCTGAGGGTGAGGCCTGAGGAATCTGGTGATACCTCTCCTCTGTCGCTGAGGGTGAGGTTTGAGGAATCTGGTGATACCCCTCCTCTATCGCTGAGGGTAAGGCTTGAGGAATCTGATGATACCTCTCCTCTATCGCTGAGGGTGAGGCTTGAGGAATCTGTTGATACCTCTCCTCTATCGCTGAGAGTGAGGCTTGAGGAATCTGGTGATACCTCTCCTCTATCACTGAGGGTGAGGCTTGAGGAATCTGGTGATACCTCTCCTCTGTCGCTGAGGGTGAGGCTTGAGGAATCTGGTGATACCTCTCCTCTGTCGCTGAGGGTGAGGTTTGAGGAATCTGGTGATACCCCTCCTCTATCGCTGAGGGTAAGGCTTGAGGAATCTGGTGATACCTCTCCTCTATCGCTGAGGGTGAGGCTTGAGGAATCTGGTGATACCTCTCCTCTGTCGCTGAGGGTGAGGCTTGAGGAATCTGGTGATACCTCTCCTCTGTCGCTGAGGGTGAGGTTTGAGGAATCTGGTGATACCCCTCCTCTATCGCTGAGGGTAAGGCTTGAGGAATCTGATGATACCTCTCCTCTATCGCTGAGGGTGAGGCTTGAGGAATCTGGTGATACCTCTCCTCTATCACTGAAGGTGAGGCTTGAGGAATCTGGTGATACCTCTCCTCTGTCGCTGAGGGTGAGGCTTGAGGAATCTGGTGATACCTCTCCTCTGTCGCTGAGGGTGAGGTTTGAGGAATCTGGTGATACCCCTCCTCTATCGCTGAGGGTAAGGCTTGAGGAATCTGGTGATACCTCTCCTCTATCCCTGAGGGTGAGGCTTGAGGAATCTGGTGATACCTCTCCTCTATCGCTGAGGGTGAGGCCTGAGGAATCTGGTGATACCCCTCCTCTATCGCTGAGGGCGAGGCCTGAGGAATCTGGTGATACCTCTCCTCTATCACTGAGGGTAAGGCTTGAGGAATCTGGTGATACCTCTCCTCTATCGCTGAGGGTGAGGCTTGAGGAATCTGGTGATACCTCTCCTCTATCGCTGAGGGTGAGGCTTGAGGAATCTGGTGATACCTCTCCTCTGTCGCTGAGGGTGAGGCTTGAGGAATCTCGTGATACCCCTCCTCTGTCGCTGAGGGTGAGGCTTGAGGAATCTGGTGATACCCCTCTCCTCTATCGCTGAGGGCGAGGCCTGAGGAATCTGGTGATACCCCTCTCCTCTATCGCTGAGGGCGAGGCCTGAGGAATCTGGTGATACCTCTCCTCTATCACTGAGGGTAAGGCCTGAGGAATCTGGTGATACCCCTCCTCTGTCGCTGAGGGTGAGGCTTGAGGAATCTGGTGATACCTCTCCTCTATCACTGACGGTGAGGCTTGAGGAATCTGGTGATACCTCTCCTCTGTCGCTGAGGGTGAGGCCTGAGGAATCTGGTGATACCTCTCCTCTGTCGCTGAGGGTGAGGTTTGAGGAATCTGGTGATACCCCTCCTCTATCGCTGAGGGTAAGGCTTGAGGAATCTGATGATACCTCTCCTCTATCGCTGAGGGTGAGGCTTGAGGAATCTGGTGATACCTCTCCTCTATCGCTGAGAGTGAGGCTTGAGGAATCTGGTGATACCTCTCCTCTATCACTGAGGGTGAGGCTTGAGGAATCTGGTGATACCTCTCCTCTGTCGCTGAGGGTGAGGCTTGAGGAATCTGGTGATACCTCTCCTCTGTCGCTGAGGGTGAGGTTTGAGGAATCTGGTGATACCCCTCCTCTATCGCTGAGGGTAAGGCTTGAGGAATCTGGTGATACCTCTCCTCTATCGCTGAGGGTGAGGCTTGAGGAATCTGGTGATACCTCTCCTCTGTCGCTGAGGGTGAGGCTTGAGGAATCTGGTGATACCTCTCCTCTGTCGCTGAGGGTGAGGTTTGAGGAATCTGGTGATACCCCTCCTCTATCGCTGAGGGTAAGGCTTGAGGAATCTGATGATACCTCTCCTCTATCGCTGAGGGTGAGGCTTGAGGAATCTGGTGATACCTCTCCTCTATCACTGAAGGTGAGGCTTGAGGAATCTGGTGATACCTCTCCTCTGTCGCTGAGGGTGAGGCTTGAGGAATCTGGTGATACCTCTCCTCTGTCGCTGAGGGTGAGGTTTGAGGAATCTGGTGATACCCCTCCTCTATCGCTGAGGGTAAGGCTTGAGGAATCTGGTGATACCTCTCCTCTATCCCTGAGGGTGAGGCTTGAGGAATCTGGTGATACCTCTCCTCTATCGCTGAGGGTGAGGCCTGAGGAATCTGGTGATACCCCTCCTCTATCGCTGAGGGCGAGGCCTGAGGAATCTGGTGATACCTCTCCTCTATCACTGAGGGTAAGGCTTGAGGAATCTGGTGATACCTCTCCTCTATCGCTGAGGGTGAGGCTTGAGGAATCTGGTGATACCTCTCCTCTATCGCTGAGGGTGAGGCTTGAGGAATCTGGTGATACCTCTCCTCTGTCGCTGAGGGTGAGGCTTGAGGAATCTCGTGATACCCCTCCTCTGTCGCTGAGGGTGAGGCTTGAGGAATCTGGTGATACCCCTCTCCTCTATCGCTGAGGGCGAGGCCTGAGGAATCTGGTGATACCTCTCCTCTATCGCTGAGGGTAAGGCTTGAGGAATCTGGTGATACCTCTCCTCTGTCGCTGAGGTTGAGGCTTGAGGAATCTGGTGATACCCCTCCTCTATCGCTGAGGGTCAGGCTTGAGGAATCTCGTGATACCCCTCCTCTGTCGCTGAGGGTGAGGCTTGAGGAATCTGGTGATACCCCTCTCCTCTATCGCTGAGGGCGAGGCCTGAGGAATCTGGTAATACCTCTCCTCTATCGCTGAGGGTAAGGCTTGAGGAATCTGGTGATACCTCTCCTCTGTCGCTGAGGTTGAGGCTTGAGGAATCTGGTGATACCCCTCCTCTATCGCTGAGGGTGAGGCTTGAGGAATCTGGTGATACCTCTCCTCTATCACTGAGGGTAAGGCCTGAGGAATCTGGTGATACCTCTCCTCTATCGCTGAGGGTAAGGCTTGAGGAATCTGGTGATACCTCTCCTGTCGCTGAGGGTGAGGCTTGAGGAATCTGGTGATACCTCTCCTCTATCACTGAGGGTGAGGCTTGAGGAATCTGGTGATACCCCTCTATCGCTGAGGGTAAGGCTTGAGGAATCTGGTGATACCCCTCCTCTATCGCTGAGGGTGAGGCTTGAGGAATCTGATGATCCCTCTCCTCTATCACTGAGGGTAAGGCCTGAGGAATCTGGTGATACCTCTCCTCTATCGCTGAGGGTAAGGCTTGAGGAATCTGGTGATACCTCTCCTCTATCGCTGAGGGTGAGGCTTGAGGAATCTGATGATACCCCTCCTCTGTCGCTGAGGGTGAGGCTTGAGGAATCTGATGATACCTCTCCTCTATCACTGAGGGTAAGGCCTGAGGAATCTGGTGATACCTCTCCTCTATCGCTGAGGGTAAGGCTTGAGGAATCTGGTGATACCTCTCCGCTGTCGCTGAGGGTGAGGCTTGAGGAATCTGGTGATACCCCTCCTCTGTCGCTGAGGGTGAGGCTTGAGGAATCTGGTGATACCCCTCTGTCGCTGAGGGTAAAGCTTGAGGAATCTGGTGATACCCCTCCTCTGTCGCTGAGGGTGAGGCTTGAGAAATCTGGTGATACCCCTCTCCTCTATCGCTGAGGGTGAAGCTTGAGGAATCTGGTGATACCTCTCCTCTGTCGCTGAGGGTGAGGCTTGAGGAATCCGGTGATACCTCTCCTCTGTCGCTGAGGGTAAGGCTTGAGGAATCTGGTGATACCTCTCCTCTGTCGCTGAGGGTAAGGCTTGAGGAATCTGGTGATACCTCTCTACTGTCGCTGAGGGTGAGGTTTGAGGAATCTGGTGATACCCCTCCTCTATCGCTGAGGGTAAGGCTTGAGGAATCTGATGATACCTCTCCTCTATCGCTGAGGGTAAGGCTTGAGGAATCTGGTGATACCCCTCCTATGTCGCTGAGGGTGAGGCTTGAGGAATCTGGTGATACCTCTCCTCTATCACTGAGGGTAAGGCCTGAGGAATCTGGTGATACCTCTCCTCTATCGCTGAGGGTAAGGCTTGAGGAATCTGGTGATACCTCTCCTCTATCGCTGAGGGTAAGGCTTGAGGAATCTGGTGATACCTCTCCTCTGTCGCTGAGGTTGAGGCTTGAGGAATCTGGTGATACCCTCCTCTATCGCTGAGGGTGAGGCTTGAGGAATCTCGTGATACCCCTCCTCTGTCGCTGAGGGTGAGGCTTGAGGAATCTGGTGATACCCCTCTCCTCTATCGCTGAGGGCGAGGCCTGAGGAATCTGGTGATACCTCTCCTCTATCGCTGAGGGTAAGGCTTGAGGAATCTGGTGATACCTCTCCTCTGTCGCTGAGGTTGAGGCTTGAGGAATCTGGTGATACCCCTCCTCTATCGCTGAGGGTGAGGCTTGAGGAATCTGGTGATACCTCTCCTCTATCACTGAGGGTAAGGCCTGAGGAATCTGGTGATACCTCTCCTCTATCGCTGAGGGTAAGGCTTGAGGAATCTGGTGATACCTCTCCTGTCGCTGAGGGTGAGGCTTGAGGAATCTCGTGATACCTCTCCTCTGTCGCTGAGGGTGAGGCTTGAGGAATCTCGTGATACCTCTCCTCTGTCGCTGAGGTTGAGGCTTGAGGAATCTGGTGATACCCCTCCTCTATCGCTGAGGGTGAGGCTTGAGGAATCTGGTGATACCTCTCCTCTATCACTGAGGGTAAGGCCTGAGGAATCTGGTGATACCTCTCCTCTATCGCTGAGGGTAAGGCTTGAGGAATCTGGTGATACCTCTCCTGTCGCTGAGGGTGAGGCTTGAGGAATCTGGTGATACCTCTCCTCTGTCGCTGAGGGTGAGGCTTGAGGAATCTCGTGCTACCCCTCCTCTGTCGCTGAGGGTGAGGCTTGAGGAATCTGGTGATACCCCTCTCCTCTATCGCTGAGGGTGAGGCCTGAGGAATCTGGTGATACCTCTCCTCTATCGCTGAGGGTAAGGCTTGAGGAATCTGGTGATACCTCTCCGCTGTCGCTGATGGTGAGGCTTGAGGAATCTGGTGATACCCCTCCTCTGTCGCTGAGGGTGAGGCTTGAGGAATCTGGTGATACCCCTCTGTCGCTGAGGGTAAAGCTTGAGGAATCTGGTGATACCTCTCCTCTATCGCTGAGGGTAAGGCTTGAGAAATCTGGTGATACTCCTCCTCTATCATTGAGGGTGAGGCTTGAGGAATCTGATGATACCTCTCCTCTATCACTGAGGGTAAGGCCTGAGGAATCTGGTGATACCTCTCCTCTATCGCTGAGGGTAAGGCTTGTGGAATCTGGTGATACCCCTCCTCTGTCGCTGAGGGTGAGGCTTGAGGAATCTGGTGATACCTCTCCTCTATCACTGAGGGTAAGGCTTGAGGAATCTGGTGATACCTCTCCTCTGTCGCTGAGGGTGAGGCTTGAGGAATCTGGTGATACCCCTCCTCTGTCGCTGAGGGTGAGGCTTGAGAAATCTGGTGATACCCCTCTCCTCTATCGCTGAGGGTGAAGCTTGAGGAATCTGGTGATACCTCTCCTCTGTCGCTGAGGGTGAGGCTTGAGGAATCCGGTGATACCTCTCCTCTGTCGCTAAGGGTAAGGCTTGAGGAATCCGGTGATACCTCTCCTCTGTCGCTGAGGGTAAGGCTTGAGGAATCTGGTGATACCTCTCCTCTGTCGCTGAGGGTGAGGTTTGAGGAATCTGGTGATACCCCTCCTCTATCGCTGAGGGTAAGGCTTGAGGAATCTGATGATACCTCTCCTCTATCGCTGAGGGTAAGGCTTGAGGAATCTGGTGATACCCCTCCTCTGTCGCTGAGGGTGAGGCTTGAGGAATCTGGTGATACCTCTCCTCTATCACTGAGGGTGAGGCTTGAGGAATCTGGTGATACCTCTCCTCTATCGCTGAGGGTAAGGCTTGAGGAATCTGGTGATACCTCTCCTCTGTCGCTGAGGGTGAGGTTTGAGGAATCTGGTGATACCCCTCTCCTCTATCGCTGAGGGCGAGGCCTGAGGAATCTGGTGATACCTCTCCTCTATCGCTGAGGGTAACGCTTGAGGAATCTGGTGATACCTCTCCTCTGTCGCTGAGGTTGAGGCTTGAGGAATCTGGTGATACCCCTCCTCTAACGCTGAGGGTGAGGCTTGAGGAATCTCGTGATACCCCTCCTCTGTCGCTGAGGGTGAGGCTTGAGGAATCTGGTGATACCCCTCTCCTCTATCGCTGAGGGCGAGGCCTGAGGAATCTGGTGATACCTCTCCTCTATCGCTGAGGGTAAGGCTTGAGGAATCTGGTGATACCTCTCCTCTGTCGCTGAGGTTGAGGCTTGAGGAATCTGGTGATACCCCTCCTCTATCGCTGAGGGTGAGGCTTGAGGAATCTGGTGATACCTCTCCTCTATCGCTGAGGGTAAGGCTTGAGGAATCTGTTGATACCTCTCCTGTCGCTGAGGGTGAGGCTTGAGGAATCTGGTGATACCTCTCCTCTGTCGCTGAGGGTGAGGCTTGAGGAATCTCGTGATACCCCTCCTCTGTCGCTGAGGGTGAGGCTTGAGGAATCTGGTGATACCCCTCTCCTCTATCGCTGAGGGTGAGGCCTGAGGAATCTGGTGATACCTCTCCTCTATCGCTGAGGTTAAGGCTTGAGGAATCTGGTGATAACTCTCCTCTGTCGCTGAGGTTGACGCTTGAGGAATCTGGTGATACCCCTCCTCTATCGCTGAGGGTGAGGCTTGAGGAATCTGGTGATACCCCTCCTCTATCGCTGAGCGTGAGGCTTGAGGAATCTGGTGATACCTCTCCTCTATCGCTGAGGGTAAGGCTTGAGGAATCTGGTGATACCCCTCCTCTATCGCTGAGGGTGAGGCTTGAGGAATCTGGTGATACCCCTCCTCTATCGCTGAGGGTGAGGCTTGAGGAATCTGGTGATATCCCTCCACTATCGCTGAGGGTAAGGCTTGAAGAATCTGGTGATACCTCTCCTCTATCGCTGAGGGTAAGGCTTGAGGAATCTGGTGATGCCCCTCTGTCGCTGAGGGTAAGGCTTGAGGAATCTGGTGATACCTCTCCTCTATCGCTGAGGGTGAGGCTTGAGGAATCTGATGATACCTCTCCTCTATCGCTGAGGGTAAGGCTTGAGGAATCTGGTGATACCTCTCCTCTATCGCTGAGGGTGAAGCTTGAGGAATCTGGTGATACCCCTCCTCTATCGCTGAGGGTAAGGCTTGAGGAATCTGGTGATACCCCTCCTCTGTCGCTGAGGGTAAGGCTTGAGGAATCTGGTGATACCTCTCCTCTATCGCTGAGGGTAGGGCTTGAGGAATCTGGTGATACCCCTCCTCTATCGCTGAGGGTGAGGCTTGAGGAATCTGGTGATACCCCTCCTCTATCGCTGAGGGTGAGGCTTGAAGAATCTGGTGATACCCCTCCTCTATCGCTGAGGGTGAGGCTTGAGGAATCTGGTGATAAGTCTCCTCTATCGCTGAGGGTGAGGCTTGAGAAATCTGGTGATACCCCTCTCCTCTATCGCTGAGGGTGAAGCTTGAGGAATCTGGTGATACCTCTCCTCTGTCGCTGAGGGTGAGGCTTGAGGAATCCGGTGATACCTCTCCTCTGTCGCTGAGGGTAAGGCTTGAGGAATCTGGTGATACCTCTCCTCTGTCGCTGAGGGTAAGGCTTGAGGAATCTGGTGATACCTCTCTACTGTCGCTGAGGGTGAGGTTTGAGGAATCTGGTGATACCCCTCCTCTATCGCTGAGGGTAAGGCTTGAGGAATCTGATGATACCTCTCCTCTATCGCTGAGGGTAAGGCTTGAGGAATCTGGTGATACCCCTCCTATGTCGCTGAGGGTGAGGCTTGAGGAATCTGGTGATACCTCTCCTCTATCACTGAGGGTAAGGCCTGAGGAATCTGGTGATACCTCTCCTCTATCGCTGAGGGTAAGGCTTGAGGAATCTGGTGATACCTCTCCTCTATCGCTGAGGGTGAGGCTTGAGGAATCTGGTGATACCTCTCCTCTGTCGCTGAGGTTGAGGCTTGAGGAATCTGGTGATACCCTCCTCTATCGCTGAGGGTGAGGCTTGAGGAATCTCGTGATACCCCTCCTCTGTCGCTGAGGGTGAGGCTTGAGGAATCTGGTGATACCCCTCTCCTCTATCGCTGAGGGCGAGGCCTGAGGAATCTGGTGATACCTCTCCTCTATCGCTGAGGGTAAGGCTTGAGGAATCTGGTGATACCTCTCCTCTGTCGCTGAGGTTGAGGCTTGAGGAATCTGGTGATACCCCTCCTCTATCGCTGAGGGTGAGGCTTGAGGAATCTGGTGATACCTCTCCTCTATCACTGAGGGTAAGGCCTGAGGAATCTGGTGATACCTCTCCTCTATCGCTGAGGGTAAGGCTTGAGGAATCTGGTGATACCTCTCCTGTCGCTGAGGGTGAGGCTTGAGGAATCTCGTGATACCTCTCCTCTGTCGCTGAGGGTGAGGCTTGAGGAATCTCGTGATACCTCTCCTCTGTCGCTGAGGTTGAGGCTTGAGGAATCTGGTGATACCCCTCCTCTATCGCTGAGGGTGAGGCTTGAGGAATCTGGTGATACCTCTCCTCTATCACTGAGGGTAAGGCCTGAGGAATCTGGTGATACCTCTCCTCTATCGCTGAGGGTAAGGCTTGAGGAATCTGGTGATACCTCTCCTGTCGCTGAGGGTGAGGCTTGAGGAATCTGGTGATACCTCTCCTCTGTCGCTGAGGGTGAGGCTTGAGGAATCTCGTGCTACCCCTCCTCTGTCGCTGAGGGTGAGGCTTGAGGAATCTGGTGATACCCCTCTCCTCTATCGCTGAGGGTGAGGCCTGAGGAATCTGGTGATACCTCTCCTCTATCGCTGAGGGTAAGGCTTGAGGAATCTGGTGATACCTCTCCGCTGTCGCTGATGGTGAGGCTTGAGGAATCTGGTGATACCCCTCCTCTGTCGCTGAGGGTGAGGCTTGAGGAATCTGGTGATACCCCTCTGTCGCTGAGGGTAAAGCTTGAGGAATCTGGTGATACCTCTCCTCTATCGCTGAGGGTAAGGCTTGAGAAATCTGGTGATACTCCTCCTCTATCATTGAGGGTGAGGCTTGAGGAATCTGATGATACCTCTCCTCTATCACTGAGGGTAAGGCCTGAGGAATCTGGTGATACCTCTCCTCTATCGCTGAGGGTAAGGCTTGTGGAATCTGGTGATACCCCTCCTCTGTCGCTGAGGGTGAGGCTTGAGGAATCTGGTGATACCTCTCCTCTATCACTGAGGGTAAGGCTTGAGGAATCTGGTGATACCTCTCCTCTGTCGCTGAGGGTGAGGCTTGAGGAATCTGGTGATACCCCTCCTCTGTCGCTGAGGGTGAGGCTTGAGAAATCTGGTGATACCCCTCTCCTCTATCGCTGAGGGTGAAGCTTGAGGAATCTGGTGATACCTCTCCTCTGTCGCTGAGGGTGAGGCTTGAGGAATCCGGTGATACCTCTCCTCTGTCGCTAAGGGTAAGGCTTGAGGAATCCGGTGATACCTCTCCTCTGTCGCTGAGGGTAAGGCTTGAGGAATCTGGTGATACCTCTCCTCTGTCGCTGAGGGTGAGGTTTGAGGAATCTGGTGATACCCCTCCTCTATCGCTGAGGGTAAGGCTTGAGGAATCTGATGATACCTCTCCTCTATCGCTGAGGGTAAGGCTTGAGGAATCTGGTGATACCCCTCCTCTGTCGCTGAGGGTGAGGCTTGAGGAATCTGGTGATACCTCTCCTCTATCACTGAGGGTGAGGCTTGAGGAATCTGGTGATACCTCTCCTCTATCGCTGAGGGTAAGGCTTGAGGAATCTGGTGATACCTCTCCTCTGTCGCTGAGGGTGAGGTTTGAGGAATCTGGTGATACCCCTCTCCTCTATCGCTGAGGGCGAGGCCTGAGGAATCTGGTGATACCTCTCCTCTATCGCTGAGGGTAACGCTTGAGGAATCTGGTGATACCTCTCCTCTGTCGCTGAGGTTGAGGCTTGAGGAATCTGGTGATACCCCTCCTCTAACGCTGAGGGTGAGGCTTGAGGAATCTCGTGATACCCCTCCTCTGTCGCTGAGGGTGAGGCTTGAGGAATCTGGTGATACCCCTCTCCTCTATCGCTGAGGGCGAGGCCTGAGGAATCTGGTGATACCTCTCCTCTATCGCTGAGGGTAAGGCTTGAGGAATCTGGTGATACCTCTCCTCTGTCGCTGAGGTTGAGGCTTGAGGAATCTGGTGATACCCCTCCTCTATCGCTGAGGGTGAGGCTTGAGGAATCTGGTGATACCTCTCCTCTATCGCTGAGGGTAAGGCTTGAGGAATCTGTTGATACCTCTCCTGTCGCTGAGGGTGAGGCTTGAGGAATCTGGTGATACCTCTCCTCTGTCGCTGAGGGTGAGGCTTGAGGAATCTCGTGATACCCCTCCTCTGTCGCTGAGGGTGAGGCTTGAGGAATCTGGTGATACCCCTCTCCTCTATCGCTGAGGGTGAGGCCTGAGGAATCTGGTGATACCTCTCCTCTATCGCTGAGGTTAAGGCTTGAGGAATCTGGTGATAACTCTCCTCTGTCGCTGAGGTTGACGCTTGAGGAATCTGGTGATACCCCTCCTCTATCGCTGAGGGTGAGGCTTGAGGAATCTGGTGATACCCCTCCTCTATCGCTGAGCGTGAGGCTTGAGGAATCTGGTGATACCTCTCCTCTATCGCTGAGGGTAAGGCTTGAGGAATCTGGTGATACCCCTCCTCTATCGCTGAGGGTGAGGCTTGAGGAATCTGGTGATACCCCTCCTCTATCGCTGAGGGTGAGGCTTGAGGAATCTGGTGATATCCCTCCACTATCGCTGAGGGTAAGGCTTGAAGAATCTGGTGATACCTCTCCTCTATCGCTGAGGGTAAGGCTTGAGGAATCTGGTGATGCCCCTCTGTCGCTGAGGGTAAGGCTTGAGGAATCTGGTGATACCTCTCCTCTATCGCTGAGGGTGAGGCTTGAGGAATCTGATGATACCTCTCCTCTATCGCTGAGGGTAAGGCTTGAGGAATCTGGTGATACCTCTCCTCTATCGCTGAGGGTGAAGCTTGAGGAATCTGGTGATACCCCTCCTCTATCGCTGAGGGTAAGGCTTGAGGAATCTGGTGATACCCCTCCTCTGTCGCTGAGGGTAAGGCTTGAGGAATCTGGTGATACCTCTCCTCTATCGCTGAGGGTAGGGCTTGAGGAATCTGGTGATACCCCTCCTCTATCGCTGAGGGTGAGGCTTGAGGAATCTGGTGATACCCCTCCTCTATCGCTGAGGGTGAGGCTTGAAGAATCTGGTGATACCCCTCCTCTATCGCTGAGGGTGAGGCTTGAGGAATCTGGTGATAAGTCTCCTCTATCGCTGAGGGTGAGGCTTGAGGAATCTGATGATACCCCTCCTCTATCGCTGAGGGTGAGGCTTGTGGAATCTGGTGATACCCCTCCTCTATCGCTGAGGGTAAGGCTTGAAGAATCTGGTGATACCCCTCCTCTGTCGCTGAGGGTAAGGCTTGAGGAATCTGGTGATACCTCTCCTCTATCGCTGAGGGTAAGGCTTGAGGAATCTGGTGATACCCCTCCTCTATCGCTGAGGGTGAGGCTTGAGGAATCTGGTGATACCCCTCCTCTATCGCTGAGGGTGAGGCTTGAAGAATCTGTTGATACCCCTCTATCGCTGAGGGTGAGGCTTGAGGAATCTGGTGCTACCCCTCCTCTATCGCTGAGGGTGAGGCTTGAAGAATCTGGTGATACCCCTCCTCTATCGCTGAGGGTGAGGCTTGAGGAATCTGGTGATACCTCTCCTCTATCGCTGAGGGTGAGGCTTGAGGAATCTGGTGATACCCCTCCTCTATCGCTGAGGGTGAGGCTTGAGGAATCTGGTGATACCCCTCCTCTATCGCTGAGGGTGAGGCTTGAGGAATCTGGTGATACCCCTCTGTCGCTGAGGGTAAGGCTTGAGGAATCTGGTGATACCCCTCTGTCGCTGAGGGTAAGGCTTGAGGAATCTGGTGATACCTCTCCTCTATCATTGAGGATGAGGCTTTAGGAATCTGGTGATACCCCTCCTCTATCGCTGAGGGTAAGGCTTGAGGAATCTGGTGATACCCCTCTGTCGCTGAGGGAAAGGCTTGAGGAATCTGGTGATACCTCTCCTCTATCACTGAGGGTGAGGCTTGAGGAATCTGGTGCTACCCCTCCTCTATCGCTGAGGGTGAGGCTTGAGGAATCTGGTGATACCCCTCCTCTATCGCTGAGGGTAAGGCTTGACCAATCTGGTGATACCTCTCCTCTATCGCTGAGGGTAAGGTTTGAGGAATCTGGTGATGCCCCTCTGTCGCTGAGGGTAAGGCTTGAGGAATCTGGTGATACCTCTCCTTCATTGCTGAGTGTGAGGCTTGAGGAATCTGATGATACCTCTCCTCTATCGCTGAGGGTAAGGCTTGAGGAATCTGGTGATACCCCTCCTCTATCGCTGAGGGTGAAGCTTGAGGAATCTGGTGATACCCCTCCTCTATCGCTGAGGGTGAGGCTTGAGGAATCTGGTGATACCCCTCCTCTGTCGCTCAGGGTAAGGCTTGAGGAATCTGGTGATACCTCTCATCTATCGCTGAGGGTAAGGCTTGAGGAATCTGGTGATACCCCTCCTCTATCGCTGAGGGTGAGGCTTGAGGAATCTGGTGATACCCCTCCTCTATCGCCGAGGGTGAGGCTTGAGGAGTCTGGTGATACCTCTCCTCTATCGCTGAGGGTAAGGCTTGAGGAATCTGGTGATACCCCTCCTCTATCGCTGAGGGTGAGGCCTGAGGAATCTGGTGATACCCCTCCTCTATCGCTGAGGGTGAGGCTTGAGGAATCTGGTGATACCTCTCCTCTATCGCTGAGGGTGAGGCTTGAGGAATCTGGTGATACCCCTCCTCTATCGCTGAGGGTGAGGCTTGAGGAATCTGGTGATACCCCTCCTATATCGCTGAGGGTGAGGCTTGAGGAATCTGTTGATACCCCTCTATCGCTGAGGGTGAGGCTTGAGGAATCTGGTGCTACCCCTCCTCTATCGCTGAGGGTGAGGCTGAAGAATCTGGTGATACCCCTCCTCTATCGCTGAGGGTGAGGCTTGAGGAATCTGGTGATACCTCTCCTCTATCGCTGAGGGTGAGGCTTGAGGAATCTGGTGATACCCCTCCTCTATCGCTGAGGGTGAGGCTTGAGGAATCCGGTGATACCCCTCCTCTATCGCTGAGGGTGAGGCTTGAGGAATCTGGTGATACCCCTCTGTCGCTGAGGGTAAGGCTTGAGGAATCTGGTGATACCCCTCTGTCGCTGAGGGTAAGGCTTGAGGAATCTGGTGATACCTCTCCTCTATCACTGAGGATGAGGCTTTAGGAATCTGGTGATACCCCTCCTCTATCGCTGAGGGTAAGGCTTGAGGAATCTGGTGATACCCCTCTGTCGCTGAGGGTAAGGCTTGAGGAATCTGGTGATACCTCTCCTCTATCACTGAGGGTGAGGCTTGAGGAATCTGGTGCTACCCCTCCTCTATCGCTGAGGGTGAGGCTTGAGGAATCTGGTGATACCCCTCCTCTATCGCTGAGGGTAAGGCTTGACGAATCTGGTGATACCTCTCCTCTATCGCTGAGGGTAAGGTTTGAGGAATCTGGTGATGCCCCTCTGTCGCTGAGAGTAAGGCTTGAGGAATCTGGTGATACCTCTCCTTCATTGCTGAGTGTGAGGCTTGAGGAATCTGATGATACCTCTCCTCTATCGCTGAGGGTAAGGCTTGAGGAATCTGGTGATACCCCTCCTCTATCGCTGAGGGTGAAGCTTGAGGAATCTGGTGATACCCCTCCTCTATCGCTGAGGGTGAGGCTTGAGGAATCTGGTGATACCCCTCCTCTGTCGCTCAGGGTAAGGCTTGAGGAATCTGGTGATACCTCTCCTCTATCGCTGAGGGTAAGGCTTGAGGAATCTGGTGATACCCCTCCTCTATCGCTGAGGGTGAGGCTTGAGGAATCTGGTGATACCCCTCCTCTATCGCCGAGGGTGAGGCTTGAGGAGTCTGGTGATACCTCTCCTCTATCGCTGAGGGTAAGGCTTGAGGAATCTGGTGATACCCCTCCTCTATCGCTGAGGGTGAGGCCTGAGGAATCTGGTGATACCCCTCCTCTATCGCTGAGGGTGAGGCTTGAGGAATCTGGTGATACCTCTCCTCTATCGCTGAGGGTGAGGCTTGAGGAATCTGGTGATACCCCTCCTCTATCGCTGAGGGTGAGGCTTGAGGAATCTGGTGATACCCCTCCTATATCGCTGAGGGTGAGGCTTGAGGAATCTGGTGATACCCCTCTGTCCCTGAGGGTAAGACTTGAGGAATCTGGTGATACCTCTCCTCTATCGTTGAGGGTAAGGCTTGAGGAATCTGGTGATACCCCTCTGTCGCTGAGGGTAAGGCTTGAGGAATCTGGTGATACCTCTCCTCTATGACTGAGGGTGAGGCTTGAGAAATCTGGTGATACCCCTTCTCTATCGCTGAGGGTAAGGCTTGAGGAATCTGGTGATACCCCTCCTTTATCGCTGAGGGTGAGGCTTGAGGAATCTGGTGATACCCCTCCTCTATCGCTGAGGGTGAGGCTTGAGGAATCTGATGATACCTCTCCTCTATCACTGAGGGTGAGGCTTGAGGAATCTGGTGATACCCTCCTCTATCGCTGAGGGTGAGGCTTGAGGAATCTGGTGATACCTCTCCTCTATCGCTGAGGGTGAGGCTTGAGGAATCTGATGATACCCCTCCTCTGTCGCTGAGGGTGAGGCTTGAGGAATCTGATGATACCTCTCCTCTATCACTGAGGGTAAGGCCTGAAGAATCTGGTGATACCTCTCCTCTATCGCTGAGGGTAAGGCTTGTGGAATCTGGTGATACCCCTCCTCTGTCGCTGAGGGTGAGGCTTGAGGAATCTGGAGATACCTCTCCTCTATCACTGAGGGTAAGGCTTGAGGAATCTGGTGATACCTCTCCTCTGTCGCTGAGGGTGAGGCTTGAGGAATCTGGTGATACCCCTCTCCTCTATCGCTGAGGGTGAGGCTTGAGGAATCTGGTGATACCTCTCCTCTGTCGCTGAGGTTAAGGCTTGAGGAATCTGGTGATACCTCTCCTCTGTCGCTGAGGGTGAGGCTTGAGGAATCTGGTGATACCCCTCTCCTCTATCGCTGAGGGTAAGGCTTGAGGAATCTGGTGATACCTCTCCTCTGTCGCTGAGGGTAAGGCTTGAGGAATCTGGTGATACCCCTCCTCTGTCGCTGAGGGTAAGGCCTGAGGAATCTGGTGATACCCCTCTGTCGCTGAGGGTGAGGCTTGAGGAATCTGGTGATACCTCTCCTCTATCACTGAGGGTAAGGCTTGAGGAATCTGGTGATGCCTCTCCTCTGTCGCTGAGGGTGAGGCTTGAGGAATCTGGTGATACCTCTCCTCTGTCGCTGAGGGTAAGGCTTGAGGAATCTGGTGATACCCCTCCTCTGTCGCTGAGGGTAAGGCCTGAGGAATCTGGTGATACCCCTCTGTCGCTGAGGGTGAGGCTTGAGGAATCTGGTGATACCTCTCCTCTGTCGCTGAGGGTAAGGCCTGAGGAATCTGGTGATACCCCTCTGTCGCTGAGGGTGAGGCTTGAGGAATCTGGTGATACCCCTCCTCTATCGCTGAGGGTAAGGCCTGAGGAATCTGGTGATACCCCTCTGTCGCTGAGGGTGAGGCTTGAGGAATCTGGTGATACCCCTCCTCTGTCGCTGAGGGTAAGGCCTGAGGAATCTGGTGATACCCCTCTGTCGCTGAGGGTGAGGCTTGAGGAATCTGGTGATACCTCTCCTCTATCACTGAGGGTAAGGCTTGAGGAATCTGGTGATACCTCTCCTCTGTCGCTGAGGGTGAGGCTTGAGGAATCTGGTGATACCTCTCCTCTGTCGCTGAGGGTAAGGCTTGAGGAATCTGGTGATACCCCTCCTCTGTCGCTGAGGGTAAGGCCTGAGGAATCTGGTGATACCCCTCTGTCGCTGAGGGTGAGACCTGAGGAATCTGGTGATACCTCTCCTCTGTCGCTGAGGGTGAGGCTTGAGGAATCTGGTGATACCCCTCCTCTGTCGCTGAGGGTGAGGCCTGAGGAATCTGCTGATACCTCTCCTCTATCACTGAGGGTAAGGCCTGAGGAATCTGGTGATACCCCTCTGTCGCTGAGGGTGAGGCATGAGGAATCTGGTGATACCTCTCCTCTGTCGCTGAGGGTAAGGCTTGAGGAATCTGGTGATACCCCTCCTCTGTCGCTGAGGGTAAGGCCTGAGGAATCTGGTGATACCCCTCCTCTGTCGCTGAGGGTAAGGCCTGAGGAATCTGGTGATACCCCTCTGTCGCTGAGGGTGAGGCTTGAGGAATCTGGTGATACCTCTCCTCTATCACTGAGGGTAAGGCTTGAGGAATCTGGTGATACCTCTCCTCTGTCGCTGAGGGTGAGGCTTGAGGAATCTGGTGATACCTCTCCTCTGTCGCTGAGGGTAAGGCTTGAGGAATCTGGTGATACCCCTCCTCTGTCGCTGAGGGTAAGGCCTGAGGAATCTGGTGATACCCCTCTGTCGCTGAGGGTGAGACATGAGGAATCTGGTGATACCTCTCCTCTGTCGCTGAGGGTGAGGCTTGGGGAATCTGGTGATACCCCTCCTCTGTCGCTGAGGGTGAGGCCTGAGGAATCTGCTGATACCTCTCCTCTATCACTGAGGGTAAGGCCTGAGGAATCTGGTGATACCCCTCTGTCGCTGAGGGTGAGGCATGAGGAATCTGGTGATACCTCTCCTCTGTCGCTGAGGGTAAGGCTTGAGGAATCTGGTGATACCCCTCCTCTGTCGCTGAGGGTAAGGCCTGAGGAATCTGGTGATACCCCTCTGTCGCTGAGGGTGAGGCCTGAGGAATCTGGTGATACCTCTCCTCTGTCGCTGAGGGTGAGGCTTGAGGAATCTGGTGATACCCCTCCTCTGTCGCTGAGGGTGAGGCTTGAGGAATCTGGTGATACCCCTCTCCTCTATCGCTGAGGGTGAGGCTTGAGGAATCTGGTGATACCTCTCCTCTGTCGCTGAGGGTAAGGCTTGAGGAATCTGGTGATACCTCTCCTCTGTCGCTGAGGGTGAGGCTGGAGGAATCTCGTGATACCCCTCCTCTATCGCTGAGGGTAAGGCCTGAGGAATCTGGTGATACCCCTCTGTCGCTGAGGGTGAGGCTTGAGGAATCTGGTGCTACCCCTCCTCTATCGCTGAGGGTGAGGCTTGAAGAATCTGGTGATACCCCTCCTCTATCGCTGAGGGTGAGGCTTGAGGAATCTGGTGATACCTCTCCTCTATCGCTGAGGGTGAGGCTTGAGGAATCTGGTGATACCCCTCCTCTATCGCTGAGGGTGAGGCTTGAGGAATCCGGTGATACCCCTCCTCTATCGCTGAGGGTGAGGCTTGAGGAATCTGGTGATACCCCTCTGTCGCTGAGGGTAAGGCTTGAGGAATCTGGTGATACCCCTCTGTCGCTGAGGGTAAGGCTTGAGGAATCTGGTGATACCTCTCCTCTATCACTGAGGATGAGGCTTTAGGAATCTGGTGATACCCCTCCTCTATCGCTGAGGGTAAGGCTTGAGGAATCTGGTGATACCCCTCTGTCGCTGAGGGTAAGGCTTGAGGAATCTGGTGATACCTCTCCTCTATCACTGAGGGTGAGGCTTGAGGAATCTGGTGCTACCCCTCCTCTATCGCTGAGGGTGAGGCTTGAGGAATCTGGTGATACCCCTCCTCTATCGCTGAGGGTAAGGCTTGACGAATCTGGTGATACCTCTCCTCTATCGCTGAGGGTAAGGTTTGAGGAATCTGGTGATGCCCCTCTGTCGCTGAGAGTAAGGCTTGAGGAATCTGGTGATACCTCTCCTTCATTGCTGAGTGTGAGGCTTGAGGAATCTGATGATACCTCTCCTCTATCGCTGAGGGTAAGGCTTGAGGAATCTGGTGATACCCCTCCTCTATCGCTGAGGGTGAAGCTTGAGGAATCTGGTGATACCCCTCCTCTATCGCTGAGGGTGAGGCTTGAGGAATCTGGTGATACCCCTCCTCTGTCGCTCAGGGTAAGGCTTGAGGAATCTGGTGATACCTCTCCTCTATCGCTGAGGGTAAGGCTTGAGGAATCTGGTGATACCCCTCCTCTATCGCTGAGGGTGAGGCTTGAGGAATCTGGTGATACCCCTCCTCTATCGCCGAGGGTGAGGCTTGAGGAGTCTGGTGATACCTCTCCTCTATCGCTGAGGGTAAGGCTTGAGGAATCTGGTGATACCCCTCCTCTATCGCTGAGGGTGAGGCCTGAGGAATCTGGTGATACCCCTCCTCTATCGCTGAGGGTGAGGCTTGAGGAATCTGGTGATACCTCTCCTCTATCGCTGAGGGTGAGGCTTGAGGAATCTGGTGATACCCCTCCTCTATCGCTGAGGGTGAGGCTTGAGGAATCTGGTGATACCCCTCCTATATCGCTGAGGGTGAGGCTTGAGGAATCTGGTGATACCCCTCTGTCGCTGAGGGTAAGACTTGAGGAATCTGGTGATACCTCTCCTCTATCGTTGAGGGTAAGGCTTGAGGAATCTGGTGATACCCCTCTGTCGCTGAGGGTAAGGCTTGAGGAATCTGGTGATACCTCTCCTCTATGACTGAGGGTGAGGCTTGAGAAATCTGGTGATACCCCTTCTCTATCGCTGAGGGTAAGGCTTGAGGAATCTGGTGATACCCCTCCTTTATCGCTGAGGGTGAGGCTTGAGGAATCTGGTGATACCCCTCCTCTATCGCTGAGGGTGAGGCTTGAGGAATCTGATGATACCTCTCCTCTATCACTGAGGGTGAGGCTTGAGGAATCTGGTGATACCCTCCTCTATCGCTGAGGGTGAGGCTTGAGGAATCTGGTGATACCTCTCCTCTATCGCTGAGGGTGAGGCTTGAGGAATCTGATGATACCCCTCCTCTGTCGCTGAGGGTGAGGCTTGAGGAATCTGATGATACCTCTCCTCTATCACTGAGGGTAAGGCCTGAAGAATCTGGTGATACCTCTCCTCTATCGCTGAGGGTAAGGCTTGTGGAATCTGGTGATACCCCTCCTCTGTCGCTGAGGGTGAGGCTTGAGGAATCTGGAGATACCTCTCCTCTATCACTGAGGGTAAGGCTTGAGGAATCTGCTGATACCTCTCCTCTGTCGCTGAGGGTGAGGCTTGAGGAATCTGGTGATACCCCTCTCCCCTATCGCTGAGGGTGAGGCTTGAGGAATCTGGTGATACCTCTCCTCTGTCGCTGAGGTTAAGGCTTGAGGAATCTGGTGATACCTCTCCTCTGTCGCTGAGGGTGAGGCTTGAGGAATCTGGTGATACCCCTCTCCTCTATCGCTGAGGGTAAGGCTTGAGGAATCTGGTGATACCTCTCCTCTGTCGCTGAGGGTAAGGCTTGAGGAATCTGGTGATACCCCTCCTCTGTCGCTGAGGGTAAGGCCTGAGGAATCTGGTGATACCCCTCTGTCGCTGAGGGTGAGGCTTGAGGAATCTGGTGATACCTCTCCTCTATCACTGAGGGTAAGGCTTGAGGAATCTGGTGATACCTCTCCTCTGTCGCTGAGGGTGAGGCTTGAGGAATCTGGTGATACCTCTCCTCTGTCGCTGAGGGTAAGGCTTGAGGAATCTGGTGATACCCCTCCTCTGTCGCTGAGGGTAAGGCCTGAGGAATCTGGTGATACCCCTCTGTCGCTGAGGGTGAGGCTTGAGGAATCTGGTGATACCTCTCCTCTGTCGCTGAGGGTAAGGCCTGAGGAATCTGGTGATACCCCTCTGTCGCTGAGGGTGAGGCTTGAGGAATCTGGTGATACCCCTCCTCTATCGCTGAGGGTAAGGCCTGAGGAATCTGGTGATACCCCTCTGTCGCTGAGGGTGAGGCTTGAGGAATCTGGTGATACCCCTCCTCTGTCGCTGAGGGTAAGGCCTGAGGAATCTGGTGATACCCCTCTGTCGCTGAGGGTGAGGCTTGAGGAATCTGGTGATACCTCTCCTCTATCACTGAGGGTAAGGCTTGAGGAATCTGGTGATACCTCTCCTCTGTCGCTGAGGGTGAGGCTTGAGGAATCTGGTGATACCTCTCCTCTGTCGCTGAGGGTAAGGCTTGAGGAATCTGGTGATACCCCTCCTCTGTCGCTGAGGGTAAGGCCTGAGGAATCTGGTGATACCCCTCTGTCGCTGAGGGTGAGACCTGAGGAATCTGGTGATACCTCTCCTCTGTCGCTGAGGGTGAGGCTTGAGGAATCTGGTGATACCCCTCCTCTGTCGCTGAGGGTGAGGCCTGAGGAATCTGCTGATACCTCTCCTCTATCACTGAGGGTAAGGCCTGAGGAATCTGGTGATACCCCTCTGTCGCTGAGGGTGAGGCATGAGGAATCTGGTGATACCTCTCCTCTGTCGCTGAGGGTAAGGCTTGAGGAATCTGGTGATACCCCTCCTCTGTCGCTGAGGGTAAGGCCTGAGGAATCTGGTGATACCCCTCCTCTGTCGCTGAGGGTAAGGCCTGAGGAATCTGGTGATACCCCTCTGTCGCTGAGGGTGAGGCTTGAGGAATCTGGTGATACCTCTCCTCTATCACTGAGGGTAAGGCTTGAGGAATCTGGTGATACCTCTCCTCTGTCGCTGAGGGTGAGGCTTGAGGAATCTGGTGATACCTCTCCTCTGTCGCTGAGGGTAAGGCTTGAGGAATCTGGTGATACCCCTCCTCTGTCGCTGAGGGTAAGGCCTGAGGAATCTGGTGATACCCCTCTGTCGCTGAGGGTGAGACATGAGGAATCTGGTGATACCTCTCCTCTGTCGCTGAGGGTGAGGCTTGGGGAATCTGGTGATACCCCTCCTCTGTCGCTGAGGGTGAGGCCTGAGGAATCTGCTGATACCTCTCCTCTATCACTGAGGGTAAGGCCTGAGGAATCTGGTGATACCCCTCTGTCGCTGAGGGTGAGGCATGAGGAATCTGGTGATACCTCTCCTCTGTCGCTGAGGGTAAGGCTTGAGGAATCTGGTGATACCCCTCCTCTGTCGCTGAGGGTAAGGCCTGAGGAATCTGGTGATACCCCTCTGTCGCTGAGGGTGAGGCCTGAGGAATCTGGTGATACCTCTCCTCTGTCGCTGAGGGTGAGGCTTGAGGAATCTGGTGATACCCCTCCTCTGTCGCTGAGGGTGAGGCTTGAGGAATCTGGTGATACCCCTCTCCTCTATCGCTGAGGGTGAGGCTTGAGGAATCTGGTGATACCTCTCCTCTGTCGCTGAGGGTAAGGCTTGAGGAATCTGGTGATACCTCTCCTCTGTCGCTGAGGGTGAGGCTGGAGGAATCTCGTGATACCCCTCCTCTATCGCTGAGGGTAAGGCCTGAGGAATCTGGTGATACCCCTCTGTCGCTGAGGGTGAGGCTTGAGGAATCTGGTGATACCTCTCCTCTATCGCTGAGGGTGAGGCTTGAGGAATCTGGTGATACCCCTCCTATATCGCTGAGGGTAAGGCTTGAGGAATCTGGTGATACCTCTCCTCTATCGCTGAGGGTAAGGCTTGAGGAATCTGGTGATACCTCTCCTCTGTCGCTGAGGTTGAGGCTTGAGGAATCTGGTGATACCCCTCCTCTATCGCTGAGGGTAAGGCTTGAGGAATCTGGTGATACCCCTCCTCTATCGCTGAGGGTGAGGCTTGAGGAATCTGGTGATACCTCTCCTCTATCGCTGAGGGTGAGGCTTGAGGAATCTGGTGGTACCCTCCTCTATCGCTGAGGGTAAGGCTTGAGGAATCTGGTGATACCCCTCCTCTATCGCTGAGGGTGAGGCTTGAGGAATCTGGTGATACCCCTCTATCGCTGAGGGTAAGGCTTGAGGAATCTGGTGATACCTCTCCTCTGTCGCTGAGGGTGAGGCTTGAGGAATCTGGTGATGCCCCTCCTCTATCGCTGAGGGTAAGGCTTGAGGAATCTGGTGATACCACTCTCCTCTATCGCTGAGGGTGAGGCTTGAGGAATCTGGTGATACGCCTCCTCTATCGCTGAGGGTGAGGCTTGAGGAGACTGGTGATACCTCTCCTCTATCGCTGAGGGTGAAGCTTGAGGAATCTGGTGATACCTCTCCTCTATCGCTGAGGGTGAGGCTTGAGGAATCTGGTGATACCCCTCCTATATCGCTGAGGGTAAGGCTTGAGGAATCTGGTGATACCTCTCCTCTATCGCTGAGGGTGAGGCTTGAGGAATCTGGTGATACCTATCCTCTATCACTGAGGGTGAGGCTTGAGGAATCTGGTGATACCCCTCCTCTATCGCTGAGGGTGAGGCTTGAGGAATCTGGTGATACCCCTCCTCTGTCGCTGAGGATAAGGCTTGAGGAATCTGGTGATACCTCTCCTCTATCGCTTAGGGTAAGGCTTGAGGAATCTGGTGATACCCCTCTATCGCTGAGGGTAAGGCTTGAGGAATCTGGTGATACCCCTCCTCTATCGCTGAGGGTAAGGCTTGAGGAATCTGGTGATACCCCTCCTCTATCGCTGAGGGTGAGGCTTGAGGAATCTGGTGATACCCCTCCTATATCGCTGAGGGTAAGGCTTGAGGAATCTGGTGATGCCTCTCCTCTATCGCTGAGGGTGAGGCTTGAGGAATCTGGTGATACCTCTCCTCTGTCGCTGAGAGTGAGGCTTGAGGAATCTGGTGATACCTATCCTCTATCACTGAGGGTGAGGCTTGAGGAATCTGGTGATACCTCTCCTCTGTCGCTGAGGGTGAGGCTTGAGGAATCTGGCGATACCTCTCCTCTATCGCTGAGGATGAGGCTTGAGGAATCTGGTGATACCTCTCCTCTATCGCTGAGGGTGAGGCTTGAGGAATCTGGTGATACCCCTCCTCTATCGCTGAGGGTGAGGCTTGAGGAATCTGGTGATACCCCTCTATCGCTGAGGGTAAGGCTTGAGGAATCTGGTGATACCCCTCCTCTATCGCTGAGGGTAAGGCTTGAGGAATCTGGTGATACCCCTCCTCTATCGCTGAGGGTGAGGCTTGAGGAATCTGGTGATACCCCTCCTATATCGCTGAGGGTAAGGCTTGAGGAATCTGGTGATGCCTCTCCTCTATCGCTGAGGGTGAGGCTTGAGGAATCTGGTGATACCTCTCCTCTGTCGCTGAGAGTGAGGCTTGAGGAATCTGGTGATACCTATCCTCTATCACTGAGGGTGAGGCTTGAGGAATCTGGTGATACCTCTCCTCTGTCGCTGAGGGTGAGGCTTGAGGAATCTGGCGATACCTCTCCTCTATCGCTGAGGATGAGGCTTGAGGAATCTGGTGATACCTCTCCTCTATCGCTGAGGGTGAGGCTTGAGGAATCTGGTGATACCCCTCCTCTATCGCTGAGGGTAAGGCTTGAAGAAGCTGGTGATACCCCTCCTCTATCGCTGAGGGTGAGGCTTGAGGAATCTGATGATACCCCTCCTCTATCGCTGAGGGTAAGGCTTGAGGAATCTGGTGATACCCCTCCTCTATCGCTGAGGGTAAGGCTTGAAGAATCTGGTGATACCCCTCCTCTATCGCTGAGGGTGAGGCTTGAGGAATCTGATGATACCCCTCCTATCGCTGAGGGTGAGGCTTGAGGAATCTCGTGATACCCCTCCTCTATCACTGAGGGTGAGGCTTGAGGAATCTGGTGATACATCGTTATAGTTGTGCCCCATCCCTCCTGTGTGTGTGATGGTACGGAAATGATTGTTGGAAGCCAATGTAAAGGCTAAATTAAAAATTGAAAGACATTTTTCAGAGGAAACAACTGTGCACGCGTCAGACGGACGATCGTGCGTATTTAAATACACCCCTCCAGCTGAGAAACGTAGTTTAATTGTGGTACCCTGCGGCACTCTGGCGCGGGGCCGGCCATTGACTGCAAGGCCTAACTTTATCATATCTCATGACGCGTCAATGGAGAGGGTCACACGTCGAGTGGAGCCAAGTGCCCAGGCTATGTCCCCAGTGTGCCGTCAACTCACGGTACGATGGTTGGCCTGACTCCCTCCGTCCCACCACCCACATGCCCTCACCGGCGTGGCGTGGACGCAGGTCATCAGTTGCTAGCGTGCTGGAGTATAAAAATGTCATTATTCATATAAAATTTATAAGCGCCACCACCCAAAGTGTTTCATATATAGGGGAGTATATTATTATTTATGTGAAACCAATCGTGTATTGTTAGTTGAACAGTACGTGAGGTAGAGGGATTACACTTGGTACCCGATCTTAGTACTGTATATAATCGCGTCCTTAATGGCCACGTTACAATATTAAGATTCCGTGTTGTGATGATGGCTATGTTGACTCAGGAGACATTGGAGAGACCGCGCAACGAGGACTGGACCCAGACAGAGAGTGAGACAGAGGCACGAGCCACCCAGACCGGCCTCGACCTCTGTGACGTCACCAGTCAGACGGACTGGGCCACGTGGTTGCGAGACGCTGACGTTCAGACTGTCAGCGTGTCTGTCAACGCGATCTCCACCCAGACCAACGTCACAGGTATATCATATTAGAGTATTTCAGCGGGTGGGGCACCACCAACAGCACGAAGGACCTACCCAACCTGGCATAAAAGAAAGATGTGACAGGCGTCAGAAGTTTGGGGGAGGTTTTTTACTTTCCTGAAGTCGCTGACGTTTGTAACGTTTTGTTTTAAGACCAAGCCGTACTCAGCAGTGGCGTATCAATGGGTTCGGGCCCCCTTCCCCCGCCTGCCCCTTTTTTTTCTTCGTGAGCTCATTTTATTGTCCAAAATTAGGCTTTCTGTTACATCTCTGCCGTTAATATTGTATCAATATGTGTATTTGCATCTTCCTCTTTCACTACACACAAAGGTCAAAGTGTCCACTCTCAGTATGGAACTGCCGGGTGTTCAGTGTTCCCTTGTCTGTAAGTCTTAATTTTATTTTGTCTTCAGGATCTCTAATCGCTATGCTTGGCACGTTTGGGGCGCTACCTGCCGGAGGAGCTGGAGACAACTCACTTTCTATGAATACGACGCCGAAGGACTCCAATGGACTCTTTGGTATCTGTTTACTACATGTACCAGCCGAAGGACTCCAATGGACTCTTTGGTATCTGTTTACTACATGTACCAGCCGAAGGACTCCAATGGACTCTTTGGTATCTGTTTACTACATGTACCAGCCGAAGGACTCCGATGGACTCTTTGGTATCTGTTTACTACATGTACCAGCCGAAGGACTCCAATGGACTCTTTGGTATCTGTTTACTACATGTACCAGCCGAAGGACTCCAATGGACTCTTTGGTATCTGTTTACTACATGTACCAGCCGAAGGACTCCAATGGACTCTTTGGTATCTGTTTACTACATGTACCAGCCGAAGGACTCCAATGGACTCTTTGGTATCTGTTTACTACATGTACCAGCCGAAGGACTCCGATGGACTCTTTGGTATCTGTTTACTACATGTACCAGCCGAAGGACTCCAATGGACTCTTTGGTATCTGTTTACTACATGTACCAGCCGAAGGACTCCAATGGACTCTTTGGTATCTGTTTACTACATGTACCAGCCGAAGGACTCCAATGGACTCTTTGGTATCTGTTTACTACATGTACCAGCCGAAGGACTCCAATGGACTCTTTGGTATCTGTTTACTACATGTACCAGCCGAAGGACTCCAATGGACTCTTTGGTATCTGTTTACTACATGTACCAGCCGAAGGACTCCAATGGACTCTTTGGTATCTGTTTACTACATGTACCAGCCGAAGGACTCCAATGGACTCTTTGGTATCTGTTTACTACATGTACCAGCCGAAGGACTCCAATGGACTCTTTGGTATCTGTTTACTACATGTACCAGCCGAAGGACTCCAATGGACTCTTTGGTATCTGTTTACTACATGTACCAGCCGAAGGACTCCAATGGACTCTTTGGTATCTGTTTACTACATGTACCAGCCGAAGGACTCCAATGGACTCTTTGGTATCTGTTTACTACATGTACCAGCCGAAGGACTCCAATGGACTCTTTGGTATCTGTTTACTACATGTACCAGCCGAAGGACTCCAATGGACTCTTTGGTATCTGTTTACTACATGTACCAGCCGAAGGACTCCAATGGACTCTTTGGTATCTGTTTACTACATGTACCAGCCGAAGGACTCCAATGGACTCTTTGGTATCTGTTTACTACATGTACCAGCCGAAGGACTCCAATGGACTCTTTGGTATCTGTTTACTACATGTACCAGCCGAAGGACTCCAATGGACTCTTTGGTATCTGTTTACTACATGTACCAGCCGAAGGACTCCAATGGACTCTTTGGTATCTGTTTACTACATGTACCAGCCGAAAGACTCCAATGGACTCTTTGGTATCTGTTTACTACATGTACCAGCCGAAGGACTCCAATGGACTCTTTGGTATCTGTTTACTACATGTACCAGCCGAAGGACTCCAATGGACTCTTTGGTATCTGTTTACTACATGTACCAGCCGAAGGACTCCAATGGACTCTTTGGTATCTGTTTACTACATGTACCAGCCGAAGGACTCCAATGGACTCTTTGGTATCTGTTTACTACATGTACCAGCCGAAGGACTCCAATGGACTCTTTGGTATCTGTTTACTACATGTACCAGCCGAAGGACTCCAATGGACTCTTTGGTATCTGTTTACTACATGTACCAGCCGAAGGACTCCAATGGACTCTTTGGTATCTGTTTACTACATGTACCAGCCGAAGGACTCCAATGGACTCTTTGGTATCTGTTTACTACATGTACCAGCCGAAGGACTCCAATGGACTCTTTGGTATCTGTTTACTACATGTACCAGCCGAAGGACTCCAATGGACTCTTTGGTATCTGTTTACTACATGTACCAGCCGAAGGACTCCAATGGACTCTTTGGTATCTGTTTACTACATGTACCAGCCGAAGGACTCCAATGGACTCTTTGGTATCTGTTTACTACATGTACCAGCCGAAGGACTCCAATGGACTCTTTGGTATCTGTTTACTACATGTACCAGCCGAAGGACTCCGATGGACTCTTTGGTATCTGTTTACTACATGTACCAGCCGAAGGACTCCGATGGACTCTTTGGTATCTGTTTACTACATGTACCAGCCGAAGGACTCCGATGGACTCTTTGGTATCTGTTTACTACATGTACCAGCCGAAGGACTCCGATGGACTCTTTGGTATCTGTTTACTACATGTACCAGCCGAAGGACTCCGATGGACTCTTTGGTATCTGTTTACTACATGTACCAGCCGAAGGACTCCAATGGACTCTTTGGTATCTGTTTACTACATGTACCAGCCGAAGGACTCCAATGGACTCTTTGGTATCTGTTTACTACATGTACCAGCCGAAGGACTCCAATGGACTCTTTGGTATCTGTTTACTACATGTACCAGCCGAAGGACTCCAATGGACTCTTTGGTATCTGTTTACTACATGTACCAGCCGAAGGACTCCGATGGACTCTTTGGTATCTGTTTACTACATGTACCAGCCGAAGGACTCCGATGGACTCTTTGGTATCTGTTTACTACATGTACCAGCCGAAGGACTCCAATGGACTCTTTGGTATCTGTTTACTACATGTACCAGCCGAAGGACTCCGATGGACTCTTTGGTATCTGTTTACTACATGTACCAGCCGAAGGACTCCAATGGACTCTTTGGTATCTGTTTACTACATGTACCAGCCGAAGGACTCCAATGGACTCTTTGGTATCTGTTTACTACATGTACCAGCCGAAGGACTCCGATGGACTTATTATGTCTTTTTCGTGTATGTTTGGTGTCCCAATTTTGGCTATGGATGGCACTTTGCCAGTTTCAAAATGATATTATACTTCCCTTTTTCATAGGAAATCGTTTGTGTGTGTAGTCATTAGGTGTTTTTGTGCCATGTACAATACCAGGTGTCCTTACCTGTACCTGTAAATAACCGTTATCATTAGGGAAACTAATCCATGTATGCATGCTATAAACCAAGACAGGCCTCATGGACAATCTTGAAGTTATCATGGAAAAGTCATGACTTTCAGCTCCAGACCTGGCTTCGCGTTTCGCCCTTTCAATCGAAGTTTCAATCGAAATTTTCGTTTAATTTCCAGCCCGTTCTAGCCCATTAATGCACTAAGTTGGCCTCAAACGCCGATCCACCCAGCCATATTCTTACCGCTTCAGACCTGCCAGCGGAACCGGAAGCGAAGAAGCCTCGGTTACAGAGGATGAGGCCTGCACCTGTCGCAACTGTCGCCTCGGGCGCGGGTCAAGGTCAAGGTCGTACCGCGGGACCGCCTAGAGCCCTCCAGAGCGCCTGGACGTCACGTGATACCAAAGTGGACGTCGTATCACCTTCACGGGACACCTGCGAGGGGAACCGGAACCCGGTGTCGTCTGACCAAAACGCTGCTCAAGGGGACCTCTATGAGCGGGAGAATGTAGGTCCTCTGCACATATCAATGTTCACGGTTGTATCATTGTTGAAACATGTACATGTACAGGGTCAAATCGGCTTTAGATGTTTGCCGTCGAAACGATTGAATGATGGATTTATTAAGTCCTAGGACACTTTAAACTCTGTACTTGGCCACGGGGTGAGCCCCCGGCGAAACGATCACAAGCGCATAGACAGGAGGAAGTCAACTTCGTGTCCGGTGTTATGTCGTGGCATGGCTTAAATCTGATTCGCTCCCTAGCTCTCTTGAGCGGTATTTCACAGGTGGCATAGTGGGACATCTCACTCTTCTCACACGCAAGCTACAAGTCACAACTTCTTTCACCGTTATACACAGATGGGGGGAGGGCGTGGCGGTGAGCTATGTTAAGTGAATTGGAAAGAACTATTTTGAAGGCATAATTCTCCACATCATATTTAATCAGGTTTCTATTGGAGCTACTGGTCTAGTACTGACACTTTTCTGAGACTTTCCCATTCTCCATGATCGAAGCGTTTCGCGTTTTGCTATGTAAACTTTTCCTTACAGGCACAGTCCGTTGTCAATCATCCGGATAACCTCACCGACATGGCATCAGTGGCGCACCCACACGGACAGTGTGCGGGTATCACGGCGCCCGCCTCTGCCCCCGCCCCCAACACCCCCAGCCCCATCCCCGACACCCTCAGCCCCACTCCCAACACCCTAAGCCCCACCCCCACCACCGCCCTCACTGCCACACTCCCTCCTCCACCCACCCCGTCTACGGGTCAACCCACCGCCGCCCCCACGTCCACCCCCACTCCCCCACCCACCCCGTCTAGGGCTGACCACACCGTCGGCAACGAACCCGAGCTGAAAGCATACACCTTCCGGTTCATCAAGCCACCCACGGAGAATCCAGCGATCAGCGCCCACCCCCGTAATCCCGACCCCGACCCCTTCCACCCCCACCCCGACCCCCAATACCCCCAGGGTGTGGGTGTCACCCATACGGACAACCCTCAAGGTGGCGAGGGAAGTGAGGCCGGCGACCCGGTGGCGCCTCTATCGGCAGAGACAGCCACCGATGTACCTCAAGGAATTCTCATTGGTCAGTTTCATGGTTCACTCATACGAAAGAGACCAGGGTATTTTTTGCACATTTTAATGTAACTCGAGGTAAACAGTTCAAGGTATAACCCAGATATATCTTACTAAAAATGTTGGTTTATTTCAGGGTCTGTTAATTGTTACTTGCATGTATTGTTGTGTATTTGGTCATATCCCGGACTATGCCTGTAATATTTTCCTGGATTGAAACTGCTAAGTTATGCTCAGGTTTCAAGACCCCCGCCCCACCCGTCCAAGATTGTGGGAGGACGTTAACTCCACTTGCTCCGCTCCGCTCCAAAGCTTTCTCTTCTTTAGAAATATATACATTATCCTTTATTGGAAATGTTTCTCAACGTGAAGTTGAACTGAGAACATTTAAAGCCAAGCTAAGCCAGACTGAACTATTCCGGGTGGCTTATAAGTTAAATGTACATGCCGAACTATACGTCTTGAGCCTCAACGAGTTCTGCCATTTAATACTTTAAACAGTTATATATATCTACTGCATTATGGAAATTTATATAGGCTTTTGCTTGTTTTTCTATTTTGAAATAAATATGTTTAAACTAATTTAATACTGACAAGTAATGGTCTGGGCGGTTTTTTAGATAATAGATAATTGCCTATTTCAGCTCCCAGGTCGCGCGGAACGAAATCATTGAAACATGTGACTTTTTCTGATAATCTCATTCTGCCAAGTGCCGAGGTGTCGCGAACTGATCATGTGACCACACCTGCAGCCCCGAACGCCCTCTGTCGGCTACTCGACACCGAAGTGAGTAATACTTGTCGCAGTTGTTGCAACCAGTAATGTAACCAAGTAATGGTTAAAAAATGACTTATTTAAACAATGACTTATTTAAACAATGACTTATTTAAACATTGATTTATTTAAACAATGACTTATTTAAACAATGACTTATTTAAACAATGATTTATTTAAACAATGACAATGAAGAGCGTCTTCACATTGATGTTTATTCACGTCTGAGATCGATATCAGCTGCCTTAAACTGGCAGTTTTGCATCAGTTAAAAATTAATCTGATAAGTATTCCATTATTCTATTATCACAAGAATTCACGCGTTTCATTATAGATGTGCATATCGCTATGATTATCTGAGGTACACATGGGACTGGTAGTCTCTTACGATGACGTAAATATTCTATTCCTGATAATGGGACTGGGTTTCTCTTGCGGGGACTTTATTGTTATATTCAGTAATAGTATATTGATTGTACTAATCGTATTAAGTGGACGTCACTGCATTGTCCGTTACATTAGGACGGATGTTCTCTGACGATTCCGTCATTATTCCTTCAGGAGGAAGACGCCTCACTGTTCTCTGACGATGACGAGTCTGTCATCGAGCTCGGCAGTCAAGTGCAGACGATCGAGCGGTTCCTCAACTTCGAATCACCTTAATCAACAAAGAGCCCTATTCCAGAATATCTGCACCCCCCCCCCCTCCACCGCCCCTTTTTTTCCTCCCGAAATAAAATGATCGGAGCAAAAATTGCCAAATTACTTAATTGTGCGTCAGCCAAGTTATGTTCATTCACTCAGTCGTTGTTAACCACATCCCGCTCATCGTCAACAGTGCCCACCAGTCACGACGGCGAATGTCGTGCGCCACGTGGCTTTGGCAGACTAGTGACGCATTGCCGAGGCCTGCGCTTGCGTGGGTTGTGGATTAGATACACGCACTAGAACTTCCGGTCCACGCCGGAAGTCACGTGTCCTCCGGTTTGTGATATCCGGATTGATTTTGCTCTGCTGCTCGGTAAGAGGTTTGCTGTCATTTTGTTTTGAATTTATGTTACGTCACCGTTTTGATTGCGTTAAGATTTACGTGTCACAGATAAGTCACAGACGTAAAGCTTGATTGAATTGGAAGTGTTGTTCGTGTTCATTGATTAAAACATTGATTAGTACAATATGTCTTCACGTCAAGTGTTATTCTGTCGCTTAAATAATATGCCGGTTGTCACAATGGCGAGGGGTGAGGGAGGGGAGCGGGGCCGGATATTTGGCGCGTTCAGACACCACCTATATCTGGGCCGGTTCAAACAACTCCTGTATGTGGGGCCGGTTCAAACACCACCTGTATCTGGGGCCGGTTCAAACACCACCTATATCTGGGGCCGGTTCAGACACCACCTGTATCTGGGACCGGTTCAGACACCACCTGTATCTGGGGCCGGTTCAGACACTACCTGTATCTGGGACCGGTTCAGACACCACCTGTATCTGGGGCCGGTTCAGACACCACCTGTATCTGGGACCGGTTCAGACACCACCTGTATCTGGGGCCGGTTCAGACACCACCTATATCTGGGGCCGGTTCAAACACCACCTGTATCTGGGGCCGGTTCAGACACCACCTATATCTGGGGCCGGTTCAGACACCACCTGTATCTGGGACCGGTTCAGACACCACCTGTATCTGGGGCCGGTTCAGACACCACCTATATCTGGGGCCGGTTCAGACACCACCTATATCTGGGGCCGGTTCAGACACCACCTGTATCTGGGGCCGGTTCAGACACCACCTATATCTGGGGCCGGTTCAGACACCACCTATATCTGGGGCCGGTTCAAACACCACCTGTATCTGGGACCGGTTCAGACACCACCTGTATCTGGGGCCGGTTCAGACACCACCTGTATCTGGGGCCGGTTCAAACACCACCTATATCTGGGGCCGGTTCAGACACCCCCTGTATCTGGGGCCGGTTCAAACACTCCCTGTATCTGGGACCGGTTCAAACACCCCGTAGCTGGGGCCGGTTCAAACACCCCGTAGCTGGGGCCGGTTCAAACACTCCCTGTATCTGGGGCCAGATTACTGGTACATCCGACTTTTTCAAGTTATTAAACTTCTTAAACTATTACCCTTAAGACTAAGAGCGAGGATGGAGGAGTGTGCATGGCCACTGCTCTCCAGACCAGCAGACAACAGCTAGCTGTTATTAGGGTTCAGCTAGCAGACAACAGCTAGCTGTTATAAGGGTTCAGCTAGCAGACAACAGCTAGCTGTTATAAGGGTTCAGCTAGCAGACAACAGCTAGCTGTTATTAGGGTTCAGCTAGCAGACAACAGCTAGCTGTTATTAGGGTTCAGCTAGCAGACAACAGCTAGCTGTTATTAGGGTTCAGCTAGCAGACAACAGCTAGCTGTTATAAGGGTTCAGCTAGCAGACAACAGCTAGCTGTTATAAGGGTTCAGCTAGCAGACAACAGCTAGCTGTTATTAGGGTTCAGCTAGCAGACAACAGCTAGCTGTTATAAGGGTTCAGCTAGCAGACAACAGCTAGCTGTTATTAGGGTTCAGCTAGCAGACAACAGCTAGCTGTTATTAGGGTTCAGCTAGCAGACAACAGCTAGCTGTTATTAGGGTTCAGCTAGCAGACAACAGCTAGCTGTTATTAGGGTTCAGCTAGCAGACAACAGCTAGCTGTTATTAGGGTTCAGCTAGCAGACAACAGCTAGCTGTTATTAGGGTTCAGCTAGCAAACAACAGCTAGCTGTTATTAGGGTTCAGCTAGCAGACAACAGCTAGCTGTTATAAGGGTTCAGCTAGCAGACAACAGCTAGCTGTTATAAGGGTTCAGCTAGCAGACAACAGCTAGCTGTTATTAGGGTTCAGCTAGCAGACAACAGCTAGCTGTTATAAGGGTTCAGCTAGCAGACAACAGCTAGCTGTTATTAGGGTTCAGCTAGCAGACAACAGCTAGCTGTTATTAGGGTTCAGCTAGCAGACAACAGCTAGCTGTTATTAGGGTTCAGCTAGCAGACAACAGCTAGCTGTTATTAGGGTTCAGCTAGCAGACAACAGCTAGCTGTTATTAGGGTTCAGCTAGCAGACAACAGCTAGCTGTTATTAGGGTTCAGCTAGCAGACAACAGCTAGCTGTTATAAGGGTTCAGCTAGCAGACAACAGCTAGCTGTTATTAGGGTTCAGCTAGCAGACAACAGCTAGCTGTTATAAGGGTTCAGCTAGCAGACAACAGCTAGCTGTTATTAGGGTTCAGCTAGCAGACAACAGCTAGCTGTTATTAGGGTTCAGCTAGCAGACAACAGCTAGCTGTTATTAGGGTTCAGCTAGCAGACAACAGCTAGCTGTTATTAGGGTTCAGCTAGCAGACAACAGCTAGCTGTTATTAGGGTTCAGCTAGCAGACAACAGCTAGCTGTTATTAGGGTTCAGCTAGCAGACAACAGCTAGCTGTTATAAGGGTTCAGCTAGCAGACAACAGCTAGCTGTTATAAGGGTTCAGCTAGCAGACAACAGCTAGCTGTTATAAGGGTTCAGCTAGCAGACAACAGCTAGCTGTTATAAGGGTTCAGCTAGCAGACAACAGCTAGCTGTTATTAGGGTTCAGCTAGCAGACAACAGCTAGCTGTTATAAGGGTTCAGCTAGCAGACAACAGCTAGCTGTTATTAGGGTTCAGCTAGCAGACAACAGCTAGCTGTTATAAGGGTTCAGCTAGCAGACAACAGCTAGCTGTTATTAGGGTTCAGCTAGCAGACAACAGCTAGCTGTTATTAGGGTTCAGCTAGCAGACAACAGCTAGCTGTTATTAGGGTTCAGCTAGCAGACAACAGCTAGCTGTTATTAGGGTTCAGCTAGCAGACAACAGCTAGCTGTTATAAGGGTTCAGCTAGCAGACAACAGCTAGCTGTTATTAGGGTTCAGCTAGCAGACAACAGCTAGCTGTTATTAGGGTTCAGCTAGCAGACAACAGCTAGCTGTTATTAGGGTTCAGCTAGCAGACAACAGCTAGCTGTTATTAGGGTTCAGCTAGCAGACAACAGCTAGCTGTTATTAGGGTTCAGCTAGCAGACAACAGCTAGCTGTTATTAGGGTTCAGCTAGCAGACAACAGCTAGCTGTTATTAGGGTTCAGCTAGCAGACAACAGCTAGCTGTTATTAGGGTTCAGCTAGCAGACAACAGCTAGCTGTTATTAGGGTTCAGCTAGCAGACAACAGCTAGCTGTTATTAGGGTTCAGCTAGCAGACAACAGCTAGCTGTTATTAGGGTTCAGCTAGCAGACAACAGCTAGCTGTTATTAGGGTTCAGCTAGCAGACAACAGCTAGCTGTTATTAGGGTTCAGCTAGCAGACAACAGCTAGCTGTTATAAGGGTTCAGCTAGCAGACAACAGCTAGCTGTTATTAGGGTTCAGCTAGCAGACAACAGCTAGCTGTTATAAGGGTTCAGCTAGCAGACAACAGCTAGCTGTTATTAGGGTTCAGCTAGCAGACAACAGCTAGCTGTTATTAGGGTTCAGCTAGCAGACAACAGCTAGCTGTTATTAGGGTTCAGCTAGCAGACAACAGCTAGCTGTTATTAGGGTTCAGCTAGCAGACAACAGCTAGCTGTTATTAGGGTTCAGCTAGCAGACAACAGCTAGCTGTTATTAGGGTTCAGCTAGCAGACAACAGCTAGCTGTTATAAGGGTTCAGCTAGCAGACAACAGCTAGCTGTTATAAGGGTTCAGCTAGCAGACAACAGCTAGCTGTTATAAGGGTTCAGCTAGCAGACAACAGCTAGCTGTTATAAGGGTTCAGCTAGCAGACAACAGCTAGCTGTTATTAGGGTTCAGCTAGCAGACAACAGCTAGCTGTTATAAGGGTTCAGCTAGCAGACAACAGCTAGCTGTTATTAGGGTTCAGCTAGCAGACAACAGCTAGCTGTTATAAGGGTTCAGCTAGCAGACAACAGCTAGCTGTTATTAGGGTTCAGCTAGCAGACAACAGCTAGCTGTTATTAGGGTTCAGCTAGCAGACAACAGCTAGCTGTTATTAGGGTTCAGCTAGCAGACAACAGCTAGCTGTTATTAGGGTTCAGCTAGCAGACAACAGCTAGCTGTTATAAGGGTTCAGCTAGCAGACAACAGCTAGCTGTTATTAGGGTTCAGCTAGCAGACAACAGCTAGCTGTTATTAGGGTTCAGCTAGCAGACAACAGCTAGCTGTTATTAGGGTTCAGCTAGCAGACAACAGCTAGCTGTTATTAGGGTTCAGCTAGCAGACAACAGCTAGCTGTTATTAGGGTTCAGCTAGCAGACAACAGCTAGCTGTTATTAGGGTTCAGCTAGCAGACAACAGCTAGCTGTTATTAGGGTTCAGCTAGCAGACAACAGCTAGCTGTTATAAGGGTTCAGCTAGCAGACAACAGCTAGCTGTTATTAGGGTTCAGCTAGCAGACAACAGCTAGCTGTTATTAGGGTTCAGCTAGCAGACAACAGCTAGCTGTTATAAGGGTTCAGCTAGCAGACAACAGCTAGCTGTTATAAGGGTTCAGCTAGCAGACAACAGCTAGCTGTTATAAGGGTTCAGCTGCTTGCGATCAACACCTGTTCATCTCGTACGAGCTTTGGGTAAAACCAAAGAGGTTCGTTGATCACAATGAAACTGGCTCTATATGCGGGGCGCAAATGGGACTAGTACATGTGTGTGTCTGGAAGTAGGTTGAGCCAAATTTAATCCAGGCGATTGGCGCGGATTTGGCATACAGCAAAAACACATTATCTTGAAACCTGCATGGAGCCGCCGTGAATTAACCCATATTGGCCCTGGCAGCCATCTGTTTCCGATATTATCAAAAGTAACATTAGTCGTTATCATTACAACCGAGCAAGTATGGTTATGGAATGTAAAATATCGTGGGATTGTTTTGGTTCAAGCTGGATGGCCATGTTGACACGCCTGACCCTTAACTCATTTCATGCTAGAGTCCTATATACATGTATAGGACGTTCAAGTTTGACCTACGTGCTGAAATGTAACACATACAACCGATCATGTCTATTTATTGTTCACACGGGCCCTTCTGGATATCACTGGCACAGGACGCGATTTTGTGTTGCTCAGAAATTCGTCAATTGCAATGGGACATTTGACATTCACCGAAGTTTTTGCTGTACCGTGGGGCACATTTTCAAGAATTTAACCAACAACCTATTCAAACACGTATTAATGTTTTTGCTTGTGCTGTTTTCTTCTGATATTGTCTGCCAAATAGAATGTGCTTTGTCAGTTCTGAAATACTAAATTAGACTATGAAAACTTTCCGCGTTCGCCATAGCGTCTCCGACGCCATAGTCCGGAGCCAGAGACTGGCGACCGGAGCCTGGAGCGGCAGTTCAACGCACTGGGACATAGTCCAGCGCAGGGAGCCATAGCCTGCACCCGGACCCATAGCCCTGGCCCGGAGCCGTAGTCCAGCGCAGGGATCCATAAGCCCCCCTTGGAGCCATAGCCTGCACCCGGACCCATAGCCCTCGCCCGGAGCCGTAGTCCAGCGCAGGGAGCCATTAGCCCCCCTTGGAGCCATAGCCTGCACCCGGACCCATAGCCCTCGCCCGGAGCCGTAGTCCAGCGCAGGGAGCCATAAGCCCCCCTTGGAGCCATAGCCTGCATCCGGACCCATAGCCCTCGCCCGGAGCCGTAGTCCAGCGCAGGGAGCCATAAGCCCCCCTTGGAGCCATAGCCTGCACCCGGACCCATAGTCCTCGCCCGGAGCCGTAGTCCAGCGCAGGGAGCCATAAGCCGCCCTTGGAGCCATAGCCTGCACCCGGACCCGTAGCCCTCGCCCGGAGCCGTAGTCCAGCGCAGGGAGCCATAAGCCCCCCTTGGAGCCATAGCCTGCACCCGGACCCATAGTCCTCGCCCGGAGCCGTAGTCCAGCGCAGGGAGCCATAAGCCCCCCTTGGAGCCATAGCCTGCACCCGGACCCATAGCCCTCGCCCGGAGCCGTAGTCCAGCGCAGGGAGCCATAAGCCCCCCTTGCACCCGGACCCATAGCCCTCGCCCGGAGCCGTAGTCCAGCGCAGGGAGCCATAAGCCGCCCTTGGAGCCATAGCCTGCACCCGGACCCGTAGCCCTCGCCCGGAGCCGTAGTCCAGCGCAGGGAGCCATAGCCTGCACCCAGACCCATAGGCCTCGTCCGGAGCCGTATTCCAGCGCAGGGAGCCATAAGCCGCCCTTGGAGCCATAGCCTGCACCCGGACCCGTAGCCCTCGCCCGGAGCCGTAGTCCAGCGCAGGGAGCCATAGCCTGCACCCGGACCCATAGCCCTCGCCCGGAGCCGTAGTCCAGCGCAGGGAGCCATAGCCTGCACCCGGACCCACAGCCCTCGCCCGGACCCATAGCCCTCGCCCGGAGCCGTAGTCCAGCGCAGGGAGCCATAAGCCGCCCTTGGAGCCATAGCCTGCACCCGGACCCATAGCTCTCGCCCGGACCCATAGCCCTCGCCCGGAGCCGTAGTCCAACGCAGGGAGCCATAAGCCGCCCTTGGAGCCATAGCCTGCACCCGGACCCATAGCCCTCGCCCGGAGCCGTAGTCCAACGCATGGAGCCATAAGCCGCCCTTGGAGCCATAGCCTGCACCCGGACCCATAGCCCTCGCCCGGAGCCGTAGTCCAACGCATGGAGCCATAAGCCGCCCTTGGAGCCATAGCCTGCACCCGGACCCATAGCCCTCGCCCGGAGCCGTAGTCCAAGGCAGGAAGCCATAAGCCGCCCTTGATGCCATAGCCCGCGCTCGGAACCATTGCCCAGAGCCATAGCCCGCATCGGAGCAATAGTCCAGCGCACGGACCTATAGCCCGCGCCCGGAGCCATAAACCAGGGCATGGAGCTATAGCCCGGAGCCATAGCCCGGCGACCGAAGCCATAACCCGGAGCCAGGAGCGCTAGTCCAGCATACGGAGCCGTAAGCCGCGCTTGAGCCATATATCCCGAGCCCTGAACTACAACACATGTTCTTGGAATAAACCGTAAAGTGACTTACATCTAAACTTTACCTGTACTCTGCCGTGCCTAGCGTCCTATATAGGACCCCCAACATTTTCATGTTCAAATAAAAAAAAACTCAGATTGCAGACATGTCTGTTTGTCCTTCTTGGTGATAATAAACGGTAAAAAAAATTAAAACTTTGTTGACGCGGTTTATGCCTGGCCATTAATGGGTTACTTGCAATTAATCTCAAAATGTTGCTTTACTGCACTTCCCAACAAATATGACGGTAATGGCCCGGTACCGGCAATTTTGCGGCTGATACCGGCAGTACCGCCAGCAGTGTTCATTCCAATAGCTCATATTAATCTTCTGTGTTTCCACACTTATATTATCGAGACGCCCCAAATAGTAGAATGAAATATTTTTTACCACTTGTTTAATCACATGCCGATTTAAATTATGGAAGCGAGAAAAGTGACGTGAAATGAGATTACAAACGCATGTGCTTTTACACTGAGACTCAGATTTTCTCTGCTCATTGGCTTGAACTCAGAGAAAAGCACTCAACCATGAGGACAATACACGCCCTCGACAACAGATGTATACGCATTGCACGAAAGCTCACCTGTCAAACTTGTGACATTATTGGGGAATTTCTAAATAACGCTCAGATTCAATGCTCCCAGAAATAAACCCGCCGGACCTCACTTTCGCTACTTTGACGCACACGTTTATAGTGATATCGTGGAATAAAAACTGTAAACTCCCATTAAAACAAATTCTTATTTGTTTGTCTTCCCTAAAGAAAGGGAGGTAAGCAAATCGTGGCACGAACACTTTAACATTACGGTACACTTATCTACTGGCTCGTCGGTACAGGCCCAGCACTACAGGATAGTAAAGGCCCGTTACAGGCCCAGTATTACAAGATAGTAAAGGCCCGGTACAGGCCCAGTATTACAAGGTAGTAAAGGTTCGGTACAGGCCCAGTACTACAGGAAAGTAAAGGCCCGGTACAGGCCCAGTACTACAGGATAGTAAAGGCCCGGTACAGGCTCAGTACTATAGAATAGTAAAGGCCCGTTACAGGCCCAGTATTACAAGATAGTAAAGGCCCGGTACAGGCCCAGTATTACAAGATAGTAAAGGCCCGGTACAGGCCCAGTATTACAAGGTAGTAAAGGCCCGGTACAGGCCCAGTACTACAGGATAGTAAAGGCCCGGTACAGGCTCAGTACTATAGGAGGGGGCCTCCCTGGTGTAGTGGTTAGCGCACTAGACCGCAGATCAATAGGTCCTGGGTTCGAATCCGGGCTCGGGCACCTAATCTGGGGCATGTTTCATTCCTTCATCCTTCATCGTCTCGGGAGGTTCCTTGGCCCAATTTAGCCTGTATGTGCACAAAAGTGGCCTAAAACACCAACATTCCATTCCAGTACTATAGGATAGTAAAGGCCCGTTACAGGCCCAGTATTACAAGATAGTAAAGGCTCGGTACAGGCCCAGTATTACAAGATAGTAAAGGCCCGGTACAGGCCCAGTACTACAGGATAGTAAAGGCCAGGTACATGCCCAGTACTGCAGCAAAGTATAGGCCAGGTACAGGCCCAGTACTACGGGATAGTAAAGGTCCGGTACAGGTCCAGTCGCGAAACATATTATCACTCAATGCCGTCAGATGGCAGCACATGAACCGTTCATATTTTGTAGCGTCACGTGGCGACACCTGGTTAAGCTCCGTCTCCCGACTCAGAGGGTGGGTTCGGGTATGCGAGCGGAGTAGTCGGACTCCGCGGAGTGCATAACCGAACGCGGAGATTGTGTTCCGATAGGGCGGTCACGTGGTACATTTTACTCCAAGACCTTACTCCCCACCCGACGAGGATCACGAGGATTTCCAACATGGCGTCCAGGCCGAACAATACATTTAATATATATATAGTAGTATTGCGACCTGCAAAAAATCTGTAAATAATATTATAACAACGTGAATAAGATAATGAACACAATACGTATCCGTTGATTTATTTTATGGCGCTATTTAACGATCTTCAAAATTTGTGCAGTCCAGCAAGTGCAACATTCACGCGGACCGCGGATTTTGCGTTTGGTTAATATTGATCCGCCGTCCGCATGCTCCAAATATCCGCGCCGATTACTCCGATCGCATATCCGAACTCACCCTCAGTCAGTTTCCCACTCGCCGGCTCTCCCAGGGGGACTCGCCGAGTCCCGCGCTCTCTCGGGATTGGCTGAGTGGTGTCCGACTCTGCGAAGTGCGCGAGCGGAGTGGGGTTGTGTGGGAGTTGGGGAGTGGCCGGCAAAGAGAATACAGTAAAACCTCCCTGCCCGACCACCTCCCTAACCCGATCGCCTCCTTAACTCGATCGATTTTTTCCAGTCCCGACGGTCGGCCTATACTTTAGCATTATAACAGTATTCTCTAACCCGATCACCTCCCTACTCTGTAAGACAATCGATCATTTTGGTTTCAACGCCCCATTTCATATTCCCTAAGTCGATCGGTTGTCGGCTAGCGGAAGGATTAGTTTCACCGGCTGATTGCAATTAGCAGAACACACACACACTCAGGCGATAACATGTTTGCGTGTTGTGTGTGCATTGAAGATTTGATGATCTTGATCCCAAAACTCCCTCTTGTTACAACACACATGTAAGATAGAAGTAGCGGCTATATGAGATATGGATATTGATCTTATGAATCATTATCTCACTGAGTGTCATGGCAGCTACAAGGAAAATGCGAAGCAGCTTCGACTTTCACGGAAGGTAGAACTCATCGGCACGAATGAACACCAGGGAAAGAGCAATCAACAGCTTGCTGATATCTTTGGCATCGGAAAATCAACACTTTAAAACATACTGAAACGTAAAACGTAATTTCTTTCCAGCTTTATTCTAAAGACTATGAGTACCATTTCACTAAACATGGCTATGATATACGTTAAAGTATTTGGAGGCGATGAACCGCAGAACTTTCGGAATATACAAGGGAAAATCCGTCTTCAAAACGCTCGAAAGCTAAAAAATAACGTTCTAAATTTAGCCCTGCACCCGGGCTTTCGCAAGTTTCTCAAACAGCGAGTGACGTCACGAAGTTTCTCGTGCCTTCGTGGTAACAAAAATGGCGAGAGCAAGTGATCGACTTAACAATTCCTGTCAAAATGTGCAGCGCATGGAGTAACAACACACGGATGCGTCATTAAACCACATAGTAAAGATAAAACCAGACCAGTTGGATGTTTTCGTATCACTTTTGGATCACGAAAAGACCAAGTTTCTTCATTTTTGTAAGTTTTCTGTTTAAAGCGTTGCGCTAACGTTGTCACCGGGGAGAATCCCGTGTGACGTCACAGTGCCTCTATTTTCTCAGTCGTATTGTCCCGCCGTAACAAATATTCGTCAATGTGATGGCCCAAACGAATACAAACTATGTCGTATATCTGTTTTGTGAAGCTATATTTTTTAAATATTCTTAATCATGTAGCACTACGCCTTCCGCAACGGACCCACCCCTCGGCGCCTGGCTTTTGCGCAGGTAGTCTAGTTCCCAGTCCCTCTCTTTGCGTAACATACACGTTACGCCTACGTCACAGATAGTCAGGATACCCGTGTGCGCAGAGATTCTAAACTCGTTCCGAACACGTGCTTCGTTTGTTTGTCCCCAAAATCAGTAAACCGGAAGTCTAAGCGAACGAGACTTTATAGCCCTATAATGTCGTAACACACGCGAACATGCGTGCGAAAGGTAGGCAGTTCGCACCAACCAGTGACACAGACCCAGACATGGGCTACGTTTGGTTTGTTCCTTCATTGTACTAATAAATGAGTAACACTCCATACAAGTAATGTTGTGGCGGCCAGGCAAGCGGCGGTAATAGACAATAGGCTGAAACGTAGGAATCAAAATGGTGGAGGGTAGTGAAGTCAGGCCGCGAAGGACTCCGGATCGCATCGAAGGGGCACGAGCGAACGGGCGGACCGACCGGCTGACTGCCGTGAGGAACAGGTTAGACGAACAGAATAGTCATACTTCCTCTCTGTTAACTTCTTTTGACGTCCATTGCCGCGCGTAGGATTCAATTATTAAACGAATTAAAAGATGTTCTACTGATATGGTTTTCTTTGTTTAATTTGCCTAGTAGTATACCGGGCCAATGCCGAATACTGTACCGGGCAAATGCCGAATAGTATACCGGGCCAATGCCGAATACTGTACCGGGCCAATGCCGAATACTATACCGGCCCAATGCCGAATACTATACCGGGCCAATGCCGAATACTATACCGGGCCAATGCCGAATACTATACCGGGCCAATGCCGAATACTATACCGGGCCAATGCCGAATACTATACCGGGCCAATGCCGAATACTATACCGGGCCAATGCCGAATACTATACCGAGCCAATGCCGAATACTATACCGGGCCAATGCCGAATACTATACCGGGCCAATGCCGAATACTATACCGGGCCAATGCCGAATACTATACCGGGCCAATGCCGAATACTATACCGGGCCAATGCCGAATACTACACCGGGCCAATGCTGAATACTGTACCGGGCCAATGCCGAATACTATACCGGCCCCATGCCGAATACTGTACCGGGCCAATGCCTCATACTGTACCGAACCAATGCCGAATACTGTACCGGGCCAATGCCGCATACTATACCGGGCCAATGCCGAATACTGTACCGGGCCAATGCCGCATACTGTACTGGGCCAATGCCGCATAATGTACCGGGCCAATGCCGAATACTGTACCGGGCCAATGCCGCATACTCTACCGAGCCAATGCCGCATACTGTACCGGGCCAATGCCGCATACTGTACCGGGCCAATGACGCTCTTGTACTGGGCCAATGCCGCATACTGTACTGGGCCAATGCCGCATACTCTACCGAGCCAATGCCGCATACTGTACCGGGCCAATGCCGCATACTCTACCGAGCCAATGCCGCATACTGTACTGGGCCAATGCCGCATACTGTACTGGGCCAATGCCGCATACTGTACCGGGCCAATGACGCTCTTGTACAGGGCCAATGCCGCATACTGTACCGGGCCAATGCCGCATACTGTACTGGGCCAATGCCGCATACTGTACCGGGCCAATGACGCTCTTGTACCGGGCCAGTACTGGGCCACCACCGGCACACGAGTTGGAGTTGAATTAGCCCCAGTTCTGTGCCTGTAGGACGGGCAAAAATCTGACAGGGCCCCATCTACAGCCACAGAGCCAACCAAGTATTTTACCCCTGAACGCCTTGGGTTGCCGTCTAAAAGCAGCTCTGTAAAACAAACTAAGCAACACTCACCGCCAAATCCAGTGTTTTTTTAACTCCATAGATGTTATGTTCCTAGTTAGCACCGTCAATATCTGTCAACAGGCTCGATGTTTCATGACATGCCACCCAAAAGTAAACGCTTGTAGCTCTCTTTCCTCCGTGCATTAACCTACATTTTCTCTCACTGTGCCATCTGAGACTGAAACTTTCCATTTGCAAGGAAATAAAATGTTCTATATTGTCCTCATATGTTTCGGTGCTCCTCTTTCCCGGTGTGCTCTGCGGGATTGTCCCCCATGCGGAGATGTTCCCCCTGTATCTATCATAATGGAACTGTACGAACACATGGAGCGGAGAGGTTCTCAATATCATGTATTTTATATAAGGGGGACAGCTACGCATGGGGGGACACTTCCGCATGTCACACCGGAGATATCAATCAGCTCAATCCCCAATATACCTTGCTTAACGGCCATTTTCCAATTTGGATGCCATTTTTTGTCACCATTTTTTGTCTCCTTCTGACCACACATCGCGTACTTTTCTCTCACTCTCCATATGCCATCGGCGGCACACCCACACCACTGCAGTAAGGTAGTGCCTCCCCTCCCCCATTCCGTGGCGAAGGATCGGTAATTATGTCACACTGCTGCATGCGGTTGTTGACAAGCTACGAAATCGCTAGTCACGTGCAGTCTTGGCTACCTTTGAAGTCAACCCGACCGCCGCCAAAACAACGGGAGAATGTACGACTGACTGCTTATTGGTGTAATAGTATCCGTATCTATTATGCGATGATGTCGCAATGATTACAATATGTATAGTTTCAGACCCTTAGAAATAGTATATAATATCATATATATGAACACTAATTTTTACTATTATGCACCCCGGTCCTGGTAAGATATGAACTTTGCTCTGCAAGGGTAATCATTTATCCTATTATCTACCAACCAACAGTGTGTTTTTGTGTGTAAATTAGTTGACGGATTTATGTACTTTTTGCGAAGCAGAAGTAGAAACTCTCGAACATATCCTTTGGCAATGCGAGGAAGTGAAACAGTTTTGGGATCAAGTACTGGGGTGGTTTGGAAGAACTTTGCATATAAAAGAAACGTTGAACTTAATTTTCAAGTTGTACTTCTAGGATTTAAGGAGAATAAATATTCTTCTTTAATAAACCATATTTTCTTGATAACGAAATCAAGAAATTCCATAAGAAATGATCAAACAATCTTTGAGCAGAAGTGGAACACTTTTAAACCAGATACTCAATAATATAAGTCCTATATGTCACCGCGAGAGTTATTGTTGTTCTCTTCTTGTGTCCAGTGTGCAGATGCTCATCAATGTACTGTGGAATTGTTTACCTACTGTTTAACTGTCAACTTACGTATTATATAATATTATTAATATAATATTATATAATATAATATAATGTATAATATTCCGCCAGTGAAAAATGCAAATAAAAAAAATAAACAAGATTATGGGGTGGTTCTAGGACAACTCCCCCCCCCCCCCCCTAATTCCCCCCCGGATCACCATAGACATCCCCCCCCCCCACAACAACAATTCCTCCCGACAATTCCCCCCCGGACAATTCTCCACTAGGACAAGTTCCCGCTAGGGTAAACCCCCCCGTGACAGCTTCCCCCCGGACAACTTCCCCCCGGACAACTTTCCCCCGGAAAACACCCCTCCCCCCCGAGAACATTTTCCGGACATTTCCACCCACGTCTTCCCAAACGGAGAAGCCTCGCCCCCCTTCCCCCCAGACAATCCCCACCGGTCAAACCCCAACTCCGGACCACCAACAGTGTGCCGAGCGTGTGAAGGAGCGTGGCGCTGTCTGTTCTAAAACCCGTTAGGTTGCATTGTAGACTCATTCATATACTCTGAAAAGTGCTGTCTCAACAAGCTCACAATAAGCCCTGGGCCTCCATAGCCTTATAGGCTCATGCCAAATAACTCGTGTAACACACATCGATGGTTCGGACGTAGCCCTGATGCATGGCCCTCACGACCCCAACCCTAACGGGGGTGTAAGGGCCATGCCATACACACGGTAAAAAAAGTAGCATTGCATCATCCAGCTCGCTTCGATGAATGATTGTCGATTATGACGATGAACCTACCTCTCCTAATCGCCTCGACCTTCTTCTTTAGACATTACTTGGACCATAGGATGCATTCATTTTAAAGTTTGCTCTCTACTTCTTGCACATCAATGATATTTTCGTCGGTCGTTAACGGTTTCCCTCCGTGCCGCTTCAAATTTTTCTAGGCGGTTGCCGCGGCTCGTTTGTTGACATCAGGTAATACACCCGACAGCTTCCGTATGGCGGCGCCACTAATTCTCGTTGTGTGTCTATAGTCGTGCTTGCGTTTTTGACGCAACTAGCGGCGCCGCCATGCGGATGATGTCTGTTTTATTGCCTGGTCAAATTTGAAGCGTCAGAGAGGAAAGCCGTTAACAACCGATGAAAATATCATTCATGTGCAAGTAATAAAGAGCGAACTTTAAAATGAATGCATCCTAGGGTCCAAGTAATGTGTAAAGAAGAGGGTCGCGGCGAGTTAAAGAGGTAGGCTCGTTGTCATAATCGACAATCATTCATCGAAGTGAGCTTGGTTATGCATTACTACTTTTTTAACCATGTGTATTGCTTGACCCTTCTGCCTATCAGCTTGTTGTCAGAAGGGTCAAGTTCACTGGGCTAGTTCGGACGTATTAGAGACACCCTGCGGATCTCAAGGGGTGGGAGGTCTGAGGGGGTGTTTGCTGCGTAAATACTACAGGAAGATAAGTCGTGCAATATTTCGAATCTATATTACAATCAGTTAAAACTAAATAAAACATTGAGGTTTTGTTAAATTCCTGTGGAATAAAAGGTGCATATAAAAATATTGGCCCGGACTACGGGTTTGTCCGACGGGGGATCGAGGCTGCCTGGGAGGGTATCTTGGAGTGGGGGTGACTGTCCGTCTGTTGGTATGTTTCCAAGGGGTCGTTATCGTCCGGGGGCAATTGCTCGGAAGGGAATTGTCTGGGGTGGGGGTGGAATTGCCCGGAGGGAGGTACTGGCGGGGGACTTCCCGGGGGGAGTTGTCCTAGGGGGGGATTGTCTGGGGGGGAATAGTCCGGGGGGAACTGAACGGGGGGGGGGGCTTGTCCGGGGGGGGGGGGGGCAGTTGTCCAGCTCCCGAGCGAAATATTAAATTTTCGTAGTCTAATTCTTTAGCCATAAAATTCTTCCAAACAACCAAGAAGCTTTCTTACTTGTATCTGTGTTTGCAAGACGTTTTACGGAGCATCAACGTCCGATCCTCAACTTTCTAACCATGAATTCCACGTGACAGAGGGCGATGGTGTTGTCCTGAACTTCAAAGTGCGCGAGTGGCAGCGCCCACTAACGGGGAGACGTTTGCTAAAGGACCACAGGAACCAAGTTGCATTGTCAGGTACCAGCATGTTACTTATGGGCAATGTCATTACATGTACTTGCAGTTAATTAGAAAATATAACAAGGAATAGGCTCTAATGCTGCAAGGTCATTACTTATATTTGATTAAAAGTCACGTTTAATATCTTACAAAAACATTATTTCTTCTACTTGATTAGAATTTATAATATGTTTTCGAATCTTACAAACAACGGAATGTATCATTATGTTTGATTAACCATTCTAATTGGTATGTATAGTTTCTAATTTTACCAGCAATGTCATTACTTTTTGGTTAAACATTTGATTAAAACATATAATATGGAATATGTTTCAAATCTCACACACACTCACGTCTTTACTCATATATGATTAGCAATTATTTTTGTGTAATCTTACAATGTGGATCATTACTTCTATTATTATAACTATGTGTACATTTACTTAGATCTTCTGAGCCAGCAACTGAATCTGTCACCCTCGGAGCAAGCCAGGACGGCGTCAGTGAATCGCCTCTGGGAGAGAGTGTTAATCAGCGGGATAGGGCGGCGGTAGAGCTGGGCGGTCATCAGGCCGTAGAGGACGGCCGTAGAGGACGGCCGTGGCGGCTCCACAGGCCAGGTGACTGGCCAGGGCCGCCCACGTAATGAGGCGGTCGGCCTCACGCGTCAGCGGGTACTGCGCCAGGCCGAGTGATGCCAGCGACTCAACGCGGCGACCCCCGATCCCGGACTGACCCTCGTAGTGGACCTCGGCCACGGCCCACAGCGCGCCGCTGAGGGACGCCACCACCAGCGTGATCCAGACGGCGTACCGCTTGGGCATCCGGCGCTTGGTGAAGGCCTCCGTGATCCCGGAAAAGCGCTCCTTGGCCACCAGGAGCAACAGAAACGATGGCATCTGCTGCGACAGAAAGGACAACAGACCGAGCGTGTCGCACGCGCTGCTCCGTCGCCATGACGTCAGTTGAAGTTATTTATGCAGATATTCCCTGCCAATTATGAACACAACACAGAGTATGCTGCAATAAAATATATTGGTTCACATTAAACAGAAATGATCGGTAGTGAGAAGCTACGTGTACACTCTGTGGTACCCCCACTTACCCTAACGCTGACCACCTCACCATGAGCCAGGCCCGACACTCTGTGGTACCCCCACTTACCCTAACGCTGACCACCTCACCATGAGCCAGGCCCGACACTCGGTGGTACCCCCCCCCCCTAGCGCTGACCACGAGCCAGGCCCGACACTCTGTGGTACCCCCCCCCCCCTTAGTGCTGACCACGTCACCATGGGCCAGGCCCGACACTCTGTGGTACCCCCACTTACCCTAACGCTGACCACCTTACCATGAGCCAGGCCCGACACTCGGTGGTACCCCCACTCACCCTAACGCTGACCACCTCACCATGAGCCAGGCCCGACACTCTGTGGTACCCCCACTCACCCTAACGCTGACCACCTCACCATGAGCCAGGCCCGACACTCTGTGGTACCCCCACTTACCCTAACGCTGACCACCTCACCATGAGCCAGGCCCGACACTCGGTGGTACCCAACCCCCCCTAGCGCTGACCACGAGCCAGGCCCGACACTCTGTGGTACCCCCCACCCCCTTAGTGCTGACCACGTCACCATGGGCCAGGCCCGACACTCTGTGGTACCCCCACTTACCCTAACGCTGACCACCTCACCATGAGCCAGGCCCGACACTCTGTGGTACCCCCCCCCCTCCCTAGCGCTGACCACGTCACCATGAGCCAGGCCCGACACTCTGTGGTACCCCCCCCCCCCTAGCGCTGACCACGAGCCAGGCCCGACACTCTGTGGTACCCCCCCCCCCCCTAGCGCTGACCACGTCACCATGAGCCAGGCCCGACACTCGGTGGTACCCCACCCCCCCTAGTGCTGACCACGTCACCATGAGCCAGGCCCGACACTCTGTGGTACCCCCACTTACCCTAACGCTGACCACGTCACCATGAGCCAGGCCCGACACTCTGTGGAACCCCCCCCCCCCCACCCCTAGCGCTGACCACCTCACCATGAGCCAGGCCCGACACTCGGTGGTACCCCCACTCACCCTAACGCTGACCACCTCACCATGAGCCAGGCCCGACACTCTGTGGTACCCCCACTTACCCTAACGCTGACCACCTCACCATGAGCCAGGCCCGACACTCTGTGGTACCCCCCCCCCTAGCGCTGACCACGAGCCAGGCCCGACACTCTGTGGTAACCCCCCCCCCTAGCGCTGACCACGTCACCATGAGCAAGGCCCGACACTCTGTGGTACCCCCCCCCCCCTAGCGCTGACCACGAGCCAGGCCCGACACTCTGTGGTACCCCCCCCCCCCCCCCTAGCGCTGACCACGTCACCATGAGCCAGGCCCGACACTCGGTGGTACCCCACCCCCCCTAGTGCTGACCACGTCACCATGAGCCAGGCCCGACACTCTGTGATACCCCCACTCACCCTAGCGCTGACCACGTCACCATGAGCCAGGCCCGACACTCTGTGGTACCCCCACTTACCCTAACGCTGACCACCTCACCATGAGCCAGGCCCGACACTCTGTGGTACCCCCCCCCCCCTAGCGCTGACCACGAGCCAGCCCCGACACTCTGTGGTACCCCCCTTCCCTAGCGCTGACCACGTCACAATGAGCCAGGCCCGACACTCGGTGGTACCCCCACTCAACCTAGCGCTGACCACGTCACCATGACACCTGAGCTTCTTGACTACTTTTATTAATTTACTCGACGTAAAGGCGCGCTCTCAAATTGCACATTAGCCTTCATATCGAAATAATTAACAGTGATGGGTAAAGCTCATATTCCAGTTTTCTTGATCAGATATTTGGCTTGTTTATTAGTTTCTATTGTATAGTGAAGGTATTATTGTATCCGTACATTTTAGGACATCTATGTTACGTGTGTGCGTAAGCATGCAACCGTTGGATTAATTTGTTTTGTTTTTTTCTTTAATGAAATATATTAAAACATTAAATTCCATTAAACACACTACTGAATTCTTCGTAAAATATATTTTGTTAAAACTAATTTTTTTTGCTTATTGAGGCAATGGATAAATATGCTCAATAAAATATAAAGACAACGTTTTGCTGCTGGGTATCACTTCATCATATCTATGTAATTGAAGTTGTAATTAATTTATGTGATTATTTACCACAGAATTGTTCCAAATAAGTCGATTGTGATTAATTATTCTGCGTGCATAATACGGTCACAGTGACAGTCACATAATACAGTGACTGGTTATATACATGTAATTAAGTTTTATTTCTATTTCTATTATGTCAATTAATTATATGTAATAACAACTGGTTAAAGTATTCTGTTATTTACACATTTAAGTTATTTACTATTACAGCAATAAGCAGTCAGTTAATGTTTATTATCGAGTAAAGGTACTATATATATAAAGCATTGGAAACAAACTTTAAGTTGTACAAGACCAGCCGGTCGTGTAAGGTAGAAGTACACTCGACCGGTTGTGGTATCACTAGACCGGATGAAGGCACGGATCGTGAAGCAGTCATTCCCTGCACTATGGGGGCAAACAGTTGTGGATTGACAAACAAAATTATCTCTTGATTTTTCTCAGTCAATTGGGACTTTTCCTTTCCCAGAATCAACACACATTTGTGGCGCCTTTGGAGCCACATTTTTCAAAAGGATTTTGCAAGAGTATAATCGAGATATTGCAAACGATGCGCATGGGATGTCTGCACGGCGTGCCCTTTCTCTTATTATATGCCGCCAATTTCAGCGAACCCAGCTCGTGTGTACTGGCACGTACGTCTGTTTTAGGGATTAAGCTCATTAGGCCAAGTGTTGTGTGCTCATGATGGCATTTATATATGCAGGATTCCTACAGGAAATACAAGAACAAATGTCGTGACATTTCCGTGAGCCATTGAAAGTTGCCCTGAGTAACCGAAAAGCATGTAGCCTTCAACCTTTCCTTATAGCCACACTGACTCCACCAAATAAGTCCCCTTACTTGTTAAATATCTTGCCGATAACAACCCGCATGCAATGAAGGACGTGAAGTTATCCCTCTTTTGGGACTATATTAAGGATTAAGTGTTTCACAAATGGTGGACACTTTTCAGTATTTACAGATAGCCAAGACAATTAGAAATCCTCAGGGTAAGGTTCAAGTGACAACTTTGCCGAACGAAGTTTATTTCACATGAATCACCCACAGCGGAGCAATGCAATTCATCTTGACATGGCCTGATTGATTGACTCGCTTGACCAATCAGGAGGCGATACTGTAATTATATTCGAACCGGAGAGGACACTTACTGTGTGAGCAAAACTACAAATATAACTGCTATATATCTGGTTGGAATCCATACATGACAAAAAAGCCAAATTTAGTTCCGTGGACATATCGTAAATTAATCAAGAGCTCTGGGACAAAGGTTGCTCAAATTCGTTTTGGCTTGAAGCACGCCCTTTAATTTTAGATACGTGCATGTATATGGTCACTTTTAGTACGTGAAGCCACCATTTGTGAATCAAGTAAAAATTGCATTTAAAACAAGGCAAACAACGAAATGGAAACGTTCACAGCCTTTAAATCAGGTCTCAATACAGTGAGTCTTAGAGCGTGAACTTTTAAAAAGATAACAAGAGTACAGAGTACAGAGTACTGTGTAAGGTCACACAGGCCATACAGAGTACAGAGTACTGTGTAAGGTCACACAGGCCGTACAGAGTACAGAGTACTGTGTAAGGTCACACAGGCCATACAGAGAACAGAGTACTGTGTAAGGTCACACAGGCCATACAGAGTACTGTGTAAGGTCACACAGGCCGTACAGAGTACAGAGTACTGTGTAAGGTCACACAGGCCGTACAGAGTACAGAGTACTGTGTAAGGTCACACAGGCCATACAGAGTACAGAGTACTGTGTAAGGTCACACAGGCCGTACAGAGTACAGAGTACTGTGTAAGGTCACACAGGCCATACAGAGTACAGAGTACTGTGTAAGGTCACACAGGCCATACAGAGTACAGAGTACTGTGTAAGGTCACACAGGCCGTACAGAGTACAGAGTACTGTGTAAGGTCACACAGGCCATACAGAGTACAGAGTACTGTGTAAGGTCACACAGGCCATACAGAGTACAGAGTACTGTGTAAGGTCACACAGGCCGTACAGAGTACAGAGTACTGTGTAAGGTCACACAGGCCATACAGAGTACAGAGTACTGTGTAAGGTCACACAGGCCATACAGAGTACAGAGTACTGTGTAAGGTCACACAGGCCGTACAGAGTACAGAGTACTGTGTAAGGTCACACAGGCCATACAGAGTACAGAGTACTGTGTAAGGTCACACAGGCCATACAGAGTACAGAGTACTGTGTAAGGTCACACAGGCCGTACAGAGTACAGAGTACTGTGTAAGGTCACACAGGCCATACAGAGTACAGAGTACTGTGTAAGGTCACACAGGCCGTACAGAGTACAGAGTACTGTGTAAGGTCACACAGGCCGTACAGAGTACAGAGTACTGTGTAAGGTCACACAGGCCGTACAGAGTACAGAGTACTGTGTAAGGTCACACAGGCCATACAGAGTACAGAGTACTGTGTAAGGTCACACAGGCCGTACAGAGTACAGAGTACTGTGTAAGGTCACACAGGCCGTACAGAGTACAGAGTACTGTGTAAGGTCACACAGGCCATACAGAGTACAGAGTACTGTGTAAGGTCACACAGGCCATACAGAGTACAGAGTACTGTGTAAGGTCACACAGGCCATACAGAGTACAGAGTACTGTGTAAGGTCACACAGGCCATACAAGATAGGGAATTCATAACCTTTTAGATATTATTGTAATAACTGGGATTTAACAGTTACCAAAATTGAATCTAGGCTTCCCTGATTTTTCAACGATTTTTCCCTGCATGGACTTTTTTTCCTTATTTTCCATGTTTTTCTTGTTTTCCCTGACCTGTGGGTACCCTGTATATTGCTGCATTCCAGGAAGGCCAATACTCATCAATATTCATATTCGTGACGACGGGACCATAGCGAGACCAAAAGGTCTAGGCATCTCGCTCACGCATCGGCTTTGGTAATGAAAATAAACAGTTGGTATTACTGAAGCAATGTATCCGATGGAGATTATAGCGCTACGGAATAGTTAAAAGACCGGGCGGTCGAGTATCTCAGCATTTACACTCTACCGATGCAGTGAAACATTAAACTCGGTTCGCCGGTCGAGCGTTAGTGTCGCACACTGATAAAGCCTCATCTCAGCTGCCCCTGATCGTCACAATCTAGCCCTGAGATCACAACAATGATCAGAAGGTAAAGATAACGGTGAGGAAACCCACTTGAAAGTGAAAGTGCGGTGAGAGCTGGAGTTTTGAGAATATGTGACACGGTAGGCTGGAATAATTGGATACGGTGATGGGAGGGTGTGGGGATGGCAGGGCGTGGGGATGGCAGGGCGGTGGTGGGAGCGGTGGTGATGGGAGGTCGTGATGGGAAAGGGCGGTGATAGGAGAGGATGATGGAAGGGGGCGGTGAAGGGAGAGGGCGTTGACGGGAGGGGGAGGTGATGGGAGGGGTGATATAAGGGGGTGACGGGAGGGTTGGAAGAGAATGTGGACGGGAGTGAACGACGATGGGAGGGATGGTGATGGGAGGGGGGTGATGGGTGGGGTGGTGATGGAATGGGGGAGGCGGTGATGGGAGGGGGGATGGGAGGGAACGATGATGGGAGTGGGAATGGGAGTGGGAATGGGAGTGGGAATGGGAGGGGGTGGGGATGGGAGGGGGTGGGGATGGGAGGGGAATGGGAGGGGGTGGCGATGTGAGGGGGTGGCGATGGGAGGGGGAATGGGAGGGGGTGGCGATAGGAGGGGTGGAGGGAATGGTGATGGGAGGGGCTGGTGATGGTCGCAAGGCTGGGTGGATGGGGAGAGCGAGAATTTGAGCGCGTAGTGCTAAGAACGGTTGGTGACGGAGTAGGGATGAGACGATGGGTGGTGGTGGGGGGCGGGGCAGATATATATAGAGAGAGAGTGTGGATCGAAGAGACAGGTTGGCACGTGATATGAGACAAGGGGCAGCACGTGGTATGAGACAAGGGGCAGCACGTGGTATGAGACAAGGGGCAGCACGTTGACCGCTATAAAGCCACTCTCCTCTCCTCTCCAGCCAAAGTCGTGCCACACATACAAAACGACTACTGTTACGTCACTAGCGAGCGAAAGTCGCTACGTCACTCGCCTTGACAACCCAACACCCTTGTGACGTCACCTTTCCGACACAACATCGACTGAATGTATAGCCCCCCCACCCCCCTCCACAGCCTCTCCCAGATCCGTGCCTCGCTCTTCACGGCATTAGAACACACTCCAGCGGGAGGCCTGGCGGGGTTTTAGCCTCCCACTCTTCTCGACTCACGCTGTGGCAGCCTTTCAACAACGCCCTCTTCTGGAGAAACGCTGTCATATGCAGCCATGTACTTTACCTCGAATGAAGGTCAAAGGCGAAGAGTTCATGCAAGAATCAGTAGAGGAAGCTCCCCGCACGGTGGCGCTACGCAAGCTGGCTTTTACCGCTGCTGTCGGCTGAGGGCAAATTTCAAGATTCTTGAAAAACGGTCAAATCAGCTGTAATTTCTTGCAAGAATATAGTTTTCAACAATAAAACATAAAAATAACGAGCTTTGTGTATCTAATACAGCAAAAAACATCTTGTACCCTTTCGAAAAAGTTCTAATTGTGACAGAACTCCTTTTAATCACCTGATTTCATGTGTTATTGGGCTTAGGCTAATAGCACTAATTTGTGAAATGCGCGACGCATTTTTCCAATCAATTTGCGCAGCGCCGCCCTGGCGAGCGAGTGTGAAAATGCACTGAGGGCGTAGGGGACAACAGATATATAACGGAGCACTAGCGGAGTGAGTCGAAGAGTGCCAGTAGAAGACTAGTAGAGAGTTATTGCACGTTTCCGCGCCGCTGATACGCATCCCGATCCTTGGGCGCCGATACGTTTACGTTTCGGTTTTTTACTCTCGCGCGGGTGACATATGAGTTATTGCAGTCCGTGTTCAGTCGACAGTCGTAAGGATGGAAGCGACGGCGTTCTTCACAATCTACGAAGGCGGTCACACTAGAAACAGAAAAGAATACAACTAGTTCAAAGAGGTCTAAACAATTTAGTTAAACATATGTTTTTGTGTTAGGTATATTACTTTTTTCGCTGTTACCTGTACACAAAGAAAACCACAAACAATATGTAACAGCTGTTTCTTCAAAAATGGTTAACCATCCTCCCCTTAAATGAAATAAATGGCATGTACATTATCAACACAATTAGAAGGAAAACAAATATTTGTAAGGCCTGGCTTGACCGACGGCCCTGCTAGTAAAGCTATACAGAACGGTCATCATACAGACAACAGTCCAATCCAATGCCCGTCATCAGCAGGAGGTGGGTGCCCCGTCATCAGCAGGAGGTGGGTGCCCCGTCATCAGCAGGAGGTGGGTGCCCCGTCATCAGCAGGAGGTGGGTGCCCCGTCATCAGCAGGTGGTGGGTGCCCCGTCATCAGCAGGAGGTGGGTGCCCCGTCATCAGCAGGAGGTGGGTGCCCCGTCATCAGCAGGAGGTGGGTGCCCCGTCATCAGCAGGAGGTGGGTGCCCCGTCATCAGCAGAAGGTGGGTGCCCCGTCATCAGCAGGAGGTGGGTGCCCCGTCATCAGCAGGAGGTGGGTGCCCCGTCATCAGCAGGAGGTGGGTGCCCCGTCATCAGCAGGAGGTGGGTGCCCCGTCATCAGCAGGAGGTGGGTGCCCCGTCATCAGCAGAAGGTGGGTGCCCCGTCATCAGCAGGAGGTGGGTGCCCCGTCATCAGCAGGAGGTGGGTGCCCCGTCATCAGCAGGAGGTGGGTGCCCCGTCATCAGCAGGAGGTGGGTGCCCGTCATCAGCAGGAGGTGGGTGCCCCGTCATCAGCAGGAGGTGGGTGCCCCGTCATCAGCAGGAGGTGGGTGCCCCGTCATCAGCAGGAGGTGGGTGCCCCGTCATCAGCAGAAGGTGGGTGCCCCGTCATCAGCAGGAGGTGGGTGCCCCGTCATCAGCAGGAGGTGGGTGCCCCGTCATCAGCAGGAGGTGGGTGCCCCGTCATCAGCAGGAGGTGGGTGCCCCGTCATCAGCAGGAGGTGGGTGCCCCGTCATCAGCAGAAGGTGGGTGCCCCCTCATCAGCAGGAGGTGGGTGCCCCGTCATCAGCAGTAGGTGGGTGCCCCGTCATCAGCAGGAGGTGGGTGCCCCGTCATCAGCAGGAGGTGGGTGCCCCGTCATCAGCAGGAGGTGGGTGCCCCGTCATCAGCAGGAGGTGGGTGCCCCGTCATCAGCAGGAGGTGGGTGCCCCGTCATCAGCAGGAGGTGGGTGCCCCGTCATCAGCAGGAGGTGGGTGCCCCGTCATCAGCAGGAGGTGGGTGCCCCGTCATCAGCAGGAGGTGGGTGCCCCGTCATCAGCAGGAGGTGGGTGCCCCGTCATCAGCAGGAGGTGGGTGCCCCGTCATCAGCAGGAGGTGGGTGCCCCGTCATCAGCAGGAGGTGGGTGCCCCGTCATCAGCAGGAGGTGGGTGCCCCGTCATCAGCAGGAGGTGGGTGCCCCGTCATCAGCAGGAGGTGGGTGCCCCGTCATCAGCAGAAGGTGGGTGCCCCGTCATCAGCAGGAGGTGGGTGCCCCGTCATCAGCAGGAGGTGGGTGCCCCGTCATCAGCAGGAGGTGGGTGCCCCGTCATCAGCAGGAGGTGGGTGCCCCGTCATCAGCAGGAGGTGGGTGCCCCGTCATCAGCAGGAGGTGGGTGCCCCGTCATCAGCAGGAGGTGGGTGCCCCGTCATCAGCAGGAGGTGGGTGCCCCGTCATCAGCAGGAGGTGGGTGCCCCGTCATCAGCAGGAGGTGGGTGCCCCGTCATCAGCAGGAGGTGGGTGCCCCGTCATCAGCAGGAGGTGGGTGCCCCGTCATCAGCAGGAGGTGGGTGCCCCGTCATCAGCAGGAGGTGGGTGCCCGTCATCAGCAGGAGGTGGGTGCCCCGTCATCAGCAGGTGGTGGGTGCCCCGTCATCAGCAGGAGGTGGGTGCCCCGTCATCAGCAGGAGGTGGGTGCCCCGTCATCAGCAGAAGGTGGGTGCCCCGTCATCAGCAGGAGGTGGGTGCCCCGTCATCAGCAGGAGGTGGGTGCCCCGTCATCAGCAGGTGGTGGGTGCCCCGTCATCAGCAGGAGGTGGGTGCCCCGTCATCAGCAGGAGGTGGGTGCCCCGTCATCAGCAGGAGGTGGGTGCCCCGTCATCAGCAGGAGGTGGGTGCCCCGTCATCAGCAGGAGGTGGGTGCCCCGTCATCAGCAGGAGGTGGGTGCCCCGTCATCAGCAGGAGGTGGGTGCCCCGTCATCAGCAGGAGGTGGGTGCCCCGTCATCAGCAGGAGGTGGGTGCCCCGCCATCAGCAGGAGGTGGGTGCCCCGTCATCAGCAGGAGGTGGGTGCCCCGTCATCAGCAGAAGGTGGGTGCCCCGTCATCAGCAGGAGGTGGGTGCCCCGTCATCAGCAGGAGGTGGGTGCCCCGTCATCAGCAGGAGGTGGGTGCCCCGTCATCAGCAGGAGGTGGGTGCCCCGTCATCAGCAGGAGGTGGGTGCCCCGTCATCAGCAGAAGGTGGGTGCCCCGTCATCAGCAGGAGGTGGGTGCCCCGTCATCAGCAGGAGGTGGGTGCCCCGTCATCAGCAGGAGGTGGGTGCCCCGTCATCAGCAGGAGGTGGGTGCCCCGTCATCAGCAGGAGGTGGGTGCCCCGTCATCAGCAGGAGGTGGGTGCCCCGTCATCAGCAGAAGGTGGGTGCCCCGTCATCAGCAGGAGGTGGGTGCCCCGTCATCAGCAGGAGGTGGGTGCCCCGTCATCAGCAGGAGGTGGGTGCCCCGTCATCAGCAGGAGGTGGGTGCCCCGTCATCAGCAGGAGGTGGGTGCCCCGTCATCAGCAGGAGGTGGGTGCCCCGTCATCAGCAGGAGGTGGGTGCCCCGTCATCAGCAGGAGGTGGGTGCCCCGTCATCAGCAGGAGGTGGGTGCCCCGTCATCAGCAGGAGGTGGGTGCCCCGTCATCAGCAGGAGGTGGGTGCCCCGTCATCAGCAGGAGGTGGGTGCCCCGTCATCAGCAGGAGGTGGGTGCCCCGTCATCAGCAGGAGGTGGGTGCCCCGTCATCAGCAGGAGGTGGGTGCCCCGTCATCAGCAGGAGGTGGGTGCCCCGTCATCAGCAGGAGGTGGGTGCCCCGTCATCAGCAGAAGGTGGGTGCCCCGTCATCAGCAGGAGGTGGGTGCCCCGTCATCAGCAGGAGGTGGGTGCCCCGTCATCAGCAGGAGGTGGGTGCCCCGTCATCAGCAGGAGGTGGGTGCCCCGTCATCAGCAGGAGGTGGGTGCCCCGTCATCAGCAGGAGGTGGGTGCCCCGTAGACAGTTTTCGACACTTTTTCAGTGCGCATCCCACACGGCCGCTTTGAAATTGAAGGGGCAGAGAACCATCGGAATTGTAAATATGAGTGACCTACCATTTTTAAGCATTTACTACTCACACATAAAATGTCCTGTGGCCCAGTATTAGGATCTGTGACAACTGCGTCAACCTTTAGGATTGATCCCCTATGTCATCTAGTGTATATGGTAGAGATCGGCGCGGGCACGACTTATCTGCCCGCGCCCGCCCCGCGCCCGCACCAACTTGCCCGCGCCCGCCCCGCGCCCGCGTCTCAAGCCCCTTTGTTGCCCGCGCCCGCCCCGCGCCCACAGTAACCTGCCCGCGCCCGCCCCGCGCCCGCAACGACTTGCCCGCGGGCGCCCGCGCCCGCACAGAGCTGCCCGCGCCCGCCCCGCGCCCGCAACGACTTGGCCGCGGGCGCCCGCGCCCTCACAGAGCAGCCCGCAGCCCGCCCGCACGTGGTAAATAAAAGGGGGCAAAGATATGTTGAACACTCCACTGATTTATTCTAAATGTTCACACACCAGTATATACATTTACATACATTATACATTTAAATAAATACATTTGCGGTCCATTTCCATTGCCAACCTCTACTTGAGCGCATTGTTGATGAACCAAGACGTTATTGACAGACGAGCTCGACAGCCTCGACCGCCGCAATGAAGCCATTTTGACAGCTCTTCCCTCGAAATAGTTTTTGTTGTTAATAAAATTAACACTGGACACCCCGACTCCATCCCTCCCCGTCTGGCAGTCTGACTTGTGACAATGACGCCTGCGTCGACCTCCTTGTTCCGTATGTAGCCGTAAAGGCATTTACTGCCTCTCTCCCCAGTTACCCCGTTATCGCTAATTCAACGGTTGGGTGACTTCCAATTTGTAACTTTACCTAATCTTTGGAGGGACAAAGAGATTTGGAATTAGAACCAGAGAGTGTGCGGGGGATGAAGAAATACATTGCATGCCCCAAACGATCGTACCTAACTACCTACTGGCTAGAAATAAATAACAATCCCACCCCTCCCCCCACCCCAGACCTGCCGCTTTTCTCTCAGCCTTGCATCCCACAAGTTGCACAAACACCTGTGTCAAGCACCCCCCACCCCTCCCCAACCCCCTCTCTATTCTGCTTCTCTCGTTGTGTCTATGGCGGACCCCGTACAGGAGATTATCATGTTTGTTTAACACATTGGGAGCCATAGCCGCAACCACTAAGCCTTTGTCTCACAATATGCGAGATTACATGAAGCTTTATCGGTCGCAAGACAAGAAGATGCTTGCACTAATTATTTACGCCGGAAACAGACGTTTTTATTGATGTACGAAAATATGATTTGTTACGGGTCGATGGCTTGGTCTTGAATCTACAGCATCTTTTACGTCTACAAAAATAAGTGAATGAGAATAAGTTTCAAACACTGCGGGCGCAATGCGGGCCGCGGGCCGCGGGGCGGGCCGCGCACAGATATGGATCTGACCGCCCCGCCCCGCGCCCGCAAGAACCGTGCCCGCGCCCGCCCCGCGCCCGCGAACCAGCACTGCGGGCGCGGGTACCCGCAGCTCGCGCGGGCATGCCCGCCCCGCGCAGATCTCTAGTATATGGGTAGAGGGGGGGGGGATAATACTTTTTTAGTGATCCGTGATCTCCGTTTCACTTGTGATCGTGATTTGCATTACAGTTATTATCGTGATTGTGATATGCGACTATTCACTTTTTGCCGTGATTGTCGGCATTTAGTTCCTTTTTTGCTGCTATGAAATTAACCTGGTATCACGCTCTGGTGCCGCCAGAAGGCCGCAAACCTTTATCGACCATTTCATGAAATCTGCTGGTTCCCTGTCCCATTTGAACGCCTTTGCAAGTTTTCGAGACGTGCATACCAGGGAACCAGCGTCAACTTCCACCCGGCTCGCTGCCGTGGTGGTTAGCTGTGTCGGCTGCTTTGGTAGTAAGCCTACTGATAGGTTCATGGCCATGCCTGAGTAGCACATCAGTTGATTGAAGGCGTTGTTAAGTGTTAAATTGTTGTGTACTGTTGGTCTTTCTGTGTGTCCGTGAGTCTGTTGGTAATGACGTGCGATAAGTGTCGAACGCCTTGAGATATCCTAGTTTCGAGGGAGGGGGCTGGGGGGGGGGGGGCTGTACTATTTTCGATCTCTGCTATTGGCATCCTGAAATTCTTGAGATTCGCGATCAGCTGGAATTTTGCAAGATCGTCATTCGTAAAATTCCTGGTTCAACGCGACTCGTTATTATAGTAGTCTGTGAATTCGATATTCGCGATATGACCTTCAAGCCCAGTCTTTTCGTGCCCTGAGCAGCCCTCATTTTGGAGATTCGAGCTTACTCTCCCTAAATCTTTGGCAATCGCGATCCTGAGGCGGTACACCCCCCCCCCCCCTAATAACATTAGTATTAGGGCGCAGATGGCGTATATTGACTAAGGTCACGTAATCAAGGTCAAGGTCACAGCAAGGTCAATGTCGTTACTCCGTTAATATTTGCTATAGAGAGCTGTTTTGTTTCAGATTTATAGTTGTTGGTCAGTCACATTTTACTGTCAAAATTGTTAAAGTTTGACAGCCTAATATCCATGCCAAAGGTTCGATTCGCTGAATAACAGATGGCACCAGGTGACGTCCCCTTCTATTAAGCAGGGAACACAGGATCTGTTTAGTTGCATCCGCCTCCTCGTCCGCGTCCGCCTGTTGCGGCTTTTCTATGTGTGGAAATTGCTGTTCTAGGTCAGTTCAGGCACATGGAGCCGAATCAAACTACAGAACTTTATGTCATTATATACAATCACTGAATATACTGATCCTGGTTCAATTTTGAACAAACGATTACAATCACAGCAAACTTGAAATATATCTATCCCAGCAAATAGTTATTCCTCTATCCCTGCGGCAGGCCATGCTGGACAAGATACCCACTTTATAAGTTCTACGTAACTTCGCTCCGGGATAGAATTTGACGGATTCCGAGACGGATTTGGACGCAGAAGCGTGTCTTTGCGCCATTAAATTATAGTGGATACCTTTAATTAAGACGGAAGACGGACGTGGAGGCCGAGGCTTGACCTTTCGTGTGTATGTTTTCCCAACCACAGCTCATGGTGGTGTACCGTTTGACCTCGCACCACGGCCCAGGATGCCCACCCTCACTTATGGGCGGTCAAATACTTCGGATACGAAGACACCCATATCGATGTTCGGGGGCGGATCCAGAACATCTGGATAGGGGGGCCGGTTTCAGGGTCGGGTTCCGATATGCTGGATAGGGGGGGGGGCGGTTTTGGTTTTCATATGTGAAACTAGACGTCTAGCGGTGTTTCCGCATGTAGTCCGCTAAATTGTAAAGTTGGACACTGCTGTAATTGGTGTCTAACGCTGTTTTCGCATGTAGTCCGCTTAACTGTAAAGTTGGATACTGCGTGTAGTCCGCTTAACTGTAAAGTTGGATACTGCGTGTAACCCGTTTAGCTACAAAATTGGACACTGCAGTAATTGGTGTCTAGCGGTTTCCGCGTGTAGTCCGCTTAACTGTAAAGTTGGACACTGCGGTAAAGGATGTCTAGCGGGTGTGGGATGTTGTTGCCTTGATGACGGTTGGGCATTGCTACCAGTATGACTACCGACTTGCCACTGATATCTGATATGGTGTTGAATTCGGCGATAAGGCGTTGGGACTAAAGTTATCAGTGTTGGCACCCAGCGAGGTATTGGTGACGGAAAATGCGATAAGGACCCAGCAACAATGTTGACACATTCAACATGTTAAGGCAGCTGCTGGTGCTAATGGTTCTGGTGTATGCAACGGCATAGGTGGGACAGACGGACAGCTTCATTTTATTTGTACAGATGGTATAAATGTTTCGATAAATTTCGATCCTAAAAAGGGGGGGGGGCGTGCTGGCCCCCCCTGAATCCTTATGGTCGCTATAGGGCGTGTCCTTATGGTCGCCATAGGGCGTATCCTTATGGTCGCCATAGGGCGTATCCTTATGGTCGCCATAGGGCGTATCCTTATGGTCGCCAGAGAGCGTGTCCTTATGGTCGCTATAGGGCGTGTCCTTATGGTCGCCATAGGGCGTGTCCTTATGGTCGCCATAGGGCGTGTCCTTATGATCGCCATAGGGCGTATCCTTATGGTCGCTATAGGGCGTATCCTTATGGTCGCCATAGAGCGTGTCCTTATGGTCGCTATAGGGCGTGTCCTTATGGTCGCTATAGGACGTGTCCTTATGGTCGCCATAGGGCGTATCCTTATGGTCGCCATAGGGCGTATCCTTATGGTCGCCATAGGGCGTATCCTTATGGTCGCCATAGGGCGTGTCCTTATGGTCGCTATAGGGCGTGTCCTTATGGTCGCTATAGGGCGTGTCCTTATGGTCGCCATAGGGCGTGTCCTTATGGTCGCCATAGGGCGTATCCTTATGGTCGCCATAGGGTGTGTCCTTATGGTCGCCATAGGGCGTATCCTTATGGTCGCCATAGGGCGTCCTTATGGTCGCCATAGGGCGTGTCCTTATGGTCGCCATAGGGCGTCTCCTTATGGTCGCTATAGGGCGTGTCCTTATGATCGCCATAGGGCGTATCTTTATGGTCGCCATAGGTGTGTCCTTATGGTCGCCATAGGGCGTATCCTTATGGTCGCCATAGGGCGTCTCCTTATGGTCGCTATAGGGCGTGTCCTTATGATCGCCATAGGGCGTATCTTTATGGTCGCCATAGGTGTGTCCTTATGGTCGCCATAGGGCGTATCCTTATGGTCGCCATAGGGCGTCTCCTTATGGTCGCTATAGGGCGTGTCCTTATGATCGCCATAGGGCGTATCTTTATGGTCGCCATAGGGCGTATCTTTATGGTCGCCATAGGGCGTCTCCTTATGGTCGCTATAGGGCGTGTCCTTATGGTCGCTATAGGGCGTGTCCTTATGGTCGCCATAGGGCGTGTCCTTATGGTCGCCATAGGGCGTCTCCTTATGGTCGCCCTAGGGCGTATCCTTATGGTCGCCATAGAGCGTATCCTTATGGTCGCCATAGGGCGTCTCCTTATGGTCGCCCTAGGGCGTATCCTTATGGTCGCCCTAGGGCGTATCCTTATGGTCGCCATAGAGCGTATCCTTATGGTCGCTATAGGGCGTGTCCTTATGGTCGCCATAGGGCGTGTCCTTATGGTCGCCATAGGGCGTGTCCGTATGGTCGCTATAGGGCGTGTCCTTATGGTCGCTATAGGGCGTGTCCTTATGGTCGCCATAGGGCGTGTCCTTATGGTCGCCATAGGGCGTAACCTTATGGTCGCCATAGGGCGTGTCCTTATGGTCGCCATAGGGCGTGTCCTTATGGTCGCTATAGGGCGTGTCCTTATGGTCGCCATAGGGCGTGTCCTTATGGTCGCCATAGGGCGTATCCTTATGGTCGCCATAGGGCGTCTCCTTATGGTCGCTATAGGGCGTGTCCTTATGGTCGCCATAGGGCGTATCCTTATGGTCGCCATAGGGTGTGTCCTTATGGTTGCCATAGGGCGTATCCTTATGGTCGCCATAGGGCGTCCTTATGGTCGCCATAGGGCGTGTCCTTATGGTCGCCATAGGGCGTGTCCGTATGGTCGCTATAGGGCGTGTCCTTATGGTCGCTATAGGGCGTGTCCTTATGGTCGCCATAGGGCGTGTCCGTATGGTCGCTATAGGGCGTGTCCTTATGGTCGCCCTAGGGCGTGTCCTTATGGTCGCCATAGGGCGTGTCCTTATGGTCGCCATAGGGCGTGTCCTTATGGTCGCCATAGGGCGTGTCCTTATGGTCGCTATAGGGCGTATCCTTATGGTCGCCCTAGGGCGTGTCCTTATGGTGGCCATAGGGCGTATCCTTATGGTCGCCATAGGGCGTGTCCTTATGGTCGCCATAGGGCGTGTCCTTATGGTCGCCATAGAGCGTGTCCTTATGGTCGCCATAGGGCGTGTCCTTATGGTCGCCATAGGGCGTGTCCTTATGGTCGCCATAGAGCGTGTCCTTATGGTCGCTATAGGGCGTATCCTTATGGTCGCCATAGGGCGTGTCCTTATGGTTGCCATAGGGCGTGTCCTTATGGTCGCCATAGAGCGTGTCCTTATGGTCGCCATAGAGCGTGTCCTTATGGTCGCTATAGGGCGTATCCTTATGGTCGCCATAGGGCGTGTCCTTATGGTCGCCATAGGGCGTGTCCTTATGGTCGCTATAGGGCGTGTCCTTATGTTCGCCATAGGGCGCGTCCTTATGGTTGTCATAGGGCGTGTCCTTATGGTCGCCATAGGGCGTGTCCTTATGGTCGCTATAGGGCGTGTCCTTATGGTCGCCATAGGGCGTATCCTCATGGTCGCCCTAGGGCGTGTCCTTATGGTGGCCATAGGGCGTGTCCTTATGGTCGCCCTAGGGCGTGTCCTTATGGTCGCCATAGGGCGTGTCCTTATGGTCGCCCTAGGGCGTGTCCTTATGGTCGCCATAGGGCGTGTCCTTATGGTCGCTATAGGGCGTGTCCTTATGGTCGCCATAGGGCGTGTCCTTATGGTCGCCATAGGGCGTGTCCTTATGGTCGCCATAGGGCGTGTCCTTATGGTCGCTATAGGGCGTATCCTTATGGTCGCCATAGGGCGTGTCCTTATGGTCGCCATAGGGCGTGTCCTTATGGTCGCCATAGGGCGTGTCCTTATGGTCGCCATAGGGCGTGTCCTTATGGTCGCTATAGGGCGTGTCCTTATGGTCGCCATAGGGCGTATCCTCATGGTCGCCCTAGGGCGTGTCCTTATGGTGGCCATAGGGCGTGTCCTTATGGTCGCCCTAGGGCGTGTCCTTATGGTCGCCATAGGGCGTGTCCTTATGGTCGCCATAGGGCGTATCCTTATGGTCGCCATAGGGCGTGTCCTTATGGTCGCCATAGGGCGTGTCCTTATGGTCGCCATAGGGCGTGTCCTTATGGTCGCCCTAGGGCGTGTCCTTATGGTCGCCCTAGGGCGTGTCCTTATGGTCGCCCTAGGGCGTGTCCTTATGGTCGCCCTAGGGCGTGTCCTTATAGTCCCCATAGGGCGTGTCCTTATGGTCGCTATAGGGCGTGTCCTTATGGTTGCCATAGGGCGTATCGTTAATATGGGCGCCATAGGGCGTGTCCTTATGGTCGCCATAGGGCGTATCCTTAAGGTCGCCATATGGCGTGTCCTTTGAAATGCGTTCACCCAAGCGATCGCACCCATGCATGCGATGAACGTCCATAATCTAGCGAAGATGTCTGGGATTGAGCAAGAATGCTTGATAGGCTGGCTTATTTCCGTGATCGTGAACTGTCATGATGCTTATTTCGTGATGCGGGATTGAGGAATTTTATTTCTGTGATCCTAGATGCGATACCCCTCTGGGTAGATGACGGGACAAAGCATCATGCTGCAAGGTGATAGCAGAGATTATGTAAGGTATATGATCTCTGGTGATAGGAGAGGATGGCGCAGAGAATAGAGTGGGAGAGGGGAAGGAGGGGGTGGGGGGTCGTGGGGATGGACATTATATTGAAGATGGGAATTGGAGCACGGAAGCTAGATGATCAGAGGATGTAGACGTAGGTTAGAGAATGGGGGCCAGAGGGTAGAGAATGTGGCTTAGCGAATAGGGGTTTGAGGATGTGGGTCAGAGGCTGCAGGATGTGTGTCAGAGAGTAGAGGTTAGAGGATGGCGCTTAGACGGTGGGGGTTAGAGGGTGTGTTACAATATTATGAGTTTTGCTAGAAAGGCTGCCCATAGCTAGCTAGCGTAGGTCACGTGAGCATGAGTGCATACGGAGATGTTGTTCTGTGTAGAGTGATTGGCGTCCAAGAGGGAAACTAGCAAGTAACAGATAGGAGTAGATGATGAAATAAAGCATTGGGCTGACGAGAAGATGAAGAGGATAAAAACAGGATAGGGTTCTGGGGATGGACAATGAATAGAAGATGGGTATTAGAGGAGGATGTTAGAGAACGGCATTTAGAATGTCGGGGTTAAAGGATGGAGGTTGGTGGATGTGTTTGGGATATAGGTAATCGCACGACACTGGTATCTAGGTGAGAATTCAATACTTCACTACAAATCACGTAAAAAATAGATTATACTGTCATCAAGTGATGCACCACTCAATCCAAAGCAAGCTGCAAATGTGAGTATACGTCATGCCAACTCATCTTTAACCGCTGATTTCAAACACGCGTGATTGTTTTCCTATGAGACGGGGAGGCAGAACCTGTGTGCGCGTATTATCGCCGCCCGACCGTTCCCTGGTAGCAGGCAGCAGCCACTTAAATATCTTTGTTATGACGAAAATAGTCATACTGCGACTGTATCGTGTTTGTCCGGGTGTCTGTTAGTACGAAAATCGTCAAACTATGACTGTGTCGTGGTTGTTATAACGAATAATCGTAATATAGCTGTCCCCTCTGTATATCTGTGTGTGTGTGTATCTGTCTGTGGCTGTGCGCGCGATAACTGTTAAACATTTACAAATATCGTTGCTGAACTTCGCCAACAGATGCCAGAAGTCAAATGTCAGGACAAGTTCGTTAACGGGTAAAATAGGTCAAATGTCAAAGTTGACGTAGGATTAATGGTTTTCACACTACAAGCTTTGGAAATGTCAACATTTTCAATGCCAATTTTCAATGCCAATGCTTAAATCTCAGAGCTATTGTTACGAGATTTGCAGGCACATTAAGGGTGCCTCCCGGGTACCGTATTTCAAAAATTATGGTGATCCCATCAATACTGTCGGTTTCCAAGGCGACGAAAGTCCCCATTATGAGCCATAGGAAGTTTTTGTCCCCCCGATTTCGACAACTTGCCTTACAGGTATCTCAACGCCGCTTGACAGAGACATTCGGTCCGCCGCCACGATGAACTATGTCCACAATCACGGCGATCCGACACGCAGTATTCGTTTCCAAGGCAACTGAAAATCCCATTATGAAAGATACAAATGTTACTTCTTTCCATTTTTGGTGCAGTTATAATCAACGTAGCATAACGCTTCTTGGTACAGGCCTCCTAGGTGTCGGCTGCATGCAATATGTGCAAGATGATTGTAATCAGATGATCACTTTTTGCTTCCATGTCGAGTGCTTGGTTGTAGCTCAAAAACTAAAAGACATTTGAGCACCAAACTTGCCCTGGTGGATAGAGGTGATCTAGCTTATGCTAAATCCAATCTCAGCTTGAGACCGGAGTGCGCAACGTAGATCGAGGTGCCAGAGCGTCGGGAAGTTGAGGGTTCGAACCCGACTTTTTAAATTGTTAAGCTATTGCCCTCAGATATTTATCATGACTGGGGCATAAATTAGAACCTTGTATTTAAATATCACTAAAATCGGACGAGCGGTTATGACGTAACGGGTCATTTCAATTTAACATTACCGAAATTGACGGTGCTTTCAATATTGACTGTAGAAACTTCAAAATGGTATAGGGCAATGTGAAATTGTATTGCCCGTTAGGGAAAAATATGATTAAAATTCGCCGTGTTAACACTTTTGCGTAAATCGATTAAAAGTCCATTGCAATGGTAAACTATACGGCGTTTCTCTTCTCCTAGCGGTTTGAACTAAAATGTGCAGCGGGACGACCCCCGTGCATGCGTCATGCATCATCACACGTCCATTTTCGTCATATGCTTTCAGCCGCCGGGTTGATTGCCTTGTTTTCTTTTCTTTTTATTATTTCTTTTATTTCCGACAAAAAGACATATATACATATATATATATATATAAGTTATATGCTACATATACATAATTACTGATTTATACAACTTAAATGCCACTAACAATTGCAGATTTGCTCATGGAGCGCAGCGGTGGCATCTGGTTGGGTTGCTACAAGTGCTAGACGGGATGGCTTGTCATGATGCAATTTCATGAATTCTAATGCATGGGGTCACGTGATCCCTTGAACACTGGGTCGATGAAAACCAGAGTTCTGAGATTTATGACATTCGTGAGATAGCGGCGTGCTTCTATCTCACGGGAGTTGTACGGGATATAGAGGAACAACTACAGCTTCCGCATATATCATCTGTGACATGGATATTTATACAGATTTTGAAACATTTAGCTTTGTTTGAAACTTTGCGAAGCAGGTTGAATATTTTCTGTTAGTTTCTTTGCACCATTGCACAGGATAATCAACTCACACAATGACTGAGGGCGGAACTAACACTGAGCATATCACAAATGCGTCAGTTGATCCGCTGTTCTTCAAATATAGAAACTTCAGAGAAAAGGTTACGAGTGGAAATCTACACTCTGATTTAACGACCTTCACTGTTTATGTTTGTGAAGCGATCAAGAAGATCGTCGGCGCTGGTAAGGTCGATGGGGCACAAGCCCCTGAAAACGACAACGGCTGTGGCGGCTCTACTTCAAGAATCGACAAGCACTGTATCAATGGCGTGCTGGTCCCATTATATGACAAAAACCCGTTGATCACCAAACAACTTTCTCCACAAGATCTGCGTGAAAAAATAACCGTCAAATACATTCCCCAATCCGCCAGCAATGTGGAAATCAGGCAGTTATTACAAGATAAAGGCGTACGTTTGGCATCTGACATTATTGAAGCCAAATGCAAATGCAACGCATGTGGCAAACCTGGCCACAAAGCCGGTGACGACACTTGCCCGGGTAAAGGCTATAAGAAAACTGTCACCGCATTCAGGGGACACGAGCAAATACTGTCAAATTTCCATACTGCCGAATTTTGTGTTTTTGAACACAAATTCCTAAGCGTGGAACCAGGGAACATGCCTTTCAATGGAAGAAGGCCATGGACTGTGGTTTACCTGATCTAGCGAATCAGATTCAACAGGCAGCTCATGCCGGTTAGGCCCGAAAGCTGAGTAAGAACATTGCGACGGAGTTGTCTGACACATGGGAGGATAACAACGTGGCAACAATGAAGGCCATACTGGAACAGCAAGCCAGTCAAGTACCAACCTCAGACAAGCGTTACTGGACACCAAGGAAGCCATAGCTGAGGCTAGATCCGACAAACGATGGGGGAGTGGCTTCAACTACGAGAATACCCTAAAGACAAGGCCTGACTGCTAGCCGGGGAGAAATATCCTTGGAGCCTTGTTGGTGGATATCAAGGCACAATCTATTACCACCACGGAGCAACCAGAACCAACCAAAAACACTTAAAAAGCAGACGGAACAAAGTGAGTCAACACGCGAGACATCTGTCCTGGCCGATGTTTTCATCCGTGGACGGGACCCCAGTCGAATAACAACACATCAACGCACCCGAAAACCCGCCTCCTCATTGCCGCCCGATCCTCGTCGGAGGCTCGGGAGGGCAACTGAGGAGGATATCACCCACTTCATCAGCCAACAAAGGGAGCGATCTGCAAAGAGAAAGCCACCAGGATCTATAGCGGAGGACATGCACAACCATGACATAGACTCCACGCCAGGACAGCACTCCACCTGCACCATCAGACTCAAAAGACAATACGTAGTTGAAAAACCCGCCTTGCTGGACTGGTACAACTGTGACATATTACGGAATATAAACTGGACTATGAGCCACATGTGATGACTACATTTTAGGAGATGAGTATTCAATATTTCACAGTTTTGAGTACAGGTATAATGAAGGCATACCGTGTGAAATTTGGAATGCCTGGTATTATTTATGTAACGTGCTTTAAGCATAAAGTAAACAACATTCTGGTGAGTAAATGACACCACAAGAGATATAATAATAACGTGATTAATGGGATCATCTTCTTTATTATGGCGTGTGATGGTGAAAGATATTTAATGGTAAATATCATAGACACTTTGTTTCACACCTAACATTCGATACACAGAGACCTAGGGGAAAGGGGTTTTGGAAGCTGAATACATCGTATTTAAAAGATGAAGAGTACAATCTGGCCATGGCCAGGAAAGTAACCGAATCGATAAGCTTATCGATGATAAAGGGTGTGAATATGATAATGATGATATCATCATAGAGGAGGCCACCCGTTTCTATGAAAAACTGTATAGTACTAAGAGTATTGATGATAACAAGATGAAGGTATATTTGGAAAAAACGAAGATAGATAATGCGCTAAACAATGAATTGAGTGTGAAGGTGAAATTACTCTTTTCGAATGTGAAAAAGCAATTGAGCAACTAAAAGTTAACAAAGTCCCTGCTTGGACGGCTTAAGTGCTGAGTTTTACAAGCACTTTCTGATCGACCTAAAGGACATACTTGTCAAAGTCTTCAATGAAGCGTTTGAAACAGGAGAACTATCTCTGTCTCAAAATGAATCCGTGATATCTTTAATTTTTAAGACAGTAGAGAAAATCTATCAACTATAGATCTATTATCCTGGCAAATACAGACTACAAGATTCTAGCCTTTATACTGTCTAACCGATTACACAGGGTGCTAGGACAGATCATAAACCCAGACCAGACGGGATTTATTAAAAATAGATTTACAGGTAACAATATTCGATTAGTTGACGATGTCATAGAACACTCAGCGAGGCGTAAAAGAGACGGTATACTTTTATTTCTTGATTTCGAAAAAGCCTTTGACTCGGTGGAATGGGTTCCTATGTTTCAAATACTTCAAAAGTTTAACTTCGGCCCTGATTTCATACGATGGGTACAAACCATCTATTCCCGCCCATCTGCTCGCATAAAAAACAACGTACATTTATCACGGTCGTTTAATATAAACAGAGGTGTAAAACAAGGATATCCACTATCTGCTTTGCTGTTTAATATAGTTGTAGAAATTTTAGCTACAAGACTGAGACAAAACCTGGATTTGCAGGGTCTTAAGATTAACTTTAAGGATCTCAGATGCTTTCTGAAAATAACTCAATATGCCGATGATGGTATCCTCTTCATGAAAAAACAAATACCAATAGCACTATATGAAATTGATGAGTTTAGTAAGGTCCTAGGACCACGGCTCAACAAAGACAATTGTATAGGCGTACATTTAGACAGTAAAAAATATAGCAATAAAATTATTCACGGGATTCAGTTCTCCAGTGAGCCAATACGATGTCTAGGCATGTATGTCGGCCATGACAAAGTAAAATGTGAACAACTTAATTGGACAATAAAAAAAAAAATATTCAAAGACGGATAAATGTATGGAAAAAACGGAACCTAACTATATTTGGCAAGGTTCTGATAATCAAAACACTCGCGCTACCTAAAATCACATTTCTAGCTACACACTGCACGATTCCAGATGGGATTATAAAGAAGGTAAACAAAATATTCTATGGTTTTATATGGGGACCACGCGATCGCATCAAGTGCAACGTTTTGATACAGCCTGTCACTCAAGGTGGTGTCAACCTGATAGACGTCGAATCTCATATTAATGCCATAAAATCCTCATGGGTTGAACGGATTACCAGTGAACCTGATAACTGGAACTTTCTATCTCGGATGTACCTTAATAGTTTAGAACCATGCTTCCTCTGTTTGGATTTCATTCATGTTAAGGCTGGGAGTTTGCCTATTATTATGCCCTTGCCATTATTTTATCGAGAAATTATTATAGCTTACAGTAAGCTGAAAGAACCAATGAAACCAAAACATAAGGATGAAGTTCTAAACCAAGCTATCTGGGGAAATCACAACTTTTCGTACACTGCTGTAAAGAATAAGGAACGTTGTTTACATATTAAGCACTTTATTGAATATGGAATAACTCATATACGACACCTGAAGTTTGTCGCTGGATCACTGGATTAGGCGTATATTCACGGATTGTCGCTAGGAAAAGCAAACATGTATCATGATATAACACTTCTGTTGAAAGGACTAAGACCATATATTGCAATAATAGGAGATCATGTACCTACGAACAGTAAAACATTTTGCCCAAACCCAGATATGATAACTGATTTGACAAAGCTCAAATGTAAAGGGTTTTACAATATAAAATTATGTAGAAAGGCAGAAAAAACTATAGCGCAAGTCTAAAAAACACAGAAATTAAGTACATTGTTTTCGGATCAAGAAATCACGTTTTCTGATGTATATGAACGCAGTATAGTAAAGATTTAAGATCTTAAACTTGCAGAATTCAGATATAAAATACTAAACCTAATACTACCATGTAATAAAAATTTGTATAAATGGGGGAAAACTAACAGCGATTGTTGTCAAATATGCGGAACTGTGGAAGAATCAGTACAGTACAGTACAGAATCGAGAGAGATTTTATATAGAATGCAACAGCACTTAGCGACCATTTAGTAAATTAGTATATTGGACAACATTTTCAGATTATACCTAACTATATACCTGCTGTGAACTCATGTTTTATATGTCAGATGTATGGCTGCTATGTGCCCACAACTATTTGGATTCGAAATAAACGATTTTACAACAAAAAAAACAAAAAAATGCAATTCCTGTTCAGTCAACCACTCATTGTGAAACTGTCATAATGCGATAATGGTTATTTTTCGCCATTATGTCGGTTGCCTCGATTTATAAATTGTGTTAGTAACGAAAATCTGTAACCGCATAGCTTTAAAACGTAGTTAAAACCGTGAACAACACGACAGATGGGGAATGTAAATCGACACATAATGGGAAAAATCAACTGGGAGATTGAAAGAGCCCATCGTCTATGCAAACGGAAAGAGAAGCGATCATGACCAATAATTGTGAGATTCTTGGAAAGGAAAAAGGAGATCACCCGTAGGGTGAAAATGACGTAAAATGTAAAATCCGGATTATGTCTTTGGGCCACTACAATGACCTTGATCTTAACATTGACTCACTTTATTTGTGACGTATTTAGCCCCTCAGATCCAGATTCGACACCTTAGATCCAGATTGAGCCCTAAGATCTATATTTGGCATATTTGATGCCTTAGATCCATATTGACCCCTCAGATCCGGCAACTCTAAAATTGTCGCTATAGTGAGCATCCTCTCAATTGTTGGCCCATCCCAAAAGTAAAATCACTCTATAGTTCCGCCCCCAGGCTCAACGATCTCGCTCGATGGACAGCTAAAACCAAACTGCTCGTTTTTCGGTCTGCATTTCTAGTTTATACATCCCTACCATGCACATTAGTTTCATAGCAACCAACTCAAGCATCCCACCACCCCAGCTTGAACCCCCCCCCCCCCCCACACACTCCCGCGCCCCGCCCCCCACAACAGTAGGCCTACACTGGCACCGCGGGCGCTGTCACAGCTCGCGACAGTGAAGAGCCTCGCTGTAATGTTGGTCTGATAGGAAGATTAGCGAGCCGCGCTGTGTTAACACCTTGATAAGCCAAGTTGCCTTTTTCGTTATGGCCGATGGTGAAATATTAAAATTCATTCCTTTGTATCTAAAAATATAATACACTGAGGTATGATTTTTTTGGGATTTTCTAAAAGCTATAATAACAAAAATCCATCTCTAAAAGAAAAAAGGTTTAGCACTTGTCCTTAAGCAAGATTTTCACTAAAATTCTGAGTAACAGGCTGTCAAAATGGGCCGAAAGTAATAACAAACTATCTGAATGTCAAGGTGCTTATTGTCAATTTAGTTCTACTATGGATATTATTTTTAGGGGGCAGGCCTTCGTCCAACAGTACCAGACTGTTTTGTCTTTGGTTAAAAACGGCACCCATTGGCCACTGTGCTCACCATATAGGAATTTCGAGCAAGAAATGACGCCACACATTTTTTAGTTTATTTTCTCAATGCTAAAATATATGGCTGTTCGCTGTTTGGTGTGTGCCGGGCCCTGACAGGTGTCCTGTGGATCCAATCAACCGGTAGTTTGCAGTTACGTATTTATACTAACGACCATAGGCGTCATTATGACGAACACCACGAACACATTATAAAAAAACTATAAGGCGGGTTTTATTTCTAGTTTGGGTGCCTTGGGGACCAACACAAAACGACGTAATCTTAGTACGTACGAGTGCGCATCACGCGTAAGTCAGTCACTTACTGGCTTAGGCGCGTAACCCAGTCACTTACGCGCGTAACCCAGTCACTTACGCGCCTAACCCAGTCACTTACGCGCCTAACCCAGTCACTTACGCGCGTAACCCAGTCACTTACGCGCGTAACCCAGTCACTTACGCGCGTAAGCTCGCTATCACGCGTTCAATATTGAAAAAAATTCCAATATGACCCAAATGGCCCCTCATAAATGACTCCCGAAACAACCACATTCTGGTTTATCAACTGTCTAACTGTTCATATATTACATAAACCTACTCCCATTGTTGTGATTCCGATATGCGCATTAAATTATGTGGTTATAGTTGTGCATCGAAGGATCGCTTTAGCCGATTTTGCGTGTGAAGCGAGTAAAGGCAAACAACCGCAAGGTAGGCAGCATTTACAGACCGTTGATGCTATAGGGTTATAAAGTCTCGTTCGACAGGACTTCCGGTTTACTTATTTTGGGGACAAACAAACGAAGCACGTGTTCGGAACATGTCTAGAATCTCTGTGCACACTGGTATCCTCACAATCTGTGACGTTGGCGTGACGTATATGTTACGCAATGACAGAGACAGGGAACCAGACTAGCTGCACAAGAGCCAGGCGCTTAGCGGGGGGGGGGGGGGGGGGTCCATTGCGGAAGGCCTAGTGATATAATTAAGAACATTTAAGAAATATAGCTGCACCAAAACGGATAGACAAAATATTTTTCATTCATTTGCGCCATCACAATGACGAATATTTGTTACGACGGGACAACACGGGTGAGAAACTAGCGTTTTATTGCATTTCCTACAAAACGAGGCATTATTACCTCACACGGATTCTCCTCGGTGACAATTGTTGGCGCAACGCTTCAAACAGAAAACTTACAAAGAACGAAGACACTTTGTCTTTTCGTGATCCAAAAGAGATATGAAAACATCCAACTGGTCTTATTTTACCTTTACCATGTGGTTTATAATAAGTGCATTAGTGTGTTGTTACTGGATGCACCGCTCATTTTGACCGCGGGATGCTTAAGTCGATCACATGCTCTCGCCATTTTCGTTACCGCGAAAGAACGTGAGACTCCTTGTATATTCTGAAAGTTCACTGCTTCATCACCTCCAAATATTTTAACGTGTACCTCCCATAGCCATCTTTAGTGAAATGGGACTCATAGTCTTTAAAATAAGCCTGGAATGAAATTGACTGCCTCAACATTGAATGCTTCAACATGGAGCAAACATGGAGTTTATTTGTCGCAAAACAAATTGAATTCCCGCGCCCCGATCGCGAGAACTGTATCGCCCTATAACATTAACGCAGAGCCTAAAAGTATCCTTGCCTCGTGAAGTCTCGATCAGATGCCATAGTGACTGTACAGCCCTATATATATATAAATTTCACATGACCTCGTCTCGGTTGTTATGACGTAATCAACCCATCCTCTAAACTCCATCCTGTAATCCTCATTCTCTACTGCCCGTTATCCATTATAACGTTACTGCATGGTATATTCGACTTAATCGAGTTAATAACATTGTTAAACTATAACCGATAAGACATTTCATAATGCAGTGACACCCTAGACACGGTCTGGGGAGAAGCATGTAAACATACAGATTAAAGCAACCAAAATCTATTGTAAAGCTTTATGAAGTTTGACAATTTTACCTAATAACTATAGTCAATTGCTTTCTTCAGTGGCTACTCATTTTAACTTTATTTCATACCTTGACACCCAAGGATTTTGTTTAAAATTGTTTTCCGCCGGTGGTAGCGAACGCAGCTCATGATATAAGTATATGTCGTGGCGAAGAAACGTGGCACGTGTAGCTAGGCGGGCTGTCTAAATCTATAACCACAATTCTTGTGTGGGTGACGTCATGTTTAGTTTGTCTACGCAATGTCACTATGGCAACAATTGTCTATTAATTGGACTGCAGAGTGGTTTGAGTCACATTACACGATTTTCAACTAGTTAATCAAAACGACCATCAACTCGTAATAATAACTATTTGATCTATGTTACAGAATAAAATAAAAGTTAATTATATAAAAATATTCATGTGTATTATACATACAGATGTATTTATGACAATGGCTTTTCGGGAACAATTCTTGGATTGTGGCAAATAATTTATGGTTACAACTTAAATTACATTAATACAGTGAAGTGGTGCCCAGTGGTAAAGCGCTGTTGTTATATTTGGCTGAACATGTTTATCAGAGATGCATTGCTTGAGCCAAACAAATGTAGTCTGAACAAAATGTTTTTCACGATGAATCTTGGTTTAATTAATTGAATTAGCTTTTATCAAAAAAAATTATAAAAGAAAAATAACTAATCCAAAGTTTCTATTCTTCCGCAATATACGATACAAGCAAATAAACGTTTGTTAATCAAATATCTCATCAAAAACACAGAAATATGAGGTTTACTCATCATTGTTAATTCTTCCGATATAAAGGGTATTGTGCAATTTGAGAGCGTGTCTTCATATCGCGTGCTGTAAAGTATCTGAGCTTCTTGGTAACTTATTAAGTCTATATAACTACCGCTAGCTGGGGTCCTGCTGACTGTTAGGCCCGGCAGTGGTTTCATTCTGTTTGTGCCACGTGTGTCCGGTCGTTACAGCGAACGCTCTTGGTATCTTTGCTCGAGCCCAAGTGGGACAGGTCAGATCTTTTCTCGTTAATGATGTCCCTGAATACCGCTATGGTGACGTCATACATTGCACTGGGATTTTGATGACATTTGACTGATGTGCGTATGCACTGGTGACGTCCCAGCTTTCTGCTACTCAGGCATTGGTGAATTGACGGAGTGTGATAATGACGTCAATGCTTGCCGTGTAACTAGGTTTGTAATGACATCACCGATTGCCGTATAACTGCTATGACGATGACGTCACTGGTTCCGGCGTTGCTATCATTGGCGGTGTTGAGGGAGGCGGCGGCGATGGCGGAGTGTAACCACTTCCCACCCCACCAGCCCCTCTCATACCCGGCCTACGTCATCGAGCGTCACGTGGTGTGGGTCCAGCTCAAGACCTTGGCTGACCGCTGGGGGCGCGATGGATCTGGCCTCACTAATCTCCGAGACGTGTTGTCGGCCCTCACGGCTGGCGTGACCCGGGTCCGCCGGGGCTGTAGGGCGCCCTGTCCGGCCAGGGACGCCATGGGAGGGTCGCCCGCCCAGGGTGGTCACGGCACGGGGTGGCCCTTTGCCCAGGGTGGGGACGGGTCAGGAACCCCCAGCAATTGGGCCGTGGACATCATGAGCTACCCGACCCCGGGTGTGGCCTGTGCCGCCTTCTGCGTCCAGGTCTCAATCCCACCGCTCCAGACCAATAAATCCATGGTAGACCTGCGCATGCGCGTTTCGCCAGGACTTATATTTAACGTGACGACGCTGCGCCTGAACACGTCCTACCAAGATTCCGGATGTCGGCACCTCGGCGTCTTCGTGTCCGGCGGCGAGTCCGAGACCCGGATGTGCGGCGTCTGGCGCAATGACGTGGTGTACACCAGCGGCAACCGTGTCTGGATCCGTGTGCGCAGCGACGTTGCGGCGGACGTCCGGCTCGCCATGCTGATCCAGACGCATCCCCACACATACGTCAACCACCAGGAAAGGGAGGCATCCTTCAGCGTCCACGAGGAAGGATTCTGGACGACTCCCAAGGGTTACAACTACAAGGACTTCCGGCCCGCCGGGTACCACGCCGGATTCCCGGAACCGGAATTGAGGTTTGATTATGTCAGTCTTTTCCTGCTTCCGGTCTTCCTCCGAGAGCGGCACTGCCATCACGAGCACACCACGTGGCACCTGCACGCCCCGCTGCTCCAGATAGTAACGGTCGTGTTGAAACCCAAGCCGCTGTGCGACGGGGCGTGCGAGCTGCTGGGCTACGGCACCCCGCCCTGGCCGCTGGGGACCCCCCAAGGCGTGCGCCCCCTCACCAGGGCCAGCCACCGCGTGGTCGGCCACGCCGGTGACGTCACCATCGCGTTGAAGTCTCCCCTAAGTTCTTCTCTGGTGTTGAACGTGCGCTACGCCGCCGCCATCCTAGTGTGCGAGCCGCCGCGCTGCTCCCAGCAGCTGTACGACGACAGGCGGGACGACAGGACCAACCGATCCTGGGCGCTTCACCCGGGTCCGGACACGCAGCTGGCTATAGTGGGGATCCCTGTCCCGATCGCGGTCTCCTCCCGTCTCCATATCGAGTCCCTGACAGTGAGCGCCGTCACCTCGGGTTATTGCATGTACGGCGGGTTCCACATCGTCATTCCTTCTGCCCACCTGGCTTGGAGACCCCACATCGTGTTCGCCACCAAGCGCACCCTCCTCCTCTCCTCCATGTGCACCCAGGTGTCGGCACAGCTGGCCGTGGCGCTCTCCCGCTCGGGCATCCTGCTCAGCGTCTCCTACCTGTACCTAGTCGCCAAGCAGTACCCACTCTACAACCTCCCGGTTGTAACGGCCCGCGGGTCGCTGGCCTTCGATCCAGACTGCTTTGGCTTCGCCAACCTCTGCTACCTCAGACATTACGTCAACATCCATGTGGCCTACATGTTCTTTACCCATTTCGACACCGTCTGGTACATTCGAAAGGCCCCCCAGGCTCTCTTCTCGTGCGCGGAATGGCGCCATCTATCGGACGACGCCGGGGTCTTCGCCCGCAACGTGTCCAGTGGCGACCTCTACTGCCAGATTGGTCCATTGTCTGAATCCGCCAGCAACGTGAGTTTCACCCTGGTGGGGGTGGCGCCACCCGACCCCGGGGGAGCGGCCAGCCTCCTCCCCGGGGTGTGCCAGACCCCCGCCATACGGGAGATAGGGGGCGCCTCTCAGGTCCGATTGAGAGTACCCATCCGGAAGCGAGGGGACTTCCCGGAGACCGCCATGTGGTATTTCTCCGTCCGCCTGCCCTTCGACTGCCTGTGGCTTGGTTGGGTTCCCGTCATCCGGATCGTCGAGGTTACCTCCCCAGGTGTGTGCGCCACCACGGGAGCGGACCGGACCGCGATCCGGAAGCCTGGCGAGAATGGAACCCGGACTCACTTCGTTCCCGGACACTGCGGAGACGTGGCTATCGTCGCCGTCGACGAACCGTCCCGGGTGGACGTCCTGCAGTTCGGGAACCCTTCGTCACCGACTCAAAACATCCTGCGCATCCTGATCCTGGCGTCCTGCGCGGACAGAAGGATGGCTCCTCTGCAGCGAGTAGTCCTGCTCCAGAAGGCGCCCATGATCTCCGTCGCCTGGGATACCCACCTGGAGGCCAACGTCAGCCTCCACCGGGACGCCTACTACTACAACCTCCAGGAGAACGAACCTCAATCGCAAGGTAACCTCCTCGTTTTGATCCATCCGCCACCCCCCGCTCTCACCCCTCTCAGCGACTGCTCCCCCGCTGCCGCCGGTTCGAGTTCCTGTTCCGGAGCCAACGCCACGCAGTTACCACCCCCACCACCACTACAGAAAACCACGTGTCGCATCCGCGTCCACTACAGAGTGGGGACCGAAACGAGCCGAGACATATACCGAGAGACTTTTAATTCTGTTAGCGAGCCGACACGGGCCGAGGGCCATTGGAAGGACAACGCAACAGAGAGAGGGTGGCTGGATCTGCAGGACGGCCTGCCGTCCCTATACAAGGTGCTGACGCCCGAGGAACCGCTCTCCTGGGATGGGGCGGCAGCGCTGTGCAGGGGGCAGGGAGGCCATCTGGTGTCCTTCAACTACTGGGAGGAAGCCGCATCGGTGGTGAACATGCTGAAGGGACACTACGGGTCCTCGAGAAGGCAACCCTTCGTTTGGCTCCAGCCCACCTACACATACGTCGGCCTCAGGGTGAGTACCCTCTCTGTTACCTTTTGTTGATCTCACTACGTCTGGCTCCAGCCCACCTACACATACGTCGGCCTCAGGGTGAATACCCTCTCTGTTACCTTTTATTGATGTCACTTTGTCTGGCTCCAGCCCACCTACACATACGTCGGCCTCAGGGTGAATACCCTCTCTGTTACCTTTTATTGATGTCACTTTGTCTGGCTCCAGCCCACCTACACATACGTCGGCCTCAGGGTGAGTACCCTCTCTGTTACCTTTTGTTGATCTCACTACGTCTGGCTCCAGCCCACCTACACATACGTCGGCCTCAGGGTGAATACCCTCTCTGTTACCTTTTATTGATGTCACTTTGTCTGGCTCCAGCCCACCTACACATACGTCGGCCTCAGGGTGAATACCCTCTCTGTTACCTTTTATTGATGTCACTTTGTCTGGCTCCAGCCCACCTACATATACGTCGGCCTCAGGGTGAGTACCCTCTCTGTTACCTTTTGTTGATCTCACTACGTCTGGCTCCAGCCCACCTACACATACGTCGGCCTCAGGGTGAATACCCTCTCTGTTACCTTTTATTGATGTCACTTTGTCTGGCTCCAGCCCACCTACACATACGTCGGCCTCAGGGTGAGTACCCTCTCTGTTACCTTTTGTTGATCTCACTACGTCTGGCTCCAGCCCACCTACACATACGTCGGCCTCAGGGTGAGTACCCTCTCTGTTACCTTTTATTGATGTCACTTTGTCTGGCTCCAGCCCACCTACACATACGTCGGCCTCAGGGTGAGTACCCTCTCTGTTACCTTTTGTTGATCTCACTACGTCTGGCTCCAGCCCACCTACACATACGTCGGCCTCAGGGTGAATACCCTCTCTGTTACCTTTTATTGATGTCACTTTGTCTGGCTCCAGCCCACCTACACATACGTCGGCCTCAGGGTGAATACCCTCTCTGTTACCTTTTATTGATGTCACTTTGTCTGGCTCCAGCCCACCTACACATACGTCGGCCTCAGGGTGAGTACCCTCTCTGTTACCTTTTGTTGATCTCACTACGTCTGGCTCCAGCCCACCTACACATACGTCGGCCTCAGGGTGAGTACCCTCTCTGTTACCTTTTATTGATGTCACTTTGTCTGGCTCCAGCCCACCTACACATACGTCGGCCTCAGGGTGAGTACCCTCTCTGTTACCTTTTGTTGATCTCACTACGTCTGGCTCCAGCCCACCTACACATACGTCGGCCTCAGGGTGAATACCCTCTCTGTTACCTTTTATTGATGTCACTTTGTCTGGCTCCAGCCCACCTACACATACGTCGGCCTCAGGGTGAATACCCTCTCTGTTACCTTTTGTTGATCTCACTACGTCTGGCTCCAGCCCACCTACACATACGTCGGCCTCAGGGTGAATACCCTCTCTGTTACCTTTTATTGATGTCACTTTGTCTGGCTCCAGCCCACCTACACATACGTCGGCCTCAGGGTGAGTACCCTCTCTGTTACCTTTTATTGATGTCACTTTGTCTGGCTCCAGCCCACCTACACATACGTCGGCCTCAGGGTGAGTACCCTCTCTGTTACCTTTTATTGATGTCACTTTGTCTGGCTCCAGCCCACCTACACATACGTCGGCCTCAGGGTGAATACCCTCTCTGTTACCTTTTATTGATGTCACTTTGTCTGGCTCCAGCCCACCTACACATACGTCGGCCTCAGGGTGAATACCCTCTCTGTTACCTTTTATTGATGTCACTTTGTCTGGCTCCAGCCCACCTACACATACGTCGGCCTCAGGGTGAATACCCTCTCTGTTACCTTTTGTTGATGTCACTACGTCTGGCTCCAGCCCACCTACACATACGTCGGCCTCAGGGTGAGTACCCTCTCTGTTACCTTTTATTGATGTCACTTTGTCTGGCTCCAGCCCACCTACACATACGTCGGCCTCAGGGTGAATACCCTTTCTGTTACCTCTTATTGATGTCACTTTTTCTGGCTCCAGCCCACCTACACATACGTCGGCCTCAGGGTGAATACCCTCTCTGTTACCTTTTATTGATGTCACTTTGTCTGGCTCCAGCCCACCTACACATACGTCGGCCTCAGGGTGAGTACCCTCTCTGTTACCTTTTATTGATGTCACTTTGTCTGGCTCCAGCCCACCAACACATACGACGGCCTCAGGGTGAGTACCCTCTCTGTTACCTTTTATTGATGTCACTTTGTCTGGCTCCAGCCCACCAACACATACGTCGGCCTCAGGGTGAGTACCCTCTCTGTCACCTTTTATTGATGTCACTTTGTCTGGCTCCAGCCCACCTACACATACGTCGGCCTCAGGGTGAGTACCCTCTCTGTTACCTTTTATTGATGTCACTTTGTCTGGCTCCAGCCCACCTACACATACGTCGGCCTCAGGGTGAATACCCTCTCTGTTACCTTTTATTGATGTCACTTCGTCTGTTGCAGAAGGGTGCAGGGGGTTTACGCTGGGAGGACGGCAGCAGTCTGGGGATGCAAATGTGGCTGACGCCCCCACGGTCTGCCACCCCTCCCTTCTCACTCCGAAAACCTGCTGGCCTGCCCGTCCTGGCACCCCGACCCGTGCCGACCCGGCGATCCCCATGGCTACGAAGCCTTCGCCAGGGGTTCCCCGCGGCTGCAGCCTGCCCGCCGTCGGGGGATTGGGGGTCGATGCTGCCCGGCGTGAGAGGGACCCTGCGGTACATCCTCAACCGCTGGATCGACCGGGACCGGGGCAAGGTGCTGCTAGGCAACATCGGCTACTGCTGGTTCATGAACATCCACGGGGGCGTGATCGGTAGCACGATAAACCCCTGCCGCGGAGAGTCGGACGGGCCGTTCCACTACTTGCTCTGTAAGCGGCCGCGACAAATGACGTCAGCTGGGTGTCGCAAGGGAGAGAGTCGCTGCTCGGACGGCAGCTGTATCCTCCCGGATCATGTCTGCGACGGGGTGTGGCACTGCGCCGACGGCGGGGATGAAAGCGGCTGCGGCCCAGTATGTGTGTGGGCGATGGGGGTGGGGAATGGGACAGTCACAGCGGCGGAGCCGGGGGCGCGAGCGGCCGGCGCCCGGGGGTCCACCGCGCCCCCACCGCCGCCGCCGCCGCTGTGCCACACCACCGCCTGCGCCTCCCACAACTGCACCTGCTCCGACCTCTACCTCCAGTGCCCGGGCGGAGGCTGCGTGCGCGTCTCCAAGGCGTGCGACGGCCACCCGGACTGCCCGGACGGGGAGGCTTGGGACGAGACCCTGTGTGGCGGGGACCAGGACCCCTCCGCCAACCCCCCAACCTTCGCGTGCGCCGACGGCCGCCAGATCCCGCTCGACCTGGTGGATGACTTCCACGCCGACTGCCTCGGCATGGACGCCGAAGACGAGTCGTCCTTCCTCAACTCCCTCTCTCGGCGCACCGTGCACGACATCCTGGGCTCCCCATACGACACGGGCGACACCCAGTGGAGAGAGTACCTCCAGTCCCTGGGTGACGTCATGCGAGAGCCGCGTAGGACATCGTGCGAGGCCCCAGACTCCACCCCGTGCGTCCCCGGCTTCTACGAGCGCTGCTTCCCCAGGGACGCCCTCTGCATGTACGACCGCGACAGCCTGGGCCACGTAAAGCATTGCCGGAACGGCGCCCACTTGGTGCTGTGTGACTACCAGATGTGTCCGGGCGATGTGCGCTGTGACAACTCCTACTGCATCTCCACCCAGCGGCGCTGCGACGGCGTCCTCGACTGCCCCGGCGGCGAGGACGAACGCGACTGCAGCGACGCCTGCCGGCCAGGCATGCTTCGCTGTGGCGTCTCCGGCCAGTGCGTCCACCCGCGTAGTGTCTGCGACGGCCGCCAGGACTGCCCGGACGCCGGGGGCGACGACGAACGACACTGCCCCCTGGCGGCCTGCCCCGACGGCTGTCGCTGTCTGATCAGGGTTTACCAGTGCCGTCACGCAAACCTGACCTCCATCCCCGCCGTGGAAGCCACGGCGCGTGCCCTCTACCTCCGCGCCAACGCCTTAACCAGGATCCCTCCCCGATTGGTGGCACTGACCATACTCCTCCTCTGCGACATCTCGCAGAATAAACTCCACGATCTTGGGTACGACGCATTCCGAGGACAGACATGGCTACGGCGCCTGAACGTTTCCATGAATTCCATCGCCGACGTTAAAAGCGACACCTTTAACGGCCTCGTCTCATTGGTCGAGCTCGATCTCCATGGTAACATGCTAAGCGCTCTCGACAGGTACACGTTCAGCCGCTTGCTCCGCTTACGGCATCTGGATGTAAGCCGACAACATATAGTCACCATAGATAAATTCGCCTTCGCGGGATTGTCCAACTTGCGAACTTTACTTTTATACAACAACTATATCGACCGTTTGCGTGAAGATGTCTTTGGCGGCTTGAGCTCCCTGGAATACCTGGACTTGAGTCGGAATCAGCTGGTGGAGATACATCCGAACGCTTTCCTTGATCTGAGCCGGAGTCTGAATCTGGTCAGCGGGTTCTTTCGCGCCTGCTGCATAGCACGTGACGTGGTGGCGTGCGCACCGCGACTGGCGGACTTCCCGAGTTATTGCGACACCGTCGTCGGCACTCGGGTATTCCGGTACACCACGTGGGTCCTGGCGATGGCCTCGTTTGGGCTGAACGCGGTGGCCGCCGCGTACCGGATGTCCACTCTCCGCGCGCGGTCAGCGGCGTTCAACCTGCTGGTGCTGATGCTCAGCGTGTCCGACGCCTACACGGGCGTCCACCTCTTCATCCTGACCCTCCTCCAGCCCACCGTCATGGCAACCACAGTGTCCATGTTGTCATGGCGACGGAGCAGCGCGTGCGGCGCGCTCGGTCTGTTGTCCTTTCTGTCGCAGCAGATGCCATCGTTTCTGTTGCTCCTGGTGGCCAAGGAGTGCTTTTCCGGGATCACGGAGGCCTTCACCAAGCGCCGGATGCCCAAGCGGTACGCCGTCTGGATCACGCTGGTGGTGGCGTCCCTCAGCGGCGCGCTGTGGGCCGTGGCCGAGGTCCACTACGAGGGTCAGTTCCGGATCGGGGGTCGCCGCGTGGAGTCGCTGACGTCACTCTGCCTGGCGCAGTACCCGCTGACGCGTGAGGCCGACCGCCTCATTACGTGGGCGGCCCTGGCCAGCCACCTGGCCTGTGGAGCCGCCACGGCCGTCCTCTACGGCCTGATGACCGCCCAGCTCTACCGCCGCCCCATCCGCCGCGTCGGCCAGGAGACGCGCGCCCTCTGGCGACAGGTCCTGCTGCGAGGAGCTCTCATCGGCGCCCCAAACCTGGCGGCCTGGCTCCTGATGACGGGGCCGCCGACCCTCCGCCACGCCGGCCTCCCCATCCCCCACACCCCCCAGGAGTGGTGCGTCCTGGTCGCGCCCCCCATCAACTCCCTCTTCAACCCGCTGATTAACACTCTCTCCCAGAGGCGATTCACTGACACCGTCCTGGCTTGCTCCGCGGGCGGCAGATTCAGCCGCTGGCTCAGAAGATCTACATAAATGTAGACCCCGTCTGGTACACACACACACATGCCAAGTCGACATTTAGTATCCAATTGTACTCCGAATTATAATAATATAAGTACTCACATCGTAAGATTAGAAGCATATTACATATTTATAATTTATGGTCAGATATGAGTGCTGAGACTGGAAGATCATATTGTATTCCATATTACAATGTCTACTCAAATGTAAGTAATGACATTGTTTGTAATAATAGAAACGTATGCTTGTTTCTAAAGTTTAATCAAATATAACAAATAGCATTTGTTGCCAAATTAGAAATATATCCATATTATGAATTCTAATCAAATATAAGTAATGCCATTGATTGTAATATTAGAAACGAGCTTATTCTATTTTAGTATTTCTAACCAAGTATAAGTAATGATCGACATTGTAAGATTTAAGGCCTATTCCATTTGCCAATTTTGAGTCAGATGTAAGTAATGACGTTGTTTGTAAAATTAGAAGCGTATTCCACATACTATAAGTTTTAATCACATACAAGTAATGACTGTCTATTAGATTCGAAAATTATTTAGTTTTATGATTTGTATTATACGTAATGAGATGGTTTATTAGATTAGAAATGTCTTTATCTTATGTCATTTCTAACATAAGTAATGACATTAATTCTAAGATTAGAAACATATTCCATATTATAATTTGTAATCAAATCTAATTAACGACATTGTAAGATTAGAAATGTGTTCCATATTTATTATTTATATTCAAATAATATGTATGACATTGTTCATAAGATTAGAACTGTATTCCATATTATGATTCGACTCAAATGTAAGTAATGACTGATCGTAAGATTAGAAACGCATTCCGTATCATAGTTAGTAATCAAATATAGGCTAATTAATCAAATTGTATGAACTGATGATGGTCGAAGAGTGTATAACTCAAGGAGAAGTGGAACAATTGGTGAGCCGCCTGGAAGGTAATAAGACAAGTTAACGAAGGAAAAATGTTCAAACGATATAATACCTAGGCCTACAATGTGGAAAAACTACTTCGATAATTCACTAGGTACCAGCTAATGACCAAGAGACACAGTTATCGGCAGACGATAGGCTGGATAACCATAATGACGTTTGCTGGAAACGCACTAACAAGAAAACTAATTTTCTCAGCCCCCCCCCCGTCCCCCCTCCCCAGTGGGTAAACTGCACGTAATGAAGCTAATGTTTGTGAAAGGAGCAGACGCTGTCGATCGACTGCCGAAAGAGTTAAATGTTTCAGAATGGGGTTACATTATGACATTGAAAAGCAACATTATCGCGCACTCCTGAGTGGGGCGCTTCAGAGACAACGGAAGATGGTATGTTAGACTAAAACTGCTACAAATATTATATCATCTCTGGGATTTTATTCTTTCGAGATTTGAGCTTAACCCAAACATGTCTCGCAGCACAAGGGTGAAGCAATGACACTTATCACGCAGATTATTATGAGTTGTGGAGGTGATAAAATGATCACGCAACAAATTTGGGGATATAATGTTATAAATGGTATGGAGAGAATTCACATACAACATTGTGAACATGTTTTGTGTACTTTGGGGCATGGTTAGTGCCGCAGTGTACGAAGAATATGGGATACTTCCTCAAACAAGATGTATCCTACCAGAATGTGGGTCAAGCATTGGGTTGAACTTTTGAGAATGTCAGATGGTAGATTAACAAAGAAGATGTACGGGTTTGGGGAACATCTAGTTCACGGAGACCCAGAATTGTGCAGCTCAAGAATGGTATTAATAGTACCAGTAATACAGATAACCTAGCATTTTACCAAAAATTAAAGATGTTTTATATGTAAAAATTATGTAATATTAGGAATACTCACTCGTTTTAGACTTCGCTAACCCGTTTCAAAATTGAGATGTGGGATGTCCCTGGTGAGTTCCAATTGTAGGCAAGCGCTCTTTCACCCACCTTTGAGAACGAAATATATATGAAGAAAAACCCAAAATATGGTAACCTTGTAGATGGTTTCAATGTAATGTTTTGTGATGATCAAGGACACTCTTATAAACATGGCCATATTTGTTCAGTGTTAAATTCTATGAAGAAAACTATTTTCACGATATCTCGCGTTTCACGATAAGTGATTTATTCCCTATATTGCACAGGGCCAGTGTTAGCCAGGGCCAACCTACCAAGCATTCTTGGGAACGTTCATCGTATGCAAGATGAACGCATTCCTAAGGATGTGCTTTACGCACCGACGGCAAAAGGCCAACTGGACGGCCAAAGCTTAGGTTTAAGGATGTTTGTAAGCGGAACATGAAGGCTTTCGGCATTGGTCCAGATTCCTGGGAGGATCTGGCATCCCAAAAGAGGGGATGGGCACGTGTCGTGCGTGACGGAATGGCCCACCACGACGGGCTTTGGTTTGTGAAACTGGACTTGAAACGCCAATCTAGGCGTCCACCGAGCGAGCACAAACCTGGATCTATCGACAGGTCACCGTTGCGATGACTGTGGTAAGCTCTGTCGATCACAGATAGGCTTACTCAGTCATCAGCGTAAATGCCGCGTTACGAATCGTATAACTTAAACCAAACAAAGCTGCAAATCCATCGTCTTTCGCAGACGGACGGATGCCAACCATTGTACATATGTGGTGTTTTATTGTAAATTAAATTGGTTTACTGTTGTACTACGGGCCAGGCCCGGTATTCATAACCCGCACTTACTCTCGCATTTTGGTCCTAGCCTCACCAACTCGCTGTCGTGGTGCTCATGCTCAAGAAATCATATTCAATATAGTTTTAGCCCTTTGTTAATTAGGAAAATCCGCTTCTTCGTCCACGTGGCGCTAAGTAGATGTGCGTAGCCTAAGTGTGGTTTATGAATACAGCCCTGTGTGCCTACAGCTGGAAATATTACTATCATTATAACTATTGTCACGATGAGTAATTATATTGTTTCCATTATACATTTAAGTAAAATTTATTGCGGTTCGTTATGTACCGAACGTGAAATAAACTACTCGGTCTAAATTTGCCATCTTATTTTGCAAATACAATGAGACTGATATAGGCAAGAACATATGGAACATTACATAGAAAGGAAGCAGGTGGACACTTCGGCATTATTTTTCTTATTCAATTCATGATACACACCATTAATAATACAATAAAATTAGTGTAACACTGCGACCATTGTAAGGTCCCATATATCAGTGATATCAAAGTGCGTATACTACAGGACTATTCGTCTTCCAATTTGTCTAATGCCCGATGTGTGTGATTTTAGTTTGTAGATATATGCAGGTTTCAGAAAATTTTATTGATTAATTTAATTAACATAACCATAGTGACGGCTATCTGTTACACTCAAATAACGTAACCAAACGTGCAGATATCTGTAACAATTGAATGACGTAAAATTGGGCGCAGTGGGGGAGGGGGAGGGGGTCCACATTAATAATGCTATGCAATTTGCCGACAGAAGGATCATCACCGCAAACAAACTGGTTGGGGAGCTGAGCCCCCTGAGAAAAATAGCCTTGAATACAACAAGGCTTGTGTTAAAGGTCGTCCAGAGGCTTTACCTTGTACTACGCTGTCTGGGCCAGAGGGTGGAGGGGGTGGCGGGGACAGATCCGCCCCAGGCACCTAACCAGTTATCACTGGTTCTGCAGGCACCACTGCCTCCATCAGCCACGATCCCTCACGCTCCCACCATCACCAGGGTGGCCTACCCCCAGGCATGCTCTCCACAGCCTGCCTCGCCAATCAGCGCGGGGGCTACCTTCCCATTGTGACGTTCCAGGGTCTATTATCACCCCAAGGAAGCGACAGCGGGTGGGGGGGAGGTGGGGTGCAGGGAAGGGGACACAAACCTAGACGGTAAGGTGAATATGGCAGCTTACTGCCAGTGCCTGGGGCAGAGAGATCAAGGCAATTATCGCCACCGGGCGATTATTAATAAGCAGGTAATCTAGCACCGGACTACACCGGTACATTGACAAGTAAACCCCCTTATATTGATCTGTCTAACTATTAGCCATTGTTCGGAAGAAAGCAACGGGCGGTAAATATTTAATTATTTTGTTATTTTGGTGACTTATTTGCCAATAGGGCTATACAGTTCTCGCGATCGGGCCGCGTGACTTTAGTTTTGGGGACAAACAAACACACGTGCTCCACGTTGAAGTATAGGTGGCTATAAGTCAATTTCGTTCCGTGTTTATTCTAAAGCCTATGAGTCCCATTTCACTAAACATGGATGTGGGAGGTATACGTTAAAATATTTGAAGACGATGAACCGCAGAACTTTCGGAATGTACAAGGAAAAATCCGTCTTCAAAACACTCGAAAGCTAAAAAAAGCGTTCTAAATTTAGCCCTGCACCCGAGCTTTGGCGAGTTCTCCAAACTGCGAGTGACGTCACAGAGTCTCACGTGCCTCCGCGGTAACAAAAATGGCTAGAGCAAGTGATCGACTTAATCATTCCGCTGTTAAAATGTGCAGTGCATGGAGTAACAACAAACTGATGCCTCATTAGACCACATGGTAAAGGTAAAATAAGACCAGTTGGATGTTTTCGTATCACTGTTGGATCACGAAAAGACCAAGTTTCTTCATTTTTTGTAAGTTTTCTGTTTGAAGCGTTGCGCCAACGTTGTCACCGGGGAGAATCCGTGTGACGTCATAATGCCTTGATTTCGTAGGAATTGCAAACAGACGTTAGTTTCTCAGCCGTGTTGTCCCGTCGTAACAAATATTCGTCATTGTGATGGCGCAAATGAATGAAAAATATCTCGTCTATCCTTTTTGTGCAGCTATATTTCTTAAATATTCTTAATCATATCGCCATGCCTTCCGCTCTTGGCTCTTGCGCAGGTGGTCTGGTTCCCTGTCTCTGTCTTTGCGTAACATATACGTTACGCCTACGTCACAGATATTCAGGATACCAGTGTGCGCAGAGATTCTAAACTCGTTCCGAACACGTGCTTCGTTTGTTTGTCCCCAAAATAAGTAAACCGGAAGTCTTGGCGAACGAGACTTTATAGCCCTATTATCAGTCTGTATCAACAGCCCGCCATTTTCATCGAAGATATCGGATCTGAGCTACCTATGGCGGATAATGGAGATGCAGGACTGGTGCAGTTTGAATGATAAAGGGCTATTATGATGCCTAATATGTTTTTTTTTCAATTCAGATAACAGTTCAAACTGGCACGAGCCTTGTGGTACATACATTGACATATATATTAGTCTTTCACGAACTAAATATCGAAAGATCATCCTCAGCCTCAAACAATTAAACAATCTTAATAAGGAACGCAAGGTCTTCGCAGTTATAGAGGTTGGCAGAACATTTAATTCAGTTAACGTTTTTACCCAGGGAACCTTTTGAGTTCAGCAATGAGAATCGCGTCTCCCATTTATTTCACAAAACACAGAAGCGTGCACTCCCCTCTCCCCTTTTCCGTGTATTCTTTCGCAATTCCTTACTCCCATCCTTGGTCGCCCAGGGGCGCATTTTCAGCGCCTAGCGAATTGACTAACACTTGCCGGGCAGAAAATTCTAAATTGTTTAGATACTAAATACCAGACTAGAAGCCGAGATATCCACGTGGTCCTACTGAATCACGTGGCTCATCTCGCAGCGTCTCACGTGTTAGAACACGTGACATGCAATGAAAGCGGCACGTATTAACCCAATCAAGGCCATTGGCAATACCATTCTATCAAATACATTAATATTTGTTTATACTGTCATTTTTCCTGAGGCAAAACATTTTTTTTTATTAAATGTTCAACAGTTAGTCCTATATCAATGTGACACGTGTACAATGGTGGACAATGGTGGACAATGGTCTTGTATGCAGCTTAGACTTTAAAATAAAAACAATTTTCAAGCAGCGAAACTGATACGTTCGCTAGCAGAAAACATGAACGTAATAAGTGAATTTTCAATGCATTTAATGTAAAGTGTAAATGGTATTGTGCTGGCTTTGTGTAAGAGAGCCAGGATTCCTGCCGACGTTTACGGCATTTACGGACACAGTGGTTCTTAGTTTAGATAGTCTGACAATATGCGCCACACTAGATTAACACATACAACACGTCATACAGAAAATACCTAGGAAAACGTAGTGCAAAAAAATCCACTATAGCATTTTTCTACTGGCGAAAATGATTCGTTGGTGGAGTTAATTAGCTAGCGCTAATTTCGAGGTCTGACTTCATCCATCATGCACTCATTAAAAATTCCACCGTGTCGTTCATCCATCCATGACCACCAAACAACCCATTCAACCCATTCAGCCATTTCTACGGGTGTGTCCCATGCCGGAAACAACTCGCCACTCTCACCCGATAGCGCGGACTAAAATTGCCATGAAACCGCGAAACAAATCATGGCCAAGTAATCCTGACCAAACTAATTCTTTCTTTGGAATCCTCTTATCATAACTCTTCAGCGAACACTTGTTTCTTCAACAATCTCCAGTAATTGTACCCCCCTATAACCACCTTACTCGGGAGTCTCTGTCCCCGCGATACAGATAGCTTACGGTGTGCTTACACTTATTTACAAGCACATTGCCAACACCAGTTCCCAGGAAGCAGCCCTCGATATCGAGGCCACAGAGGCTGAGGGCCCTCGATCCACGCTCCCAGCCAGAGACTGTATCTCTGCAGACGATTCCTTGTAGTTATACTGTCATATTGTTTTCAGCCAGGGCTGCAGTGGCCGACGGGCAGAGACCCCCGCCTCTATCCATTCCCTCCATCTCCCCCCCACCCCCCTCCCCCACCACGCTCTAACCCCCCCCCATCTCTTCTGCCAAACACTGGAACGGCAAAGGCCATACACGGTGTATTGGGAAATCAAACGCTAGACCGAGCGCCCTATGTGTGTGTGGGAGGGGGGGTTCGGTGTGTGTGTGAGGGGGGTGTGTGTGTGTGTGAGGGGGGGCTCGGTGTGTGTGTGAGGGGGGTATGTGTGTGTGTGAGGGGGGGTATGTGTGTGTGTGTAAGGGGGGCTCGGTGTGTGTGTGAGGGGGGTATGTGTGTGTGAGGGGGGTATGTGTGTGTGTGAGGGGGGGCTCGGTGTGTGTGTGAGGGGGCTATGTGTCTGTGTCAGGGGGGGCTCGGTGTGGGTGTCAGGGGGGGCTCGGTGTGTGTTTGAGGGGGGGCACGGCGTGTGTGTCAGGGGGTATGTGTGTGTGTGAGGGGGGTATGTGTGTGTGTGAGGGGGGGCTCGGTGTGTGTGTGAGGGGGGTATGTGTGTGTGTGAGGGGGGGCTCGGTGTGTGTGTGAGGGGGGTATGTGTGTGTGTGAGGGGGGGCTCGGTGTGTGTGTGAGGGGGGTATGTGTGTGTGTGAGGGGGGTGTGTGTGTGTGAGGGGGGGGGGGGCTCGGTGTGTGTGTGAGGGGGGTATGTGTGTGTGTGAGGGGGGGGGGCTCGGTGTGTGTGTGAGGCGGGTATGTGTGTGTGTGAGGGGGGGCTCGGTGTGTGTGTGAGGGGGGTATGTGTGTGTGTGAGGGGGGGCTCGGTGTGTGTGTGAGGCGGGTATGTGTGTGTGTGAGGGGGGGCTCGGTGTGTGTGTGAGGGGGGTATGTGTGTGTGTGAGGGGGGGGCTCGGTGTGTGTGTGAGGGTGGTATGTGTGTGTGTGAGGGGGGCTCGGTGTGTGTGTGAGGGGGGTATGTGTCTGTGTCAGGGGGGGTTCGGTGTGGGTGTCAGGGGGGGCTCGGTGTGTGTTTGAGGGGGGGCACGGCGTGTGTGTCAGGGGGTATGTGTGTGTCAGGGGGGTATGTGTGTGTGTGAGGGGGGTATGTGTGTGTGTAAGGGGGGGGTATGTGTGTGTGTGTGAGGGAGGGCTTGGTGTGTGTGTGAGGGGGGGCTCGGTGTATGTGTGAGGGGGGGCTCGGTGTGTGTGTGAGGGGGGTATGTGTGTGTGTGAGGGGGGTGTGTGTGTGTGAGGGGGGGGGGGGGGGTCGGTGTGTGTGAGGGGGGGCTCGGTGTGTGTGTGAGAAGGGGCTCGGTGTGTGTGTGAGGGGGGGCTCGGTGTGTATGTGAGGGGGGTATGTGTGTGTGTGAGGGGGGGTATGTGTGTGTGTGAGGGGGGGTATGTGTGTGTGTGAGGGGGGTTCGGTTTGTGTGTGAGGGGGGGCTCGGTGTGTGTGTGAGCGGGGTATGTGTGTGTGTGAGGGGGGTATGTGTGTGTGTGAGGGGGGGGTATGTGTGTGTGTGAGGGGGGTTCGGTTTGTGTGTGAGGGGGGGTCGGTGTATGTGAGGGGGGGGGCTCGGTGTGTGTGTGAGGGGGGGTATGTGTGTGTGTGAGGGGGGTTCGGTTTGTGTGTGAGGGGGGGTCGGTGTATGTGAGGGGGGGGGGGGGTCGGTGTGTGTGTGAGGGGGGGCTCGGTGTGTGTGTGAGGGGGGTATGTGTGTGTGTCAGGGGGGGCTCGGTGTGTGTGTCAGGGGGGGTTCGGTGTGTATGTCAGGGGGGGCTCGGTGTGTGTGTGAGGGGGTATGTATGTGTGAGGGGGTATGTGTGTGTGAGGGGTGTATGTGAGGGGGGGCTCGGTGTGTGTCAGGAGGGTATGTGTGTGTGTGAGGGAGGTATGTGTGTGTGTGAGGGGGGCATGTGTGTGTGTGTGAGGGGGGTATGTGTGTGTGTGAGGGGGGTATGTGTGTGTGTGAGGGGGGTTCGGTGTGTGTGTGAGGGGGGTCGGTGTGTGTGTGAGGGGGGGGCTCGGTGTGTGTGTGAGGGGGGGCTCGGTGTGTGTGGGTGTGAGGGGGGGTCGGTGTATGTGTGAGGGGGGCTCGGTGTGTGTGTGAGGGGGGGTATGTGTGTATGTGTGAGGGGGGGCTCGGTGTGTGTGTGAGGGGGTATGTGTGTGTGTGTGAGGGGGGGCTGGGTGTGTGTGTGAGAGGGGTATGTGTGTGTGAGGGGGGGCTCGGTGTGTGTGTGAGGGGGGCTCGGTGTGTGTGTGAGAGGGGGCTCGGTGGTGTGTGTGAGGGGGGTATGTGTGTGTGTGTGAGGGGGGGCTCGGTGTGTGTGTGAGGGGAGGCTCGGTGTGTGTGTGAGGGGGGCGGGGAGGCTCGGGGGGGGGGGTGTGAGGGGGGGCATGTGTGTGTGTGAGGGGGGTATGTGTGTGTGTGAGGGGGGTATGTGTGTGTGTGTGCGGGGGCGGGGGGGTCGGTGTGTGTGTGAGAGGGGTTCGGAGTGTGTGTGTGAGGGGGGACTCGGTGTGTGTGAGGGGGGGGTATTTGTGTGTGTGTGAGGGGGGGGGGGCGGTGTGTGTGTCGGGGGGGCTCGGTGTGTGTGTGAGGGGGGGGGGGCTCGGCGCGTGTGTGAGGGGTATATGTGTGTGAGGGTGGTATGTGTATGTGTGAGGGGGGGGCTCGGCGTTTGTGTGAGGGGGGGGGGGTTGGTGTGTGTGTGAGGGGGGTATGTGTGTGTGTGAGGGGGGTATGTGTGTGTGTGAGGGGGGGCTCGGTGTGTGTATGAGGGGGGGCTCGGTGTGTATGTGGAGGGTATGTGAGTGTGTGAGGGGGGGTTCGGTGTGTGTGTCAGGGGGGGCTCGGTGTGTGTGTGAGGGGGGGCTCGGCGTGTGTGTGAGGGGGTATGTGTGTGTGAGGGGTGTATGTGTGTGTGTGAGGGGGGGGGGCTCGGTGTGTGTGTGAGGGGGGTATGTGTGTGTGAGGGGGGTAAGTGTGTATGTGAGGGGGGGCTCGGTGTGTGTGTGAGGAGGGTATGTGTGTGTGTGTGAGGGGGGGCTCGGTGTGTGTATCAGGGGGGGCTCGGTGTGTGTGTGTGAGGGGGGTATGTGTGTGTGTGAGAGGGGGGGGGGGCTCGGTGTGTGTGTGAGGGGGGCTCGGTGTGTGTGTGAGGGGGGGCTCGGTGTGTGTGTAAGGGGGGCTCGGTGTGTGTGTGAGGGGGGTATGTGTGTGTGTGAGAGTGGGGGGGGGGGGCTCGGTGTGTGTGTGAGGGGGGCTCGGCGTGTGTGCGAGGGGGGTATGTGTGTGTGTGTGAGGGGGATCGGTGTGTGTTTGAGGGGGGCTCGGTGTGTATGTGAGGGGGGTATGTGTGTGTGTGTGTGAGGGGGGGCTCGGTTGTGTGTGTGAGGGGGGTATGTGTGTGTGTCAGGGGGGGTTCGGTGTGTGTGTCAGGGGGGGCTCGGTGTGTGTGTCAGGGGGGCTCGGTGTGTGTGTGACGGGGGGCTCGGTGTATGTGTGAGGGGGGCCTCGGTGTGTGTGTGTGAGGGGGGGCTCGGTGTGTGTGTGTCAGGGGGGGCTCGGTGTGTGTGTGTCAGGGGGGGCTCGGTGTGTGTGTGTCAGGGGGGGCTCGGTGTGTGTGTGAGGGGGGGCTCGGTGTGTGTGTGAGGGGGGGGGGGGGGGTATGTGTGTGTGTGAGGGGGGCTCGGTGTGTGTGTGAGGGGGGGCTCGGTGTGTGTCTGAGGGAGGGTTCGGTGTGTGTGTGTGAGGGGGGGGCTCGGTGTGTGTGTGAGGGGGGGTATGGGTGTGTGTGTGTGAGGGGGGGCGCGGTGTGTGTGTGAGGGGGGGCTCGGTGTGTGTGTGTGAGGGGGGGTATGTGTGTGTGAGGGGGGGTTCGGTGTGTGTGTGAGGGGGGGCTCGGTGTGTGTGTGAGGGGGGGCTCGGTGTGTGTGTGTGAGGGGGGGCTCGGTGTGTGTGTGTGAGGGGGGGCTCGGTGTGTGTGTGAGGGGGGTATGGGTGTGTGTGTGTGAGGGGGGGCTTGGTGTGTGTGTGGGGGGGGGGGGTATGTGTGTGTGTGAGGGGGGGCTCGGTGTGTATGTGAGGGGGGGCTCGGTGTGTGTGTCAGAAGGGGCTTGGTGTGTGTGTGAGGGGGGGCTCGGTGTGTGTGTGAGGGGGGGGGGGTATGTGTGTGTGTGAGTGGGGGCTCGGTGTGTGTGTGAGGGGGAGCTCGGTGTGTGTGTGAGGGGGGTATGGGTGTGTGTGTGTGAGGGGGGGCTCGGTGTGTGTGTGAGGGGGGGCTCGGTGTGTGTGTGTGAGGGGGGGTATGTGTGTGTGAGGGGGGTTCGGTGTGTGTGTGAGGAGGGGCTCGGTGTGTGTGTGAGGTGGGCTCGGTGTGTGTGTGAGGGGGGGCTCGGTGTGTGTGTGTGAGGGGGGGGCTCGGTGTGTGTGTGAGGGGGGTATGGGTGTGTGGGTGTGAGGGGGGGCTCGGTGTGTGTGTGAGGGGGGGCTCGGTGTATGTGTGTGAGGGGGGGTATGTGTGTGTGAGGGGGGGCTCGGTGTGTGTGTGAGGGGGGCCTCGGTGTGTGTGTGTGAGGGGGGCTCGGTGTGTGTGTGTCAGGGGGGCTCGGTGTGTGTGTGTGTCAGGGGGGGCTCGGTGTGTGTGTGAGGGGGGGCTCGGTGTGTGTGTGAGGGTGGGGGGGTATGTGTGTGTGTGAGGGGGGGCTCGGTGTGTGTGTGAGGGGGGGCTCGGTGTGTGTGTGTGAGGGGGGGCTCTGTGTGTGTGTGAGGGGGGGGGCTCGGTGTGTGTATGTGAGGGGGTATGTGTGTTCGGTGTGTGTGTGTGAGGGGGGCCTCGGTGTGTGTGTGAGGGGGGGTATGTGTGTGTGAGGGGGGGGGGTATGTGTGTGTGTGAGGGGGGGCTCGGTGTGTGTGCGTGAGGGGGAGCTCGGTGTGTGTGTGAGGGGGGGCTCGGTGTGTGTGTGAGGGGGGGCTCGGTGTGTCTGTGTCAGGGGGGGCTCGGTGTGTGTGTGTCAGGGGGGGCTCGGTGTGTGTGTGTCAGGGGGGGCTCGTGTGTGTGTGAGGGGGGGCTCGGTGTGTGTGTGAGGGGGGGGGGGGTATGTGTGTGTGTGAGGGGGTGCTCGGTGTGTGTGTGAGGGGGGGCTCGGTGTGTGTGTGTGAGGGAGGGCTCGGTGTGTGTGTGTGAGGGGGGGCTCGGTGTGTGTGTGAGGGGGGTATGGGTGTGTGTGTGTGAGGGGGGGCTCGGTGTGTGTGTGAGGGGGGCTCGGTGTGTGTGTGTGAGGGGGGGTATGTGTGTGTGAGAGGGGGTTCGGTGTGTGTGTGAGGGGGGGGCTCGGTGTGTGTGTGAGGGGGGACTCGGTGTGTGTGTGTGAGGGGGGGCTCGGTGTGTGTGTGAGGGGGGTATGGGTGTGTGTGTGTGAGGGGGGGCTCGGTGTGTGTGTGAGGGGGGTATGTGTGTGTGTGAGGGGGGCTCGGTGTGTATGTGAGGGGGGGCTCGGTGTGTGTGTCAGGGGGGGCTTGGTGTGTGTGTGAGGGGGGGCTCGGTGTGTGTGTGAGGGGGGGCTCGGTGTGTGTGTGAGGGGGGGCTCGGTGTGTGTGTGAGGGGGGTATGGGTGTGTGTGTGTGAGGGGGGGCTCGGTGTGTGTGTGAGGGGGGGGCTCGGTGTGTGTGTGTGAGGGGGGGTATGTGTGTGTGAGGGGGGGTTCGGTGTGTGTGTGAGGGGGGGCTCGGTGTGTGTGTGAGGGGGGTATGGGTGTGTGTGTGTGAGGGGGGGCTCGCTGTGTGTGTGAGGGGGGGCTCGGTGTGTGTGTGTGAGGGGGGGTATGTGTGTGTGAGGGGGGGGTTCGGTGTGTGTGTGAGGGGGGGCTCGGTGTGTGTGTGAGGGGGGGCTCGGTGTGTGTGTGTGAGGGGGGGCTCGGTGTGTGTGTGTGAGGGGGGGGGCTCGGTGTGTGTGTGAGGGGGGTATGGGTGTGTGGGTGTGAGGGGGGGCTCGGTGTGTGTGTGAGGGGGGGCTCGGTGTGTGTGTGTGAGGGGGGGTATGTGTGTGTGAGGGGGGGCTCGGTGTGTGTGTGAGGGGGGGCTCGGTGTGTGTGTGTGAGGGGGGGCTCGGTGTGTGTGTGTGAGGGGGGGGCTCGGTGTGTGTGTGTGAGGGGGGGCTCGGTGTGTGTGTGAGGGGGTTATGGTTGTGTATGTGAGGGGGGGCTCGGTGTGTGTGTGTGAGGGGGGCTCGGTGTGTGTGTGTGAGGGGGGGCTCGGTGTGTGTGTGAGGGGGGGCTCGGTGTGTGTGTGTGAGGGGGGTATGGGTGTGTGTGTGAGGGGGGCTCGGTGTGTGTGTGTGAGGGGGGGCTCGGTGTGTGTGTGTGAGGGGGGGGCTCGGTGTGTGTGTGAGGGGGGTATGGGTGTGTGTGTGAGGGGGGGCTCGGTGTGTGTGTGAGGGGGTATGGGTGTGTGTGTGAGGGGGGGCTCGGTGTGTGTGTGTAGGGGGGGGGGGGGCTCGGTGTGTGTGTGAGGGGGGGCTCGGTGTGTGTGTGAGGGGGGGCTCGGTGTGTGTGTGTGAGGGGGGGCTCGGTGTGTGTGTGAGGGGGGTATGGGTGTGTGTGTGAGGGGGGGCTCGGTGTGTGTGTAGGGGGGGGGGGGGCTCGGTGTGTGTGTGAGGGGGGGCTCGGTGTGTGTGTGAGGGGGGGCTCGGTGTGTGTGTGTGAAGGGGGGCTCGGTGTGTGTGTGTAAGGGGGGGCTCGGTGTGTGTGTGTGAGGGGGGGTTCGGTGTGTGTGTGAGGGGGGGCTCGGTGTGTGTGTGAGGGGGGGTATGGTGTGTGTGTGAGGGGGGGGCTCGGTGTGTGTGTGAGGGGGGTATGGGTGTGTGTGTGAGGGGGGGCTCGGTGTGTGTGTAGGGGGGGGGGGGCTCGGTGTGTGTGTGAGGGGGGGCTCGGTGTGTGTGTGAGGGGGGGCTCGGTGTGTGTGTGAGGGGGGGCTCGGTGTGTGTGTGTGAAGGGGGGCTCGGTGTGTGTGTGTGAGGCGGGGGGCGGGCACACTGGGCAAGTCACTCCAATACATTATACGCATCGTTATTCAGGACCATCTTTCTCTCTCTCACCATGTCTCTCCCTTTCTCTTTAAATCTTTCTCTCACCCTGCCTCTTTCTCTCTTTGTTCTCTCTCTCTTTCGCACTCTGTGTTAACTACACGTGTTTCGTTGTAGGCAGTCATGACGGCATACGCTTCAGCTGTTCAGTATTTGATTCAGAACTGGACCGAAGCACTGAAGGTCAGAGTGATGACACGTATTCCTAGCAAACAAACAGAAACATTCACATGTGCGCAGTGTGCTTCTTCAAAACAC
>OZ025260.1:36461974-36520629 GCA_964019135.1 Arenicola marina | reverse complement strand
TATGGACACTGTGTGGAGTTCTCTGTAATTAGTCACACTACATGGATACCGTCATGGACCACCTCAAACTAAACAGTCACCCTGTCTATGTTGCACTGGCGATCGTCTAATACCTCATATATTCTCACATAAGCTGCTGTCTTGCGCACCCCCACCCCCCCCCCTCTCCCGCCCCCACCCCCTTACTTTTTCGCCCCCCCCCCCCCCCTTACCACCCCACTGGGACATGGGTGAGCCCTGAGAAGACGGAGGCCAAGCGAAGAGGGGAATAGGGGATCTGGTAAGAAGACGGGGGAGGGAGGTGGTGTATGTGTGTGTGTGTAATGGTGGGAGTAGGGGGGAGGGGTAGATGGGTGACGGAGCGTGGTAGCAGGGGTGAGGGGGCAGGTAACGCTAACGGAGGTCGGGGACCCCTTACTAATTCTCGCCGGTACCAGGAAATCATTACGAAAATCCCCGCGGCGTTTCGTGGAAGAACCCGAGCTGGGAAATGTGCCAAAAAAACCACCAGGTAAGCCCGCCGGGTGGCGCCAGGTAGTCAGGAGAGTGTCCGTGTCCTGGGTATAGATATTCAAGCCCTGGATTCCTGCTACCCTGTGCTGTATCTTTTGGATTAGTGGTCTGAAGCTTTTTAGTAATAAAGGGGCAGCAAATCCTTCCCCACCCCTTCCGGCCTCCTTCCCCACCCCTTCCGGCCTCCTTCCCCACCCCTTCCGGCCTCCATCTAATTTCTTAAGGCTACGTTTCCATCCTCCCCCCCCCATCCCTGCCCCAAGCCCCAGTCTTGTGGATGTAGGAAAATGAATGCCCTCTGACTTAAGGGTTGTATGTAAACTATGGAAGGGGTCTGTCAGCATATACCTTCTTGTTGCTGGTCTTATGTCCAGAGAAAGGACGAGATTTCATAGAAGGTGCGAGGATTGTGAGGTCTACGCATCTATCGCTATTGAGTCTATTCTCCCCCTTAAACTACGTACAGCGTTCTCCAACGGGGGAGTGCACTGGCGGGCAGAATTCTCACACTGAATCACATTTCGCTGATTAATGCAATACCGATGAATGAATGACGTCACAGCTGTAGCTTCAACAGCCGTTAATTAAATTGCACCAGAAAGTCAGAGATCCAGACCGACATCTAACAGTACCTTACCACACATACATACGGTATATGTCCGTTGTTATGCCCCCAGGGCACCCCCGCCTCTTCTTCTTTCCTTGGCTTATGACCCACCTAAATATCCCTCATCCCCTACGCTCTCCCATCGTACCTTGCGCACACACACATCTTCCTTCTCCGGCTTTGCCCTCCCTTCCCCTCTATTCCCCTCTCTTCCCCTCTCCTTACCTCTCTTCCCCTCTCTTCCCCTCTCCTCACCTCCCTTCCCTCTCCTCACCTCTCTTCCCCTCTCCTCACCTCCCTTCCCCCCTCTTCCCCTCTCCTCACCTCCCTTCCCCTCTCTTCCCCTCTCTTCACCTCCCTGTCTCCCACCCCCCGCTTCTCTCCTCCAGTCCCCTCCCCTCCCCTCTACTTCGCTACCTTGGCGCCGCCCCAGCGCTAGCCAATGCAGTCAGGACCCCGCGCAGCCTGGGAGGTGCGTAAGTCCGCCACCCATCCGGATGGCTGACTGACGTGCTGGCGGTCTCGGGATCACCCTCCATCGATCATATCTCACACGTCCGGGCCCCGCTCTGTCCGTCTGGACACGGGGCCAGGGAGTGCGGACAAACAACCGTCACTCCCGCCTCGTTGGCCCTTTGATCCCGATGAGTAAGTGAATCCTAAACCTAGTGACCCTCCGGGGTGTCCGGATCCTGAGGCCATCAACGCTGCTCTCAGGCTATCCGGACGCCGTGTAGATTTGTAGATGGAAATCACGGGCATGATCTTCTGGATTACTAGCCGCCCCGCTCGCGGGCGTTCGTAGTGATAAGCGAAAGAAATAACAGTATGACAGTATTTTGTTTTATACGTCAAATAGTAGCAGGCAGAAGGTAGACATTGGGCAGAAATAACATCGATAATTATATTGACATAAATTGAGACCGGGAGCTACGGAATAACGGGACATAAATGTTAAGATATTTAAACACTTTCAACCTGTGCAATTATTGTGCATCCAGTACAGAATGCTCAAATGGCGGCTAAAGCACGCTAATAAACGAATATCAGTCCAGTAAAATTAAGGCCCAAGCTCATACATTGATTGAGTAAACAAAGGGACTGTTTCCCGTCCGTTGTTCGTCCTTTAACGTAGTACTACTAAACTTCAGTGGATAAAATCTGCCTGACGTCCTGGTTGGATCTATAGAATGAACGTGTAGTAAATTGGATACTGCTGTGACTGATGCTAAGAGAAGCGTATTATAGGCAAGGTCCCCCGGGCAGAGTTCGTTCTCTTGCTACTAATGGGAAGTTGTGGACGCGAGACAGTACGGGATTTGTTTGTTTTGATGACGGTTCAGGCGATAAGGCGTTGGGAGAAATATTATTACTGTTGGCACCAAGCCAGGTAGCCCGCCAATGCCGCGGGATAAGGTGATAAGCACCCAGCGGACACATGCACCCAGTTGACACATGCGATAGCTTTGACACATCTAAGAGCGGCGGCTGGATATTAGTAGGTTCAATTAAGGCGGCTGCTGAAGCCAATGGGCTCTTGCATGCCGCGGCATAGTGGGACAGACAGCTTCATTTTATTAGTATAGATGTATCTATGGATCCGCCCGCATATGGCCCGCCATGGGTTGGTGAATCGGGATCGAGCTCTGGACACTCGCAGCACCACAATCCGTTGCGTGTGAACCCGGGATCGGTCGATTTAATGCCCAGCGCACTACCACTGAACGGGGAAAACCAACTGAACTGTGTGGTTCTTATATGGACCGATTGGGTTTTAGGCCACTTTCTTGCCCACATGACACATTGATATTTACAACAGTGATCCAGAAGACTAGAATCGAGAAAAAGATCCAGAGATCGATATAGGAAGGTAGTTGGGGATCCATTACATTGAGTACATGAGATTCAGGGAGTCAACTATAGTCAATGGGTCGCAATCCTATCAATCAATGTTGACAGCCCCACCATCTATAACCCCCTCACCCCTCGCCCCTCACCCTCCTCACCCCCTCGCCCCCTCGCCCCCTCACCCTCCTCACCTCCTCGCCCCCTCGCCCCCTCATCCCCTCCTCACACCCTCACCCTCCTCATCCACTCGCCCCCTCTCCCCCCCACCCCCTCGCCCCCTCACCTCCTCACCCCCTCGCCCCCTCGCCCCCTCACCCTCCTCACCTCCTCGCCCTCTTGCCCCCTCACCTCCTCGCCCCCTCACCCTCCTCACCTCCTCGCCCCCTCACCCTCCTCACCCCCTCACCCCCTCACCCTCCTTACCCCACTCGCCCCCTCACCCCCCTCACCCCTCGCCCCCTCACCCTCCTTACCCACTCGCCCCTCACCCCCTCACCCCCTCGCCCCCTCACCCTCCTCACTCCCTCACCCACTCGCCCCCTCACCCTCCTCACCCACTCGCCCCCTCACCCCCTCACGCTCCATACTCACTCGCCCCCTCACCCCCTCACCCTGCTCACCCCCTCACCCTCCTCACCCTCCTCACCCACTCGCCCCCTCACCCCTCAACCTCACCCCCTCACCCTCCTCAATCCCTCGCCCCCTCACCCCCTCACCCTCCTCACCCCCTCGCCCCCTCGCCTCTTCACCCCCTCGCCCCCTCGCCCCCTCACCCTCCTCACCTCCTCGCCCCCTCACCCTCCTCACCCCCTCGCCCCCTCACCCCCTCACCCTCCTCGCCCCCTCACCTCCTCACCCCATCGCCCCCTCACCCTCCTCACCCCCTCACCTCTTCACCCTCCTCACCTCCTCGCCCCTTCACCCTCCTCACCCCCTCGCCCCCTCACCCCCTCAGCCTCCTCACCTCCTCGCCCCCTCACCTCCTCACCCTCCTCACCCACTCGCCCCCTTCACCTCACCCCCTCGCCCCCTCGCCCCCTCGCCCCCTCACCCTCCTCACCTCCTCGCCCCCTCACCCTCCTCACCCCCTCCCCCCCTCACCCCCTCACCCTCCTCACCTCCTCGCCCCCTCACCCGCCTCACCCCCTCGCCCCCTCACCCCTCACCCTCCTCACCCCTCACCCTCCTCACCCCCTCGCCCCCTCACCCCCTCAGCCTCCTCACCTCCTGGCCCCCTCACCCCCTCACCCTCCTCACCCACTCGCCCCTTCACCTCCTCACCCCCTCGCCCCCTCGCCCCTTCGCCCCTCGCCCCCTCACCCTCCTCACCTCCTCGCCCCTCACCCTCCTCACCCCCTCCCCCCTCATCCTCCTCACCTCCTCGCCCCCTCACCCGCCTCACCCCCTCGCCCCCTCACCCCTCACCCTCCTCACCTCCTCGCCCCCTCACCCCCTCACCCTCCTCACCCACTCGCCCTTCAGCTCCTCACCCCCTCGCCCCCTCACTTCCTCACCCTCCTCACCTCCTCGCCCCCTCACCCGCTCACGCTCTCACCCTCCTCACCCACTCGCCCCCTCACCCTCCTCACCCTCGCCCCCTCACCCCCTCACCCCCTCACCCTCCTCACCCACTCGCCCCCTCACCCCCTCACCCTTCTCGCTCCCTCACCCTCCTCAACCCCTCACCCCCTCACCCTCCTCGCCCCCTTATCGCCTCACCCCATCACACCCTCAGCCCCTCACCCCCCTCACACCCCTCACCCCATCACCCCCTCGCCCACTCCACCCATCGCCCTCTCCATCCCGCCACTCGCCCCTATAAGCCAAACTCCTGTTACTAACTGCGTAGTACTCTACGTAGTGTCAATAAGAGTGTGTTCACATGTAACATTATAACCGACAACGCCATGCACAGGGGTGGATCCTCCCCCACTTTTAGGGCCGACATTCATTCCAGTTGACATGAAACCGAATGAAACCGAACCGGCCCCCCCTTTCCAGCATATCTGGAACCGACCCTGAAATCGCCCCCCCCCCCCCCGCCCCCCTATGCAGATTTTCTGGATCCGCCCCTGATGCCTGTGCTTCAGTTGAAGTCGCTGTAACGTTTGGGAAAGAAGTCTCACTTTGCAAGCCTGTACCGTCCTCATGGTTGCTGGCAGCCCTGGGACGGCAAGCCTGTACCGTCCTCATGGTTGCTGGTTCGTCTGAGAGCACATTATTACCACTAACAGGCCCCGCGGTACCTCGTAGACGATCAATAACGCATAACCACTCCAGCTGCTAACGTAATAACTGCCTAGAAACTAACTGGCTTTATTTCTCTCGTGCTGGTCATCAGAGGAAGATGGTACCAGTTGGCGCTAAGCGGTTCACCCCGTCGGGATTTAAGGGGGCTATCGACCCCCGTGGCGTTTTGGCGCTATCTATACATACATACATGCATCCCGTCGGCACTCAAAACATCGCATACAACATCTCACACGCCATAAACTGTAAGCCAACCCACGAGGCTTGTACCGACTGACCCGGGTCCTAAGTCCCGAGCCCACTGGACGGCAGTCTCACTCACATGCCTTCCAAGAATCGAGCTTACCCTACACCACCACCACCCCTCCCCCCAATCCCAATATCCACACCCTGTCTCAACATATTCCCATCTCCCGACCCCCTCCCCCCCCGCCCCCAACACCGCCCGGCTCCCCCACCGCCCTTTGGTCCCCGCCAACCCTGGATGCCTTCGACCATCCAGATCTCGCCAAATGTGAGAGATCGACCCTGAGAAGCGAGCGATACAAGATGGCGTAAGAACGCACTGACTGACCTGTGAGCCTTGCTATAGGTGGCGACATTATTATGGCCATTGCTGTTGCATTATTAACGTGTTCCTCCCCCGGTCAGGCAGGAACATCTCCTCGGTCAGCATATAATCTGGAGAAACAGCGTGATGGATGCCTCCTTAATGTGACGGGAGCAGAAGTCCCTAGTACACCGGGGAAGGAGCGAAGCCAGCGAATGTCAACAAAGTAGGCGTAGGCGTAGGCGTAGGCAGGCATAGGGGTTGGTTATGGGCGTAGGTGAATGTGTAGGCGTAATCGCAGGCGAATGTGTAGGCGTAGGCAAATGTGTAGGCATAGGCAAATGTGTAGGCGTAGGCGAATGTGTATAATCTATAATTTATAATCTATCTCTATAATCCCACTCCTTTTAAAAAATCGGAACGGGGATGCGCCGATATCTCAGAAGACAAAGGAGTCTAGTGTGGTTAATACAGCAGCCAGCAAGACTTACACAGTGAGTGAACTGTCAGTCAGTGTCGGCGTGGGCCTCTACAGCTTACCAAAGTATAGGGCTAGTCAACGTTGGGCTTCATACTCGATTGATTTCGGAAGGACACCAATTGAACCTGCGACTGGAAATCCATGCTATGCTGTCTATCAAAGTTAAAGCAATATACTTACATGCGCCATCTTAGGTTTTTTGCATTTTAGAATCAAGGCTAAAGTATCTCAAAAATTATGATGCATATGTTTTATATCTCTTTGAGTCTGTAAAACAAACATTTCAACATAAAACTGCGCGGTTTATTTATATCGCGCGCGAAAGTGATAGCGAGCCGCGGTCGACATCACACACAAAATACCAAACAGCGAACAGGCGCGCATGAATATAAAGCCGGCCACCAAGTTCTGCTCTCGTAACCAAAATGCTTCTCTCCGGATAGCCCACAAGCTTTCAGGATTTAAATTCAAGACTGAATGTACTTATTTGACATGAAGAAGAGGTTGCTAATACAAGAATTACGGAATATATTGCTTTAAACGGGAAGCCAATTCTGACCATAAGGCCAAACACAAAATTGTTAGGCTTAAAGACTCCTATTGTCGGCCATAAGTGTACTTTCGGTGGGCGCAGATATTTACTTCCCCCTGGCCTCTTATGAACCAATCAGGATGAAGGACACTACGCAGGCCACTACGTCACGGGAGCGGGTGATGGCGTACATGTGCATGTAAATACAGGTCTGCAGATATGGAGAGGTTTCTAGGTCTGTGATGAAATCACGTGTGCATATATGATTTTATAAACGAACTCTGGAAAAGAACCGGTGAACTGTTTAACATTTGTAATGCCTTCATCATTGACCACACTGGGTCACGAGTTTTGGAGTGTCGACTGACTAACCAACTGAACTTACGTTAGGAACATTAACCTAATGACTGGGTGGCAGTGGGTTGAGGATGGCGTGTGAATGTGGGGGGTGGAGTGGGGTAAGTGCCGAGCCGGGGTATAGAGAGGTAACCGGTTGAGAGGTCACTTGTGGTATGTAGGCTTCTAGGTAAATGGTAGCACCACGAAGTCCTTTGTTCTCACGTTACATGATCCAGCCCATACGCTTACTTGTTATAACATAAACCATAACCTAAGGCCCTTCTTGGTTGACTAATTTTGAACCCGATAATCGCTCGACAAATCTTCCACTTGGGGCTAAGTCTAGTGGCGTAGCCTAAGTGGCGATTATGTGTACGGGTGAAAGCTAATGGTCTTGAACTCAAAGAATCAAATAATTGAGGCCTGGTGACGGGCTGCAACAGCGGGCGGGCGCGGTGGGAAATATCGGGCTGCTACCGTGACCTCAACTTTCATTGCAATAGACTACCTCCTGGACTATGACTGGGGCAGGGGTTAGCGTACAATGGATGATTATTCCGTTATCAGACCTATTTGCCGCCTTCCCATCGAATCCCAAGCGATCCTGAAGTGCCTTAATGAGCGTCTATCCCAATAACCAAGACTCATTCGTGTCAGGTAGACATAGATCCAGATGCTTGCCAGCATCACGAATTTAGGTCAGACGCCCTGGGGCCGCTGTGCTGGTCGAAATCCAAGGACCACCCGACGACAGCTAGAGTCGTTCAGGATTGCCACCGTTCACAGAGTGTCCGGATCCAGATGCTTCCAGGCACCCGGAAATCCATTTGGAACCTGGTGATCAACGTCGGATGAAAGAAACGCGCTGGAAGGCATATCTTTGCCAGCGGTGCCCACCGCCATGGTATTTGTTATAGCGGGTTTTGCCAGCGGTACCCATCGCCATGGTGTTTGTTATAGCGGGCTTTGCCAGCGGTACCCACCGCCATGGTGTTTGTTATAGCGGGCTTTGCCAGCGATACCCACCGCCATGGTGTTTGTTATAGCGGGCTTTGCCAGCGATACCCACCGCCATGGTGTTTGTTATAGCGGGCTTTGCCAGCGGTACCCACCGCCATGGTGTTTGTTATAGCGGGCTTTGCCAGCGATACCCACCGCCATGGTGTTTGTTATAGCGGGCTTTGCCAGCGGTACCCACCGCCATGGTGTTTGTTATAGCGGGCTTTGCCAGCGGTACCCATCGCCATGGTGTTTGTTATAGCGGGCTTTGCCAGCGATACCCACCGCCATGGTGTTTGTTATAGCGGGCTTTGCCAGCGGTACCCACCGCCATGGTGTTTGTTATAGCGGGCTTTGCCAGCGATACCACCGCCATGGTGTTTGTTATAGCGGGCTTTGCCAGCGATACCCACCGCCATGGTGTTTGTTATAGCGGGCTTTGCCAGCGGTACCCACCGCCATGGTGTTTGTTATAGCGGGCTTTGCCAGCGATACCCACCGCCATGGTGTTTGTTATAGCGGGCTTTGCCAGCGATACCCATCGCCATGGTGTTTGTTATAGCGGGCTTTGCCAGCGGTACCCATCGCCATGGTGTTTGTTATAGCGGGCTTTGCCAGCGGTACCCATCGCCATGGTGTTTGTTATAGCGGGCTTTGCCAGCGGTACCCACCGCCATTGTGTTTGTTATAGCGGGCTTTGCCAGCGATACCCACCGTCATGGTGTTTGTTATAGCGGGCTTTGCCAGCGATACCCACCGCCATGGTGTTTGTTATAGCGGGCTTTGCCAGCGATACCCACCGCCATGGTGTTTGTTATAGCGGGCTTTGCCAGCGATACCTACCGCCATGGTGTTTGTTATAGCGGGCTTTGCCAGCGATACCATCGCCATGGTGTTTGTTATAGCGGGCTTTGCCAGCGGTACCCACCGCCATGGTGTTTGTTATAGCGGGCTTTGCCAGCGATACCCACCGCCATGGTGTTTGTTATAGCGGGCTTTGCCAGCGATACCCACCGCCATGGTGTTTGTTATAGCGGGCTTTGCCAGCGATACCCACCGCCATGGTGTTTGTTATAGCGGGCTTTGCCAGCGATACCCACCGCCATGGTGTTTGTTATAGCGGGCTTTGCCAGCGGTACCCACCGCCATGGTATTTGTTATAGCGGGCTTTGCCAGCGGTACCCACCGCCATGGTGTTTGTTATAGCGGGCTTTGCCAGCGGTACCCACCGCCATGGTGTTTGTTTCGCTGGCAAAGCCCGCTATAACAAACACCATGGCGATGGTATCGCTGGCAAAGACGATGTACGAGTCACGAGCGGGGCAAAAACCGGGATGGTCGCCCCTGTTAGCCTCAGCAGGATGATGTCAGTGGCTACAGTCTCGACACTGAAGTGTTGTGAGTGGTGGCTATAAGGAAGAAGGCTTAGAGGGACGTATACGATGAGTTCTTTTTTCGAGATTTTTTCGAATTGTTTTGCTTTTTAATAGACTCTTACAGTAGGTAAGCTTCCTGCTACGGTGACATGACCAATGCACGATGCGCGTCTTTGTATAAAGTAGACCAGAGCGAGTGGCTGTGTGGTTAATAGGAACGGGGAAGTTACTTGAGACACAAGGAGATGTGAAGGGGGTCGGGGTTTGCATTCAGATAAAACTAAACGGCGGCGACGGGGCAAGCAACCTCGTGCTCCAGTAGCGGTTTAATGACGTAATTTCCATAGTCAGCATGCAGATAAAGATAAATATATGTATTGAGGACTTAGCTAAGGTGACGGAACAACTTCGTGCTCCAGTAGGCGTTCTAAGGAAGTACTGTCCTGCCATACCCCGTCGTCTCGCGGACGTTTATTGAAGAGTTACACGAGGGTCCAGCCTGAAACACCAAGCTGATGTACACCGGCGACGGATACTAATGTCTCCTGTTCTAACGTTCACTGTAATGTCTCATGTTCTAACGTTCACTGTAATGTCTCATGTTCTAACGTTCACTGTAATGTCTCATGTTCTAACGTTCACTGTAATGTCTCATGTTCTAACGTTCACTGTAATGTCTCATGTTCTAACGTTCACTGTAATGTCTCATGTTCTAACGTTCACTGTAATGTCTCATGTTCTAACGTTCACTGTAATGTCTCATGTTCTAACGTTCACTGTAATGTCTCATGTTCTAACGTTCACTGTAATGTCTCCATGTTCTAACGTTCACTGTAATGTCTCCATGTTCTAACGTTCACTGTAATGTCTCATGTTCTAACGTTCATTGTAATGTCTCCATGTTCTAACGTTCACAGTAATGTCTCATGTTCTAACGTTCACTGTAATGTCTCATGTTCTAACGTTCACTGTAATGTCTCCGGTTCTAACGTCCGCTGTAATGTCTCATGTTCTAACGTTCACTGTAATGTCTCATGTTCTAACGGTCACTGTAATGTCTCATGTTCTAACGTTCACTGTAATGTCTCATGTTCTAACGTTCACTGTAATGTCTCATGTTCTAACGGTCACTGTAATGTCTCATGTTCTAACGTTCACTGTAATGTCTCATGTTCTAACGTTCACTGTAATGTCTCATGTTCTAACGTTCACTGTAATGTCTTCGGTTCTAACGTCCACTGTAATGTCTCATGTTCTAACGTTCACTGTAATGTCTCCGGTTCTAACGTCCACTGTAATGTCTCATGTTCTAACGTTCACTGTAATGTCTCCGGTTCTAACGTCCACTGTAATGTCTCATGTTCTAACGTTCACTGTAATGTCTCATGTTCTAACGTTCACTGTAATGTCTCATGTTCTAACGTTCACTGTAATGTCTCATGTTCTAACGTTCACTGTAATGTCTCCATGTTCTAACGTTCACTGTAATGTCTCCATGTTCTAACGTTCACTGTAATGTCTCATGTTCTAACGTTCATTGTAATGTCTCCATGTTCTAACGTTCACAGTAATGTCTCATGTTCTAACGTTCACTGTAATGTCTCATGTTCTAACGTTCACTGTAATGTCTCCGGTTCTAACGTCCGCTGTAATGTCTCATGTTCTAACGTTCACTGTAATGTCTCATGTTCTAACGGTCACTGTAATGTCTCATGTTCTAACGTTCACTGTAATGTCTCATGTTCTAACGTTCACTGTAATGTCTCAAGTTCTAACGGTCACTGTAATGTCTCATGTTCTAACGTTCACTGTAATGTCTCATGTTCTAACGTTCACTGTAATGTCTCATGTTCTAACGTTCACTGTAATGTCTTCGGTTCTAACGTCCACTGTAATGTCTCATGTTCTAACGTTTACTGTAATGTCTCCGGTTCTAACGTCCACTGTAATGTCTCATGTTCTAACGTTCACTGTAATGTCTCCGGTTCTAACGTCCACTGTAATGTCTCATGTTCTAACGTCCACTGTAATCCAGGAGTCCCTCTCTCGTGAATGACCCCACCCTCCCAGAACACACGTCACCTGCCGCGGGTTATGTGTAAAGTCATGGTCTTTTTCAGATATTTCACAAAGCATTTCGCCAATGCTGGATCAGTCCCTGGTGAATTTATACCCATTGTTTCTCTCTGTAGCGCTGTGGGTCACACTAGGCCGTCGGTGGTGTATTAATACGCGCCTCGTGACCTGACAAATAGTTCGTCTCGCACCACACAAGGAGGGCGCGATAATAGCTCCAGGCCTGCTGTATGTCTGATGCTCGGCTCAAGGCCGCCAGCGAGGCGGACGTGACAGGCTGACGCGAGGGCAGGTCAGCCGGGAGACACGTGACGCGTCGTAGGCTACGCCAGCTCGTTCAGGGTCGAGATAAGGTCACCTAGGGGCATTGTACAGTCGGTTGGCGGGTGGCGAAGGTGGTGGTAAGTAGAGGGGGGGGGGGAGGTGTCAGTGGCGCGAGGGGGGTTCCGCAATGAAACCCGTTCACTCTCGTGTCAGCAATGATACTTATTCAATCCTGCAATCTTGTCAATCTCCTCATTCTTCATGCTGCATATGGAGTTAAGTTATCGCACAAATGTCACTTTAATCTTTACAGACAAATGGATGCAGATACGTATTTCTGAAAATAAATGTTGATTATATATAGAGGGATGCGTTTATAACGCGGGGACACTCGCCACAATGTGAGATCTGATGCTAAGGTAATGATGAATGAGCCGGTAAGAGATTAATATAAAAGGCGCGGGGGTGGGTTAGTTACTTGGTCAAGCTGTTGATCGTCGACCAACTTGACCCGGTTGGCCGGTTAACATGGCCCCACACGCGAACAGTAAAGGAAATCTCGACTGGATTAGTTAGCATTATGGCAATAACCAAACAGAATGTTTGGCCTTAATGGTGATATAAATTGTCACAATTAGTGTTTTTTCGAGTGTGTTGGACTCCCGAACGCTCGTCTCGATGAACACCCGAATGACCTAGCCGCGGCCGCCTCAAAACACCGTGCGACCCTTTGTCATCTTAACCATTGCTGCATCACCACCAATCACGCCTCCTTTACCTCCCCCTCGCTACCCCCCCCCCTCCCCCACTTCCCCCCACATAGCTTCGGATGAAGCGTAAAGCCACCACTGAGCTGCACTGAGCGTCAATGATCAGAAGGTGTAAGTAGGGCTAATGACGTCATCACTACATTTATGGAGCGACGTCATACTGTTACTGGTATGATACGGGTGAAGTGTGGAACTCATCAGGTGACACCAGACGGTCACGTGGTTGATGAGTCGTCTTTGGCTCCTCGTGTGTAAATGTGTAATCCATGAGGGATGCACCCCGGGGGGGGGGGGGAGGGGGGGGCACTACACTAATACCATGGTGGGGGGGGGGGTGCCACCCAGACCATAGAGGGCAATTGGAGAGCAAGAGAAAAGTACGAGATTTTGTAGTCATTGAATACATTTTTATTGAAAGAAGGGATCCCAATTAGACTGTCATGGAGACTATATGGAGGTTAATTAATGAACACTTGCGATATCAACTGAAATATATAGTCAAGAGCTGCAATTTTGATAAAACCAGTCTCAGAAAGGCACAGCGTAAGAAATTGTGAATTCCTGCTCCGAGGATTAAGAGAAAAAAGGCGAAAACAATTGTCATTTGGGCGGCATATATGTATACACCTGACTATATGTAGTGCCCCCCCCCCAACCCCACCCTCGGGGGGAGGGGGGGGCCCCACCTGACTGTATGTAGTGCCCCCCCCCAACCCCACCCTCGGGGGGAGGGGGGGGTCCCACCTGACTATATGTAGTGCCCCCCCCCCAACCCCACCCTCGGGGGGGGGTCCCACCTGACTGTATGTAGTGCCCCCCCCCAACCCCACCCTCGGGGGGGGGGTCCCACCTGACTGTATGTAGTGCCCCCCCCCAACCCCACCCTCGGGGGGAGGGGGGGGCCCCACCTGACTGTATGTAGTGCCCCCCCCCCCCCCAACCCCACCCTCGGGGGGAGGGGGGTCCCACCTGACTGTATGTAGTGCCCCCTCCCAACCCCACCCTCAGGGGGAGGGGGGGGGGTCCCACCTGACTGTATGTAGTGCCCCCCCCCAACCCCACCCTCGGGGGGAGGGGGGGGGGTCCCACCTGACTATATGTAGTGTCAAACGGAAAGAAATGTTCAATAGGTGCGAAGTGACTGCAGTGATCGCTGCGCAATAGACCTAGGCGATCCCCTGAATGACTGCAGTGATCGCTGCGCAATAGACCTAGGCGATCCTCTGAATGACTGCAGTGATCGCTGCGCAATAGACCTAGGCGATCCCCTGAATGACTGCAGTGATCGCTGCGCAATAGACCTAGGCGATCCCCTGAATGACTGCAGTGATCGCTGCGCAATAGACCTAGGCGATCCCCGGAATGACTGCAGTGATCGCTGCGCAATAGACCTAGGCGATCCCCTGAATGACTGCAGTGATCGCTACGCAATAGACCTAGGCGATCCCCGGAATGACTGCAGTGATCGCTGCGCAATAGACCTAGGCGATCCCCGGAATGATTGCCGTGATCGCTGCGCAATAGACCTAGGCGATGCCCTGAATGACTGCAGTGATCGCTGCGCAATAGACCTAGGCGATCCCCTGAATGACTGCAGCGATCGCTGCGCAAGAGACCTAGGCGATCCCCAGAATGACTGCAGTGATCGCTGCGCAATAGGCCTAGGCGATCCCCGGAATGACTGCAGTGATCGCTGCGCAATAGGCCTAGGCGATCCCCGGAATGACTGCAGTGATCGCTGCGCAATAGACCTAGGCGATCCCCGGAATCACCCGACGGATAAGAAAAGATAACACAAACCTTCATTTAACGTCGATGTTAAAAAGTCAACAAGAAACCCCCACCACCCTACCTCTTCCCTAAAGTGTGCAAGGGGCACATTCCGAGAAGGGGTAGGGTACCCCCCCCCCCCCCCTCCCCTCACCACCCCCTGGACCGTGGATAATGCGCAGTATAACAACGTAATAAACCCCTATCTGTGCGGGTGTTATACATGAAAATGAATCCTGATCACTTTATGTTGTTCAAAATTGTGTCAGACTCACGAGTTTCCTGTTCCCTATTCCGTGAGTCATGTAACCCAACCATACCGTCACATGCAATGCAATGTTGTATCAGAGATGCATTCGTTCGTGAACTCACCGATATCCGCTGCACTATATGGAGGATAATACTGGACATGATTATGAGTAGTTGGAAATATAAGACGGAGCACTACAATTAAACAAGTTTAATCAATCGTAGTTGTAAATTTGACACATCCCTGACCTCCCCCAATCGCCTCTTTATTTTTCGGTGGGCCCAAATCCTGGACTTGCCCTTGTCAAAATGTAGGAAATACGTAACAATACACCGTTCCTCACTCCGAGCTAAGCCCCTCCCACGTCTGTCCTTTTTCGTTAATCATGAGTATGAAATTAACAATCATAGCTGATGGTAGGTGCAAGTGAGAAGTACTCATCTCTGAAACTGACAAGAAAGTGACATGCTGCATGCTTTGTTTGTCGGACTTGTTTGTCGGTCGTAACGCACGTGGCAGACCTTTTTTCGCCACATGATTGGCTAAAATCAGCAGTTACGTTAATGAATGATTGACAGCCTGGATAGAGCATTAAACGCCAGTAAAGTTGAGGCCCGCATAATAACCCCGGCGATTTAAGGTAAGCAACCCATAATAAGCCTCCGCGATTTTGAGCAGACCTCGGTAAACATCGACAAACCTCGGCGGGCTGTAGCCCTGAGATTTTACACAGTCTTAATGAAACAAAGCACGAGTAAAACACAGCAAAAGAAGTGGTGACATAGGTAAAATGAATAGAGCATCGTATAATAAGCTTCGGCGATTTAGAGAAGACCTCGGTAAACATCGACAAACATCGGCGGGTGTCAGTGAAAGGGGAATCCCTAACTCGTTACGTCATTCACAGGGCAATCCCCAATTCGTGACGTCATTCACAGGGTATTTCCACGAGAATGGTTCTTAGTGATAAATTCGGAAAATTCAAGAAAAAAAACATCTAGAAAACGTGTAAATAGTTCAGAAAACATTCGTGTAGATCATAATTATATAAGAGACCATTATATATAACCAGATTTACTAAAATGTGAACACAAGGCGTAAGTTACCGATAATTGATGTGAAATAAGCTGCGCCAAAAAATATTTGTGAAATAACATTTTCAAACTTCAAGACCTGTGTCTCGGGAAATTTGCACGGCTACCTATATTTTTTTTATTTTTATTATAAGAACTTCAGAAGTTTTTAAAAGTGGTTTGGTGTCAAGATTGTTATTTCTGAGGAAATTATAGCCAATTATGTGAAGGTGGTGAAAACTGTCCTGAGCTTGCATAATTGCACTATATTATTACCATTTGTTATTTTTTGTGGCTACTATTTACATTTTTGAATATCATTCCTGTAATGCACTAGGCTTAAGCTTTCCAAAGAGCTATTACTGATGATAATGACTTAATATTGAGCTGAATTGTTGCAAAATTACATATTCGTGGTAGGTGTCAAGTTTTGGTCATTTTGTGAAATGGGGGTATACTTGGAAAATGGAGAATATTTTTTAGCGGGACTTCAAAGTATTCTAAAAATTCACCAAAAGGTATGTAATTGGGTATACTTTCATAAAATAATCACAAATACAGAGTTCTTTTATCTTGCTTTTATGGGCTTTCCTTACAGACGACCTCGGCAAATATCGGCAAACCTCGGCAAACATCGGTGGTGTCATTGAAAGAGGAATCCCCAACTCGTGACGTCATTCACAAGGCATTTCCCCGAGAATGGCTCTTCGTGATAATTCGAAAGCTTCAAGAAAAAAGTTGAGGAACCGTGTACGTAGTTCAGAAAACATTTGTGTATATCAAATTTATATTGGAGACCACCATATATGCTCATGTTTATTAAAATGTGAATACGAGGCGTAGATTACTGATAATTGGTGTTAAATAAGTTGTCCCGAGAAACGTCTGTGAAATACCATTTCCATGCTTCAGGACCAGTGTTTCTAGGCAAATTTGCATGGTTACCTATATTTTTCTTTATTTGCATTTTTGATTAAATTATAGCCCATATGGTGAAGGCAGTGAATTGTAAATTTTGCGAAAACTGTCCTGATTTTGCATAATTGCATTGTATTATGACAATGCTTGTATTTTTTATGGCTACTATTTACATTTTAAAATTCATCCATGTATTGTACGAGGTTTAAACTTTCCAAAGATCTATTGCTGGTTATAATGACAGCTTTCATAAAATAATAACAAATACAGATCTATTCTACCTTGTTTTAACAGGGTGCTTACCAGTTATTTTTAAAGGTACCAATAGCTATCTTGAGTGGGGATTAAATTAGACCCGGTATAGGTATTGCTTGTGTTCTCGAACTTTAGTACACATCAATATGTTGACGCACATGTAAAGCATGTTACAGTCCAGACTGGGACCCAAATAGACGGCGAAAACAAGCTGATAAAAACAGCCTCTTTATCAGCAGCCTATAATTAAGTTAGACGCGACAAACAAACAGTTAACGGTAGGCGCTTCGTGGATGTTGTCACGCCATTCGCGGTGTAGATTTCGGCGGGGTCAAGGTCGACTCGACTTACGGTCGTCTGCGCCGGCATGGACGCCGAGATCCCACAGGGCTGGTGAGTGCGGCGACCCGGTCGTCACTCCTGGGTAGAGCTGACCCGACGCTCAGCTGTTTGTTGTACCATGTCCTTAATTCAATGGGTGCTGGTACTCTGACACGCCGCGCATTGTGGAGGACAGATAACAAGCGTCCAAAGAATGTTTTATTTGGGCCTTCGCTTAACTTTAGGCCATGTGCACTGGGTTCGATATAACAGGGTCATTTAAACTGTTGACACGTATAAGGGCCAATACCCCCCCCCCCCCCGCTCCCCCGTCCCCGTTCCTTTCCCATTGCTCGGGCTTGCCTTACATATGTCTAAATCTACCCCAGCTGACATGGGCCCAGTATATGGGCTTGAGTAATACACCTATACATCCACATATATTCAAATAAATATAAATATCATATCAATATATATTATCTATTAAGATTTAGAGCAACATCTCACCTCTGTTCTGACCGCTATATATATATTGCCTGTGCCCCCTGCACGGCCTCACCACGGCCCCGACCGCAGGTCAGCCATTTAACGTCGCCTCGCTCCTGTCCATCTAACGTAAATGACCCCCCTGGTCGCCGTCTCCGAATATCTAGGACGAAAATGTTTCGTATTAGCCAAGGCAATGATGTTGTTTCTTCCTTTCTGTTGACGATATGTTTACATGGCATGCGCCTATCTGTAGGTCGCCAGCCACCACAACAGAGAAGGTTCCCGGGTCACGAACGCGCAGACACATTCCCATGTGATGATAGGAATAAGAAATAGATGGTGATAGTTATTAACCCTTTGCCTTATATGGTCATACATAACAAGCCGTAAAGGATTAGATTGATACAAGCTTCCACGAAGTTGATTCAACCAGTCCCTATGTAGCTACCCCCCCCCCCCCCTCGTCATTACCCTGACCATCTGACAGATCGTATTAAGAGCCTGTTGTATTGAGATCCAGACCACAGTACACTGATTCTCACCGTAACGTGATGTGGGTGGTGGTGGTGGGGGTGGCCGGGTGGGGATGGTGGTGGGAGGGTTACGGGGCGGTGGGTGGGGGTGGTGGTTGGAGGGTTACGGGGCGGTGGGGCTGGTGGATGATGGTTGTGGGAGGGGTACGGGGAGGTGGTGGGAGGGTTACGGGGCGGTGGGGCTGGTGGGGTGGGGGTGGTGGTGGGAGGGTACGGGGCGGTGTGGTTGGTGGGGTGGGGTTGGTGGTGGGAGGGTTACGGGGCGGTGGGGCTGGTGGGGTGGGGGTGGTGGTGGGAGGGTTACGGGGCGGTGGGGGTCGTGGTGTCGTCGGAGTTGGTCTGTCGACTGCCTCCGTGCACCCACCACCGACTGAATGAATGTTGACATTCCGGAACTCGTGACTGTTGGTGATCCATGATAAAGAGCGGCTGGCCATCCTGTACCCAGGCGGGCGGTGTCTGGGGGTGGTATCGGTGTACTTATAGTTAGCGCTGACCGCAATCCTTCTCATGAACCACAACATATCGGCTTCCATATTGGATAGGCGACAGATAATCGGCTGGAGCATGTAGACATCCAATGTACTACCAATGCATGCATCGAGTGGGGCAGTCGCAAAAATGCGGTCGAGAGATCCGACCCCTGGTTAACATCCTCCAGAAACAAACTGGTTAGTATCTGTGTGCGTGTCAAGTCGAGTTCACAGTGTATCATAGTGCTTCGGGGTGGTGATGAGCGGGGAGGGGGGCGTTACTTTTGGCAATAAAGCAGCCACAGCGAGTACTACAGTTACATGAAACTTGTAATTTGGGGATTTGAAATAAAACGTCAAAACTCCTATAATGTGATGGCATGGTTATTCACAATTATGTTGTCAAACCGCAAGTTTGACCTCGGTTTCGAACCCGGATGTTTAACGGGGCCGATAGTTCTATAGTGTGCATGCGCTGGTAATGGCGTTCCATGGCTTGGCTCTCTGCCTGTTTGCCTTCAACAAAACTTGAATAACAATATAAAAACCGGGATTCGCCAAAACCTATATATATACTATACATATACTATGAACATATACTTCCCGCGATGTTATATTACAACACTGTATACACTGGCATTTATTCGGAACAGATCGTATCGTAGTTCGATAGCGAAAGCCAGCATTTTCAAGTCAGGACACCCCAGTGATTTCTGCAGGTCTTGTTTATGGTCGCAGCCAGTATGAATAGAAATATGGCGCATGGGCATATACAAAGTGCCAAGTAAATGTAGCTCTCGACCAAGACACACCACCGGACACTGTCCTTGTCCAAGACCCACCACCCATCACTTTGTCTTTGTTCAGGACCCACCACCCATCACTTTGTCTTTGTTCATCACCCACCACCCATCACTTTGTCTTTGTTCAGGGCCCACCACCCATCACTTTGTCTTTTAACTTTTAACTAAACATCACGGTCTTTTAACTTGTATCTAAACAACTTTGTCTTTTAACTTTTAACTAAACATCACTGTCTTTTAACTTTTGTCTAAACATCACTTCATGGTCTGGTTTAAATGAGGTTTTCATTAATATTAGAAGCATGTAAGCATTATAAGGATTTGACCGATATTGCTGGCGATCCATCCTTCAACAAAATGACATATTGAAAGATGGTTATGGCTAAAGACCTTCTTTTAAAAAACGCAAGTACGAAGGCATATTCTATCGCGGCATTTTGCTAATTCTATCTGGCCCGCCAGGGAGGATTCCCGACCACTCCAGTACAATTTACACCTTACCACCTAATCATTTATCTTATCTCCCGCAGGGGGGCGCTAACCTGACCGTTTGTTTTCGGCTGTGTTTATCCAAAGTCTTTCAACGGTTGATTATTGACCTTTTGTTATCTTGTGCTGTAGAGTGTTTTTACGGCTCCTTTGTTGCGTCCACGCTAACATCACAACCGTCTTTTCTTTTGCGTGGTAAAAGGTCGTTTGTGCAAAGTGTTTCATATGTGTGGGAGGGGGCGGCGGGAAATGTAAAGGAGGGGGTGGGGTGGGGGGGGGGCGGGGGGGGGTAGGGGGTGGGGGTAGAGAGGTGCATGCAGTGCAAACGAACCTAGATCTCACACCAAATACTGAGGATAGCACCCCCTCCACGGCTGAAACCTCAAACATACCGACCTCTCTGTGCGTATTATCAATGAAAGGTCGTAGTTACTTTCCTATGCGAACACGCTCCGTACTGAAATAACACAAAGGGTTTATTCACCTGCAGGACCTGCAGGACCTTAGTGATGTTAGCGTTAGTCTAAAATCGTCTATCTAACTTTAGCCGACTAAGCCGTGTAGTCGGCTAAACTGCGAAATCCACCCTAGGGCCCCTTTTCACAACCCTTCCTAATTAACGGTACTTTGCCATGAAATCGCTTCCTGGTAGTTGATCGATTCAACTTAAGACGGTCTGTGTATTTGTGTTTGGGATGTTGCCCAGTGAGGCGTGTCCTCCAGCAGCCCAGTCACTGGATGCTGGTTGCCCGGTCAATGTTTGTAAACGTGCGCCTGGGCACTGCATCGTGACGCGCTGTTCCGGCGAGCGCAGCTTGGCCGACTGACCTGGGATTCGCGGAAGGCAAAACTGCAGGCAAAACAGTTCAAGTTACTCCCAAAAAAGCGTTACTGTAATACTACGAACATGTACATAAGGCAGAAAGTACGGGCTAAAGTCACTTCATTTCCCCATTCTAAGGTGCTCATAGTCAAAAACAGTTAATTAGCGCGGAGGTTGTGGATTGATAGCTAACACAAAGGAGCATGTGCATGTGTTTGCACGAGAACGGTTATTTCGTCGCTACCAGTCGCACGCTGTCAGCTTAATAGCTTCCCGGTAGTGACTACGGGCCGACCAATGGTAGCCGGGCTGCGCTAAAAATAGCCGCAACGTGGGCTGGCCGTGGTCGGTAATATATGTGACCCTGCCCAAATTTGGAAGTGGCAGTCCAAAACAATATTGCCGCGTGTTGGTGAGTCAGCGAGGATATAAGCGTGGCTCACACGCGGGGCGCTCAGTGATAAACTGGTCGGCGCTGCGATAGGAGTGATCGGTGTGGGAAAAGACAGCTATCTATCTACACATTTCACATTTGCGCAAAGCTGATCAGTAGAAGTTCATATTTGACTGTCGAAATTCACTCTCTGCTAGCAGATCAAGACGTTGTGACTCCAGGACTACTGCGCCGCCTGCATCAGTGCTGCGAGAACACTAGCGGACATCGTGCAGACCGTAAGCGGAACCAATGACGCAAGTTGTCTGCTGTTTTTCTCTGATCGTCGGAAGTCACTCGCCCTGTTGTAGAGTGGAGTGATTCATCTCATTCAACACGTCGTCGTTACCAGTCACTGCTCGCACAGTGTGCTACTACATGGCGTGATATACAGAGACTTTTTCCGCCAGAAATTCAGCCGAAAGAAGTGCATTGATCGGTATCTCCCAGACTGGAGGCCAGATGAGACGTGCGTGCTGCTGAGACCAGACGTCGCTATTGACAACACACAGCTCTCGGTGTCGCTTGGAGCGAACGTTAAATTTGGTGCCGGCTCAGCTAGGCTTCCCCGCAGCACAAAGAACACTCACATCTGTCCCATCGGCACAGGTGAGGCTGAGAGAGAGACGCTTTTTGAATTTAAATTGAAATTTGTGAAGAGAACGACTATCAAGGCCACACTGCACGAGTGGAGGTACCACACCACGAGCTATGACATTTGGAGTTGAAAACCTGCCACCTGCGGCTGCCTTCGCTCGTCGTTCAGGGATGATGGCCCCCAAGCGGTCCCTGCTGGTGGGGGGCGGGGAGGCCCTGGGCCTGCCTGCCGAGCCGGGGGCGGCGGCCGGGGAGGCCTGCCAGCCCGGGCTGACCGGTCACCCGGTCAAGTCTGGCCCCGTGCACGCCCTGCACAGTGGCCCGGATGGACGGCCCGTCCGACTGCCAGTCATCCTCAAGGTGTATGTCAGTAACTTCGGGCGCTACGCGGTCGTGGCGCAGGACAAACTGCTCTGCCGGGAGTGTGGCTTCATCAATCTGAAGCAGTGCACGGTGCGGAGGGTGGACAACCACAAGGCAGCCTCTTCCACCGCCACCACGACCACGTCATCCTCAGCAGTCATCCGTTCCAGCAAAAATAACAAGGACAGCCACGTGTTTCAAATTACCCCGCGAAATGCCGAGGGTCAGTCGTTGACTTTCTCGGTGTCCTCGGTGGCCGAGGTGGAGGACTGGGTGAACGCCTTGCTCCGAGAGGGGGAAGAGGGTGGGTGTGGGCAGACCACGGAGGGAGGCGCCCTATCCCCGCGCCGCCAGCCCCCCACGGGTCTCCACCCAAAGACGGGGCTCGTGGCCTCCCCCTGCCGCCGACCCCGTAGCCCCCTGGGTCAGCTCAGTCCGATGAGGGTAGCCTCCCCACAAGTGAAGCGGAAGTCTCTGCTACCGGCGCTAGAAGAGGAGTGAGTGACTGAGTGGTTGAGTTTTACTCGTTGACCGAATCTGCGTTCGAGTGGCCAAGTACCTAGTCACGACTTTCTTGTGGGTTGTTTAATTATGTGGGCTCGCTTGCCGTGGTGGAGGGCAATGCCTCCCAATACCCCCGCCCCCACATGGTGGCCGAACAGACTACTACCACTGACAGTGAAAACCGTCCCAACCGCTCTGATCTCATAGACGTATGAGTCTGAACAGTTATGACCCGCTACTGCTATATATATATAATATTATATGAACAAGAAAGAAGCCTGCATCTGGCATTGTCGACCGCAGTCGTCTTTCGTACGGAGAAAAAACTATGGCGCTTGTATATATTCAAATGAATCCTCGAAGCGCTTGTTCTTCGCTGAACCACCTGCCCCGGGGGAGGGGAGGGTGGGGGGTGTGGATCTCACCGGAGACAGAGTCACCCGGGCCAACCGACTGACACACACCTGCAACCCGACACTGCCCGGCCGCCGCGGCTGTGTCGACACTGTGTCATACCCTCCGGGGCTTATGGTCCTGGGAGGGGGGCGGCCGTGAAATGAAAGATCTCAACTCAGACGACCCTACATGACCCTAAGCTTCACACGAACTAGTCAGACGTATGAGCGACGAAAGCGCCCGCTAGACAACGAGATGTAGTGGTTGTCGCCCAGCGCTGCATGTATAGGTGTCGGTGAATATTGGATGGACTGAGTGGCGAAAGTCAACGATAACTTCACGGTGCAGCCTAAACACTGCATTTAGAACTCGTATCAATACGAGGACGGTGATCTCATGTTGAGGGCATCCCGGACCAAGTGTACTGACGCGGCCTGCCCGTCTGTGTCCCACAGTGGGTAGTCTTGGTGAATAAGATGTTTAAAAATAGAATGACTCATACTGAGTAATGTCTAAGCGGCTAAGATGTTTAAAAATAGAATGAGTCAATACTGAGTAACTTCTAAGGAGACAGGAATACAAAATGATGAAAGAAAGTACGTGAATGAGTGGCTGTGAAGGAAGTATGACGAGGGAGAACTGCGAATGTAAATTAACGAGTTATAATTTATTAAGCAGTATAACGTTTTTGTGGGTTGGTTCACTGGTGATTAGATGAAGCAATACTCGGGCCCTGGAGTAAATTGACCGGCGCGAGCTAGTAGATGTTGAAGATGAATCGTGCCTTTTGCCAAGACAATTGCCTCTAGAATTAGGCTTCTTGGATCTGAACGATATCGGGTAAAATATACAGACTTATCACTGTTGCGGATTTTTTGTTGCTACGTGTTTGTTACCTGGTCATTTGGGATTGTGTGATACTTGCTACATATTCACTTGTCTTGTTCTGTTGTTGAACATGGTTCAAAGAGAGATATATATTTATTGCGTGACTTGAATAAAAAAGCACGAAATGATAGCTGTGTTTGGCTCTGTATGTGAAGCGGTTTGATTCCATGCTCACGTATATTATATTACTATGGTGTACGACCGCCTTGTTGAGGTCCGGCAATATTCCCTCCTGCCGTCGATCGTGCTGTTACTGCGTACTTCCGCTAAATACGCACAGCTCGATTAACAAAGACCGCCATCCGCGTATGTAAACATCAGATGTAAAGATATTGTTACTATAAATAGAATATGATCGATATGTTGAAAGCCGTGCCTCTACCCACCAGGACGCAGTGTACGCCGCTCCAGTTAGTAGCGTCCATCACCAGTTGGTGCCTTTAGAAGTAGTTGGCGTATTTTGTCATGTACGTCTCAATAAATCCCGTGCTTTGAATTAGGCATAGACGTTCATTGGGAAGCCTATGTGGCTCAGTGGGCAATATGATAGCAAGCTGGCTGGGCTCCAGGTCGTGTGTTGGCGGCCTGGTACCTGTATCTTGGGCAAGTTTCACTGATTTGGCCAAGTTTGGCCTTCATATCCACAAAGGGGGCCTACATCATTTATTCTGTTTTAAAAGTATTGATTTCCGTTCGCAACGCGGATCTAGGATTAGACTTTGTCCCTATGTCAATCCTCTCGGCGACGCGGAAGCTAGGAGTGTAGACTTTGCCCCCATGTCAATCCTCTCGGCGACGCAGAAGCCAGGAGTGTAGACTTTGCCTCCATGTCAATCCTCTCGGCGACGCGGAAGCTAGGAGTGTAGACTTTGCCCCCATGTCAATCCTCTCGGCGACGCGGAAGCCAGGAGTAGACTTTGCCCCCATGTCAATCCTCTCGGCGACGCGGAAACTAGGAGTAGACTTTGCCCCCATGTCAATCCTCTCGGCGACGCGGAAGCTAGGAGTGTAGACTTTGCCCCCATGTCAATCCTCTCGGCGACGCAGAAGCTAGGAGTGTAGACTTTGCCCCCATGTCAATCCTCTCGGCGACACGGAAGCTAGGAGTGTAGACTTTGCCTCCATGTCAATCCTCTCGGCGACGCAGAAGCTAGGAGTGTAGACTTTGCCTCCATGTCAATCCTCTCGGCGACGCGGAAGCTAGGAGTGTAGACTTTGCCCCCATGTCAATCCTCTCGGCGACGCGGAAGCCAGGAGTAGACTTTGCCCCCATGTCAATCCTCTCGGCGACGCGGAAGCTAGGAGTGTAGACTTTGCCCCCATGTCAATCCTCTCGGCGACGCAGAAGCTAGGAGTGTAGACTTTGCCCCCATGTCAATCCTCTCGGCGACGCGGAAGCTAGGAGTGTAGACTTTGCCCCCATGTCAGTCCTCTCGGCGACGCGGAAGCTAGGAGTGTAGACTTTGCCTCCATGTCAATCCTCTCGGCGACGCGGAAGCTAGGAGTGTAGACTTTGCCCCCATGTCAATCCTCTCGGCGACGCAGAAGCTAGGAGTGTAGACTTTGCCCCCATGTCAATCCTCTCGGCGACGCGGAAGCTAGGAGTGTAGACTTTGCCCCCATGTCAGTCCTCTCGGCGACGCGGAAGCTAGGAGTGTAGACTTTGCCCCCATGTCAATCCTCTCGGCGACGCAGAAGCTAGGAGTGTAGACTTTGCCCCCATGTCAATCCTCTCGGCGACGCGGAAGCTAGGAGTGTAGACTTTGCCCCCATGTCAGTCCTCTCGGCGACGCGGAAGCTAGGAGTGTAGACTTTGCCCCCATGTCAATCCTCTCGGCGACGCGGAAGCTAGGAGTGTAGACTTTGCCCCCATGTCAGTCCTCTCGGCGACGCGGAAGCTAGGAGTGTAGACTTTGCCCCCATGTCAATCCTCTCGGCGACGCGGAAGCTAGGAGTAGACTTTGCCTCCATGTCAATCCTCTCGGCGACGCGGAAGCTAGGAGTGTAGACTTTGCCCCCATGTCAGTCCTCTCGGCGACGCAGAAGCTAGGAGTGTAGACTTTGCCCCCATGTCAATCCTCTCGGCGACGCGGAAGCTAGGAGTGTAGACTTTGCCCCCATGTCAGTCCTCTCGGCGACGCGGAAGCTAGGAGTGTAGACTTTGCCTCCATGTCAATCCTCTCGGCGACGCGGAAGCTAGGAGTGTAGACTTTGCCTCCATGTCAATCCTCTCGGCGACGCGGAAGCCAGGAGTAGACTTTGCCTCCATGTCAATCCTCTCGGCGACGCGGAAGCCAGGAGTAGACTTTGCCTCCATGTCAATCCTCTCGGCGACGCGGAAGCTAGGAGTGTAGACTTTGCCTCCATGTCAGTCCTCTCGGCGACGCGGAAGCTAGGAGTGTAGACTTTGCCTCCATGTCAATCCTCTCGGCGACGCGGAAGCTAGGAGTGTAGACTTTGCCTCCATGTCAATCCTCTCGGCGACGCGGAAGCTAGGAGTGTAGACTTTGCCTCCATGTCAATCCTCTCGGCGACGCGGAAGCTAGGAGTGTAGACTTTGCCTCCATGTCAATCCTCTCGGCGACGCGGAAGCTAGGAGTGTAGACTTTGCCTCCATGTCAATCCTCTCGGCGACGCGGAAGCTAGGAGTGTAGACTTTGCCTCCATGTCAATCCTCTCGGCGACGCGGAAGCTAGGAGTGTAGACTTTCCCCCCATGTCAATCCTCTCGGCGACGCGGAAGCCAGGAGTAGACTTTGCCTCCATGTCAATCCTCTCGGCGACGCGGAAGCTAGGAGTGTAGACTTTGCCCCCATGTCAATCCTCTCGGCGACGCAGAAGCTAGGAGTGTAGACTTTGCCCCCATGTCAATCCTCTCGGCGACGCGGAAGCTAGGAGTGTAGACTTTGCCCCCATGTCAATCCTCTCGGCGACGCGGAAGCCAGGAGTAGACTTTGCCTCCATGTCAATCCTCTCGGCGACGCGGAAGCTAGGAGTGTAGACTTTGCCCCCATGTCAATCCTCTCGGCGACGCGGAAGCTAGGAGTGTAGACTTTGCCCCCATGTCAATCCTCTCGGCGACGCGGAAGCTAGGAGTGTAGACTTTGCCCCCATGTCAATCCTCTCGGCGACGCAGAAGCTAGGAGTGTAGACTTTGCCCCCATGTCAATCCTCTCGGCGACGCGGAAGCTAGGAGTGTAGACTTTGCCCCCATGTCAGTCCTCTCGGCGACGCGGAAGCTAGGAGTGTAGACTTTGCCTCCATGTCAATCCTCTCGGCGACGCGGAAGCCAGGAGTAGACTTTGCCTCCATGTCAATCCTCTCGGCGACGCGGAAGCTAGGAGTGTAGACTTTGCCTCCATGTCAGTCCTCTCGGCGACGCGGAAGCTAGGAGTGTAGACTTTGCCCCCATGTCAATCCTCTCGGCGACGCGGAAGCTAGGAGTGTAGACTTTGCCTCCATGTCAATCCTCTCGGCGACGCGGAAGCTAGGAGTGTAGACTTTGCCTCCATGTCAATCCTCCCGGCGACGCGGAAGCTAGGAGTGTAGACTTTGCCTCCATGTCAATCCTCTCGGCGACGCAGAAGCTAGGAGTGTAGACTTTGCCCCCATGTCAATCCTCTCGGCGACGCGGAAGCCAGGAGTAGACTTTGCCTCCATGTCAATCCTCTCGGCGACGCGGAAGCCAGGAGTGTAGACTTTGCCCCCATGTCAATCCTCTCGGCGACGCGGAAACTAGGAGTAGACTTTGCCCCCATGTCAATCCTCTCGGCGACGCGGAAGCTAGGAGTGTAGACTTTGCCCCCATGTCAATCCTCTCGGCGACGCGGAAGCCAGGAGTAGACTTTGCCCCCATGTCAATCCTCTCGGCGACGCGGAAGCCAGGAGTGTAGACTTTGCCCCCATGTCAATCCTCTCGGCGACGCGGAAGCTAGGAGTGTAGACTTTGCCTCCATGTCAGTCCTCTCGGCGACACGGAAGCTAGGAGTGTAGACTTTGCCCCCATGTCAATCCTCTCGGCGACGCGGAAGCTAGGAGTGTAGACTTTGCCCCCATGTCAATCCTCTCGGCGACGCGGAAGCTAGGAGTGTAGACTTTGCCTCCATGTCAATCCTCTCGGCGACGCAGAAGCTAGGAGTGTAGACTTTGCCCCCATGTCAATCCTCTCGGCGACGCGGAAGCCAGGAGTAGACTTTGCCCCCATGTCAATCCTCTCGGCGACGCGGAAGCCAGGAGTAGACTTTGCCTCCATGTCAATCCTCTCGGCGACGCGGAAGCCAGGAGTGTAGACTTTGCCCCCATGTCAATCCTCTCGGCGACGCGGAAACTAGGAGTAGACTTTGCCCCCATGTCAATCCTCTCGGCGACGCGGAAGCTAGGAGTGTAGACTTTGCCCCCATGTCAATCCTCTCGGCGACACGGAAGCTAGGAGTGTAGACTTTGCCCCCATGTCAATCCTCTCGGCGACGCGGAAGCTAGGAGTGTAGACTTTGCCCCCATATCAATCCTCTCGGCGACGCGGAAGCCAGGAGTAGACTTTGCCCCCATGTCAATCCTCTCGGCGACGCGGAAGCCAGGAGTAGACTTTGCCCCCATGTCAATCCTCTCGGCGACGCGGAAACTAGGAGTAGACTTTGCCTCCATGTCAATCCTCTCGGCGACGCGGAAGCTAGGAGTGTAGACTTTGCCCCCATGTCAGTCCTCTCGGCGACACGGAAGCTAGGAGTGTAGACTTTGCCCCCATGTCAGTCCTCTCGGCGACGCGGAAGCTAGGAGTGTAGACTTTGCCTCCATGTCAATCCTCTCGGCGACGCGGAAACTAGGAGTGTAGACTTTGTCTCCATGTCAATCCTCTCGGCGACGCGGAAGCTAGGAGTAGACTTTGCCTCCATGTCAGTCCTCTCGGCGACGCGGAAGCTAGGAGTGTAGACTTTGTCTCCATGTCAATCCTCTCGGCGACGCGGAAGCCAGGAGTAGACTTTGCCCCCATGTCAATCCTCTCGGCGACGCGGAAGCCAGGAGTAGACTTTGCCCCCATGTCAATCCTCTCGGCGACGCGGAAGCTAGGAGTGTAGACTTTGCCCCCATGTCAATCCTCTCGGCGACGCGGAAGCTAGGAGTGTAGACTTTGCCTCCATGTCAATCCTCTCGGCGACGCGGAAGCCAGGAGTAGACTTTGCCCCCATGTCAATCCTCTCGGCGACGCGGAAGCCAGGAGTAGACTTTGCCCCCATGTCAATCCTCTCGGCGACGCGGAAGCTAGGAGTAGACTTTGCCTCCATGTCAGTCCTCTCGGCGACGCGGAAGCTAGGAGTGTAGACTTTGTCTCCATGTCAATCCTCTCGGCGACGCGGAAGCCAGGAGTAGACTTTGCCCCCATGTCAATCCTCTCGGCGACGCGGAAGCCAGGAGTAGACTTTGCCCCCATGTCAATCCTCTCGGCGACGCGGAAGCTAGGAGTGTAGACTTTGCCCCCATGTCAATCCTCTCGGCGACGCGGAAGCTAGGAGTGTAGACTTTGCCCCCATGTCAATCCTCTCGGCGACACGGAAGCTAGGAGTGTAGACTTTGCCCCCATGTCAGTCCTCTCGGCGACACGGAAGCTAGGAGTGTAGACTTTGCCTCCATGTCAGTCCTCTCGGCGACACGGAAGCTAGGAGTGTAGACTTTGCCCCCATGTCAGTCCTCTCGGCGACGCGGAAGCTAGGAGTGTAGACTTTGCCTCCATGTCAGTCCTCTCGGCGACACGGAAGCTAGGAGTGTAGACTTTGCCCCCATGTCAGTCCTCTCGGCGACACGGAAGCTAGGAGTGTAGACTTTGCCCCCATGTCAGTCCTCTCGGCGACGCGGAAGCTAGGAGTGTAGACTTTGCCTCCATGTCAATCCTCTCGGCGACGCGGAAACTAGGAGTGTAGACTTTGTCTCCATGTCAATCCTCTCGGCGACGCGGAAGCTAGGAGTAGACTTTGCCTCCATGTCAGTCCTCTCGGCGACGCGGAAGCTAGGAGTGTAGACTTTGCCCCCATGTCAGTCCTCTCGGCGACGCGGAAGCTAGGAGTGTAGACTTTGCCTCCATGTCAATCCTCTCGGCGACGCGGAAACTAGGAGTGTAGACTTTGTCTCCATGTCAATCCTCTCGGCGACGCGGAAGCTAGGAGTAGACTTTGCCTCCATGTCAGTCCTCTCGGCGACGCGGAAGCTAGGAGTGTAGACTTTGTCTCCATGTCAATCCTCTCGGCGACGCGGAAGCTAGGAGTAGACTTTGCCTCCATGTCAGTCCTCTCGGCGACGCGGAAGCTAGGAGTGTAGACTTTGTCTCCATGTCAATCCTCTCGGCGACGCGGAAGCTAGGAGTGTAGACTTTGTCTCCATGTCAATCCTCTCGGCGACGCGGAAGCTAGGAGTGTAGACTTTGCCCCCATGTCAATCCTCTCGGCGACGCGGAAGCTAGGAGTGTAGACTTTGCCCCCATGTCAATCCTCTCGGCGACACGGAAGCTAGGAGTGTAGACTTTGCCTCCATGTCAATCCTCTCGGCGACGCGGAAGCTAGGAGTGTAGACTTTGCCTCCATGTCAATCCTCTCGGCGACGCGGAAACTAGGAGTGTAGACTTTGTCTCCATGTCAATCCTCTCGGCGACGCGGAAGCTAGGAGTAGACTTTGCCTCCATGTCAGTCCTCTCGGCGACGCGGAAGCTAGGAGTGTAGACTTTGTCTCCATGTCAATCCTCTCGGCGACGCGGAAGCTAGGAGTAGACTTTGCCTCCATGTCAGTCCTCTCGGCGACGCGGAAGCTAGGAGTGTAGACTTTGTCTCCATGTCAATCCTCTCGGCGACGCGGAAGCTAGGAGTGTAGACTTTGTCTCCATGTCAATCCTCTCGGCGACGCGGAAGCTAGGAGTGTAGACTTTGCCCCCATGTCAATCCTCTCGGCGACGCGGAAGCTAGGAGTGTAGACTTTGCCCCCATGTCAATCCTCTCGGCGACACGGAAGCTAGGAGTGTAGACTTTGCCTCCATGTCAATCCTCTCGGCGACGCGGAAGCTAGGAGTGTAGACTTTGCCTCCATGTCAATCCTCTCGGCGACGCGGAAGCTAGGAGTGTAGACTTTGCCTCCATGTCAATCCTCTCGGCGACGCGGAAGCTAGGAGTGTAGACTTTGCCCCCATGTCAATCCTCTCGGCGACGCGGAAGCCAGGAGTAGACTTTGCCCCCATGTCAATCCTCTCGGCGACGCGGAAGCCAGGAGTAGACTTTGCCCCCATGTCAATCCTCTCGGCGACGCGGAAGCTAGGAGTGTAGACTTTGCCCCCATGTCAATCCTCTCGGCGACGCGGAAGCTAGGAGTGTAGACTTTGCCTCCATGTCAGTCCTCTCGGCGACACGGAAGCTAGGAGTGTAGACTTTGCCTCCATGTCAGTCCTCTCGGCGACACGGAAGCTAGGAGTGTAGACTTTGCCTCCATGTCAATCCTCTCGGCGACGCGGAAGCTAGGAGTGTAGACTTTGCCCCCATGTCAGTCCTCTCGGCGACGCGGAAGCCAGGAGTAGACTTTGCCCCCATGTCAATCCTCTCGGCGACGCGGAAGCTAGGAGTGTAGACTTTGCCCCCATGTCAATCCTCTCGGCGACGCGGAAGCTAGGAGTGTAGACTTTGCCTCCATGTCAGTCCTCTCGGCGACACGGAAGCTAGGAGTGTAGACTTTGCCTCCATGTCAGTCCTCTCGGCGACACGGAAGCTAGGAGTGTAGACTTTGCCTCCATGTCAATCCTCTCGGCGACACGGAAGCTAGGAGTGTAGACTTTGCCTCCATGTCAGTCCTCTCGGCGACACGGAAGCTAGGAGTGTAGACTTTGCCTCCATGTCAGTCCTCTCGGCGACACGGAAGCTAGGAGTGTAGACTTTGCCTCCATGTCAGTCCTCTCGGCGACACGGAAGCTAGGAGTGTAGACTTTGCCTCCATGTCAGTCCTCTCGGCGACACGGAAGCTAGGAGTGTAGACTTTGCCCCCATATCAATCCTCTCGGCGACGCGGAAGCCAGGAGTAGACTTTGCCCCCATGTCAATCCTCTCGGCGACGCGGAAGCTAGGAGTGTAGACTTTGCCCCCATGTCAATCCTCTCGGCGACGCGGAAGCTAGGAGTGTAGACTTTGCCTCCATGTCAGTCCTCTCGGCGACACGGAAGCTAGGAGTGTAGACTTTGCCTCCATGTCAGTCCTCTCGGCGACACGGAAGCTAGGAGTGTAGACTTTGCCTCCATGTCAATCCTCTCGGCGACACGGAAGCTAGGAGTGTAGACTTTGCCTCCATGTCAGTCCTCTCGGCGACACGGAAGCTAGGAGTGTAGACTTTGCCTCCATGTCAGTCCTCTCGGCGACACGGAAGCTAGGAGTGTAGACTTTGCCTCCATGTCAATCCTCTCGGCGACGCGGAAGCTAGGAGTGTAGACTTTGCCTCCATGTCAGTTCTCTCGGCGACACGGAAGCTAGGAGTGTAGACTTTGCCTCCATGTCAGTCCTCTCGGCGACACGGAAGCTAGGAGTGTAGACTTTGCCTCCATGTCAGTCCTCTCGGCGACACGGAAGCTAGGAGTGTAGACTTTGCCTCCATGTCAGTCCTCTCGGCGACACGGAAGCTAGGAGTGTAGACTTTGCCTCCATGTCAATCCTCTCGGCGACGCGGAAGCTAGGAGTGTAGACTTTGCCTCCATGTCAGTCCTCTCGGCGACACGGAAGCTAGGAGTGTAGACTTTGCCTTCATGTCAGTCCTCTCGGCTTGCGCGTATAGTTAGTTCGTTTCATTTCTCTGTATGTCCCTTACCACTTAACGCTTTTTGGCTTGAGCTCTTAATATTCGTCCGCTGTCCGATGTGCCGAGCCTGCTCCCTACCATGCCTGTACCCTGACCCCCACCTAGCATCATCCCCATAACACCCTGCCCCACACATAAACCCCATTGCATCTGTTCACAACTATAGTCCGCCCCTTGTGTGCCCAACTCGCCACACATAACCCACCTTTCATCGCCCAACTGACGCCCACCCCACTAGGCCCGCCCCCCAGGGCGGATCTAGGGGGGAGGGGGGGTTAGGGGCATTGCAAACCCCCCCCCCCTTGGAAATCTGAACATACACTGTTAAAGTCGGGTTCTACGAGCACCCCCCCCCCCTTCCCGGTCGCAAGTTTTCAGAGAGCCCCCCCCCCCGCCCCGGTCGCAAGTTTTCAGAGAGCAACGCCCCCACTTGGCCAATTCCTAAATCCGCCCCGCAACCCGACTCTCAACCCTTCTTATCTGCACAACTAGCGATATATTTGTCACTGAGCCAACTGTGCAGCAGCGTCAGTAATAGATAACGGCCTGAACAAACCTTTCCCCGCAAACTGGTTATTGAAACACAAGGGGCACAAAAAGAACGACACAGAAAAGCAGACAGAGGCACATGCAGTGAATCAATTATGCACTAATTAAGGTCGATGTAGCGATTATCTTAGTTTGGCTAATACAACACAGCTAATATATTTCTATGAGCGACGACAGACTATATTGCATGCATATAATGTATCATTTAGCGGGAAGAAAAACGATGTTAACCGCCTGTCACGACACATCATGCTTGCGACGCAAAGCTATATCATTGCAATATAATGAAACAATTTTGGCCTAATTAGATATAATGCAAACCAAGGTTCTTTAATGGGTCATATATTACCGACAGCACTAAGTAGTTTCCTATATACTGAGACATCAGCAAAGGCATCAGAAACAGCTTTTAATAATTTTAATGTGTACACTTCTATGTCTACAACCGAATAAGCCACCAACCGAATAAGCCACAGTGTAGGCCTAAAAACTACTTTCAATTATAAATGTTCATACAACTTTTGCAATATGTTGATTGGAAACAAGGTAGTACACTTAGTGTATAAACCCCACAATGTGCCCAAGAGGTTCGCTAATACATCTGAAGAATCACAATGTAGGCAGAATTTATGCAGGCCTATGATTAGCTTTAAGTAGTGTCCTGTAAATGTATTGCTGAATAGGCAAAAGCATAGGCCTAAGAAACAGCTTTAAAAAAATATACTGCCAATAGGCGACACAGGCCTAAGAAACACAGTCTGATTAATTTGTTGGCAATAATTTGTGGGCGTACTGACCCTGTTTTACAGTTTTCTGTACTTTGGCAAGGAAAAGAAGTAATATTATACGAAATTCGTGCTATCTGAATTAATCTTATAGCACCTTCACCCGTTCATCCCTCGTCGTCCCCGGAGGCTCCTTGTCTTTTTTCAGTGCTTGTGTGCACAAACACGGCCTAAAACACCAATTTCCTGACTTGTTCCTCGGCGAGTTCACGACCCTTCAGCCTGGAATAGAGTTCACGACCCTTCAGCCTGGAATAGCTTGTTCTAAACCAGTCGTTTCCTAAAGATACGCGGCATAGGAATATTAAAACTAAATATAACGAGTGCCCAGATTTGCCCCTAATATTAAATATTATTACGATTAACATTATTATTAATGGGTAGAACTATTGGAGGACACGATAATATTGGCTTTGAGAGAAAGGATTAATTTTAGTGTACCACCGCGTCATAATTGACACTGACAAACGTGCCGAGAAATCTAAGTTTGGATTAGCGATAACGACTCGAGATTAAGGACCCTTGGCTGCGAGAGGACGAAAAGATTAATTCGAGTTCTTGGTAAACGTGACAGCGATGCACTGGGGTCTTTCGGTGTAGAATCAGCAGCGACAACGCGATGGTCAGTCTTATGAACCCGAGAAAATTACTTTGTGACGTGATAGGCTAGCCACACCAAACGTGGCACTTGAAAAAGACCGACGGTTTGAACACGAGAACCATTATTATGAAACACTGTAGTCATCGAGAACCACTGTAAGCTTAAAGCGAGAACGAGTACCAAATAGTGGAGTTACGCGCATAACACCATGTGTTTTAATAGTTATTATGCGAGAAACCGTCACAGGGCAAATACTGTCGTGAAGGAGAACTACTGAAAATAATCACACGAGAAACCATCGCAGGGCAAATAATGTAGCGAAGGAAAACCACTGAACATTATCACAAGATAAACCATCGCAGATCAAATACTGAGAGAAACGGGGTCGCAAAAAAGGTTTCTTTTAGAAGAAAATACCGGGCGGCTGAAATGTAATATAAAAGTTAAACTCTGTTGGTATAAAATCTATTTGCTGTTAATCGTTTTGTTTAAAAAGAAACCATCATGGAGAAAATCGCACATCAACATAAAACACTGATTTTCGCCGGTCAGGCGGGTGTCGACATGTTCTGAACACGTGACCAGAGTTAGCCAATCACACGCTTATCACATTGCTTGAGTTGTGTGAGTTTTAAACCCACCAAACATTCAAGAGTATGTACCGACCCCTTTGAGACCCCTTTGAGAAAAATTGGGTTGAGGAAGATCTGTATGCTAAGTACGTAGGCAGAGAACCAAACGAACCTATAAAGCTGAGGTTGAAGCCTGAAGCTGTTCCAACTATATTTTGCCCTCACCATCTCCTGCCTCCACCCTCTGTTGCACAGTATGCATATGGCCCGCCAATCACCCGGCTGCTAGCTTCACGCACCTCTCCTCCCTCCACCCCTCCCGACCACCCCTATGGACCGCCACCCCACCCACCCTAACTCATGCGGCCGTTTTGGTCGTACGGCCGTCCTGTCTATACACCCTTCAGTGACAGTGAGTTTCTAAGACAGCAGCTGTATCAAGTTACACCATCGACTACCGCTTCCCGATAAAATTGGGCACCCTGCCAACGATGACGATGGACCCCCCCCCCCCCTCCCCACTTCTAATGCAACACGGCTTCACTGACCACGCGATGCGTCCTCAACGACCTGTATAAACAATGCCTGATCCACCATCGTCAACCCCTCCAGGTTCACACTGGTCCCCGGTTACATCATCAGTTGGTGTACAAATTCGTGTTTACTTCAACTTCTTCGTCCGACTCGCCAAAAGTTTGTTCTTGCTCCGCCACATTCGGAAGTACCATCCGCGTAAAAACTCTAACGCGATGTAATATTACGTTCGATATTATAACTTCCGGTGGTAGTAGCCGTCTAAACCTACTGGTCGCTGCATCGCCGGTGACGTCATCATCCGCGCTGAGGGTGGTGCCCATGGCAAGTTGGGTAGTCGTGCCAAAGTGCTTGGAACTTCACTAACGTATGATTAAAAAAAAAACTTTGGTGTAATGTTTAGTTAATTCCCTATAGTTTAACTGCAAATGTAAATGATAGGGCCCGGCATTTCCCTTTAAGTTTTTGAATTGATATCAAGATAATTATTCCTTATATAACCTCCCACCCAAGCCGCTTCAAGCCGTTTAGTCAAATCGATCACTCACCCGACCACATTCTGGTATATATATTACCATGCGACTTTCTGTGGTTTATATACTCGATTTTTTTTGTTCACATGTTAATTTCTTCATATTTCTTCATTTGCCATCAGCAACTATTAATGTCGTATGGTATTAGAAAATTCCCCGCCTAGAAACAGCGATTGACAGCGGGCAGTCGACGTCTATTTCCTGACACTGATCCTTAATAATTTTTAAAAGACACACAAATCCCACTGGAAAGGTGGGCTGGACACAAGCCTTATATGGCTATAGCTATATGTAGCTCGGCCGGTCCACAACTATACATGCACGAAACAGCTGCGGGTAGTCACGCTAAGAATAGATCCGCAAATGACAACTTGACCGCCTAGGGAGGGTCGACGGGTGGGGGTCGCGGGGTCCTTCCGCTTCCCACGCTCGTGCCGCAGTGAAGAGCCGCCATTTGGAGGGCCACGGGGACAGGCCGCTCGAATGTTGCGGGAGGAAGCTGAAGGGGCCGACTCCATGGTGGAGATGTGGGTGCCCCCCCCCCCCGCCCCCCAAGGTTCATCATTTTGCTAGGCGGTGCTTCCGGTTGTCTGTCTGGTGCGAATGATGCATCATGTTTGGAACGTTCTTTGTAAGATTAGTATTAATTATATTATTATATTAATATCTGTCGTGGGGGATCTGGGTAAAGTTCCTACTTGTTGCGGTAAAAGCGTTTTTTCAATATAACATAATTTCGGCTGACCCAGTAATTTAATAAAATTAGGTTGCTCCCCATCATGTCTTTCTTCGGGCTGTTCCTGACGGTCTTTTGAAACCTACGGTGAAAGTAGGAAAGGTCGTCGAAGTATACCTTTTGCCGACTTCTGTGATACAGCCTTGGGATCTGATTGGAGACGGCGGGGGGCAGCTTTGGGTTTGAAGACACTGGAGTTAAACGGGTAATTTTCGGCGATGTCTGTTTGGAGGATCTGGATACACAACGCACACATGTCAGTGGCGAATCCAGGTTTCTTTTTTTTTGGGGGGGGGGGGGGGAAGGGGAACTCCCGTTCGCTTGAGAATAGGCAAAAAAAGGCACGTGCCCCCCGTGCCACCTCCCCCGCCTCCCCCACCGCCATCAGCACCCCCCCCCCCCCAACCCCCCGGGCGCAAGTTCACTGGGTCCGCGCCTGGATATTGTACTTCGAGAAATGACGTCCCCATTTTCGCAAATTCCTGGATCCGCCACTGCATCTTCAGTTATATTCGGGGTAGGCCTAGGGGGGAGGGGTGTCTGCATGTCAGTTAGTGTAAAATTTGCTCCAAAACAACCCTTCGCGCGCCTGAAGAGGAGCGGGGGGGGGATCCCTTTGGATTAAACCCTTATAGTGCCGTCCCTATTGTATGCGCGATGGATGTTTCGCCACTAATTGCGAACGAACAACGTTAGAATGTGACTCACACAACGGGTGAAATCTACAACTATATGGCCAGTCTCTTTATATAAACATGAGTGCACAAGGCATGCGTCACACAAAAACAAGACAGCGAGGTTGTCGATGTGTCACATTCCAATTCCTTCGATCGCGCGTAGACTGAGTCAGTTGCAACCTGTTGATATTCCTTGTTTTGCGTGATGGTATACCTGTGCGAATCGCTCAATGATTGGCGCTCCTTGTGCCTCTTTGTTTTGGATGAATAGCAATCGATGTCCTTGAGGACACGTCATGCTGAAGGCCACCATGGAGGCCTATGCAAGTAGCTGGTTGGTTCATTCAAGTTGGACACTTCAACTTTGCGCAGCAAGTCATGGGATGTTTTCCCTGCGCAAATATGGACATTTGCACATTCGACAATATAATAACGGAACGCGCTACTAGGCCAAAGGTTGACCACTGTCCACATACGTTTTCACAATTGAAACATATGTTTATCAGTGGTCTTTGTCCAATAAAAAGTGCAATAAGAACTCAATTGTATTCCGTTATGTTAATCACAAGCCACATCAAACGTTAGTAAACTTACAAGCTGGAGGTCTCAAGTGTATAATTCAAGAGGTGTGAAAGCGGGACGGCCGCCAATATTCCATCTTGAACATCAAAGGGTGCAGGTGTCGTTCACACCTCTTTCTAAGAATAACACGACGCCAACGCAATAGCTGTCGGCAACAACACATGCAGTGACGCTAAATCTTAGACGACACGCCGAAAAAATGGTTGTACTATTTTTTAAACTGTCCCAATTTTATCTGCAAACCTCTCAAATAGTCATACTGATCATGATGCATCTATGAATATAGTATATTGTGATACCAAAACGCATTTATATATAATATATGATGTAACACGACGCCAACGCAATGGCGGTCGGCCACAACACAGTGAAGCTAAATCGTAGACGACACGCCGAAAAAATGGTTTTACTATTCTTCAAACTGACCTAATTTTATTTGCAAACCTCTCAAATAGTCTTACTAATCATGATGCATCTATATGACATGCTTATTTCGCGATACCTAACGTATTTATATATAATGTCGTCTAACTGGAAGTCGTCCAACTGGAAGTACCAAAATGGGGTGTCGTCCAAGTGGAAGGCGTCCAACTGGAAGTAATCTTGTTATGCGAGTAACCAGTGTTTTTAGTCTGTGTTCTAAAGACGCATTTTCTTATTATACTATAGGCCTGGTTAACCTGCTAAGCTGCTGGCTGTCCAATAGATCATGGGCTCAAATCCTGGCACCTGAATTTAGTCAACCCTATTTACACACAATTCCATTGTCCCGAAAGACTTCTCGACCAAACGATTTCATGTACACAACAGCGTTACCGCAAAGAACAGTTCATTTTCTCGTTCGCCTCATCTAGAAAAGTGTTTATCTTTACAATGATGCTAAAAAAAATATAGCGATTGACCCAGGCGCAAACCCCGTGGAAACGATCACAGTAGATGCCACCCACCACCCTTCCCTCCCCTTCCTTCTTGCTCTCCCTCCCCAGGGGCGGATCCAGGGGGGGGGGGAGGCGACCCGGCCCCGGCCCCCCCTTTTAGGGCCGAAAGTTATACCATTTAACATATGAAAGATAGATATATATATTATATAGAGAGAAAAACAGAGCATCTGCCTAAAAGTGTGACTCACAGGTATTATGATAAGCGACGAGTGCAAACCCTAGTGTACAGCGGGTCGAAGCCAAGGCCTATGACTCACAAACCCTAGTGTACAGCGGGGCGAAACCAAGGCCTCTGACTCACAAACCCTAGTGTACAGCGGGGCGAAGCCAAGGCCTCTGACTCACAAACCCTTGTGTACAGCGGGGCGAAGCCAAGGCCTCTGACTCACAAACCCTAGTGTACAGCGGGGCGAAGCCAAGGTCTCTGACTCACAAACCCTAGTGTACAGCGGGGCGAAGCCAAGGCCTCTGACTCACAAACCCTAGTGTACAGCGGGGCGAAGCCAAGGCCTCTGACTCACAAACCCTAGTGTACAGCGGGGCGAAGCCAAGGCCTCTGACTCACAAACCCTAGTGTACAGCGGGGCGAAGCCAAGGCCTCTGACTCACAAACCCTAGTGTACAGCGGGGCGAAGCCAAGGCCTCTGACTCACAAACCCTAGTGTACAGCGGGGCGAAGCCAAGGTCTCTGACTCACAAACCCTAGTGTACAGCGGGGCGAAGCCAAGGCCTCTGACTCACAAACCCTAGTGTACAGCGGGGCGAAGCCAAGGCCTCTGACTCACAAACCCTAGTGTACAGCGGGGCGAAGCCAAGGCCTCTGACTCACAAACCCTAGTGTACAGCGGGGCGAAGCCAAGGCCTCTGACTCACAAACCCTAGTGTACAGCGGGGCGAAGCCAAGGCCTCTGACTCACAAACCCTAGTGTACAGCGGGGCGAAGCCAAGGCCTCTGACTCACAAACCCTAGTGTACAGCGGGGCGAAGCCAAGGCCTCTGACTCACAAACCCTAGTGTACAGCGGGGCGAAGCCAAGGCCTCTGACTCACAAACCCTAGTGTACAGCGGGGCGAAGCCAAGGCCTCTGACTCACAAACCCTAGTGTACAGCGGGGCGAAGCCAAGGCCTCTGACTCACAAACCCTAGTGTACAGCGGGGCGAAGCCAAGGCCTCTGACTCACAAACCCTAGTGTACAGCGGGGCGAAGCCAAAGCCTCTGACTCACAAACCCTAGTGTACATCGGGGCGAAGCCAAGGCCTCTGACTCACAAACCCTAGTGTACAGCGGGGCGAAGCCAAGGCCTCTGACTCACAAACCCTAGTGTACAGCGGGGCGAAGCCAAGGCCTCTGACTCACAAACCCTAGTGTACAGCGGGGCGAAGCCAAGGCCTCTGACTCACAAACCCTAGTGTACAGCGGGGCGAAGCCAAGACCTCTGACTCACAAACCCTAGTGTACAGCGGGGCGAAGCCAAGGCCTCTGACTCACAAACCCTAGTGTACAGCGGGGCGAAGCCAAGGCCTCTGACTCACAAACCCTAGTGTACAGCGGGGCGAAGCCAAGGCCTCTGACTCACAAACCCTAGTGTACAGCGGGGCGAAGCCAAGGCCTCTGACTCACAAACCCTAGTGTACAGCGGGGCGAAGCCAAGGCCTCTGACTCACAAACCCTAGTGTACAGCGGGGCGAAGCCAAGGCCTCTGACTCACAAACCCTAGTGTACAGCGGGGCGAAGCCAAGGCCTCTGACTCACAAACCCTAGTGTACAGCGGGGCGAAGCCAAGGCCTCTGACTCACAAACCCTAGTGTACAGCGGGGCGAAGCCAAGGCCTCTGACTCACAAACCCTAGTGTACAGCGGGGCGAAGCCAAGGCCTCTGACTCACAAACCCTAGTGTACAGCGGGGCGAAGCCAAGGCCTCTGACTCACAAACCCTAGTGTACAGCGGGGCGAAGCCAAGGCCTCTGACTCACAAACCCTAGTGTACAGCGGGGCGAAGCCAAGGCCTCTGACTCACAAACCCTAGTGTGCAGCGGGGCGAAGCCAAGGCCTCTGACTCACAAACCCTAGTGTACAGCGGGGCGAAGCCAAGGCCTCTGACTCACAAACCCTAGTGTACAGCGGGGCGAAGCCAAGGCCTCTGACTCACAAACCCTAGTGTACAGCGGGGCGAAGCCAAGGCCTCTGACTCACAAACCCTAGTGTACAGCGGGGCGAAGCCAAGGCCTCTGACTCACAAACCCTAGTGTACAGCGGGGCGAAGCCAAGGCCTCTGACTCACAAACCCTAGTGTACAGCGGGGCGAAGCCAAAGCCTCTGACTCACAAACCCTAGTGTACAGCGGGGCGAAGCCAAGGCCTCTGACTCACAAACCCTAGTGTACAGCGGGGCGAAGCCAAAGCCTCTGACTCACAAACCCTAGTGTACAGCGGGGCGAAGCCAAGGCCTCTGACTCACAAACCCTAGTGTACAGCGGGGCGAAGCCAAGGCCTCTGACTCACAGACCCTTGTGTACAGCAGAACGAAGCCAAGGCCTCTGACTCACAGACCCTAGTGTACAGCGGGGCGAAGCCAAGGCCTCTGACTCACAAACCCTAGTGTACAGCGGGGCGAAGCCAAGGCCTCTGACTCACAAACCCTAGTATACAGCGGGGCGAAGCCAAGGCCTCTGACTCACAAACCCTAGTGTACAGCGGGGCGAAGCCAAGGCCTCTGACTCACAAACCCTAGTGTACAGCGGGGCGAAGCCAAGGCCTCTGACTCACAAACCCTAGTGTACAGCGGGGCGAAGCCAAGGCCTCTGACTCACAAACCCGAGTGTACAGCGGGGCGAAGCCAAGGCCTCTGACTCACAAACCCTAGTGTACAGCGGGGCGAAGCCAAGGCCTCTGACTCACAAACCCTAGTGTACAGCGGGGCGAAGCCAAGGCCTCTGACTCACAGACCCTAGTGTACAGCGGGGCGAAGCCAAGGCCTCTGACTCACAAACCCTAGTGTACAGCGGGGCGAAGCCAAGGCCTCTGACTCACAGACCCTAGTGTACAGCGGGGCGAAGCCAAGGCCTCTGACTCACAAACCCTAGTGTACAGCGGGGCGAAGCCAAGGCCTCTGACTCACAGACCCTAGTGTACAGTGGGGCCAAGCCAAGGCCTGTGACTCACAGACTAAACCAATGGTTGCTATGTTGTCAGCGCCACGAGTCAATGAGGCGAGACAATTCACTGCAGGGTGGCGGCTGTGTGTGTGTGAGGGGTGAGGTGTTGGGGGGGGGGGGGAGGCGGTGGCTGCGGGTCCAGTCATTGTGGAGAGGTATAGCTTCACCATACTACAAAATATTCACCATTCACCTACATCTTTCACAAGTGATGTTTTGCGCAGAATTGTGTACAATAAATTTATGTTATTTATACAAATCATTCCCACCATTTTCAGACATTCGAAATGACATTATTCAGTTATTTATAATGCGATGGTTTTTTCAAGAAATGACCTGGACACATTGTCCCCCCTGGTTGGTTTATTGTTTTAGAAATGTACGCCTTGAATCTCGTAAATGTTAACGACTTCATGCAAAAGAAAGCGACACTCCTAAATGAGACTAACCCGTCTATCAAGGGAGTTGCACACCGCGTAGGTCTACTAGTATTTATGTATATCAAATCCAATTACATTGATCTATTTCTCGGAGCAGAGTTGGTATGTGAGCGGCTTTAAGCACGGAAGACGCGCTGTGTACAGGGTCGAACGGCGCGAACTGGTTTCCCCTGTTTACCAGAACTGGTCAGGATCTGTCTCCGATACACCTAAGTGAATCGTTGAGCCAGTCTCACCATGAACCATTCACACCCGCAAAGGTTAACGCAGTGCAAGAGGGTCTTTCCTGACACTCCCCAGCCATTGCGTACTCCGCGGTATCAGATTAGTCACTGATACTCCGAGTGTCCAGGGTTCGAGATGTGGACATGTTGCTGTTGGGGACAGATAGCGGACAGACCCTGGATACTGATCCTGTGCCAGGACATGGGGTCGCCTAAGCCACTGAGCGTAGCTCGCTGGTGTGTGTGGATGCCGAGTGTGCCATGACATGTCAAAATGCATTATCGCGCTAACCTTTATCTCCAAAATTCAATATATCTCAAAATTGTATTATCTCTCAAAGCAGACATTTTTTTCGGAGAAGTTACGCCATGTCTTCTTCTCCAATCCGTTGTCCATTATTACGAGCGAGGAAAATGTTGTCTCATATCATGATCAAAGCGGGTTTTTTTTATAATGAACTACATATTTTTTTTATTAAAGTTGCATGTCGAGTTCTTTCCCGCCAAAACTAAGCCCAGGTGAAATTTATATCAAACTTTGCAGAAAACTCGATTGTTTCATTCTATAAATTCAGAAACCTGATAAACCTCGCCATTTCGGCTGTGGTGTGGCAAATGTGTCTATCCCGCGACACCACAGAACTCCGTCGCCGCACTGCTACTTATACCAAAGCATCGCGAAGCACACAAACTGATGACGTTTACCACTAAAATGAAAATTTGTGGTAAATTGATATCACGGGCAAGGCTAAGAGACACTATTTGGCAGTCTGGCATGGGTGGAGTATGGACAAAAGAAATCTTGAACGACTCAAGAACTGACACTTATTTGTATTTTGACCTCTTTACTTTTGGCGGGAAAGAGCTCGACATGCAACATTAGAGCCCCGATATGAGCGTGACTTCCTTCTACGCTTCTTAGTGTTAAATCGTTGGGTTGTCGCTGATAGACGCAAATTACCCATAAGCTCTGTCCGGGATTAAAGCAATGCTCATCCAATTGGTAAATATACCTCCACATCTGATTGGAGCAAGAACATTAATTAAATGTGTTGATAAAACGATAGAGTGTTTCTGTATGGGGACAGGTTTAGATCTATGCATGACAATCGGTCCGCCAGATAGTTGATACCATATTAGAAGCGAACGTGATGCATGTGCACCTGTTAACTTTTTAACAGGTTCATGGGACGTTAAAGGTCAATTTCCAGGCCGGACGGAGGTTGGCAGAAGAGGTTGGAATAAAGGGGAATACAAGACGGAACTCATGCTGAGTAGCTCATGGAAACAATTCATGGAAAGAATGTCGCGCGTTGTATAGCTTATAACTGCGTAGGCTGCGCCTCGCCACTTAGGCAAGGCTAAATAAGGAGAGAGTAGGCCCAGTCTGCTGGCGATAACAGATCTTTACGTCATCTGTTTGTTCAGCTATAGGGCGCTTTGGTGAGCATTGGTGAGTAGAAATAATTCATCTCGCGACTCTGTTTGTCTGGTTGTTCACCGCCACCCCCACTATCACCCTCACCCTCATTCTCACCCACACCAACCTGCTCTACGTACCACCACCGCAAAACTCGGAAGTCTCCCAAGATCTCTCCACCAGGCCCATGAAACCTCGCGCTAAGCACACGAGATTTCCTACGCCCCACGCACAACGCACTTGTAAACGTCCGCTTAATTACGATAACAGAATCTCTCCCAGCAACTCTCAACCGGCGATTTATGAATAAAACTCACGACTATTTCATCGAATGTGACCTTTATCTTATACCTATTCGGTGTGAGACCATTGCCGTGGGAGAAAGGTCGATATTACTCGAGGACGGGTGGGTGTAATGGGAACGCAAGCGGCCCCATTATGGGTCAGTAGGGTGCGAGGTCGTGACAGCAGATGGTTTGGAGAGGGGAGTGGGAGGGAATTCATAGATCACCGTTTTAATCGTAAAAATATACCTAAATATTATATCATTAATCCATGTTTAGCAAAGATATAATTATTTACCTATTTGTTGTCCAGCTCTTATATATACACTATATTTTCTTGAGACGATGTGAGGATTCGTGACCCCAACCGGAAGCTCTTTGGACAAATATTATGCATTTCTTCTTCGCACATAGTATGCAAAAATACCATGTTAACATAATGGGACGGTCATGATACTTATATATCACATCCTCTTAAAGCAATCAGTGCCACAGAAATATAATTCCGGACAAATATTGTGTATTTGCCACGTCTTACTACGTCTGAGGAGCAGCATTCGTGTTACAGTAAATATAACTCTTTCTTTGATCTAACTAACTAGCGCCTTATTACCTTCATCGAGGACAAAACAAAGACATTGGCAAGAAGGGAGGGTCCATGTTGGGCTTATTATTGTCTGTACATTTACTAACTCGTCGGGACATCATCGACTCCAGACTGGGTTCCAACCTCACCTGACTGTGTGTGGCAGACTGGGTTACAACCTCACCTGACTGTGTCTGTGGCAGACTGGGTTCCAGCCTCACCTGACTGTCTGTGGCAGACTGGGTTCCAGCCTCACCTGACTGTCTGTGGCAGACTGGGTTCCAACCTCACCTGACTGTCTGTGGCAGACTGGGTTCCAACCTCACCTGACTGTGTCTGTGGCAGACTGGGTTCCAACCTCACCTGACTGTCTGTGGCAGACTGGGTTCCAACCTCACCTGACTGTGTCTGTGGCAGACTGGGTTCCAACCTCACCTGACTGTGTGTGGCAGACTGGGTTCCAGCCTCACCTGACTGTCTGTGGCACACTGGGTTCCAGCCTCACCTGACTGTGTCTGTGGCAGACTGGGTTCCAACCTCACCTGACTGTCTGTGGCACACTGGGTTCCAGCCTCACCTGACTGTGTGTGGCAGACTGGGTTCCAACCTCACCTGACTGTCTGTGGCAGACTGGGTTCCAACCTCACCTGACTGTCTGTGGCAGACTGGGTTCCAGCCTCACCTGACTGTCTGTGGCAGGCTGGGTTTCAGCCTCACCTGCCTGTGTGTGGCAGATTGGGTTCCAACCTCACCTGACTGTGTGTGGCAGACTGGGTTCCAGCCTCACCTGACTGTGTGTGGCAGATTGGGTTCCAACCTCACCTGACTGTCTGTGGCAGACTGGGTTCCAACCTCACCTGACTGTCTGTGGCAGACTGGGTTCCAGCCTCACCTGACTGTGTGTGCCAGACTGGGTTCCAACCTCACCTGACTGTCTGTGGCAGACTGGGTTCCAGCCTCACCTGACTGTCTGTGGCAGGCTGGGTTACAACCTCACATGACTGTCTGTGGCAGACTGGGTTCCAACCTCACCTGACTGTGTGTGGCAGACTGGGTTCCAGCCTCACCTGACTGTCTGTGGCAGGCTGGGTTCCAACCTCACCTGACTGTGTGTGGCAGATTGGGTTCCAACCTCACCTGACTGTGTGTGGCAGACTGGGTTCCAGCCTCACCTGACTGTCTGTGGCAGACTGGGTTCCAACCTCACCTGACTGTCTGTGGCAGACTGGGTTACAACCTCACATGACTGTCTGTGGCAGGCTGGGTTCCAACCTCACCTGACTGTCTGTGGCAGGCTGGGTTCCAACCTCACCTGACTGTGTGTGGCAGATTGGGTTCCAACCTCACCTGACTGTGTGTGGCAGACTGGGTTCCAGCCTCACCTGACTGTGTGTGGCAGATTGGGTTCCAACCTCACCTGACTGTCTGTGGCAGACTGGGTTCCAACCTCACCTGACTGTCTGTGGCAGACTGGGTTCCAGCCTCACCTGACTGTCTGTGGCAGACTGGGTTCCAGCCTCACCTGACTGTGTGTGGCAGACTGGGTTCCAACCTCACCTGACTGTGTCTGTGGCAGACTGGGTTCCAACCTCACCTGACTGTGTCTGTGGCAGACTGGGTTCCAACCTCACCTGACTGTGTCTGTGGCAGACTGGGTTCCAGCCTCACCTGACTGTCTGTGGCAGACTGGGTTCCAACCTCACCTGACTGTCTGTGGCAGACTGGGTTCCAGCCTCACCTGACTGTCTGTGGCAGACTGGGTTCCAACCTCACCTGACTGTGTCTGTGGCAGACTGGGTCCCAGCCTCACCTGCCTGTGTGTGGCAGACTGGGTGCCAGTCTCACCTGACTGTCTGTGGCAGACTGGGTTCCAACCTCACCTGACTGTGTCTGTGGCAGACTGGGTTCCAACCTCACCTGACTGTGTGTGCCAGACTAGGTTCCAGCCTCACCTGATAGTGTCTGTGGCAGACTGGGTTCCAGCCTCACCTGACTGTGTGTGGCAGACTGGGTTCCAACCTCACCTGACTGTGTGTGGCAGACTGGGTTCCAACCTCACCTGACTGTGTCTGTGGCAGACTGGGTCCCAGCCTCACCTGCCTGTGTGTGGCAGACTGGGTGCCAGTCTCACCTGACTGTCTGTGGCAGACTGGGTTCCAACCTCACCTGACTGTGTCTGTGGCAGACTGGGTTCCAACCCCCCATGACTGTCTGTGGCAGACTGGGTTCCAGCCTCACCTGCCTGTGTGTGGCAGACTGGGTGCCAGTCTCACCTGACTGTCTGTGGCAGACTGGGTTCCAACCTCACCTGACTGTGTCTGTGGCAGACTGGGTTCCAACCCCCCATGACTGTCTGTGGCAGACTGGGTTCCAACCTCACCTGACTGTGTCTGTGGCAGACTGGGTCCCAGCCTCACCTGCCTGTGTGTGGCAGACTGGGTGCCAGTCTCACCTGACTGTCTGTGGCAGACTGGGTTCCAACCTCACCTGACTGTGTCTGTGGCAGACTGGGTTCCAACCCCCCATGACTGTCTGTGCCAGACTAGGTTCCAGCCTCACCTGATAGTGTCTGTGGCAGACTGGGTTCCAGCCTCACCTGACTGTGTGTGGCAGACTGGGTTCCAGCCTCACCTGACTGTCTGTGGCAGACTGGGTTCCAACCTCACCTGACTGTCTGTGGCAGACTGGGTTCCAACCACACCTGACTGTGAGTGCCAGACTGGGTTCCAACCTCACCTGACTGTCTGTGGCAGACTGGGTTCCAGCCTCACCTGACTGTCTGTGGCAGACTGGGTTCCAACCTCACCTGACTGTCTGTGGCAGATTGGGTTCCAACCACACCTGACTGTGAGTGCCAGACTGGGTTCCAGCCTCACCTGACTGTCTGTGGCAGACTGGGTTCCAACCTCACCTGACTGTCTGTGGCAGACTGGGTTCCAACCTCACCTGACTGTGTGTGCCAGACTGGGTTCCAGCCTCACCTTACTGTGAGTGCCAGACTGGGTTCCAGCCTCACCTGACTGTGTGTGGCAGACTTGGTTCCAGCCTCACCTGACTGTCTGTGGCAGACTGGGTTCCAACCTCACCTGACTGTGTGTGCCAGACTGGGTTCCAGCCTCACCTGACTGTGTGTGGCAGACTGGGTTCCAGCCTCACCTGACTGTCTGTGGCAGACTGGGTTCCAGTCTCACCTGATTGTGTGTGGCAGACTGGGTTCCAGCCTCACCTGACTGTCTGTGGCAGACTGGGTTCCAGTCTCACCTGACTGTGTGTGGCAGACTGGGTTCCAACCTCACCTGACTGTCTGTGGCAGACTGGGTTCCAGCCTCACCTGACTGTGTGTGGCAGACTGGGTCCCAACCTCACCTGACTGTCTGTGGCAGACTGGGTTACAACCTCACATGACTGTGTCTGTGGCAGACTGGGTTCCAGCCTCACCTGACTGTCTGTGGCAGACTGGGTTACAACCTCACATGACTGTGTCTGTGGCAGACTGGGTTCCAGCCTCACCTGACTGTCTGTGGCAGACTGGGTTCCAGCCTCACCTGAGTGTGTGTGGCAGACTGGGTTACAACCTCACCTGACTGTGTCTGTGGCAGACTGGGTTCCAACCTCACATGACTGTCTGTGGCAGATTGGGTTCCAACCTCACCTGACTGTCTGTGGCAGACTGGGTTCCAGCCTCACCTGACTGTGTCTGTGGCAGACTGGGTTCCAACCTCACATGACTGTCTGTGGCAGATTGGGTTCCAACCTCACCTGACTGTCTGTGGCAGACTGGGTTCCAGCCTCACCTGACTGTGTGTGGCAGATTGGGTTCCAACCTCACCTGACTGTCTGTGGCAGACTGGGTTCCAGCCTCACCTGACTGTCTGTGGCAGACTGGGTTCCAGCCTCACCTGACTGTGTGTGGCAGATTGGGTTCCAACCTCACCTGACTGTCTGTGGCAGACTGGGTTCCAGCCTCACCTGACTGTCTGTGGCAGACTGGGTTCCAGCCTCACCTGACTGTCTGTGGCAGACTGGGTTCCAACCTCACCTGACTGTGTGTGGCAGATTGGGTTCCAACCTCACCTGACTGTCTGTGGCAGACTGGGTTCCAGCCTCACCTGACTGTCTGTGGCAGACTGGGTTCCAGCCTCACCTGACTGTGTGTGCCAGACTGGGTTCCAACCTCACCTGACTGTGTCTGTGGCAGACTGGGTTCCAGCCTCACCTGACTGTGTGTGGCAGATTGGGTTCCAACCTCACCTGACTGTCTGTGGCAGACTGGGTTCCAGCCTCACCTGACTGTGTGTGGCAGACTGGGTTCCAGCCTCACCTGACTGTCTGTGGCAGACTGGGTTACAACCTCACCTGAGTGTGTCTGTGGCAGACTGGGTTACAACCTCACATGACTGTCTATGGCAGACTGGGTTACAACCTCACATGACTGTCTATGGCAGACTGGGTTACAACCTCACATGACTGTCTGTGGCAGACTGGGTTCCAACCTCACCTGACTGTCTGTGGCAGACTGGGTTCCAGCCTCACCTGACTGTCTGTGGCAGACTGGGTTCCAACCTCACCTGACTGTGTCTGTGGCAGACTGGGTTACAACCTCACCTGACTGTCTGTGGCAGACTGGGTTCCAGCCTCACCTGACTGTGTCTGTGGCAGACTGGGTTCCAGCCTCACCTGACTGTCTGTGGCAGACTGGGTTACAACCTCACCTGACTGTGTCTGTGGCAGACTGGGTTCCAACCTCACATGACTGTCTGTGGCAGATTGGGTTCCAACCTCACCTGACTGTCTGTGGCAGACTGGGTTCCAGCCTCACCTGACTGTGTCTGTGGCAGACTGGGTTACAACCTCACCTGACTGTCTGTGGCAGACTGGGTTCCAGCCTCACATGACTGTGTCTGTGGCAGACTGGGTTCCAGCCTCACCTGACTGTCTGTGGCAGACTGGGTTCCAACCTCACCTGACTGTCTGTGGCAGACTGGGTTACAACCTCACCTGACTGTGTCTGTGGCAGACTGGGTTCCAACCTCACATGACTGTCTGTGGCAGATTGGGTTCCAACCTCACCTGACTGTCTGTGGCAGACTGGGTTCCAGCCTCACCTGACTGTGTCTGTGGCAGACTGGGTTACAACCTCACCTGACTGTCTGTGGCAGACTGGGTTCCAGCCTCACCTGACTGTCTGTGGCAGACTGGGTTCCAGCCTCACCTGCCTGTGTGTGGCAGACTGGGTTCCAACCTCACCTGACTGTCTGTGGCAGACTGGGTTCCAGCCTCACTTGACTGTCTGTGGCAGACTGGGTTACAACCTCACCTGACTGTGTCTGTGGCAGACTGGGTTCCAACCTCACATGACTGTCTGTGGCAGATTGGGTTCCAACCTCACCTGACTGTCTGTGGCAGACTGGGTTCCAGCCTCACCTGACTGTGTGTGGCAGATTGGGTTCCAACCTCACCTGACTGTCTGTGGCAGACTGGGTTCCAGCCTCACCTGACTGTCTGTGGCAGACTGGGTTCCAGCCTCACCTGACTGTGTGTGGCAGACTGGGTTCCAACCTCACCTGACTGTGTCTGTGGCAGATTGGGTTCCAACCTCACCTGACTGTCTGTGGCAGACTGGGTTCCAGCCTCACCTGACTGTCTGTGGCAGACTGGGTTACAACCTCACCTGACTGTGTCTGTGGCAGACTGGGTTCCAACCTCACATGACTGTCTGTGGCAGATTGGGTTCCAACCTCACCTGACTGTTTGTGGCAGACTGGGTTCCAGCCTCACCTGACTGTGTGTGGCAGATTGGGTTCCAACCTCACCTGACTGTCTGTGGCAGACTGGGTTCCAGCCTCACCTGACTGTCTGTGGCAGACTGGGTTCCAGCCTCACCTGACTGTGTGTGGCAGACTGGGTTCCAACCTCACCTGACTGTGTCTGTGGCAGATTGGGTTCCAACCTCACCTGACTGTCTGTGGCAGACTGGGTTCCAGCCTCACCTGACTGTCTGTGGCAGACTGGGTTCCAGCCTCACCTGACTGTGTGTGGCAGACTGGGTTCCAACCTCACATGACTGTCTGTGGCAGATTGGGTTCCAACCTCACCTGACTGTCTGTGGCAGACTGGGTTCCAGCCTCACCTGACTGTGTGTGGCAGATTGGGTTCCAACCTCACCTGACTGTCTGTGGCAGACTGGGTTCCAACCTCACCTGACTGTCTGTGGCAGACTGGGTTCCAGCCTCACCTGAGTGTGTCTGTGGCAGACTGGGTTACAACCTCACATGACTGTCTGTGGCAGACTGGGTTACAACCTCACATGACTGTCTGTGGCAGACTGGGTTCCAACCTCACCTGACTGTCTGTGGCAGACTGGGTTCCAGCCTCACCTGACTGTCTGTGGCAGACTGGGTTCCAGCCTCACCTGACTGTGTCTGTGGCAGACTGGGTTACAACCTCACCTGACTGTCTGTGGCAGACTGGGTTCCAGCCTCACCTGCCTGTGTGTGGCAGACTGGGTTACAACCTCACCTGACTGTGTCTGTGGCAGACTGGGTTCCAGCCTCACCTGACTGTCTGTGGCAGACTGGGTTCCAACCTCACCTGACTGTCTGTGGCAGACTGGGTTTCAGCCTCACCTGACTGTCTGTGGCAGACTGGGTTCCAGCCTCACCTGACTGTGTCTGTGGCAGACTGGGTTCCAACCTCACCTGACTGTGTCTGTGGCAGACTGGGTTCCAACCTCACCTGACTGTGTCTGTGGCAGACTGGGTTCCAGCCTCACCTGACTGTGTCTGTGGCAGACTGGGTTCCAACCTCACCTGACTGTGTCTGTGGCAGACTGGGTTCCAGCCTCACCTGACTGTCTGTGGCAGACTGGGTTCCAACCTCACCTGACTGTCTGTGGCAGACTGGGTACCAACCTCACCTGACTGTCTGTGGCAGACTGGGTTCCAACCTCACCTGACTGTCTGTGGCAGACTGGGTTCCAACCTCACCTGACTGTCTGTGGCAGACTGGGTTCCAACCTCACCTGACTGTGTGTGGCAGACTGGGTTCCAACCTCACCTGACTGTCTGTGGCAGACTGGGTTCCAACCTCACCTGACTGTCTGTGGCAGACTGGGTTCCAACCTCACCTGACTGTCTGTGGCAGACTGGGTTCCAGCCTCACCTGACTGTGTCTGTGACAGACTGGGTTCCAACCTCACCTGACTGTGTCTGTGGCAGACTGGGTTCCAGCCTCACCTGACTGTCTGTGGCAGACTGGGTTCCAACCTCACCTGACTGTCTGTGGCAGACTGGGTTTCAGCCTCACCTGACTGTCTGTGGCAGACTGGGTTCCAGCCTCACCTGACTGTGTCTGTGGCAGACTGGGTTCCAACCTCACCTGACTGTGTCTGTGGCAGACTGGTTCCAGCCTCACCTGACTGTCTGTGGCAGACTGGGTTCCAACCTCACCTGACTGTCTGTGGCAGACTGGGTTCCAACCTCACCTGACTGTCTCTGGCAGACTGGGTTCCAGCCTCACCTGACTGTGTCTGTGGCAGACTGGGTTCCAACCTCACCTGACTGTGTCTGTGGCAGACTGGGTTCCAGCCTCACCTGACTGTCTGTGGCAGACTGGGTTCCAACCTCACCTGACTGTCTGTGGCAGACTGGGTTTCAGCCTCACCTGACTGTCTGTGGCAGACTGGGTTCCAGCCTCACCTGACTGTGTCTGTGGCAGACTGGGTTCCAACCTCACCTGACTGTGTCTGTGGCAGACTGGGTTCCAGCCTCACCTGACTGTCTGTGGCAGACTGGGTTCCAACCTCACCTGACTGTCTGTGGCAGACTGGGTTTCAGCCTCACCTGACTGTCTGTGGCAGACTGGGTTCCAGCCTCACCGGACTGTGTCTGTGGCAGACTGGGTTCCAACCTCACCTGACTGTGTCTGTGGCAGACTGGGTTACAACCTCACCTGACTGTGTGTGCCAGACTGGGTTCCAGCCTCACCTGACTGTGTCTGTGGCAGACTGGGTTCCAACCTCACCTGACTGTCTGTGGCAGACTGGGTTCCAACCTCACCTGACTGTCTGTGGCAGACTGGGTTCCAGCCTCACCTGACTGTCTGTGGCAGACTGGGTTCCAACCTCACCTGACTGTCTGTGGCAGACTGGGTTCCAACCTCACCTGACTGTCTGTGGCAGACTGGGTTCCAACCTCACCTGACTGTCTGTGGCAGACTGGGTTCCAACCTCACCTGACTGTGTGTGGCAGACTGGGTTCCAACCTCACCTGACTGTCTGTGGCAGACTGGGTTCCAACCTCACCTGACTGTCTGTGGCAGACTGGGTTCCAACCTCACCTGACTGTCTGTGGCAGACTGGGTTCCAGCCTCACCTGACTGTGTCTGTGGCAGACTGGGTTCCAACCTCACCTGACTGTGTCTGTGGCAGACTGGGTTCCAGCCTCACCTGACTGTCTGTGGCAGACTGGGTTCCAACCTCACCTGACTGTCTGTGGCAGACTGGGTTTCAGCCTCACCTGACTGTCTGTGGCAGACTGGGTTCCAGCCTCACCTGACTGTGTCTGTGGCAGACTGGGTTACAACCTCACCTGACTGTGTGTGCCAGACTGGGTTCCAACCTCACCTGACTGTGTCTGTGCCAGACTGGGTTCCAACCTCACCTGACTGTGTCTGTGGCAGATTGGGTTCCAGCCTCACCTGACTGTGTCTGTGGCAGACTGGGTTACAACCTCACCTGACTGTGTCTGTGCCAGACTGGGTTCCAACCTCACCTGACTGTGTCTGTGGCAGATTGGGTTCCAGCCTCACCTGACTGTGTCTGTGGCAGACTGGGTTCCAACCTCACCTGACTGTGTGTGCCAGACTGGGTTCCAGCCTCACCTGACTGTGTCTGTGGCAGACTGGGTTCCAACCTCACCTGACTGTCTGTGGCAGACTGGGTTCCAACCTCACCTGACTGTCTGTGGCAGACTGGGTTCCAGCCTCACCTGACTGTCTGTGGCAGACTGGGTTCCAACCTCACCTGACTGTCTGTGGCAGACTGGGTTCCAACCTCACCTGACTGTCTGTGGCAGACTGGGTTCCAACCTCACCTGACTGTCTGTGGCAGACTGGGTTCCAACCTCACCTGACTGTGTGTGGCAGACTGGGTTCCAACCTCACCTGACTGTCTGTGGCAGACTGGGTTCCAACCTCACCTGACTGTCTGTGGCAGACTGGGTTCCAACCTCACCTGACTGTCTGTGGCAGACTGGGTTCCAGCCTCACCTGACTGTGTCTGTGGCAGACTGGGTTCCAACCTCACCTGACTGTGTCTGTGGCAGACTGGGTTCCAGCCTCACCTGACTGTCTGTGGCAGACTGGGTTCCAACCTCACCTGACTGTCTGTGGCAGACTGGGTTTCAGCCTCACCTGACTGTCTGTGGCAGACTGGGTTCCAGCCTCACCTGACTGTGTCTGTGGCAGACTGGGTTACAACCTCACCTGACTGTGTGTGCCAGACTGGGTTCCAACCTCACCTGACTGTGTCTGTGCCAGACTGGGTTCCAACCTCACCTGACTGTGTCTGTGGCAGATTGGGTTCCAGCCTCACCTGACTGTGTGTGGCAGACTGGGTTCCAACCTCACCTGACTGTGTCTGTGGCAGATTGGGTTACAACCTCACCTGACTGTCTGTGGCAGACTGGGTTTCAGCCTCACCTGACTGTGTCTGTGGCAGACTGGGTTCCAACCTCACCTGACTGTGTCTGTGGCAGACTGGGTTCCAGCCTCACCTGACTGTGTCTGTGGCAGACTGGGTTCCAGCCTCACCTGACTGTCTGTGGCAGACTGGGTTACAACCTCACCTGAGTGTGTCTGTGGCAGACTGGGTTACAACCTCACATGACTGTCTATGGCAGACTGGGTTACAACCTCACATGACTGTCTATGGCAGACTGGGTTACAACCTCACCTGACTGTCTGTGGCAGACTGGGTTCCAGCCTCACCTGACTGTCTGTGGCAGACTGGGTTCCAACCTCACCTGACTGTGTCTGTGGCAGACTGGGTTCCAGCCTCACCTGACTGTGTCTGTGGCAGACTGGGTTCCAGCCTCACCTGACTGTCTGTGGCAGACTGGGTTCCAACCTCACCTGACTGTGTCTGTGGCAGACTGGGTTCCAGCCTCACCTGACTGTGTCTGTGGCAGACTGGGTTCCAGCCTCACCTGACTGTCTGTGGCAGATTGGGTTCCAACCTCACCTGACTGTGTCTGTGGCAGACTGGGTTCCAACCTCACCTGACTCTCTGTGGCAGACTGGGTTCCAACCTCACCTGACTGTCTGTGGCAGATTGGGTTCCAACCTCACCTGACTGTGTCTGTGGCAGACTGGGTTCCAACCTCACCTGACTGTCTGTGGCAGACTGGGTTCCAACCTCACCTGACTGTGTCTGTGGCAGACTGGGTTCCAGCCTCACCTGACTGTCTGTGGCAGACTGGGTTCCAACCTCACCTGACTGTCTGTGGCAGACTGGGTTCCAACCTCACCTGACTGTCTGTGGCAGACTGGGTTCCAGCCTCACCTGACTGTGTCTGTGGCAGACTGGGTTCCAACCTCACCTGACTGTCTGTGGCAGATTGGGTTCCAACCTCACCTGACTGTCTGTGGCAGACTGGGTTCCAACCTCACCTGACTGTCTGTGGCAGACTGGGTTACAACCTCACCTGACTGTGTGTGCCAGACTGGGTTCCAACCTCACCTGACTGTGTCTGTGCCAGACTGGGTTCCAACCTCACCTGACTGTGTCTGTGGCAGATTGGGTTCCAGCCTCACCTGACTGTGTGTGGCAGACTGGGTTCCAACCTCACCTGACTGTGTCTGTGGCAGATTGGGTTACAACCTCACCTGACTGTGTCTGTGGCAGATTGGGTTACAACCTCACCTGACTGTGTGTGCCAGACTGGGTTCCAACCTCACCTGACTGTGTCTGTGGCAGATTGGGTTCCAGCCTCACCTGACTGTGTGTGGCAGACTGGGTTCCAACCTCACCTGACTGTGTCTGTGGCAGATTGGGTTACAACCTCACCTGACTGTGTGTGCCAGACTGGGTTCCAACCTCACCTGACTGTGTCTGTGGCAGACTGGGTTCCAACCTCACCTGACTGTCTGTGGCAGATTGGGTTCCAACCTCACCTGACTGTCTGTGGCAGACTGGGTTCCAACCTCACCTGACTGTCTGTGGCAGACTGGGTTACAACCTCACCTGACTGTGTGTGCCAGACTGGGTTCCAACCTCACCTGACTGTGTCTGTGCCAGACTGGGTTCCAACCTCACCTGACTGTGTCTGTGGCAGATTGGGTTCCAGCCTCACCTGACTGTGTGTGGCAGACTGGGTTCCAACCTCACCTGACTGTGTCTGTGGCAGATTGGGTTACAACCTCACCTGACTGTGTCTGTGGCAGATTGGGTTACAACCTCACCTGACTGTGTGTGCCAGACTGGGTTCCAACCTCACCTGACTGTGTCTGTGGCAGATTGGGTTCCAGCCTCACCTGACTGTGTGTGGCAGACTGGGTTCCAACCTCACCTGACTGTGTCTGTGGCAGATTGGGTTACAACCTCACCTGACTGTGTGTGCCAGACTGGGTTCCAACCTCACCTGACTGTGTCTGTGGCAGATCGCCCCCCCTCCCGTTCTAACACCCACCCGACTCACCTTGCCCCTGCCCCCCCGCCCTAACACCCACCAAGCTCTCCTTGCCCCTGCCCTCCCCGTTCTAACACCCACCAGACTCTCTTGGCCCCTGCCCCCCCCCCCCACGTCCTAACACCCACCAGTATCTCCTTGCCCCTGCCCCCCCCCCCTCACCCAGTTCTAACACCCACCAGACTCTCCTGGCCCCTGCCCCCCCGTCCTAACACCCACCAGGCTCTCCTTGCCCCCCCCCCCGTCCTAACACCCACCAGACTCTCCTTGCCCCTGCCCCCTTCCCCCCATCCTAACACCCACCAGACTCTCCTTGCCCCTGCCCTCCCCCCCCCGTCCTAACACCCACCAGACTCTCCTTGCCCCTGCCCCTCCCCCCCGTCCTGACACCCACCATACTCTCCTTACCCCTGCACCCCCGTCCTAACACCCACCAGACTCCCCTTGCCCCTGCCCCCCCCCCCGCAAGGTCTTAACACCCACCAGACTCTCCTTGCCCCGCCCCCTCGTCCTAACACCCACCAGACTCTCCTTGCCCTGCCCCCTCCCCCCCATCTTAACACCCACCAGACTCTCCTTGCCCCTGCCGCCCCCGTTCTAACACCCCGCAGACTCTCCTTGCCTCTGCCCCCGTCCTAACACCCGCCAGACTCTCCTTGCCCCTGCCCCCTGCCCCCCCGTCCTAACACCCACCAGACTCACCTTGCCCCTGCCCCCCCGCCCTAACACCCACCAAGCTCTCCTTGCCCCTGCCCTCCCCGTTCTAACACCCACCAGACATCTCTTGGCCCCTGCCCCCCCCCCCCGTCCTAACACCCACCAGTATCTCCTTGCCCCTGCCCCCCCCCCTCACCCAGTTCTAACACCCACCAGACTCTCCTGGCCCCTGCCCCCCCGTCCTAACACCCACCAGGCTCTCCTTGCCCCCTCCCCGTCCTAACACCCACCAGACTCTCCTTGCCCCTGCCCCCTTTCCCCCATCCTAACACCCCGCAGACTCTCCTTGCCTCTGCCCCCCGTCCTAACACCCGCCAGACTCTCCGTGCCCCTGCCCCCCCGTCCTAACACCCACCAGACTCCCCTTGCCCCTGCCCCCGCGTTCTACCACCCCGCACTCTCCTTGCCTCTGCCCCCTCGTCCGAACACCTGCCATACTCTCCTTGCCCCTGCCCCCTGACCCCCGTCCTAACACCCACCAGACTCTCCTTGCCCCTGCCCCCCCGTCCTAACACCAACCAGACTCTCCTTGCCCCTGCCCCCCCCCACCCGTCCTAACACCCGCCAGACTCTCCTTGCTCCTGCCCCCTGCCCCCCGTCCTAACACCCACCAGACTCTCCGTGCCCCTGCCCCCCCGTCCTAACACCCACCAGACTCCCCTTGCCCCTGCTCCCCCGTTCTAACACCCCGCAGACTCTCCTTGCCTCTGCCCCCTCGTCCTAACACCCGCCAGACTCACCTGGCCCCTGTCCCCCGGCCTAACACCCACCAGACTCTCCTTGCCCCTGCACTCCCCCGCCCCGCCCCGCGGTAACACCCACCAGACTCCCCTTGCCCCT